>JALAZF010000037.1:5302500-5947500 GCA_022829125.1 Lathyrus tuberosus
TTTAGTTTTTTCCTTTAATTAAAAATGAAACTTTAAATAAATTTCAAATATCATACAGAGAGGGGAGAACCCCGTTTTATTGAATTGAAGGATTGCAATACGTTACAAAGAAAAGTACAATATTTTACAAAGTGTTGGTAAAAGGAAAATTCTAAGCTTAAGGATCCTGAGTCCTCTCTGAAGAGAGCTCAGAAGCAGGTTCTGGTAGTTTCCTTTTCTTCGATCGAGGTTCTTCAACCGTTGTCGGGTTATCAGTTCTTTGCCAAATGAAAGGAGTGAACAAATTCTTTTGATCTTCCCGACTTTCTTCAACATGCTGCTCTAATATTCCAATTAGAGCATCCTTTTCTTTTAACAGCTCCTGGAGCTTGACACACTCCACATTGAGAGCTCTGTATTTGTTTTTCCAGGAGTTCTTCTCTCGCTGAATTTTGTTGTGAGCAACCTGGAGTTTTCCGTATTAGACATAAAATAAAGGATAGATTCCTTTAGGGGAAAAACTTCTTGGCGAGAGGGTAAGGCATCCTCAGCTTGAGGGCTATAGTTTGCACCCAGTGGAGATAAGGCTCCAAAGAGATACAATCCAGTTTTCCTAGAGACTCTTGTCCTTTCCTGTGAATGTGTTGCCAGGCATGCACTATTTCCTTCTTAAGTGCTCCGTCATTTTCTCCTTCCTTGAAGAAAAGACCTTCCAGATGAACATTTTGTGGGATATGTCTCATCGGGTATCCGAATTGACGGCGGGCTAGAACTGGATGATAATTAATTCCATCTTTAGTTCCTATGAGGAGTACATTAGGGAAGTTTCCACATTGGTCGATGATTTCTGCACCCTCATAAATCCTATTTGACCAGTCTATGTCCGAGTTGGTGAGAGACATGATTCTCTGTGACCAACGTAAAGTGTTCTTATGATCCCAAAAAGCAGCAGACTTGGGTTGATGGGAAATGAACCACTTATACAGCAAGGGTACACAGCATGTGATCATTCCTCCAGCGTACAAATTCCTTAAGTGTACTGAATGATAAGCATCTGTGAGCAAGGTTGGTACAGGGTTTCCAATTAGGAATATCTTATTGGCATTGATATCGACAAAGTTGTCGATGTTGGGAAAGAGGAATAATCCATAGGTGAGTAAGACAGAGATATTTTCGAAAGCGGTTAGGTTTCCTACACTGGCAAAGTATAGGGCTTTCTCCGTTAGGAACTTAGCTGGTAAGCCCTAGATTCATTCTTTAATGGTTAGGTGAGTCTTGACCTCTGACTCGTCCAAATAGATTTCTCTTGCAATGATTTGTTCCTTTGGAATTTCTTCCAGTCCAGAAAAGGGAGTTTGGTCAGTGATAGGTAAATCGATCAGGTGAGAGTACTCCTCTAGGGTTGGTGTCAGTTGGTAATCCGGGAAGGTGAAACAGTGATAGACCGGGTCATAAAACTGAATCAGCGTAGACAAAATTCCCTCAACTACATGGACCCTTAAAAGAGACAGCAGTCCTCCGTGCTTGGCTCTGAAAGCATCAGGGTTGGTAATCATACTTGCCAACTTCTTTAAATCCTCTAGTTTTGGAACCTTGAAGGTGTACTTGTGCGTCTTTCTTCTACCGAAATCCATAACGCAATCTTTCTGATATTTGCAAATTATCGTTTAGTTTAATTTTTGAAAAAATATTATTTTTCTTGTTTGTAAAGAGTTTTTTTAGATGAATGCAGCACACAAAAACATAGAAAAAACATGGGTTCAAGGGTTCAGTGTCACGAGCATGGAGTCATGGCTCTACCCATCCCCAAAAGGTTGATCTATTTTGGTGATTTTTGTACCTATAGAACGGGTAAGGTTCTCAAAAATCACTGACTTAATCTAGAGATTACAACAGCAAGCTGGTTCACCCGAGCGAGCTATAGTATTCCAGAAGAAATCTCAGATTGAGTGTAGTTATCGCGTAACGACTATTTCCGATAGCCACCGCACTACCAAAAGGACATATGGTTAATGTCTACTAAATCCTCAGTTTCACGGGTCACCGCACTATGAAATCGTCTGCTTTCACAACAATCGGTTGTTCAGCATAGTAACCCACGGGTACCTCCACTAATTAGATGGTCTACCAGGTTTGCTTATTCGGGATTCACTCCCTATAAGACCCCCGTCTATGCCATCACTTATCTTATGGTTTCTCTTAAACTTTCCAGATGCGACATCACTCGCATTCCCATTGACAGAAAAATAAACACGGATATCAAGTAGGAAAGCAGTATATATATATATATATATATATATATATATATATATAGTATTGATTCCTAAAGCTAACATCCTAGACCTCTTAAAAACTATTCTCCTAATGACTCCCCAGCAGAGTCACCATTTTTCTGTTGGAAAATAGGGACGATGATGACTAAGGTAAAATAGATCATACAGTGACTCCCCAGCAGAGTCGCCATTTTTTATTGGAAAATGGAGACGATGATGACTAAGGTAAAATAGATCATACAGTGACTCCCCAGCAGAGTCGCCATTTTTCTGTAGCGTACGATTTTTGTCGGTGACGCGACCACCTTATCACAATGGAATTTCCTCACCTCAGTGGGAGGAACGTTGGGTGCTACTTTCTGATTTCTTATTTATCCCGTGAAGCTAAAAAGGAAAGGGAAAGTTATCTAAAACAAACCTTGCACGCATTTTTTTAACTGAACAAACGCTTGACAGAGATTGAGGAGCCCGGGGTCAGGTTATACACTAGGGAGTTGTCAATTAACCATCCTATTCATGGTTATCCATGAGATGATTAGTTTTAGGCTCTACTTGATATTTGATCGTGTTTATCTGTGAATGGGAAAGTTTCTCCTTTGTGGGATGTCTGAGAGAGGGAGAGAGAGAGAGAGAGAGAGTATTTGTTATTTTTTCGGGCTTTCCGACGTTTTTGGTAAGGTCAGGGACCTAAGGTCTTTTTGATGAGAGCGCTCTCTAAGATTTCGCAATCTTATGCCTACGTATTCCCTGTTATGGAGTATAGCGAAATCAGAGCGATTGTAGTTCCTCCTATTCTAAGGAAGAAACAGATGTCTGGTGTCTTGTTCAAAGCCCAAGATTGAAGCTAAATGGTTTGTATTGTGTCTTGTTCAAAGCCCAAGAATGAAGCTTAAAGGTTTGATTGATAGAGAATTTGTCATCTCTAAAGGGAGATATCTCATCTGTTGATCACAGTCGTTTGGGTAACTGGTTTAAAAAGGAGAATTACCTTAACTAGAATGCAATGAAGACCAGCAATGCCATAATTGCCTTTACAGGTGGTTTTGTCCTGAAGAAGAAAACTTTAACTCAGTGTGAGCAATGCCATTTTTCCTTAGGAGTTCATGCTTAAAGAGGGACATGGGCTTGGATGTTTGTATCCAGAGGCTTGCCACTTATAGTAATTAGATGAGGTTTTAACCAGGATAATAAGGGACAGATAGCTTGGATGTTTGTATCAACAAGTGTACCACTTACAACAGTTATCTGGGATTAAGGGTTTTCTTTTGATTGACTGTTTTGATGTGTGATTATACAGAAAAGTATCTTCCTGCAGAGATTTTGATTTCCTCTTATGGGATGTTGATTTTTGTGTGCCTTGATCAAAGTCCAAGGTTGAAGCTAAGAGGTTGATTGGATTCCACTGGGGAAAATCATTATACAAAGCCTAAGAGAAGTTTGAAGGATGGCTGACTCAACAAGAGAGTGTTTATTTGTGTCTTGTACAAAGCCCAAGATTGAGGCTGAAAGAGATTGACTATTTTGGGAAAATTTTTATCTGTCTTGTACAAAGCCCAAGATTGAGGCTAAAAAATATGACTCCACTGGGGAGGACATTTATATGTGTCTTGTACAAAGCCTAAGATTGAGGCTAAAAGAAATTGACTCAGTTGGAGAATATATGTCTTGTACAAAGCCCAAGATTGAGGCTGAAAGGGTATGACTCTATTTAGGGAGTGTTTAATATCTGTCTTGTACAAAGCCCAAGATTGAGGCTGAAAGTTTTGACTGACTCTGCCGGAGAAATATTTAGGGGGTGTCTTGTACAAAGCCCAATATTGAGGCTAAAAGTTGTGACTCAGCAGAGGGGTTATCATTATACAAAGCCTAAGAGGAGGCTGACTGCTGAGGAAGAATCATTATACAAAGCCTAAGAGGAGGCCGGCTTCTGCTGAGGATTATTGAAATCCAAAGACAGGTCCAAAACTTGGTAATTCAACTCTTGTTGGGGATTATAGAAGAGTTGAGATATCAGAGACCTTGAGGTTCTGATGACAGTAAATTGACCCTAGCTAGGGGTTTTACTGAAGATATAACAGTTGGGTTTCTTTCCTCTGGTTTTTTGTTAATGGTGAATTTACAGTAATTGACCCACGTTGGGGGAAATTAGAGGTAAGGTTTGAGGATTGAGTTATGAAACTATTGGTTTTAACTCTGTTTGGAGATTGATCTGGTGATCAGGGTTATTTCATGTTCTATAAGGAAAAGGGTTTCATGGAAATCTAAAGGGGAAATGAGAATGTCCAAGTCTACTAGTATTGAGAGATTAGTTCTCATATCATGAATGATCTTTGTATTATGCCCAAGAGAAGGCTGACATGTTAAGGTATGAGTTTCAACCCTAAACAAGTTTGATGTTTTGACTCAGAAAGACTACTCTAGCAAATGATGACTAGGTTATGTCCTATACCTTTAGGAGGTCTCTGGGTCCTTGTACTAAGTGTAGCGTGGTTTTTGTGGTTTTGAATCACTTTCGCTTTAGTACTACAGTTTGATTCATTTTTTATCCTATTGAGCTTATTAAGGAAGGGAAATAGATGTCTCCAATTAACCCTGCTTGCAAACTGAGGTTAAACAGTCAAAACTGTTGGTTTACAGATGCTATCAAAATAGGGGGTTCTCCCTTTGGGTTATTAACCTAAAAACAGTGTCTAGGCTATTGGTAAGATGTTTAGGACTGATGCTTTTCGATTGATATGTGAAGGTATGGGATTTTGGGTTTTTGATTAGTATGCTCGCTAAGATTTTTGTAATCTTATGCATACGTATTCCCGTTGGACGAAACATGGAAATCAGAGCGATCGTAGTTCCTCCTATTCTAAGGGAGGAAAAAGGTCTTTTTGGTGTCTTGTTCAAAGCCCAACACGTGAAGCTAAAGAGGTTTGTATCTTGTTCAAAGCCCAAGATGTGAAGCTGAAGGGTTTATGCTGAGAGAGAATTTGTCCTCTCTAAAGAGGAGTTGTTGATGTTCGTATGCTGTGAGCAAGGCACAACTTTGATGCTAAAAGGTTGATTGACTCAACCGGGGTTTTCTTTATACAAAGCCTAAGAGGAGGCTAGAAATTTGAATTTTCCGGGGAAAATGTTCTTTCTGTCTTGTACAAAGCCCAAGATTGAGGCTAAAGGGGGTGACTGACTCAACAAGAGAGTCTTTTATACTCAACAAAAGAATTATTGGTTGTCCCGTACGAAGCTTGAGATTGAGGCTAAGAGGGGATTGACTCAACAAGAGAGCCTTTTATACTCAACAAGAGAGTGTTTATGTGTCTTGTGCAAAGCCCAAGACGGGGGCGAAAAGGGTTGACTCAACAAGAGAATCTTTTATACTCAGCAAGTGAGTGTTTTTCTATATCGTACAAAGCCCGAGATAGAGGCTAAAAGGTTGTGACTCAATAAGAGAGTCTTTTATACTCAACAAGAGAGTGTTTTATATCTCGTACGAAGCCCGAGATGGAGGCTAAAAGGTTGCGACTCAACAAGAGAGTCTTTTATACTCAACAAGAGAGTTATTTATATCTCGTACGAAGCCCGAGATGGAGGCTAAAAGTGGTGACTTAACAAGAGAGTCTTTTATACTCAACAAGAAAGTAATTTATATCTCGTACGAAGCCCGAGATGGAGGCTAAAAGGTTGTGACTCAACAAGAGATTCTTTTATAATCAACAAGAGAGTTATTTATATCTTGTACGAAGCCCGAGATGGAGGCTAAAAGGTGGTTGACTCAACAAGAGAGTCTTTTATACTCAACAAGAGAGTGATTTTCTATCTCGTACGAAGCCCGAGATGGAGGCTAAAAGTTTGACTCAACAAGAGAGTCTAAAAGGGTTAGCTCCACTGGGGAGAATCATTTGTACAAAGCCCAAGAAAAGGCTAACTGTGCTGGTGACTGTTTCAGTTGAGTGACACGTCCAGTGTTTTGGATAAAAGAGAAAATCAGTTCTTATAAAGAGAAAGATTATAGGTAAGGTTGTGCCTTTATATTGATCAGAGGATCAGGGTTATTTCCTGTTCTTTAAGGAAAGGGGAAATCCCCCGGGTATTGAGATTGTCCAAGTCTACTGGCGTTTTGAGAAATCGATTCTCAGATAGTGAATGATCTTTGTATGATGCCCAAGAGAAGGCTGGTATGTTAAGGGATGAAGGTCAACCCATTAACTGGTCTGACACTTGACTCAGAAAGACAGCTCTAGCAAATTGATGACTAGGTTCTGTTCCTATACCTGTAGAGGTCTCTGGGTCCTTGTACTAAGCCCAAGACAAGGCATGAAAGCTTGTAAGAAGCCGAAGGGTCCTTGTACAACGCCCAAGAGGAGGCGGGGATGCTTTTAGGAAGCCTGTGGGTCCCCAAACCCCGAGAAGTTCAAGACATGCTATTCACCGAGAATAGATCAAGCCAGGAAAGTTTGAGAATTTGGAAGAAACTCAAGAGATGCCATTCACGGATAAAAGATCATCTCTGGGGAGTTAGAGTTTCCTTGACAATTTCTAAGGGTGACAGTCTGAGAAAGGGTTCACCGAGAATGCTGCCTTTCACGTCTCCATATTGTTTAACCCCAAGAGGAGGGAAGACTGTATCTGGAAATCCTATGGGGATCTAGTTTTGTTTGTATTAAGCGCAACCAACAGGGCTTTACCTAGTGCTAGACCTAGTTGCCGGGGAAAACTCTAAATAACTATACTAGTATTACACAGTGGATATTTGACAAGTATATAAAAGGATGTGAAAGAAGACTTACAGTGAAGCAGCCCCACAATACAGTTATATATATGAAAGCGATAAATGAAAGCGGGTAAATACTTACTCGGTTGTAGAGCTTCCATGTTGTTTTGTTAGTTGTTCAACAAAGAAAGCTTTGATAACAATATTATATTCTAAATCAAAGTAGAAATTGATTTGAAAAGATTGTTGGGGCTTACAGCTCAAGGAGAGGCCCAAGGTTTTATTAGTGATTGCACTGTTGTTTTGAATTTGTACAGGGACTTATACAAGTGACTAAGGCCCAAAAAGGTTTTCTGTACAAAGGGGTGGGTCTTACACTCTCTCAAGAGGCCCAAAGGTGTTTAAAGAAAAGGAATGGGGCTTATAACACGAGGGTAGTCCCAGATGATTTGTTTCGAACTGGCGATCGTGCCGAGGTTTTTCTTTTAACGTAGGGGGACTTATATAATGTCTGAGGCCCAAAATGATTTTGGTTAAAAGGGGATTGGGTCTTATACTCTATTAGAGGCCCATGAGTGATTTTAAGAAAAAGAATGGGGCTTACAACTCAAGGAGAGGCCCAATGTGTTTTATTTTAAACTGGCGATCGCGCCGAGATTTTTGAAAATGTGTTGGGACTTACACAATGACTAAGGTCCAAACTATTTTGGTTTCAAAGAGAGATTTGGTCTTACACTCTATTAGAGGCCCATGAGTTTGAAAAAGTTTGATGAGGGTTGAATTAATCAAAAACCCTAATTTGTTTTCAAAATGTATTTTAATTGAATAAAAATTCAATTAAAATGATCAAAATTGTCAAACATGTGTGAAAACAAATTGCGATCTTGGATCAATGTTCCAAAAATCATGTTTCTAACCCAAAAAATGATTGGAAACCAATTAATCTTGGAAAATCAAGGAGAAAAAATATTTTAAATGTTGAAAAACAAATAAAATGTTAATTCTTTGCAAAAATATCAAGGATGTGAAATAATTAATATTTTTGGGATTTTTTGGTAAAATAAAATATTTTAACATTTTTGTGAATTATTAAAAAAAGAATCAACTCAAAATCATTAAAACTCAAAGAGAAATTAATTTTTGAATCAATTAAATAAAATCAAAAAATTCAAATATTTGAATTTTCAAAAAGGGCGCCAAGAACACGCGCCACCCTCTGTTTCTGCAGATTTGCATTTTCTATCCAATCTCACTGAATACTTGATGATATCATGCAATCTACATATCAATATGCTCGTTTTCACCTCACGACCATGTTTATGGTCTTTAATTTCATTTATTTTAAGCATGGAATAAGAAATCAAAGAGAAACCTCAAGATCCCTAAAATTTGCATGAAGGCTCAGAAATTCTATACATGATTCAAACAAAGCAATTGATTGAGGGGAAACACTCTATGCATGATTATGAACATATGGCCAAATTATTGTGCAGCAAAAAATGCATGGATCATAGAGTTAGAAGAGCTCATGCTTACCTCTTGCAGCTGGTGATCGTGTTTTGTGTTAGAGGTGTTGCAAGCTGGTTCCAATGATTTGCACAACTTCCTTAGGTGCCAAGTGATATGTCTGGATGCATGGAGTGGTTTGAAACAAGCTGAAACTGAAGATGGTACCCCAATTGCAAGTCTGCTAAAAGCTTGAGCAGTTGGATGGTGATTCTAAGAAATCAGTGTTCCAGATGTTGTTTAAGTGTTTCGATCACTTCTATATGATGTTTATGAGGTGTGTGTGTGATTGGTTTGGTTGGAATTGCTCTCAAACTCAAAACCCTGTAGTGACTTGCTTTGGAAGGCAATTTTGGAGGTGAGAAGGAGATTTTGAGGAAAGCATCTATTTGATGGATTTGGTGTACTTAAACTGATCACAAATGATGTCTATTTATAGTGCAATAAGTTTTTTTGCAAGCAATAGTGAATGGCAACTGCTGCAGAGGTTTGGCCAATGTTGATCAATGGGAATCCAAGTCTCCTCTAGCCATTGACTAGAGGTTAGGGCACAGGCTATTGGTTCCCTTAGTCTTGGATATGTCTTGACTGAATTCAGTTGGAAATGGCTCAGACCATGCCACCTTGGTGCATCCATTGAATGCTCCAAAACAAAATTAGAGTCTTGTCCCCTCTTTAGGGATTTCTAGGTTTGGCATGCTATTCTTAGTTCCAAAGACTTGGGAGGTTTGGGATCAGTGTTTGTCCCTCCTTGGTCCCTCACTGAGGTGTTCAAATGGATAGATATGTTTGTCATTTGCACAAATTGGGTAAATCGAGCAAAATGCACAAATCTGCCTTGCCATGACAGTTTGCAGCAAGGCACTTTGGCATGGTCATATCTCATGGCTCAGATTAAGTTTGGTGAAGTTCTTGGTCATTTTGGAAAGCCCTCATATGATACAACATATGTGTGATCATAGTTGGTTTTGATACTCTTTGGATCCAAGTGAAAAATGCCCCTACATTTTGGAAAAAGTGAAATAGATTCTGACTTAGTGAAAATTTCACTAAGTGTTGGAAAAAAGTGACATTTTCACTTTTCTTGATTTTGATCATTCCATAACTTGAAATCCATGGGGAATTTGTATGAGTGGTAGTTGAAGCTTTTGTAGAGGGCCATGAGAGCTACAAATCCAGCTTTGAATGGGGAAAAATGGCCTTGTGGTTTAGGAGTTATGATCCTCCAAAGTTGGTACCCTAGCCACTTTGTTCCATAACTTAGAAAATTTCTAAGTTTTTATGGTTACCCCTTTTACAAGTTATCCCACTTTTCTTGATTTTTCTTGATGAATGATGATTACAATCACACATTAACATCATTTTAGGGTTAGGGAACCATAATTGTGAAAAATCTCAAAAAGTCAAAGTTGACTTTTGTGCATAGTTGACTTTTTGGCAGATGAATTCCAAACTGTGCAATCCTCTATGAAATCAAGTCCTTGACCTAAATCAAACTTGATGGACATGTTCCATGGGTGTTATAGGGTGTATTGAATCATGTCCCAAGGTTTGGGAGCATGCCTGGGTCAAAAGTCAAAGGTCACAGTTGACTTTTTCCTCAAAACCCTAATTGTGGTTCTGATGAATTTGAAACTTGTGAATCAAGCTTCTTGGATTAATCCATTGTTGAAAATGGATCAATGTAGTGTGTTAGAGACCCTCAAATCCTCTCTTGAGGTCTTGGCTCATGTTTTGTTCCAAAAGTCAACTTAGGGGTGAATTAGGTCAAGAAACCCTAATTCCTGATTTTTGATGTATGCATCCCCGGAGGCTAAATTTACTTGATGATTGGGTTCATGATGTCCCTTGGAGCATCTTAGGCTGTGCTTGGAAGCATTGGCTCATTCCTAGAGGAAAATTTCCATCTGGAGGCCTTAGTAAACCAAAACCCTAATTTGGTGACAATGGCGATCTTGAGGCTTGATCCACTTGGAATGTTGCAACCTTGTGCTTGATTCTTGATGTGGGAGTCCTCTTGATCTATTGTGGATGTTTGAGAGGTTAGACAAGTTGAAGATCATGTCATTGATTGATCCTTTGTCTAAGAGCTCTGAGAGGGCTTGAAGCCCTAATTTTGATTGTAGTGGATGCTCACCCATCTTTGGGGAGACTACTGAGGTATGATGGTTCATCCATATTGTGATATTGATTTGTACAATGATGGGAAATCTTAGTGGTCAAAATTTGGGGTATGAGAGATGCCCTATTTAATCTTCTTGGACCCGAAGGTGTGAATGGCGAAGGTAGTCGGGCATTCGGGGTGCAAGACGATTAAATATCGGAATACCCAAAATTTTGATGGTGGTTATGAACGGCAACTTGTGCATCCATCTTCTTTTGCTGAGCAATGATGCTTAGAAAAGGTAGAAACTTCCCCTCGATCCTGGTTTCCTACCAAGAAACTGGTCTCAGTTTCTGAGCTAAACTTCCCCTCGATCCTGGTTTCCTACCAAGGAACTTATCTCAGTTTCTGAAATAAACTTCCCCTCGATCCTAGTCTCCTACCAAGGAACTGGTCTAATTTTCTGATGTAAACTTCCCCTCGATCCTGGTTTCCTACCAAGGAACTGGTCTCAGTTTCTGAAATAAACTTCCCCTCGATTCTGGTTTCCTACCAAGAAACTGGTCTCAGTTTCTTTTGTCAATAAACTTTCTTGACAAGGGATGTTGTTCGTAGCGGTCTTCCTCAAACTTCTCACCGAATTTTCCTGGGGAGATGCCATTTGATGGAAAAAGTTTGGATTGTAGAGGTGCACAAACTTCTCTATTTTGGAGACGTCATTTGTCGACTCTACTGGGGAAAGCAGGTCTCTTGAGAGACTGCTGTCGCTTGGGGATATTTTATCATACTTTTCTCGGGATCTTCTCGGAGAAATGCCATACGACGTGATCCAATTTTGAGGTGCTGATGACCTTTTTGTCAGCGGATCTTTCAGAGAAAAACTGTTGTATTGTCGAATCTCTGATTAAGATGCTTTCTCTGGGGATTTTCCTTAATCCGGGAAAGCGAAAATATCATCTTCAATGGCGAAGAGTGACGTTTGTCGAGGGTCTTCTTGTTTTTCAGAGGTTCAAGTTATCAAAGTGGTCAAGGGCAGGCTTCAATCCAGAAATAAACTGGAGAGAGATTGCTTAGATGATTCACTTCCTGACGAGGAAAGGACTGACAACTCAATAGATAAGATGACTGTTATCACTAGGGATAAGACCGACTAGAGTGATAGTGATGCAATATGATTATGAATGTGAATCAATAATGCATGATGTATGTATGTTTATGCTGACAAAACTGACGTGACATACAGACTAATGGATGAACACGACGGGATACTCGGCCACAGCGGGGGATGAAAAGTATCACTGGTTCAAGATAGCAATTTCGCCTTGCTTAGGAGAGATAGTCCCCGTTGGGGAACTATGTTGGTCGGGCTTAGGAGGTAAGAACTCTGTCGGGGATGTCAGATGGAACATTCGCATCAGACACAGTTGATCCTTTATTCAGGTGCACTGGTTTAGAAGAAGTACTTTGATTCTGAACTTTGAGGTTCGATTACTTCTGGCAAAGCAATCGATGTTCTTTTGATGTTCAACAGTCAAAAGAAATTTCCATCTTTATTTTAAAAGCAGAAAAAGTTTGACAAGTAAATTCATTTTCATTTTATTTCAAGAACCGCTGATCATGTTAAAATGTCGTTCTATAAAGCTAAAACAAATAAGAATTGCAAACAAAAGCACAAGGGCTCAAATTTTATTGATAGGATGGAAATCAACCAAGCGCGTGATTCCATAGAGTATATACAAAGTTTAGAAAAATGATAATTTACGGGAAAAGGACTTTATTGAAACATAACGACCGCTATCCTTCTACCAACTTTGAATTCAAGACATCCTGAGCTTCCGTCGAAGATGACCTTGACTGGAATTTTTCCTGATGCATGGCATGACTGTTGCTGAGGGATTTGACCCTTTGTCAGACGTAGTTACTTGCCATTATCCCTAATTTTTGCCTGGATTGTACTGTGATGTTTCCAATCCACCGGGATGATTTTAGATCATGTCTCTAATTTTTTCCTGGACCGCCCTTTCGGGTTTTCAATCCACCGAGACGTTTTCTTTTTTTTTTAGTTTAGGCGAAGTATTTCTTGACTACATCAACATTTGTGGGGTAGGAAAATTCTTCTCCATCCATGGTTGCGAGTCTCAGGGCACCGCCTGAGAAAGCTTTCTTGACCACATAGGGGCCGTCATAATTCGGAGTCCATTTGCCCCGGGAATCAGTGAGAAATTATTGTATCTTTTTTAGCACAAGGTCTCCTTTTCTGAAGATGCGAGGTCGGACCTTTTTGTCAAACGCCTTCTTGATTCTTTGCTGATACAACTGGCTGTGGCACATAGCTGTTATTCGCTTCTCTTCGATCAGGTTCAGCTCATCGTGTCGACTTTGACACCATTCAGCTTCGGTTAGCTTAGTTTCCATCAATACCCGGATTGATGGGATCTCTACTTCTATGGGAAGTACTGCTTCCATGCCATATACTAGAGCGAAAGAGGTTGCCCCTGTTGAAGTGTGGACAGATGTGCGATAACTGTGAAGAGCATAGGGGAGCATTTCGTGCCAATCTTTGTAGGTTACAACCATCTTCTGAACAATCTTCTTGATGTTCTTATTAGCCGCTTCTACCGCTCCGTTCATCTTGGGTCGGTAGGGAGATGAGTTATGGTGTTCGATCTTGAACTCAGCGCATAACTCTTTCATCATTTTATTGTTCAAGTTGGATCCATTATCCGTAATGATCTGGCTTGGAACACCATAACGGCAGATGAGATTGTTTTTGATAAATCGGATCACCACTTGTCGGGTTACATTGGTGTACGATGTTGCTTCGACCCACTTGGTGAAGTAGTCAATGGCTACCAGGATGAACCGATGTCCATTTGAAGCCTTAGGTTCAATCATACCAATCATGTCGATTCCCCATATGGAAAAAGGCCACGGGGAAGAGAGAACTTTAAGATGCGTTGGTGGTACATGGATTTTGTCGGAGTATATCTGACACTTGTGACACTTCCTCATGTACTTGTAGCAGTCGAATTTCATTGTCAACCAATAGTACCCTACTCTTAGAATTTTTCTCGCCATTGTGTGCCCATTGGCATGAGTGCCAAAGGATCCATCGTGAATTTCTTTTATCAACATGTCTTCTTCTGGTTTGTCTACACATCAGAGCAAGACCATGTCAAAGTTTCTCTTATAGAGTGTATCACCGCTCAGAAAGAAGCTTCCTGCTAGCCTTCTGAGGGTCTTTCTATCTTTTCTGGATGCCCCATGTGGGTACTCTTGTTTTTGAAGGAAGCATTTGATATCGTGATACCAAGGTTTGTCGTCTATGTCCGCTTCAATCGTGAAGATGTAAGCAGGCCGTTCCAGGCGCATTATGTCGATCTTAGGTAAGTCATTCCATTAACCTACACTGATCATGGAAGAGAGAGTGGCTAATGCGCCATCCATGTGATTCTCCTCACGAGGGATATGATGAAACTCGATTATGTCGAAGAAAGGTAACAACCTTCTCGCGTAGTCTTTGTAAGGAATCAGTCCTGATTGGTATGTGTTCCAATCTCTTTTGATCTGATTGTTAACTAGGGTTGAGTCGCCATAAACATCCAAGTTTTTTATCCTTAAGTCGATCGCTTCTTCGAGACCCATGATACAAGCTTCGTATTCGGCCTTGTTGTTTGTACACTTGAATGTTAGTCTAGCGGTGAAAGGAATGTGGGTACCCTGAGGTGTTATGATGATTGCCCCAATTCCGTTTTCGTAATGATTGACAGCTCCACCAAAGATTAGTCCCTATTGGGAACCTGTTCTGGCCCTTCCCTGGGTAGCGGTTCATTGCAATCTTTCATTTTCAAATACATGACATCTTCGTCTGGGAAGTCAAATCCGACGTTTCTTGATTGTCAATTGGTTGATGAGCCAAATGATCGGCTAAAACACATCCCTTAACGGCTTCTGAGCATGGTACTCGATGTTGTATTCTGATAACAACATCTGCCAACGGGCAATCCTTCCCGTGAGAAAAGGCTTTTCGAAGACATACTTGATCGGATCCATTTTGGAGATTAATCAAGTAATGTGACGAATCATGTAAGGGCGAAGACGTTTGGCTGCCTAAGCCAAAGCACAACAAGTTTTCTCAAGCATAGTGTACCGAGTCTCGCAGTCGGTGAATTTCTTGCTCAAATAGTAAATAGCAGACTCTTTCCTTTTGGTTTCGTCTTGTTGGCCAAGTACACAACCCATTGAGTCTTCCAAGACTGTTAAGTAAATGATCAGTGGTCTTCCTTCCACCGGAGGTGACAGGATAGGTGGGTTCAACAGGTATTCCTTGATACTGTCGAAGGCGGTTTGGCAGTCTTCCGTCCAAATGCAGTCCTGATTCTTTTTGAGTAATTTGAAGATCGGCGCACATGTCACGGTCATGAGGAATATAAATCTGGAGATGTAATTCAAACGTCCCAGGAATCCCCTGACTTGTTTTTCAGTCTTTGGAGAAGGCATCTCTTGAATGGCCTTGACCTTGTCAGGATCAACCTCAATTCCTTTCTGGCTGACGATGAACCCTAGCAGTTTCCCTAAACGGACACCGAAGGTGCACTTATTGGGATTCAAGAGGAGTTTGTACTTTCTCAACTGCTCGAACAGCTTTGACAGGTGGGTCACATGCTCCTCTTCCGTCTTAGATTTGGCAATCATATCATCGACATATACTTCGATTTCCTTGTGTATCATGTCATGAAAAAGAGTAGTCGTGGCCCTTTGATAGGTGGCTCTGGAGTTCTTTACACCGAACGACATTACCTTGTAACAAAAGGTGCCCCATGGGGTGATAAATGAAGTTTTCTCCATGTCTTTCGGCGCCATTTTTATTTGATTATAGCCCGAGAATCCATCCATGAAGGAAAAGACTTTGAACTTTGCTGTACTGTCAACCATCATGTCAATGTCTGGTAAAGGAAAGTCGTCATTTGGACTAGCCTTGTTTAGATCTCTGTAATCTACACACATTCTGACCTTTTCGTCCTTTTTCGGAACTGGTACGATGTTAGCTAACCATTGAGGATATTCTGATGTGGCGAGGAAACCTGCGTCAATCTGCTTCTGTACTTCCTATTTGATTTTGATGGCCATGTCCGGATGAGTCCGTCTCAACCTCTGTTTTACCGGCGGACATTCCAATCTCAACGGTAGATGATGTTCCACGATGCTGGTATCCAACCCTAGCATGTCCTGATAGGACCAAGAAAATACATCGGGAAACTCTTTGAGAAGCTTCGTCAAACTTTCTTTGATAGTTGGACTGAGTAGTGCCCCAATCCTGACCTCTTTTCTCTCTTCCTCTGAGCCTAAGTTGATCGTTTCCAACGGCTCTTTGTGAGGTTTAATGGACCTTTCCTCTTGTCTGAGTAATCGGGAGATCTCTTCAGGAATTTCGTTGTCATCTTCTTCTACACCCTCAAATACCGGGAATTCAAAGTTAGGAGAAGGCATCAGATCGTATGTTTCAACGGGGTTTAAAATAAGCAATCTGCATGATGTGATGATTTGTGTTTAGAAGAGATAGAGAGAATGCAAAAGTGTGCACTGTATTTTTTTTATTGCTTATTTTTATTATTTGAATTTTTTTTAGGATTACCATTTTCTGGAAAAAAAAAACGAAAAGAGAAAACAGCAATAAATGCGGAAATTACAGAACAACGTTTATTTATTTATGATTTTGTCGATTCTTGAAACTACAGCCCTGTAAAACAAAACTTTGTCGCTTTGGGCGAAGCAAAGAGGGATATTTACATAAAGTGAGCCCTATCAAAACATCCGTTTCACCTGGGCAGGGTGAAAGGTTTAAAGATGGCAATTACTTTGACTTATGAACAATCTTTGGAACATCGACAGCAACCCATTGGCGGCGAACTCCTCGGTGAATCACAAAGTCTGGTACCTTCCTTGATTTGTCTTCAGAAATAACGCTGATTTCTGGTGGAGCAGGATCATTAGAACCTGTCTCCCAGGCAGAGTTATCATAGGAGGATTCCTCTGTTGTATTTCGCATAGTGTTTGTGCTCTCAGGTAGATCTCCCCATCCAGATGGCTGGTTGTCCTCGAGCCTGATGCGAGAGCTTTCAGGAGCGGTGTATTTGACTATGAAGTCATATTTACCACTTGGTTGTTCCAGGGTGTCCCACACTTCTTTGGAACTGGAGGAGTCATCCCTTTCGATGTCGTTGACCTCAGGAAAAGCATAATTAATGAATTCTAGTCCGACAAACTTTGCGAATTCATCGACGTGCTGGATATTTTCTGAGTAACCTGAGTGTTGATTCCATAACATGGTGGAGACGCAGGTATTCTTTTTAATGATGCTCAGCTGATTTTCATTATTCGGCTGGTTTTCTTGCCCCAAGTCTCCTGGGTACGGCTGCCAGATAGGCAGACCATCCATCGGGCCATAATAGTCATGGTCAAAGTTGTCTTTCATCAGAGTGTCTTCCTCTAATGAGTTTGGTGGAGCACGGCATCCTTCTGGATCACAATCTCTGTATATCATTTCGACGTCTGACCTCGGTATAAATCTCGGACTTTGTGCCGGAAAGCAAAATGGCGTAGGCACCTCTTCCTGAGACATATAACCGTCCTTGTTAAGATAGGATTCCCATTCTTCCTCTGTGTCGGAGGAATCTCCCTTGTTGATAATGTGGACTTCTTGAGACACTGGGTGAAGGAAACCTCCACTATGGAAGAAGTCCTGAATGGGATGAAGACTTTCATCGTTAGCAGCTGTCTGGGTACAGGTTGTAGAAAAACCAAAACCTTTCTTTGTTTTATTGTCCGTAGGGATGACGAGTTGTCCCCATCCCTTTGCGCTGTTACTTTTGATCACCTCGAGAGGATCTTTATACGAGGATATTGATGTTCCTTTCTCTAGTTGATCCTCATTGCTCACCGAAAGTGCCTGGAACTGAGTTCCAACAACCTCCTCGGGTTCTACACATGTGGATAATGAAAGGTTACTCACGATCAAGGTTTGTTCTCCACAGACCGTGACAAGTTGGTTGTTCTTGACAAACTTCAGCTTCTGGTGAAGTGTCGAAGTGACAGCCCCAGCCTGGTGTATCCAAGGTCTTCCTAATAAGCAACTGTATGTTGCCCGGATGTCCATGACCTGGAAAGTTACCAGGAAAGTGTGAGGACCGATAGTTATGGGAAGGTCGACTTCGCCGATAAGTGTTTTCCTGGATCCGTCAAATGCCTTGACGATGGCCTCACTGCCTCTCATCGGAGATCCTTTGAATGATAATTGCATCAGAGTGGACTTCGGCATGACGTGGAGAGCCAATCCAGTATCTACTAGTACGCTGGCTAAAGCATCGTCCTGGCAGTTAACTGTGATATTGAGTGCCAAGTTGTGGCTTTTGCCTTCTTCTGGCAATTCCTCCTCACTAAACCCCAAGTTGTTGCTGGAAGTGATGTTAGAGGCGATGCTATCGAATTGTCGTATTGACACATCCTTTTCCATAAAGTCCTGTTCTAAGACTTTCTGTAGATCTTCTCTGTGGGCTTCGGAACTGAGTAAAAGTGATAGCACTGAGATTTTTGAAGGAGTTTGTAACAGCTGATCAACAATGTTGTATTCACTCCTTTGGATGAGCCACAGAATCTCATCATCGTTCTTTGAAAGGTCGGGATTACTAGATTGACCGACTGGTTGATCAAGAACTTCTGGGTGAGGTTCCTTTTCTCTGTTAGGTTCTCCAACTCCTCTGTCGAAGATCCGACTGCTCCGTGTTACCCGACTGCTGTCCGTGATATTCACGACAGAGGGTAATGGAGTTTCCTTTCCATTCTCAATTGTCGTTGCACCATATTTGTAAGGGATCGCCTTAGCTGATTCATACGGCACTGGTCCTGGTAGATAGATAACTACATGAGCCTTTTGACTTTTCTGACTGTCGTAAGTAACTTCAATCAATTCCTGGTTAGTAACTTTTGATTCGTCAAGTAGAGGGATGATGGTACAAACATCCTTGGTCCTTTCAAGATCAGAGATCACAATAACATCCTTAATTTGATCAGTAAAATAGTCTGGCGTCCAGTTAATGGACCCCGAAACTGAATATTGTTGAATCTCTTTGCGGTCCAACTAACTTTGAAGGGCTGCTCGCACGAGGTAGCATCCTTGGTTATTTTCCGAGCAGACTCTACAGCGCTAGTAGTTGTGTGGTGGCGCCTGGCCACGTTCGCTTTGAATGCAGTGTAACCTCACTAGATCTGTTTCCGTAGATCGGACATCCTGACTTTGATGCCGAGTAGGGTTCCCGTCAACCATACTGATTTGTTGCGTGTCTTCATCCATGTAAATCGGAAGCCACCAATGGTTTAGCAAGTGTTGCAAAGTCCCTTGAACGAGAGTGCACCCTTGGTTACTCTCACGGCATACTTTACAGCTCAGATAATCATGTAAAGTGAGAAAACCGAGTTGGACTTGCTTGGCATGTAACTCCACCAAGCTGGTATTCATCAAACGAATATCAAAGATTTGAACCATGTTAATCTGATAAGGATTTCTAACATGGTAGTCCTGGATCCACCCAAGATCCATCTGACGCTGGAGGGCCTCTTGTACAAAAGAGCATCCCTATTTTTTTACAGAGCAAGTCAGACAGGAATTGTAATTGTGCCGTGACAGATTATGATACTGGCTTTGCCTTGAGTGCATTGCCACTAAGTTGACATTCATTGCATGGATGTCATGGTTCTAAATGATGTTGGAACTCGTATAAGTCATGTTGACTCCACGAACTCGATGCTCCTGGATCCATCCGAGATCCAATTGTTCCTGTAGAGCTGCTTGCACCACAGAACATCCCTGATTGTTCTTAGAGCACATATCACACTGGTGATAATTATAAGGTGGCACATGGTCGCATCCACTCTGTCTACAATGCATCTTGACCAAGTTGGCCCTTAATAAGAGTACCTCGTGAATTTGATAGTTGTTATTGGATTCTCCTTCTATCAAATTTACCGCAGATTTCTCGTGTTGAGGCAGCGGATTCGTGAGAACATTTGGATTCGTATCTTTGAAAGATAAAACCCCGCTCCTAACAAGCTTTTTCACATCGGATTTGAAACTGAGACAGTTTTCTATGTTATGCCCTGGTCCTCCTTGATGGTAAGGACATGTCTGATCTGCTTTAAACCAAAAAGGCAGATTTTTCGGTATTGTGAGAGGAGCCTTGGTCTGAACATGCCCCTTGACCAGCAGTAACGGAAATAGCTCTGCATACAACATGGGTATAGGGTCGAACCTTGGTGGTCGCGTTGTACGGTTGTTGTTATGTGGAGGACGAGCCTGCTGAAGAGACGGTTGTGTCCTTTGCTGATATTGTTGTTGATTCGATTGGCTTGGCACAACCTGAGGTTGATACGTAGGTGCAGGGTTGATAGCAGGAGTTACAGTTGCTACTGGTTGATATCGTCGCCTTTGCTTTCTGAGAGAGATATTCCCAATATCTTGCTCTTTTTCTTAAGGAGAGCACTACCGTATCGTTTTGTACTACTTGATGATCCAGCGTCTTTAACTAAACGTCCTTCTCGGACTGCTTCTTCAAGACGAACTCCCATGCCCACCATCTCGGTGAAGTCATTGGGCACACTGGCAACCATTCTATCATAGTAAAATGAGCTTAAGGTTTTCGAGATGATCTTTGTCATCTCTTTTTCCTCAAGAGGTGGACAAATCTGGGCGGCGATTTCACGCCATCTCTGAGCGTACTCCTTAAAATTTTCCTTGTCCTTTTGTGACATCGATCTGAGTTGATCTCTACCCGGTGCCATGTCCAAATTGTATTTATACTATTGAACGAAAGCAGCGCCAAGATCTCTGAAAGTGCCGATCTTAGTGCGGTTTAAACCCATGTACCATTTTAATGCGGCACCAGTTAAACTATCCTGAAAGTAGTGAATTAGTAGCTCCTGGTTCTTTGTTTGAGCTGACATTCGTCGAGCGTACATCGCCAGATGGCTCTGAGGGCAAGAGTTACCCTTGTACTTTTCAAAATCGGGCACCTGGAATTTGTGCGGGACTTTCACATTAGGGACCAAACAAAGGTCTGCGACGTCCTTCCCAAATAAATCTTGACCGCGAAGGGCTTGCAGTTCTTTATGCATCTCCAGGAATTGTTCCTGGAACTCGTTCATTCTGTCGAACATACTTTCATTTCCACCAGAAGGTATCTGGGGAATCTGTCCTTCCGGGACAGTGTGTACCACGGGCGGTGGTATAGTCATTATGGCTGAGACTCTCGGTGCCTCCCAAAGTTTGTAACCTTCAAGAGTTGCTGTCATGCCCCTGGCATCTTCGCTTTCCCGAAGTTTGTAACCTTCAGACCCAGCGGCTCCTGCCGAAGTTTCCGAATCCTCAGTGACCGGAGGGATATATCCTTCCGGGATATAGTTAATAGGCATGCCCTAGGGACGATCTTTCGGCATTTTGTACCTAGGATCATACTTCTCCACTATGGGCGTTGATGCGATTTCTGAGATCACAGTCCTTTGTTGTTGCATCTGGGCCTCTGCTAGAGCTGCATGTCATTATGAAGCTTTCTCAGATCCTCTTTCAGAGTGTCGATCTCTTCCCTCAACTCTCTGTTCTCTTCCTCGAGATCATCCATCTTTTTCTGACGATTGGCCTGAGTATTTTACGAATGAGACAATTTGACTATAGAATCGAGCCATAAACGTGATATTCGTAGGTAAGAAGAATGTGTTACGCGAGAATGATGAATGATATACAATGATTATATTGATTATGCATTTTTTTTTGTTTATTCAAAGTAAACTTCGACAATTAGATTGCAAATATCAAATAGTGGGGAAACCTCGTTTTATTGAATTCAAAGGATTGCAGAAATGTAAATACAATCATTTACAAAGTGCTGTCAAGGGAAATATAAGCTAATGGATCCCGAGTCCTCTTTGAGGAGAGCTCAGGTGCTGGTTCTGGTATTTTTCTTTTCTTTGACCGGGGCTCTTCAGCCGTTGTTGGGTTGTCATTCCTTTTCCAAGTGAAAGGAGCGAGCAAATTCCTTTGGTCTTCTTGATTCTCTACAGCACGTTGCTCTAAAATCTCGATCAGAGCGTCTTTTTCTCTTAACAGTTGCTGTATATTCTTGCATTCCACATTGAGAATACGGTACTTGTTCCTTCAAGACCTCTTCTCCTGTTGAACTTTGCTGAGAGTAACCTGAAGTTTTTCCGTCTCAGACATAAAATAAAGGGCATAGTCCCTTAATGGAAGAACTTCCTGACGAGGGTAAGGCATCCTCAGCTTGAGAGCTCTAGTTTGTACCCAGTGGAGATAAGGCTCCACCGAGACGCAATCTGGTTTTCCTAGAGACTCTCGTCCTTTTCAATGAACGTGCTTCCAGACATGCACTATTTCCGTCTTCAGTGCCCTATCACTTTCTCCTTCCTTGAAGAAAAGACCTTCCAGATGAGCATTACGCGGGATATGCCTCATCGGGTATCCAAATTTACGACGAACTAAAACTGGATGATAATTTATTCCTCCCTTAGTTCCTATAAGGGGTACATTTGGGAAATTTCCATAACGGTAAATGATCCTGATCCCGTCATAGATTCGATTGTACCAATCGATGTCAGAGTTGGTAAGAGACATGATTCTATATGACCAACGTAAAGTATTCTTTTGATCCCAAAATGCAGCAGACTTGGGCAAGTGGGAAATGAACCATTTGTACAGCAGGGGTACACAACACGTGATCATTCCTCCACTATACAAATTCCTTAAGTATACCGAATGATAAGCATCTGCGAGCAGAGTTGGTACAGGGTTTCCAATCAGAAAAATCTTAATGGCATTGACATCTACAAAGTTATCGATGTTGGAAAACAAAAATAACCCGTAGGTAAGCAAAACAAAGATGCTCTCAAAAGCGGCCACGTTCCCTATACTAGCAAAGTATAGAGCTTTCTTTGTCAAGAACTGGGATGGCAAACCCTGGATTCCACCCTTAGTGGTCATGTGAGTCCTGACTTCTGACTCGTCCAAATAAATTGCCCTTGCAATGGTTTAATCCTTTGGAATTTCTTCCAGTGCAGAAAAGGGAGCTTGATCAATAATGTGCAGATCAGTCAGGTGAGAGTACTCCTCCAGTGTTGGTGCTAGTTGATAATCCAGGAATGTGAAACAGTAATAGACCGGATCGTAGAACTGGATTACCGTGAACAGGATTCCTTCAATTACATGAACCCTTAATAGAGACAGTAGTCCTCCATACTTGGCTTTGAAAGCCTCAGGGTTGGTTATCATCCTCGCCAAACCTCTCAAATCCTCTAGTTTTGGAACCTTGAAGGTGTACTTATGAGTTTTCCTTCTACTGAAATCCATTAGCGCAATCTTTTTATCTGACATTTGCAATCATTGTCTTAGGTTAATTTGAAAAAGAGAGACTAAAAGAGAAGATTTTTTTTGTTTTTGTTTTAATGTTTTTTAGATGAATGCATGAATGCAGCACACAAAAACATAGAAAAAACATGGGGTCAACAGGGTCGGTGTCATGAAGTCAAGGCTCCACCCCCCCCCCCCCCCAAGGTTTATACTGGTGATTTTCTGTACCTGTCCGCAAAATCATTGACCCCTCTTGGGATAACAACAGCAACCAAATCGCCAGCGAGCTAATGCATCTTAGAGTGATCTCAGATGAGGGTAATATCGCGTGACAACTATTTCCGATAGCTTCCGCACTACAAAATGGTTTAAGCCTACTAAAAACCTCAGCTTCTCAGATAACCCAGTCAACCACACTACTTTCAACAACCGAAGTCGTATAGGCAATGTATCCGCAAAGGGAGTCTCCACTGAGTTTGATGGTCGATCAGGGACTCTTAACTGGGATTCACTCCCCGCAAGATTACCCGCATTGCCATCACCTATCTTAGGTGTATACTCAATCTTTCCACATGCGGCATCACACGCATTCCCATTAGCAGAAAAATAAACACATATTTCAATTAGGAACAGCAGTACATATATTTGTCTTAATCATCCTAGACCTCTAGTCTTATGATCCTATACAGACAATGACCCCCCAGCAGAGTCGTCATTTCTGTGAACTGAATTTAGGGTTTCATCCCTTGGGAAAGCAAGAAATAATGCCTCCCACTGTGGTCGCCATTTTTCTGTAGCGTGGTTTTTGTGGTTTCGAATCACTATCGCTTTGGTACTACAGTTCGATTCATTTTTTATCCTATTGAGCTGATTAAGGAAGGGAAATAGATGTCTCCAATTAACCCTGCTTGCAAACTGAGGTTAAACAGTCAAAATTGTTGGTTTACAGATGCTATCAAAATAGGGGGTTCTCCTTTTGGGTTATTAACCTAAAAACAGTGTCTAGGCTATTGGTAAGATGTTTAGGACTGATGCTTTTCGATTGATGTGTGAAGGTATGGGATTTTTGGTTTTTGATTAGTATGCTCACTAAGATTTTTGTAATCTTATGCCTACGTATTCCCGTTTGACGAAAGAGGGAAATCAGAGCGATCGTAGTTCCTCCTATTCTAAGGGAGGAAAAAGGTCATTTTTGGTGTCTTGTTCAAAGCCCAAGACGTGAAGCTAAAGAGGTTTGTATCTTGTTCAAAGCCCAAGATGTGAAGCTGAAGGGTTTATGCTGAGAGAGAATTTGTCCTCTCTAAAGAGGAGTTGTTGATGTTCGTATGTTGTGAGCAAGGCACAACTTTGATGCTAAAAGGTTGATTGACTCAACTGGGGTTTTCTTTATACAAAGCCTAAGAGGAGGCTAGAAATTTGACTTTTCCGAGGAAAATGTTCTTTCTGTCTTGTACAAAGCCCAAGATTGAGGCTAAAGGGAGTGACTGACTCAACAAGAGAGTCTTTTATACTCAACAAGAGAATTATTGGTTGTCCCGTACGAAGCCCGAGATTGAGGCTAAGAGGGGATTGACTCAACAAGATAGCCTTTTATACTCAACAAGAGAGTGTTTATGTGTCTTGTACAAAGCCTAAGACGGGGGCGAAAAGGGTTGACTCAACAAGAGAATCTTTTATACTCAGCAAGAGAGTGTTTTTCTATCTCATACAAAGCCCGAGATAGAGGCTAAAAGGTTGTGACTCAACAAGAGGGTCTTTTATACTCAACAAGAGAGTGTTTTATATCTCGTACGAAGCCCGAGATGGAGGCTAAAAGGTTGTGACTCAACAAGAGAGTCTTTTATACTCAACAAGAAAGTTATTTATATCTCGTACGAAGCCCGAGATGGAGGCTAAAAGTGGTGACTCAACAAGAGAGTCTTTTATACTCAATAAGAGAGTTATTTATATCTCATATGAAGCCCGAGATGGAGGCTAAAAGGTTGTGAATCAACAAGAGAGTCTTTTATACTCAACAAGAGAGTCATTTATATCTCGTACGAAGCCCGAGATGGAGGCTAAAAGGTGGTTGACTCAATAAGAGAGTCTTTTATACTCAACAAGAGAGTGATTTTCTATCTCGTACGAAGCCCGAGATGGAGGCTAAAAGTTTGAATCAACAAGAAAGTCTAAAAGGGTTAGCTCCACTGGGGAGAATCATTTGTACAAAGCCCAAGAGAAGGCTAACTGTGCTGGTGACTGTTTCAGTTGAGTGACATGTCCAGTGTGTTGGATAAAAGAGAAAATTAGTTCTTATAAAGAGAAGAATTATAGGTAAGGTTGTGCCATTGTATTGATCAGAGGATCAGGGTTATTTCCTGTTCTTTAAGGAAAGGGGAAATCCCCCGGGTATTGAGACTGTTCAAGTCTACTGGCATTTTGAGAAATCGATTCTCAGATAGTGAATGATCTTTGTATGATGCCCAAGAGAAGGCTGGTATGTTAAGGGATGAAGGTTAACCCATTAACTGGTCTGACACTTGACTCAGAAAGACAGCTCTAGAAAATTGATGACTAGGTTCTGTTCCTATACCTGTAGAGGTCTCTGGGTCCTTGTACTAAGCCCAAGAGAAGGCATGAGAGCTTGTAAGAAGCCGAAGGGTCCTTGTACAACGCCCAAGAGGAGGCGGGGATAATTTTAGGAAGCCTGTGGGTCCCCAAACCCCGAGAAGTTCAAGACATGCTATTCACCAAGAATAGATCAAGCCAGGAAAGTTTGAGAATTTGGAAGAAACTCAAGAGATGCTATTCACGGAGAAAAGATCATCTTTGGGGAGTTAGAGTTTCTTTGACAATTTCTAAGGGTGACAGTCTGAGAAAGGGTTCACCGAGAATGCTGCCTTTCACGTCTCCATATTGTTTAACCCCAAGAGGAGGGAAGACTGTATCTGGAAATCCTATGGGGATCTAGTTTTGTTTGTATTAAGAGCGACCAACTGGGCTTTACCTAGTGCTAGACGTAGTTGTCGCGGAAAACTCTAAATAATTATACTAGTATTACACAGTGGATATTTGACGAGTATATAAAAGGATGTGAAAGAAGACTTACAGTGAAGCAGCCCCACAATACAGTTATATATATATATGAAAGCGGTAAATGAAAGTGAGTAAATACTTACTCGGTTGTAGAGCTTCCATGCTGTTTTGTTAGTTGTTCAACAAAGAAAGCTTTGATAACAATATTATATTCTAAATCAAAGGAGAAAGTGCTTTGAAAAGATTGTTGGGGCTTACAGCTCAAGGAGAGGCCCAAGGTTTTATCAGTGATGGCACTGTTGTTTTGAATTTGTACAGGGACTTATACAAGTGACTGAGGCCCAAAAAGGTTTTCTGTACAAAGGGGTGGGTGTTACACTCTCTCAAGAGGCCCAAAGGTGTTTAAAGAAAAGGAATGGGGCTTATAACCCGAGGGTAGGCCCAGATGATTTGTTTCGAACTGGCGATCGTGCCGAGGTTTTTCTTTTAACGTAGGGGGACTTATACAATGTCTGAGGCCCGAAATGATTTTGGTTAAAAGGGGATTGGGTCTTACACTCTATTAGAGGCCCATGAGTGATTTTAAGAAAAAGAATGGGGCTTACAACTCAAGGAAAGGCTCAATGTGTTTTATTTTAAACTGGCGATCGCGCCAGGATTTTTGAAAATGTGTTGGGACTTACACAATGACTGAGGCCCAAACTCTTTTGGTTTCAAAGAGGGATTGGGTCTTACACTCTATTAGAGGCCCATCAGTTTGAAAAAGTTTGATGAGGGTTGAATTAATCAAAAACCCTAATTTCTTTTCAAAATGTATTTTAATTGAATAAAAATTCAATTAAAATGATTAAAATTGTTAAACATGTGTGAAAACAAATTGTGATCTTGGATCAATGTTCCAAAAATCATGTTTCTAACCAAAAAATGATTGGTAACCAATTAATCTTGGAAAATCAAGGAGAAAAAATATTTTAAATGTTGAAAAACCAATAAAATGTTAATTCTTTGCAAAAAAAATATCAAGGATGTGAAATAATTAATATTTTTTGGATTTTTTGGTAAAATAAAATATTTTAACATTTTTGTGAATTATTAAAAAAAAAAGAATCAACTCAAAATCATTAAAACTCGGAGAGAAATTAATTTTTGAATTAATTAAATAAAATCACAAAATTCAAATATTTGAATTTTCAAAAAGGGCGCCAAGAACATGGCAAGAACACGCGCCACCCTCTGTTTCTGCAGATTTGCATTTTCTATCCAATCTCACTGAATACTTGATGATATCATGCAATCTACATATCAATCTACTCGTTTTCACCTCACAATCATGTCTATGGTCTTTAATTTCATTTATTTTAAGAATGGAATAAGAAATCAAAGAGAAACCTCAAGAACCCTAAAATTTGCATGAAGGCTCAGAAATTCCACACACGATTCAAACAAAGCAATTGATTGAGGGGAAACACTCTATGCATGATTATGAACATATGGCCAAATTATTGTGCAGCAAAAAATGCATGGATCATAGAGTTAGAAGAGCTCATGCTTACCTCTTGCAGCTGGTGATCGTGTTTTGTGTTAGAGGTGTTACAAGCTGGTTCCAATGATTTGCACAGCTTCCTTAGGTGCCAAGTGATGTGTCTGGATGCATGGAGTGGTTTGAAACAAGCTGAAACTGAAAATGGTACCCCAACTGCAAGTCTGCTAAAAGCTTGAGCAGTTGGATGGTGATTCTGAGAAATCAGTGTTCCAGATGTTGTTTAAGTGTTTCGATCTGATGTTTATGAGGTGTGTGTGTGTGATTGGTTTGGTTGGAATTGCTCTCAAACTCAAAACCTGATAGTGACTTGCTTTGGAAGGCAATTTTGGAGGTGAGAAGGGGATTTTGAGGAAAGCATATGTTTGATGGCTTTGGTGTATTTAAACGGATCACAAATAATGTCTATTTATAGTGCAATAAGTTTGTTTTGCAAGCAATAGTGAATGGCAACTGTTGCAGAGGTTTGGCCAATGTTGATCAATGGGAATCCAAGTCTCCTCTAGCCATTGACTAGAGGTTAGGGCACAGGTTGATGGTTCGCTTGGTCTTGGATATGTCTTGACTGAATTCAGTTGGAAATGGCTCAGTCCATGCCACCTTGGTGCATCCACTAAATGATCCAAAACAAAATTGGAGTCTTGTCCCCTCTTTAGGGATTTTTAGGTTTGGCATGCTATTCTTAGTTCCAAAGACTTAGGAGGCTTGGGATCAGTGTTTGTCCCTCCTTGTTCCCTCACTGAGGTGGTCAGATGGATAGATATTTTTGTCATTTGCACAAATTGGGCAAATCGAGCAAAATGCACAAATCTGCCTTGCCATGACAGTTTGCAGCAAGGCACTTTGGCATGGTCATATCTCATGGCTCTGATTGAGTTTGGTGAAGTTCTTGGTCATTTTGGAAAGCCCTCATATGATACAACATATGTGTGATCATAGTTGGTTTTGATACTTTTTGGATCTAAGTGAAAAATGCCCCTGCATTTTGGAAAACGTGAAACAGATTCTGACTTAATGAAAATTTCACTAAGTGTTGGAAAAAAGTGACATTTTCACTTTTCTTGATTTTGATCATTCCATAACTTGAAATCCATGGGGAATTGGAATGAGTGGTAGTTGAAGCTTTTGTAGAGGGCCATGAGAGCTACAAATCCAGCTTTGAATGGGGAAAAATGGCCTTGTGGTTTAGGAGTTATGATCCTCCAAAGTTGGTACCCTAGCCACTTTGTTCCATAACTTAGAAAATTTCTAAGTTTTTATGGTTACCCATTTTACAAGTTATCCCACTTTTCTTATTTTTCTTGATGAATGATGATTCCAATCACACATTAACATCATTTTAGGGTTAGGGAACCATAATTGTTAAAAATCTCAAAAATTCAAAGTTGACTTTTGTGCACAGTTGATTTTTTGTCAGATGAATTTCAAACTGTGCGATCCTCCATGAAATCAAGTCCTTGACCTAAATCAAACTTGATGGACATGTTCCATGGATGTTATAGGGTATATTGAATCATTTCCCAAGGTTTGGGAGCATGCCTGAGTCAAAAGTCAAAGGTCACAGTTGACTTTTTCCTCAAAACCCTAATTGTGGTTCTGATGAATTTGAAACTTGTGAATCAAGCTTATTGGATTAATCCATTGTTGCAAATGGATCAATGTAGTGTGTTAGATACCCTCATATCCTCTCTTGAGGTCTTGGCTCATGTTTTGTCCCAAAAGTCAACTTAGGGGTGAATTAGGTCAAGAAACCCTAATTCCTGATTTTTTATGTATGCATCCCCGGAGGCCAAATTGACTTGATGATTGGGTTCATGATGTCCCTTGGAACATCTTAGGTTGTGCTTGGAAGCATTGGCTCATTCCCAGAGTAAAATTTCCATCTGGAGGCCATGGTCGACCAAAACCCTAATTTGGTGACACTAGCGATCTTGAGGCTTGATCCACTTGGAATGTTGCAACCTTGTGCTGGATTCTTGATGTGGGAGTCCTCTTGATCCATTATGAATGTTTGAGAGGTTAGACAAGTTGAAGATCATGTCATTACTTGATATATCCTTTGTCTAAGAGCTCTGAGAGGGCTTGAAACCCTAATTTTGATTGTAGTGGATGCTCACCCATCTTTGGGGAGACTACTGAGGTATGATGGTTCATCCATATTGTGATGATGATTTGCACAATGATGGGAAATCTTAGTGGTCAAAATTTTGGGTATGACACTAAGCCCAAGAGGAGGCATGAGAACTTCTAAGAAGCCTGAGGGTCCTTATACTAAGCCCAAGAGGTGGTTGGGGATGCTTTTAGGAAGCCTGTGGGTCCAAACTTTAGAATGTTCAAGAAAGGTTTCACCGGGAATAATCCTTTCTTGTGTGAACAGTTCTAAGGTTTGAAGAAATTCAAGAGAAGTTTCACCGGGAATTAATCCTCTCTGGGGAATTGAATTTCTTTGACAATTTCTAATAGTGACAGTCTGAGAAAAGTTTCACCGAGAATAATGCCTTTCTCTTTGTTCCATATTGTTTAAGCCTAAGAGAAGGCAAGACTGTATCTGGTAATCCTATGGGGATCTATGTTTGACTGTATTGAAAGAGTGACCAACTGCCTTTACCTAATTCTAGACTTAGTTGCCGGGGAAAACTCTAAACAGATATACAAGTATATATACAGTTGATATATGACAAGTATTTAAAAGGATATGAAAGAAGGACTTACAGGTGTGCAAGCTTCCAACAATACAGTTATATATATAAAGCATGTAAATGAAAGCAAATAAAAACTTACATGCCCAAAAAGTGTTTAAATGTTTGATAATGATCAAAAATCAAAGAAACGCTAATTTCATTTTCTTTTTAAAAGTAATTCTTTAAAGAAAATTAATAAAAATGATGAAAATACCAAAGAAGTTTAAATAAACTACTTATGATTTTTTTGTTAAGGTTTGAAAAATGAGGTTTTAATCACAAGATGATTTAGAACTCATTTGGTTTTGAAAAGATCAAGAGAAAAGAAATATTTTCAAATGTAAAAACAAATAAAATAAGTTCTTTATGAAAAAATATTAAATATAGACAATTAATATTTTTTGTGTGGGATTTTTGTAGATTAAAATACTTTATCAATTTTGTGAATTTTTGCAAAAAGAACCAATAAAAAATGATGAAAAATGAATAAGAAATTAATTTTCAAAGTTATTAAAAAGATTGGTGAAAAAATTGATAATATTAAGTGGTAAAAAATTAGAAATGGTCCCCCCAAGGTTTGAATTCACGCCCTTGGGGAGGATAGTTCAAAATTTTGCCAACTTAGCCACTTGCATGTGGCTGATAGAAGATGGCAAGGGATAATAATATGTGAGAATTCCTTTTGAAAATGGTTGAAAAAAAATATCAAAAGGTCTGGGGCGAGGGGGATTCGAACCCCAGACCTCTCGCTCGCTCACACACACAAACATACTAGTGTTTCCACTAGGGCGCAATGCCAATTCAGTTATAACATGGCAACTGAATAATATATAGTAAAACAAGTTGAATTTCTAAAGAATGGCACCATGGTCATCTTCTTCCTTGAGCCAAATATGCGAAGCCTCTTATCTCACTCGTTTCTCAACCATTTCACATGATCCAAATATGAAAATTATGCGCTTTCAGACATGGAACACAATGGCAATATTCAATTTTATTGAAATTAAGTGAATCAAAACATAATATGACAAAACCTGATGAACCCTAAAATTTGCATGAACTTAATGAAATCCTATACACGAATTGTAAACAACAATTGATTGAGGGTAAAGGATCTACAAACATCCAGAAACACAATGGTAATCACAAAACATATTTATGATGCATGATTCAATGAGTTTGACAGTTTGAGGCTTACCTCTGCAAGTGAGAATCGAATTTGATGATGGAGGTGTTACAGTTGAGTTCTAATGCTTTGGACAGCTTCCTTGTGCCTTAAGGAAAGTGTTTGAATGTTTGGCGTGACTGAGAGCCCTTTAGATTGATCAACATGATTCCTTCTGCAGCAAGTCATGAGTTTTGTGCAAATGGATGGCCATTTGATGATTTTGATGTTACAGATGGGAGGTGAGTGTTCAGACACCTTCTATATGTTATATGTGATGTGTCTGAATCAATGGTTTGAGTGGTATTGATCTCCAACTCAAAACCCGATAGTAACCTCTCAAGGAATGAAGTTTTTAGGCCTAAGGAGTGAAAGAGAGAAAGCCTTGTTATAATGAGCTTTGGTGTAGTTTGAATGATCAGTTAGGACCTCTATTTATAGTAGAGGATTTGTGTTTAAGTGGTTCTCTTGAAGCTCAGAGGATAAGGTCATGGTTCAATGGTCTTGGCTTGGCATTGTAATACCCCAAATTTTGACCACTTAGATTTCCCATCATTGTGAAAATCATCATCACAATATGGATGTACCTTTAGGCTTCATTAGTCTCCCCAAAGATGGATGAGCATCCACTATAATCAAAATTAGGGTTTCAAGCCCTCTCTGAGTGCTTAGACAAAGGATCAATCAAGAAATGACATGATCTTCAACTTGTCTAATCTCTTAAACATCCACAATTGATCAAAAAGGACTCCCACTTCAAGGATTAAGCACAAGGCTGCTCCCTTCTAGGTGGATCAAGTCTCAAGATCGACAGTGTCACCAAATTAGGGTTTTGGTCGACCAGGGTCTCCAGATGGAAATTTTCATCTGGGCACAAGGCAATGATCCAAAACATGACCTAATATGCTTCATGGAACCTCATGAACCTATGCATCAAGTCAATTTTGCCTCAGGGGATGCATTCATCAAAAATCAGGAATTAGGGTTTCTTGACCTAATTCACCCCTAAGTTGACTTTTGGGACAAACCATGAGCCAAGACCTCAAGAGATGATTTGAGGGTCTCTAATATACCATATTGATCCATTGGGAACAATGGATTGATCCAAGAAGTTTGAGCAACAAGTCTCATTTTCATCTGCACCACAATTAGGGTTTTAAGGGAAAAGTCAACTGTAACTTTGACTTTTGACCAAGACATGCTCCCAAACCCTAATACATGATTGAATATACCCTATGACACCCATGGAACATGTCCATCAAGTTTGATTTAGGTCAAGGACATGATTTCCTGAAGAATTACACAGTTTGGAATTCATCTGATAAAAAGTCAACTGTGCACAAAAGTCAACTTTGACTTTTTGAGATTTTTCACCAAAATGGATTTTTAACCCTAAAATGATGTTAATGTATGATTTGAATCATCATTCATCAAGAAAAATCAAGAAAAGTGAGATAACTTGTAAAAGGGGTAACCATAAAACTTAGAAATTTTTCTAAGTTAAAAATAAAGTGGCAAAGGTACCAACTTTGGAGGACCATAACTCCTAAACCACAAGGCCATTTTTTCTCATCCAAAGATGGATTTGTAGCCCTCATTATCACCTACAAAAACTTCAACTACATGTCATTCCAATTCAATAAGGATTTTGAGTTATGGAGTGATCAAAGTGGCTGAAAAGTGAAAATGTCACTTTTTCCAACACTTAGTGAAATTTTCACTAAGTCAGAATTTGCCTTCACTTTTTGCCAAATGTAGGGGGATTTTTCACTTGGAATCAAAAGAGATCAAAACCAAACTTGTTCAAACAGTTGTTGTATCATGTAAGAACTTTCCAAAATGGCCAAGAACATTGCCAAATTCAACCTACATCATGAGATACAACATTGGCAAGTTGCCTTGCTGAAATCTGTCAAAGCAAGAAAGAGTTTGCATTTTGGCTCGATTTGCCAAAATCGGCCAATTTCAATTGCTCCAATCCACTTGGACACCTCAGAGGATTGAATCCAAAGGGGACAATCACTGAGCCAAGCCTCCAAGGTCCAAGGAACAAAGAATAGCATGTTGAACCTAGAATGGCCAAAATAGGGACAAGACTTCAAATTTGGAATGAGGCATTCAATGGAACCATCAAGGTGGCATGGACTGAGCCATTCTCATCTGAAATCAGTCAAGACTTATCCAAGACCAAGGGGACCAAAGCTCTGTGCCCTAACCTCTAGTCAATGGCTAGAGGAGACTTTCATTTCCATTGGCCAACATTGAGGAAACCTACTTACCAGCTGCCATGCACTATTCCTTGCAAAACAAACTTGCTCTACTATAAATAGAGCTCAATTGTGGTCAGTTTAAGTACACCAAAGCCATCTAACAGATGCTTTCCTCAAAATCTCTTTCTCTTGGCAAAAATGCCTTTCTTAGCAAGGTAGCTATCGGGTTTTGAGTTTGAGAGCAATTCTGCACAAACCAATCACTTACACACCTCACATACATCACATATGAGCTGATCAAACACTCACATAACATCTGGAACATCAAAATCTCAAAATCACTTGCCATCCACACAAGTTTGAAGTGAAGTTGCAGCTGAGGTGCCATAAACTGATCCAGTCCATTTCAATTCAATCCAAGTGTTCAAACACACTCCATATGGTGTAGGGAAGCTGTCCAGATCATCACGACTCACCTGTAACACCTCCAACTCAAAATCACATCTGCTCTTGCTGTCACGACTTGGAGGTAAGCACATACTTGGTCATCTCTCAATCTATGCATATTTCCTCGCACAATAATTTGGCCATATGTTCATAATCATGCATGGAATGTTTTCCCTCAATTAATTGCATTGTTTGAATCGTGTATCAAAAATCCTAGCCTTCATGCAGAAATTAGGGTTCTTGAGGTTTCTTCGTGATTTCTTGTTGTATGTTTAATTTAAATGAAATTAAAGTACATAGACATGATCGTGAGGTTGAGACGAGCATAATGATATGTGGATTGCATGATATGATTACGTATTCATGGAGATTGGATAGAAAATGCAAATCTGAGAAACCAAGAACACGCGCGTGTTCTTCAGCTGTTCTTGGCGCCATTTTTGAATAATTTGAATATTTGAATTTTGTGATTTTGTTTAATTGATTCAAAAATTAATTTCTCTCTGAGTTTTAATGATTTTGAGTTGATTCTTTTTTTAATAATTCACAAAAATGTTAAAATATTTTATTTTATCAAAAAATCCCAAAAATATTATTTATCTCATATAATTGATATTTTTGTAAAGAATTAATATTTTTGATTATTTTTGGCATTTTAAATATTTTTTCTACATTGATTTTGCAACTTTTAATGCTTTCTAATTATTTTGTAGGTCAATACTTAATTTTTGAAGCATTAATCCAAGATCACAATTTGTTTTCCACGTGTTAAACAATTTTTGATCATTTTAATTGAATTTTTATTCAATTAAATACATTTTGAAAACAAATTAGGGTTTTGGATTAATTCAACCCTCAAAAATCATTTTCAAAACACTTTGGGCCTCTATTAGAGTGTAAGACCCAATCCTTTTTTTGACCAAATCATCTTTGAGCCTCACTTATTGTATAAGTCCCGATACCGTCAAAAAACAAACGGCGCGATCGTCGCCTTTTCAAAAATCATCTGGGCCTACCTCGAGTAGTAAGACCAATTTATTCATCTCAAAACTCTTTGGGCCTCTTGAGAGAGTGTAAGACCCATCCCCCCTTGTACAAAAACTTTTTGGGCCTCACTCATTGTATAAGTCCCTATGTACAAGTAAACGGCGCGATCGTCGCCCGTTTAAAAATAAAACTCATCTGGGCCTCTCCTTGAGCTATAAGACCCATTCAAAACACTTTGGGCCTCTAATAGAGTGTAAGACCCAATCCCCCTTTTAACCAAAACATTTTGGGCCTCACTTATTGTATAAGTCCCTCTGCGTTAAAAGAAAACCTCGGCGCGATCGCCATTTTTAAACGAAAAATCATTTGGGCCTACCCTCGTGTTATAAGCCCCACTCTTTTTCTTTAAACCTTTTGGGCCTCTTGAGAGAGTGTAAGACCCATCCCTTTGTACAGAAAACCTTTTTGGGCCCCAGTCACTTGTATAAGTCCCGCTGTACAAAGTCAAACAGTGCGCTCACTGATAAAACCCTGGGCCTCTCCTTGAGCTGTAAGCCCCAAATCTTTCTTTTTCAAAGCACTTTCTCCTTTGATTTTGAATATACTATTGTTTTCAATCTTTCTTTGTTGAACAACTAACCAAACAGCATGGAAGCACTCCAACCGAGTAAGTGGTTATCGCTTTCATTTACTGCTTTCATATTATAAACTGTATTGTGGGGCTGCTCACTGTAGGTCTCCTTTCATAAACTCATATCTACTGTGTAATAATAGTATAGATATTTCGAGTTTCCCCGGCAACTACGTCTAGAACTAGGTGACGCCGTTTCACTTATTCGTAGAAATAGACGCCTAGATCCCCAATAGGAGCACAGATACAGTCTTCTCTTCGGCTGTCCTCCTTAGGAATCGTCAAGAAGCTCTACTCCCCAAGATGAATGTATTCTCCGTGAATGGTATCTTTGAGTTTCTTCCCAATTCTCGAACTTTCCTGACTTGATCTATTCCTTGTGGATAGCTTGCCTTGAATGTCCCGGGGTTTGGGTACCCACTACGGTCATAATCTTGGACCTTAACTAAGGAACCCTCTTTAAAAGTTAAAAGTCACTGGATAGTAAACCTCGCACGTTTACCAGTGGTTTTTATCTTTAAAAGAGTTATCTCTCCTAATGGAAAGGAGATGATAGACCCACGGCTTCTTAAAAGCATCGACCTCCTCTTGGGCATTATTCAAGGACCCTACGGCTTCTTAGAAGTATTCACAGCCTCCTCTTAGGCTTCGTATAATGATCTCTTCCTTCGGGAATGATAGCCTCCTCTTGGGCTTCGTACAAGGACACGTCGGCTTCTTAAAAGTTTCCAGCCTCCTCTTGGGCTTCGTACAAATTGTCCCGACGACCTCCTAGAGGTATAGGAACAGAACCTAGTCATCCTCATAGAACAGTCCTTTCATAGAGTCTACTACTGTTTCTCGAAGCATAGTACAAAAGATAAAACTCTAGACATGGACAGTCTAACTTCCTTGAGTCTCAAAGACATTCTCAAGCACCCTTCGTTAAATAGGAAGGAAACCCGCAGACTCGGATAGTCTCGATACCCTTTGGATTTCCCGTTTCCTCAAAGAGAAGGAAATATCCCTGATCCTCAAATTAAATCCCTGTGTACAGTGTTACTCATATAAGAACTGATTTTCTCTTTTAAAATCAGTATATTGGATCTGTCACTCTGTTGAGTCAAACAATAGCCTCCATTTCGGGCTTAATACGAGATACAAAAAACTCCCTTGTTGAGTCAAATAGCCTCCATCTCGGGCTTTATACGAGATACCAAAAGACTCCATCGTCGGGTCAAAACCTTTTAGCCTCCATCTCGGGCGTCGTACGAGATACCAAAATAACCTTTTCGTCTCTCTCTCGGGCTTTGTACGAGATACAAAAACACTCTCTTACTGAGTATAAAAGATTCTCCAACTGAGTCAACTCTTTGCTAGCCTCCTCTTAGGCTTTGTATAACGATATGCCCCACTGGGTCAAAAACTTTTAGCCTCTCTCTCGGGCTTTGTACGAGACACAAAATAGCCTCCTCTTAGGCTTTGTATAATGATTTTCCTAGCGGAAATTATCCTCCTCTTAGGCTTTGTATAAGAAAACCACTGGTTGATCCAATCGACCTTTTAGCATCAAAGTTGTGCCTCGTTCACAGTAAACAAACATTAACAACTCCTTTCCCTTCATCTAATCGCTGTAAGCGGCAAGCCTCTGGATCATCTACATCCATGCCACTGTCCCTCTTTTAGCATGAGAAATTCCTAAGGAAAGATGGCATTGCTCTACACTGAGTTAAAGTCTTCTCCTTCAAGTTAAAACCCTTTCTTCGGAAATTATGGCATTGCTCGGATCCGCGTATCCCAGTTAAAATAATTCTCCTTCTCCCCTCTTTAGAGATGACAAATTCTCTCTAAAGTCGAGGTCTTTCAGCTTCACGTCTTGGGCTTTGAACAAGACACAAATAGACCTTTCAGCTTCACATCTTGGGCTTTGAACAAGATACAAATCACCTTTCGCTTCATGTCTTGGGCTTTGAACAAGACACCAAAACACCATTTCCTCCCATAGAATAGGAGGAACTACGAACGCTCTAATTTCCCTGTTTCGGTAAACGGGAATACGTAGGCATAAGATCGAAAGAAAAGATCTTAGCGAGCGCAATCAACAAAAAACCCAAATCCCATATCTTCATCAATCAAAAGCAGTATTTCAAAAACATCAGTCCTAACATCCTAATCCTTATTCCCCGCCAGAAACCTTTTGCCCAAGCCCTAGAAAGAAAGAACCTGTATTGGCGAAATACGAATAACCAGTACAAAAGCCCCCCACATTGATAGCATCTGTAACTTAACAGACCGCTGTTTAAACTCAGTATGCAAGCAGGGTTAATTGGAGACATCTATTTCCCTTCCTTATTCAGCTCACAATAGGATAAAAAATGAATCGACCTGTAGTTTAAAGCTCAAACCGCAGAGAGCGACCAGCGCTTAAGAACCGCGTCCAAAATCGCTCGCTACAGAAAAGTGGCGCCCACCGTAGGGCCCGTTCCTTTCTTTCTGCTTCTCTTGTGTGAAAAATTACACAAATGGCGACTCTGCTGGGGAGTCTCCTTTTCTGCCTTAGGGCATCATCCCCGTTTTCTACGGAAAATGGGAACTCGGCTGAAGAGAAAGATTGACCTATGCTGGTCCATCTCTTAGGCAGGGAACCACAGATTGGGGCTTCCGCCGGGGAACCCATTTCTGTCAGGACTTTAAGATTCATAGCTTTATAAGTCTAGGATGATTAGGACAAATATATATACTGCTTTTCCTAATTGCTATACGTGTTTATTTTTCTGCTACTGGGAATGCGGGTGATGCCGTATGTGGAAAGATTGAGTATACACTTAAGAAAAGCCAACCTTTTTCGTAGTGCGGAAGCTATCGGAAATAGCTGTTACGCGATACTACCCTCATTTGAGGCTGGTGATCTATTCTCGGTGAATAGCACTTACTCTAAGATTGCACACAACTCGCTGGCGATCCGCTTGTTGTCTGCCTTCCTGGGAGGAGCTGATGATAATGAGTACAGGTACAAAAATCACCTTAGTATAAACCTTTGGGGATGGGTAGAGCCTTGACTTCATGACAACAACCCTCTGACCCCATGTTTTTTCTATGTTTTTGTGTGCTGCATTCATGCATCCATTTAATAAAACATTAAAACATTCAAAAAACTTCTCTTCTAGTCTCTCTATTTTTCAAATTAAACTAAGACTGTGATTGCAAATATCAGAGAAAAAGATTGCATTAATGGATTTCGGTAGAAGGAGAACTCACCAGTATACCTTCAAGGTTCCAAAACTAGGGGATTTGAGAAAGTTAGCGAGGATGATCGTTAACCCAGAGGCTTTTCAGAGCCAAGCACGGAGGTTTGCTACCACTGTTAAGAGTTCATGTGATTAAAGGGATCATGGACGCGCTCATTCAATTCTACGATCCGGTTTATCATTGTTTCACATTCCCGGATTACCAGTTATCACCAACGCTAAAGGAGTACTCTCATCTGACTGATTTACATATCACAGATCGAGCTCCATTTTCTGGACTGGAAGAAATTCCAAAGAATCAAACTATTGCAAGAGCAATTCATTTGGACGAGTCTGAGGTCAAGACTCACATGACTACTAAGGGTGGCATCCAAGGTTTGCCAGCCCAGTTCTTGACCAAGAAAGCTCTGTACTTCGCTAGTATAGGGAACGGGACTGCTTTTGAAAGCATCTTTGTCTTGCTCACCTACGGATTATTTTTGTTTCCCAACATCAATAACTTCGTCGATATCAACGCTATTAAGGTTTTCCTCATTGGAAACCCTGTGCCGACTTTGCTCGCAGATGCGTATCATTCTGTACACTTAGGAAATTTGTACAGCGGAGGGGAGATCACATGCTGTGTACCTTTGCTTTATAAATGGTTTATCTCTCACTTGCCCAAGTCTGCCGCTTTTTAGGATTGCAAGAGTGTCTTACGTTGGTCGCAAAAGATCATGCCTCTCACCAACTCTGATATAGATTGGTGTAATAGGATTTATGAGGGAATCAGAATCATTGACCGTTGTGGAAACTTCCCCAGCGTACCCCTCATAGGAACTAAAGGAGGAATCAACTATCATCCGATATTAGTTCTTCGTCAATTTGGATACCCGATGAGACACATCCCACTGGGTGTTCATCTGGAAGGTGTTTTCTTCAAAGAAGGAGAAAATGACAGAGCACTAAAGATGGAAATAGTGCAAGCTTGGAAACATGTTCATAAGAAAGGACGAGAGTCTCTGGGAAAACCGGACTGTGTCTCGATGGAGCCTTATTTCCATTGGGTACAAACTAGAGCTCTCAAGCTAAAGATGCCTTATCCTCGTTACGGAATTCTTCCACCGAGGGAAATTGTCATGTACTTCATGACGGAAACTGAAAGGCTTCAGGTTACTCTCAACAAAGTTCAAAAGGAAAGAAGATCTTGGAAGAACAAGTACCGCACCCTCGACGTAGAGTGTATCCAAATACAACAATTACTGAAAGAGAAAGATGCTCTGATTGAAATTTTGGAGCAGCATGCTGTAGAGAATCAAGATGACCAAAGGAATTTGCTTACTCCTTTCACCTGGCAAAGGAATGACAACCCGACAACGGCCCAAGCGCCCCGGTCAAAGAAGAGGACTCGGGACCCATTAGTTTAGGTTTCTGTTTCTGCACTTTGTAATCTACTGTATTTCCATTTCTGTAATCCTTTGGAATTCAATAAAAAGGGGTTTCCCCACTGTTTGATATTTGCAATCTAATTGTCGAAGTTTATTTTGATTAAACAAAAAAACAACAATTAATATAATCATTGCATTCATCATTCTCACATCGCGTATTCTCCTTACCTACGAATCTCACGTTTGTGTCTCGATTCTAGAGTCAAACTGTCTCATTCGTACAATACTCGGGCCAATCGTCAGAAAAAGATGGATGATCTTGAGGAAGAAAACAGAGAGTTGAAAGAAGAGATCGACGCTCTGAGAGAGGATATGAGAAAGCTTCGTAACGACATGCAAGCCATGGCAGAAGCTCAGCTACAAAGAACTGTGATCTCAGAGATCACCTCAATGCCCATCATAGAAAAGTATGATCCTAGGTATCAGATGCCGAAAGATCGTCCTTGGGGCATGCCTGTTAACTATATCCCGGAAGGATATGTTCCGCCGATCACTGAAGATCAGGGAATCGCAACAGAAGCCGCTGGGCCTGAAGGTTACAAACTTCGGGAAAGCGAAGATGCTAGGGGCATACTGAAGACTCCTGAAGGTTACAAACTTCGGGAGGTGCCAAGACTTACTGCCGTAGTCACGGTACCACCCCCTGTGGTGCACACTGTCCCGAAAGGACAGATTCCACCAACACCATCTGGTAAGAAGGAAACTATGTTTGACAGAATGGATGAATTCCAGGAGCAGTTCTTGGAAATGCAGAAAGAGCTGCAAGCCATTCGCGGTCAGGATCTATTTGGAAAGGACGCCGCAGACCTCTGCTTGGTCCCAAATGTGAAATTCCCGCACAAGTTCCAAGTGCCCGACTTTGAAAAATACAAGGGTAACTCTTGCCCTCAGAGCCATCTGGTGATGTACGCTCGGCGGATGTCAGCCAGACGGAGAATCAGGACCTGCTGATTCACTACTTCCAGGATAGTTTAACCGGTGCCGCACTCAAATGGTACATGGGTTTAAACCGTACTACGATCAGTACATTCAGAGATCTTGGTACTGCCTTCGTCCAACAATACAAGTACAATTTGGACATGGCACCCGACAGAGATCAACTCAGATCAATGTCGCAAAAGAACAAGGAAACCTTTAAGGAGTATGCTCAAAGGTGGCGTGAAATTGCCGCTCAAATTTGTCCACCTCTTGAGGAAAAAGAGATGACAAAGATCTTCTTAAAGACCTTAAGCTCATTTTACTATGACCGAATGATTGCCAGTGCGCCCAGTGATTTCACCGAAATGGTCGGCATGGGTGTACGTCTTGAGGAAGCCGTCCGAGAAGGACGTTTGGTAAAAGACACTGGATCAAGGAGCGGTACTAAAAAATACGGTAGTGCTCTCCCTAAGAAAAAAGAGCAAGATATTGGGAATATCTCTCTCGAAAAGCAAAGGCGACGTTATCAGCCAGTAGCAGCTGTTACTCCTGCTATCGGCCCCGTGTCTGTTCCTATGTATCAACCTCAGATTGCGCAGAGCCAACCTGACCAACAAAGGACACAACAGCCTCTTCAGCAGGCTCGTCCCCCATATAACAACAACCGTACAACACGGCCACCAGGATTTGATCCTATACCCGTAACGTACGCAGAGCTGTTTCCATTACTACTGGATAAGGGGCACATCCAAACTAAGTCTCCCCTTTCAGTTCCGGAAAATCCGCCTTTCTGGCATAAGGTGGATCAAACATGCCCTTATCATCAAGGAAGTTCAGGGCATAACATTGAGACTTGTCTTAATTTCAAGTCCGACGTGCAAAAGCTTGTTAGGAGCGGGCTCTTATCTTTCAAAGATACGAATCCCAATGTTCTCACAAACCCGCTGCCTCAACATGAGAAGGATGCAGTCAATCTGATTGAGAAAGAGACTAACAATGTCTATCAAATTCACGATGTACTCTTATTGGGGACCAATCTGGTCAGGATGCATTGTAGACAGAGTGGATATGGCCATGTTCCACCTCATAATTATCACCAGTGTGATATCTGCTCTAAAGACAACCAAGGATGTTCTGTAGTGCAAGCAGCTCTACAGGAACAAATGGATCTCGGATGGATCCAGGAGCACCGAGTTCGTGGAGTTAACATGGTCTCTACGAATTCTAACGTCATTCAAAACCACGACATCCGTGCGATGAATGTCAACTTGGTGGCGATGCACTCAAGGCAAAGCCAGTATCATAATCTGCCGCGGCACGATTACAGTTCCTGTCTGATTTGCTCGGTAAACAACCAGGGATGCTCTTTCATACAAGAGGCCCTCCAGCGTCAGATGGATCTTGGATGGATCCAAGACTACCATGATAGGAACTCCTATCAAATCAACATGGTTCAGATCTTTGACATCCGCATGATGAATACTAACCTGGTAGAGTTACATGCTGAGCAGGTCCGACTCGGATTCTTAATATCACACGATTATCAAAGCTGTAAAGCGGGTTGCGAAAACGATCGAGGTTGTACCCTTGTCCAGGAGGCACTTCAGCACTTGTTAAATCACTGGTGGATGCCAATCTACATGGACGAAGATACTCAGCAGATTAGTATCAATAACAGGAATCCTACTCGTCGTCAAAGTCAGGATGTCCGATCAATGGAAGGTAACCTAGTGAGGTTACATTGTATTCAAAGTGGGCGTGGCCAGGTGCCACCACACAACTATGACAGTTGTAGCGTCTGTTCAGAAAGTAACCAAGGGTGTTACCTTGTGAGAGCAGCTCTTCAGGGTCAGATCGATCATGGAGAAATTCATCCATATCCAGGTTCAGGACCCATCATTTGGTCGCCGAACTACCTTGCCGATCAAGTTGAGGATGTTGTCACGATCTCTGGTCAACACCAGATCAGGGATGTTTTTGCCATCATTCCTCTACTTGACGAATCTAAAGTTCCCAACCGGGAACGGATCGAGGTTACTTATGACGGTCAGAAAAATCAGAAGGTTCCTATAGTCATCTATCTACCGGGACCACTACCGTATGAATCAGCTAAGGCAATCCCTTACAAATACGGTGCAACAATAATCGATAATGGAAAGGAAATTCCATTACCCTCCGTCGTGAATATTGCAGACATCAGTCGTGTAACACGGAGCGGTCGAATCTTCAACCGAGGGGTTGGAGAATCCAACAAAGAAAAGGAACTTCAGGCAGAAATTCCTGATCCGTCAGTCGGTCAATCTAGTAATCCCGACTTTTCAAAAGACAAAGATGAGATGCTAAAGCTCATCCAAAGGAGTGAATATAACATTGTTGATCAACTGTTACAGACTCCTTCAAAGATCTCAGTATTATCACTGTTGCTCAGTTCAGAAGCACACAGAGAGGCTCTACAGAAAGTCTTGGAGCAAGCCTTTGTGGAACAGGATGTAACAATCAGACAGTTCGATAGCATTGTCTCTAACATCACTTCCTGCAATAATTTGGGATTTAGTGATGAGGAATTACCTGAAGAGGGTCGTCGTCATAACATGGCGCTCAACATTACAGTCAACTGCCAGGGCGATGCTTTAGCCAACGTACTGGTAGACACAGGGTCAGCCCTGAATGTTATGCCGAAGTCTACTTTGATGCAATTATCATTTAAGGGCCCTCCGATGAGAGTCAGTGAGGTCGTCGTCAAAGCATTCGACGGATCCAGAAAAACAGTTATCGGCGAAGTTGATCTTCCCATAACTATTGGTCCTCACACTTTCCAAATCACTTTCCAGGTCATGGACATCTGGGCAACATACAGTTGTTTATTAGGAAGACCTTGGATACATCAGGCTGGAGCGGTTACTTCAACCCTCCACCAAAAGCTAAAGTTCGTCAAGAATGATCAACTTGTCACGGTTTGTGGGGAACAAGCCTTTCTTGTGAGTAACCTGTCATCATCTACTTGTGTAGAACCCGAGGAGGTTATTGGAACTCAGTTCCAAGCACTATCGGTGAGCAAGAACGATCAATCCGAAGAAGGAACTTCAATTTCTTCATACAAAGATGCTATCAAAGCGGTCGAGAGTACCGATACGACAGGATGGGGACGGCTTGTCATTCCTATTGACAATAAAACAAAGAAGGGTCTTGGTTTTTCTGCAACCTGTACCCAGACAGCCGCCAACGATGAAAGTCTTCATCCCCTTCAAAACTTCTTCCACAATGGAGGTTTTCTTCACCCAGTGTCTCAGACAGTTCATGCTATCAATGAGGAAGATCCCTCTGACACGGATGGAGAATGGAAGTTCTACCTTAACAAGGACGGCTATATGTCTCAGGAAGAGGTGCCTATGCCTTTTTGCTTTCCTACAGAAAGTCCGAGATTTATACCAAGATCAGATGTCGAAATGATCTACGGAGATTGTGATCCGGAAGGATGCCGTGCTCCGCCAAATTCATTAGAGGAGGACACTCTGATGAAAGACAACTTTGACCACAATTACTATGGCCCGATGGATGGTCTGCCAATGTGGCAGCCTTACCCAGGAAACTTGGGGCAAGAAAGTCATCCGAGTAATGAAACTCAGCTGAGCGTCATTGAACAGAATACCTGTGTTCCCACCATGTCATGGGATCAACATTCAGGTCATTCAGAAACTACTCAACATGAAGATGAATTCGCAACATTTGCAGGACTAGAATTCATCAACTATGCTTTTCCTGAGGTCAACGTCATCGAGAGGGATGACTTCTCCAGTTCCAAAGAAATTTGGGACACTTTGGGACAACCGAGTGGAAAATATGACTATATGGTCAAGTACACCGCTCCCAAAAGTTCTCGTATCAGGCTCGAAGATATCCAGTCAACTGGATGGGGAGATACAGCTGAGAGCACCAATGCTATGCAAAATGCAACAGGGGAATCCTCCTACGACAATTCTGCCTGGGAGACAGATTCCAATGATCCTGCTCCACCAGAAATCAGCATTATTTCTGAAGACAAATCAAGGAAGGTGCCAGATTTTGTGATTCACCGAGGAGTTCGCCGCCAATGGGTTGCTGTCGAGGTTCCGAAGGTCGTTCATCAGTCAAAGCAATTGCCATCTTTTAACCTTTCACCCTGCCTAGGTGAAACGGATGTTTTGATTGGGCTCGCTTTCTGTAAATTTCCCTCTTCGCTTTGCCCAAAGCGACAGAGTTTTGTTTTATAGGGCTGTAGTTTCAAGATTCGACTTGTTCATTAATAAAATAACGTCATTCTGTAATTTCCGCATTATTGCTGTTTTCTCTTTTTACTTTTTCAGAAAATGGTAATCCTAAAAAAACATTCAATAATAAAAACAAGCAGTAAAATCAAAACACTACACACACTTACATTTTCTTTATCTCTTCTAAACACGAATCATACCGTCATGCAGATTGCTTGTTTTATACCCCGTTGAAACATACGATCCGATGCCTTCTTCCAACTTTGAGTTCCCGGTATTCGAGGCTGAAGAAGAAGTTGACAACGAAATTCCAGAAGAGATCTCCCGACTACTCAGACAAGAGGAAAGGTCCATTGAACCTCACCAAGAGCCGTTGGAAACGGTGAACTTGGGTTCAGAAAAAGAGAGAAAAGAAATCAGGATCGGAGCACTGCTCAGTCCAACTGTCAAAGAAAGTTTGATGAAGCTTCTCAAAGAATTCCCCGATGTATTCGCTTGGTCCTATCAGGATATGCCAGGGTTGGATACCAGCATCGTGGAACATCACTTACCGCTAAGATCGGAATGTCTGCCAGTAAAGCAAAGGCTGAGACGGACTCACCCGGACATGGCCATCAAAATCAAAGAGGAGGTACGAAAACAGATCGACGCGAGTTTCCTCGCTACATCTGAATATCCTCAATGGCTAGCCAACATCGTACCCGTTCCCAAAAAGGATGGAAAGGTCAGAATGTGTGTTGATTACAGAGATTTGAACAAGGCAATTCCAAAGGACGACTTTCCTTTACCACACATTGACATGCTGGTAGACAGCACAGCAAAGTTCAAAGTATTCTCCTTCATGGATGGATTCTCGGGCTATAATCAGATCAAGATGGCACCGAAAGACATGGAGAAAACCTCGTTCATTACCCCATGGGGTACCTTTTGTTACAAGGTAATGTCGTTCGGTTTGAAGAATGCCGGGGCAACCTATCAAAGGGCCATGACTACTCTGTTTCATGACATGATACACAAAGAAATCGAGGTATATGTCGATGATTTGATTGTAAAATCAAGAACAGAGGATGAGCACGTTGAACATCTGTCAAAATTGTTCGAACGTCTAAGAAAATTCAAGCTCCGCTTGAATCCCAACAAGTGCACCTTCGGTGTCCGTTCAGGGAAACTACTAGGGTTCATCGTCAGCCAGAAAGGAATTGAAGTTGATCCTGACAAGGTCAAGGCCATTCAAGAAATGCCTTCTCCGAAAACTGAAAAACAAGTCAGAGGATTCCTGGGACGTTTGAACTAGATCTCCAGATTCATATTCCTTATGACCGCCACTTGTGCACTGATTTTCAAATTACTCAAAAAGAACCAGGATTGCGTTTGGTCAGAAGATTGCCAAACCGCCTTCGATAGTATTAAGGAATATCTGTTGAATCCGCCGATTCTATCACCTCCAGTGGAAGGAAGACCACTGATCATTTACCTCACAGTCCTAGAGGACTCAATGGGATGTGTACTTGGCCAACAAGACAAAACTAAAAGGAAAGAGTCTGCCATTTACTATCTGAGCAAGAAATTCACCGACTACGAGACTCGGTACACAATGCTTGAGAAAACTTGTTGCGCTTTGGCTTGGGCAGCCAAACGTCTTCGCCAGTACATGATTCGTCATACTACTTGGTTGGTCTCCGAAATGGATCCAATCAAGTACATTTTCGAAAAACCTGCTCTCACGGGAAGGATTGCCCGTTGGCAGATGTTACTATCAGAATATGACATAGAGTACCATGCTTAGAAAGCCGTTAAAGGAAGTATTTTAGCCGATCATTTGGCTCATCAACCGATTGACGATCAAGAATCAATCGGGTTTGACTTCCTAGACGAAGATGTCATGTATCTAAAGATGAAAGATTGCGATGAACCGCTACCCAGTGAAGGGCCAGAACCAGGTTCCCAGTGGGGACACATCTTTGACGGAGCAGCTAATCATTATGGAAACGGAATTGGGGCAATCATTGTTACCCCTCAGGGTTCCCACATTCCTTTCACTGCCAGACTTACGTTCAAATATACGAACAACAAGGCCGAATACGAAGCATGTATTATGGGTCTCGAAGAAGCGATTGATTTAAGGATTAAAAACTTGGACGTATACGGCAATTCAGCCCTGGTTATTAACCAGATAAAAGGAGATTGGAACACATACCAATCAGGATTGATTCCTTACAAAGACTATGCAAGAAGGTTGTTACCCTTCTTCAACAGAGTCAACTTTCATCACATCCCTTGTGATGATAATCACATGGCTGATGCATTAGCCACTCTCTCTTGCATGATTAGTGTAGGTCGATGGAATGACATACCTAAGATTGACATAATGCGCCTTGAACGGCCCGCTTACATCTTCACGATTGAAGCAGTCATAGACGACAAACCTTGGTATCACGATATCAAATGCTTCCTTCAGAAACAAGAGTACCCACCTGGGGCACTCAGAAAAGACAGGAAAACCCTCAGAAGATTGGCTGGAAACTTCTTCCTGAGCGGTGACACTCTTTATAAGAGAAATTTTGACATGGTCTTGCTCCGATGCGTCGACAGACCAGAAGCAGACATGCTTATGAAAGAAATTCACGAAGGATCCTTTGGCACTCATGCCAACGGACACACAATGGCGAGAAAAATTCTCAGGGCCGGGTACTATTGGTTGACCATGGAATCCGACTGCTACAAGTACATGAGGAGGTGTCACAAGTGTCAGATATACTCCGACAAAATTCATGTACCGCCATCACATCTCAAAGTTCTTTCTTCCCCGTGGCCTTTTTCCATATGGGGAATCGACATGATTGGCTTGATCGAACCTAAGGCTTCAAACGGACATCGGTTCATCCTGGTAGCCATTGACTATTTCACCAAGTGGGTCGAAGCAGCGTCATTCGCCAATGTAACCCAACAAGTGGTGGTCCGATTTATCAAAAACAATATCATCTGCCGTTATGGTGTTCCAAGCGAGATCATTACTGATAATGGATCTAACTTGAACAATAAGATGATGAAAGAGTTGTGTGCTGAGTTCAAGATTAAACACCATAACTCATCTCCCTACCGACCCAAGATGAACGGAGCGGTAGAAGCGGCTAACAAGAACATCAAGAAGATCGTTCAAAAAATGGTTGTAACCTATAAAGATTGGCACGAGATGCTACCCTTTGCTCTTCAGGGTTATCGCACATCTGTCCGCACTTCAACAGGGGCTACCCCTTTCTCTCTAGTATATGGCATGGAGGCAGTGCTTCCCATAGAAGTAGAGATCCCGTCAATCAGGGTATTGATGGAAGCTAAGCTCACCGAAGCTGAATGGTGTCAAAGTCGACACGACGAACTGAACCTGATCGAAGAAAAGAGAATCACGGCACTATGCCACAGTCAGTTATATCAACAAAGAATGAAGAGGGCGTTCGACAAAAAGGTCCGACCTCGTGTCTTCAGGAAAGGAGACCTCGTGCTCAAGAAGATACAATCATTTCTCACTGATTCCCGGGGCAAATGGACCCCGAATTATGATGGCCCCTATGTGGTCACAAAAGCTTTCTCAGGCGGCGCCTTGAGACTTGCAACTATGGACGGAGAGGAATTTGCCTACCCCACGAATGTTGATGTAGTCAAGAAATACTTTGCCTAAACTAAAAAAAAAAAAAAAAAAAACGTCTTGGTGGTTTGAAAACCCGAAAGGGCGGTCCAGGCAAAAGTTAGAGACATGAAAAAAAAATCATCCCGATGGATTGGAAATCTCATAGTACAATCCAGGCAAAAGTTAGGGATAATGGCAAGTAACTATGTTCAACAGAGGCAAGTCCCTCAGCAGCAGTTACAGCATCATCTATCGGAGGAAATCTCCAGTCAAAGGTCATCTTCGACAGAAGCTCAGGATGTCCCGAACTCAAAGTTGGTAGAAGGATAGTGGTCGTTATGTTTCAACGTAGCCCTTCTCCCTGTAAATTACCATTTTCTAACTTTGTATATACTCTTTGGAATCACGCATTTGGCTGATCTCCATCTTATCAATAAAATTTGAGCCCTTGTGCTTTTGTTTGTAATTCTTACTTGTTTTAGCTTTACAGAACGACGTTGTTTAAACTTAATCAGCGATTCTTGAAATAAAACAAAAATGAATTTACTTGTTAAAACTTTTTCTGCTTTTAAAATAAAGATGGCAATTTCTTTTGACTGTTGAACATCAGAAGAACATCGATTGCTTCTCCCGAAGTAAGCGAACTTCAAAGTGCAGAATCAAAGTACTCCTTCTAAGCCAATATGCCTGAATGAAGGGATCAACTGTGTCAGAGACCTTGTTTCGTCTGACATCCTCGGCCGAGTTCTCATCTCCTAAGCCCGATCAACATAGCTCCCAACGGGACTATCTCTCCTAAGCAAGGTGGAATTGCTATTTTGAATCAACGGTACTTCTTCGCCCCGCGATGGCCGAGTATCCAATTGTGTTCATCCATTAGTCTGTATGTCGCGTCTGTTTTGTCAACATATACATACGTACTTCATGCATTTTTTATTTGCATTCACATTTTATATTGCATCACTATCACTCTAGTCGGTCTTGTCCCCTAGAGGTAGAAGTCCTCTCAATCGAGTTGTCAGTTCTTGCCTCGTCAGGAAATATTGTGACTGAACAACCTCGCTTCCAGTTTAATTCTGGAAAGAAGTTGGTCCTTGACCACTTTGATAACTTGAACCTCTGAAAAGCCAGAGAAAACTCTCAATAAACATCACTCTTCGCCATTGAAGATGATATCCTTGCTTTCCCGGATTAAGGAAAATCCACAGAGAAAGCCTCGTGATCAGAGATTCGGCAGCACGCCAGTTTTGCTCTGAAAAACCGCTGATGAAAAGGTCATCGGCCCCTCAAAATTGGACCCCATCATATGGCGTTTCTCCGGGAAGATCCCGAGAAAAGTATGATGAAAGATCCCAAACGAAAACAGTCTCTCAAGAGACTCGCTTTCCCCAGTAGAAACAAATGGCGTCTCCAACAAAGAAGTTTGTACACCTCTACAACTCAGACGAATGGGTTCCCCAGCAAGTCTGACATCAAAACTTTTTCCACTCAAATGGCATCTCCCTAGGAAAATTCGGCGAGAAGTTTGAGGAAAGCCGCTATGAATAGTGTCCCTTGTCAAGAAAGTTTATTGACAAAAGAAACTAAGACCAGTTCTTGGTAGGAAACCAGGATCGAGGGGAAGCTTAAATCAGAAACTAAGACCAGTTCCTTGGTAAGAAACCAGGATCGAGGGGAAGTTCAAATCAAAAACTAAGACCAGTTCCTTGGTAGGAAACCAAGAACGAGGGGAGGTTTATTTCAAAAGAGACTGAGACCAGTTCCTTGGCTGAAGACCAGGATCGAGGGGAAGTTTACGTTTTCTAAGCATCATCGCTTAGCTAAAGAAGATGAATGCGTAAGCTACCATTCATAACCACCATCAAAATTTCGGATATTCCGATATTTAATCCTCTTGCACCCTGAATGCCCGAATCCCTTCGTCATTCACACCTTCGGGTCCAAGAAGATTAAATAGGGGCATCTGTAATACCCCAAATTTTGACCACTTAGATTTCCCATCATTGTGAAAATCATCATCACAATATGGATGTACCTTTATGCTTCATTAGTCTCCCCAAAGATGGGTGAGCATCCACTATAATCAAAATTAGGGTTTCAAGCCCTCTCTGAGTGCTTAGACAAAGGATCAATCAAGAAATGACATGATCTTCAACTTGTCTAATCTCTTAAACATCCACAATGGATCAAAAAGGACTCCCACTTCAAGGATTAAGCACAAGGCTGCTCCCTTCTAGGTGGATCAAGTCTCAAGATCGACAGTGTCACCAAATTAGGGTTTTGGTCGACCAGGGTCTCCAGATGGAAATTTTCATCTGGGCACAAGGCAATGATCCAAAACATGACCTAATATGCTTCATGGAACCTCATGAACCCATGCATCAAGTCAATTTTGCCTCAGGGGATGCATTCATCAAAAATCAGGAATTAGGGTTTCTTGACCTAATTCACCCCTAAGTTGACTTTTGGGACAAACCATGAGCCAAGACCTCAAGAGATGATTTGAGGGTCTCTAATATACCATATTAATCCATTGGGAACAATGGATTGATCCAAGAAGTTTGAGCAACAAGTCTCATTTTCATCTGCACCACAATTAGGGTTTTAAGGGAAAAGTCAACTGTAACTTTGACTTTTGACCAAGACATGCTCCCAAACCCTAATACATGATTGAATATACCCTATGACACCCATGGAACATGTCCATCAAGTTTGATTTAGGTCAAGGACATGATTTCCTGAAGAATTACACAGTTTGGAATTCATCTGATAAAAAGTCAACTGTGCACAAAAGTCAACTTTGACTTTTTGAGATTTTTCACCAAAATGGATTTTTAACCCTAAAATGATGTTAATGTATGATTTGAATCATCATTCATCAAGAAAAATCAAGAAAAGTGAGATAACTTGTAAAAGGGGTAACCATAAAACTTAGAAATTTTTCTAAGTTAAAAATAAAGTGGCAAAGGTACCAACTTTGGAGGACCATAACTCCTAAACCACAAGGCCATTTTTTCTCATCCAAAGATGGATTTGTAGCCCTCATTATCACCTACAAAAACTTCAAGTACAAGTCATTCCAATTCATTAAGGATTTTGATTTATGGAGTGATCAAAGTGGCTGAAAAGTGAAAATGTCACTTTTTCCAACACTTAGTGAAATTTTCACTAAGTCAGAATTTGCCTTCACTTTTTGCCAAATGTAGGGGGATTTTTCACTTGGAATCAAAAGAGATCAAAACCAAACTTGTTCAAACAGTTGTTGTATCATGTAAGAACTTTCCAAAATTGCCAAGAACATTGCCAAATTCAACCTACATCATGAGATACAACATTGGCAAGTTGCCTTGCTGAAATCTGTCAAAGCAAGGCAGAGTTTGCATTTTGGCTCGATTTGCCAAAATCAGCCAATTTCAATTGCTCCAATCCACTTGGACACCTAAGAGGATTGAATCCAAAGGGGACAATCACTGAGCCAAGCCTCCAAGGTCCAAGGAACAAAGAATAGCATGTTGAACCTAGAATGGCCAAAATAGGGACAAGACTTCAAATTTGGAATGAGGCATTCATTGGAACCATCAAGGTGGCATGGACTGAGCCATTCTCATCTGAAATCAGTCAAGACTTATCCAAGACCAAGGGGACCAAAGCTCTGTGCCCTAACCTCTAGTCAATGGCTAGAGGAGACTTTCATTTCCATTGGCCAACATTGAGGAAACCTACTTACCAGCTGCCATGCACTATTCCTTGCAAAACAAACTTGCTCTACTATAAATAGAGCTCAATTGTGGTCAGTTTAAGTACACCAAAGCCATCTAACAGATGCTTTCCTCAAAATCTCTTTCTCTTGGCAAAAATGCCTTTCTTAGCAAGGTAGCTATCGGGTTTTGAGTTTGAGAGCAATTCTGCAAAAACCAATCACTCACACACCTCACATACATCACATATGAGCTGATCAAACACTCACATAACATCTGGAACATCAAAATCTCAAAATCACTTGCCATCCACACAAGTTTGAAGTGAAGTTGCAGCTGAGGTGCCATAAACTGATCCAGTCCATTTCAATTCAATCCAAGTGTTCAAACACACTCCATATGGTGTAGGGAAGCTGTCCAGATCATCACGACTCACCTGTAACATCTCCAACTCAAAATCACATATGCTCTTGCTGTCACGACTTGAAGGTAAGCACATACTTGGTCATCTCTCAATCTATGCATATTTCCTCGCACAATAATTTGGCCATATGTTCATAATCATGCATGGAATGTTTTCCCTCAATTAATTGCATTGTTTGAATCGTGTATCAAAAATCCTAGCCTTCATGCAGAAATTAGGGTTCTTGAGGTTTCTTCGTGATTTCTTGTTGTATGTTTAATTTAAATGAAATTAAAGTACATAGACATGATCGTGAGGTTGAGACGAGCATAATGATATGTGGATTGCATGATATGATTACGTATTCATGGAGATTGGATAGAAAACGCAAATCTGAGAAACCAAGAACACGCGCGTGTTCTTCAGCTGTTTTTGGCGCCATTTTTGAATAATTTGAATATTTGAATTTTGTGATTTTGTTTAATTGATTCAAAAATTAATTTCTCCCTGAGTTTTAATGATTTTGAGTTTATTCTTTTTTTAATAATTCACAAAAATGTTAAAATATTTTATTTTATCAAAAAATCCCAAAAATATTATTTATCTCATATAATTGATATTTTTGTAAAGAATTAATATTTAGATTGTTTTTGGCATTTTAAATATTTTTTCTACATTGATTTTGCAACTTTTAATGCTTTCTAATTATTTTGTAGGTCAATACTTAATTTTTGAAGCATTAATCCAAGATCACAATTTGTTTTCCATGTGTTAAACAATTTTTGATCATTTTAATTGAATTTTTATTCAATTAAATACATTTTGAAAACAAATTAGGGTTTTGGATTAATTCAACCCTCAAAAATCATTTTCAAAACACTTTGGGCCTCTATTAGAGTGTAAGACCCAATCCTTTTTTTGACCAAATCATCTTTGGGCCTCACTTATTGTATAAGTCCCGATACCGTCAAAAAACAAACGGCGCGATCGTCGCCTTTTCAAAAATCATCTGGGCCTACCCTCGAGTAGTAAGACCCATTTATTCATCTCAAAACTCTTTGGGCCTCTTGAGAGAGTGTAAGACCCATCCCCCCTTGTACAAAAACTTTTTGGGCCTCACTCATTGTATAAGTCCCTCTGTACAAGTAAACGGCGCGATCGTCGCCCGTTTAAAAATAAAACTCATCTGGACCTCTCCTTGAGCTATAAGACCCATTCAAAACACTTTGGGCCTCTAATAGAGTGTAAGACCCAATCCCCCTTTTAACCAAAACATATTGGGCCTCACTTATTGTATAAGTCCCTCTGCGTTAAAAGAAAACCTCGGCGCGATCGCCATTTTTAAACGAAAAATCATTTGTGCCTACCCTCGTGTTGTAAGCCCCACTCTTTTTCTTTAAACCTTTTGGGCCTCTTGAGAGAGTGTAAGACCCATCCCTTTGTACAGAAAACCTTTTTGGGCCCCAGTCACTTGTATAAGTCCCACTGTACAAAGTCAAACAGTGCGCTCACTGATAAAACCCTAGGCCTCTCCTTGAGCTGTAAGCCCTAAATCTTTCTTTTTCAAAGCACTTTCTCCTTTGATTTTGAATATACTGTTGTTTTCAATCTTTCTTTGTTGAACAACTAACCAAACAGCATGGAAGCACTCCAACCGAGTAAGTGGTTATCGCTTTCATTTACTGCTTTCATATTATAAACTTTATTGTGGGGCTGCTCATTGTAGGTCTCCTTTCATAAACTCATATCTAATGTGTAATAATAGTATAGATATTTCGAGTTTCCCCGACAACTACGTCTAGAACTAGGTGACGCCGTTCACTTATTCGTAGAAATAGACGCCTAGATCCCCAATAGGAGCACCAAATACAGTCTTCTCTTCGGCTGTCCTCCTTAGGAATCGTCAAGAAGCTCTACTCCCCAAGATGAATGTATTCTCCGTGAATGGCATCTTTGAGTTTCTTCCCAATTCTCGAACTTTCCTGACTTGATCTATTCCTTGTGGATAGCTTGCCTTGAATGTCTCGGGGTTTGGGTACCCACTACGGTCATAATCTTGGACCTTAACTAAGGAACCCTCTTTAAAAGTTAAAAGTCGCTGGATAGTAAACCTCGCACGTTTACTAGTGGTTTTTATCTTTAAAAGAGTTATCTCTCCTAATGGAAAGGAGATGATAGACCCACGGGCTTCTTAAAAGCATCGGCCTCCTGTTGGGCATTATTCAAGGACCCTACGGCTTCTTAGAAGTATTCACAGCCTCCTCTTAGGCTTCGTATAATGATCTCTTCCTTCGGGAATGATAGCCTCCTCTTGGGCTTCGTACAAGGACCCGTTGGCTTCTTAAAAGTTTCCAGCCTCCTCTTGGGCTTCGTACAAATTGTCCCGACGACCTCCTAGAGGTATAGGAACAGAACCTAGTCATCCTCATAGAACAGTCCTTTCATAGAGTCTACTACTGTTTCTTGAAGCATAGTACAAAAGATAAAACTCTAGACATGGACAGTCTAACTTCCTTGAGTCTCAATGACATTCTCAAGCATCCTTCGTCGGGTGTTACTCATATAAGAACTGATTTTCTCTTTTAAAATCAGTATATTGGATCTGTCACTCTGTTGAGTCAAACAATAGCCTCCATTTCGGGCTTCATACGAGATACAAAAAACTCCCTTGTTGAGTCAAATAGCCTCCATCTCGGGCTTTATACGAGATACCAAAAGACTCCATCGTCGGGTCAAAACCTTTTAGCCTCCATCTCGGGCGTCGTACGAGATACCAAAATAACCTTTTCGCCTCTCTCTCGGGCTTTGTACGAGATACAAAAACACTCTCTTACTGAGTATAAAAGATTCTCCAACTGAGTCAACTCTTTGCTAGCCTCCTCTTAGGCTTTGTATAACGATATGCCCCACTGGGTCAAAAACTTTTAGCCTCTCTCTCGGGCTTTGTACGAGACACAAAATAGCCTCCTCTTAGGCTTTGTATAATGATTTTCCTAGCGGAAATTAGCCTCCTCTTAGGCTTTGTATAAGAAAACCACTGGTTGATCCAATCGACCTTTTAGCATCAAAGATGTGCCTCGTTCACAGTAAACAAACATCAACAACTCCTTTCCCTTCATCTAATCGCTGTAAGCGGCAAGCCTCTGGATCATCTACATCCATGCCACTGTCCCTCTTTTAGCATGAGAAATTCCTAAGGAAAGATGGCATTGCTCTACACTGAGTTAAAGTCTTCTCCTTCAGGTTAAAACCCTTTCTTCGGAAATTATGGCATTGCTCGGATCCGCGTATCCCTGTTAAAATAATTCTCCTTCTCCCCTCTTTAGAGATGACAAATTCTCTCTAAAGTCGAGGTCTTTCAGCTTCACGTCTTGGGCTTTAAACAAGACACAAATAGACCTTTCAGCTTCACATCTTGGGCTTTGAACAAGATACAAATCACCTTTCGCTTCATGTCTTGGGCTTTGAATAAGACACCAAAACACCATTTCCTCCCATAGAATAGGAGGAACTACGAACGCTTTGATTTCCCTGTTTCGGTAAACGGGAATACGTTGGCATAAGATCGAAAGAAAAGATCTTAGCGAGCGCAATCAACAAAAAACCCAAATCCCATATCTTCATCAATCAAAAGCAGTATTTCAAAAACATCAATCCTAACATCCTAATCCTTATTCCCCGCCAGAAACCTTTTGCCCAAGCCCTAGAAAGAAAGAACCTGTATTGGCGAAATATGAATTACCAGTACAAAAGCCCCCCACATTGATAGCATCCGTAACCTAACAGACCGCTGTTTAAACTCAGTATGCAAGCAGGGTTAATTGGAGACATCTATTTCCCTTCCTTATTCAGCTCACAATAGGATAAAAAATGAATTGACCTGTAGTTTAAAGCTCAAACCGCAGAGAGCGACCAGCGCTTAAGAACCGCGTCCAAAATCGCTCGCTACAGGCATAAATGCCTCTTGCACAAGGTACAATAGCTGTCCCAAATAGATCAGCTATGCATTGACTGGAATCACATTCCTCAGTCCTTTTAATTTTTGTTTAATCAGAGAACTTGACTGAGGAGAGTGAGAATCTTGAATGTGCATTATTCCACATTATTGCCCTTTGAATTCAAGGCATTTATGCCAAAAGCTCATCAATTCTCAAGGAGAAGTTCTTGGCATTTCAGTCCAAGTTTGCAGGTCGGGTCAGATGCATTATGATCATATTGAATGAATATGGCATAGTGATCATTGCTTCTTGGCTCAAAATTGTGTATGGCAATAAATCACACAAACTGGTTTTTCAAAACAGTTGTGCCATGGTGTCTTGCAGCAACCATAACTCTTGGCTCAAGTTGAGTTGTTTCATGCCAATGAGTTCCTTGGATTATTGGCAATATGCACAACAACGTTGATGTTTACATCTTGAATTGATTCATCCTAGAACTATGTGAAATAGCCCTCCAAGTTTTGGTGTTTCACTTGTTTTTTTTTAGACTTAGACAGAATTTTGTCTAAGTGTTGGAAAAGTGGTAAATTCCAAGTTTTAGTGATTTTGATCTAACCATAACTCAGAATCCATGAAGAATTGGAAACTCTTGTAGTTAACACTTTTGAAGTATGTAATGAGGGCTTCCATTTGAGCTTTGAATGGTAGAAAAAGGCCTTAGTGTTTGGGAGATATGGCCTTGTAAAGTTGGTACCCTAGCCACTTTGTTCCATAACTTATAAAAATTCTAAGTTTTTATGGTTACCCCTTTAGCAAGTTAACTCACTTTCTTTAATTTTTCTTGATGAATGATGATTCAAATCACATATTAACATTGTTTTAGGGTTAAGGAGCCTTGGTTGACCAAAAATCCAAAAAGTCAAACTTGGATTTTTGTACAGTTGACTTTTTTCATCAGATGAAATTTTGACTTTGTGATCCTTTTGTGAAATCAATCCTTGGGCCTAATTAAACTTCATGTATGGCCTCCAAGGGTATTTAGGAATGTTTTGGACCCCACCCCAAGGTTTGAGATCAAGGGTAGGCCAACAGTCAAGGATAGGGTTGACTTTTTCCATCAGAAACCCTAATTTGTGATCAGATGGTTTTGAGTTCTTGTGGCTTATGATTTGAGCTCTTTGAGTCAATCAAATCTTGTAAACAAGTCAATATGTTGTATTTGAGGTCTTTGAAGTTCATTTTGATGCTTCAAGCCATGCCTCACTTCACAAGTTAACTCAAGGGTTGAATTAGGTCAAAACCCTAATTCCTGATTTTTTTGATAGATGGACCTTCAAGGTGATTTTGCCATTGTGGATGGGCTCTTGAGATCCTTTTGAGCTTATTGGACCATACATTGAGGCATTGGCTCGTGCCCAGATGTAAATTTTCATCTGGAGCCCCTGGTCGACCAAACCCTAATTTGGTGACACAGGCAATCCTGAGGCTTGATCCTCTTGGAATGTTACATACTTATGCATGATTCTTGGTATGGGAGACCCCTTGATCCTTCATGGATGTTTGAGAGGCTAGAAAAGTTGAAGATCAGGTCAACTCTTGATTGATCTTTTGTCTAAATGCTCTGAAAGGGGTTAAAACCCTAATCCTTGATTGTAGAGAATGCCTAATAATCCCTGAGGAGATTGATGAGGCATGATGGTATATCCATACTGTGGTGATGATTCTCATAATGATGGGAAATCTTGGTGGTCAAAATTTGGGGTATGACAGTCGTCAGCTAGGGTATCCTTTGAAAGACAAACCCAGCAGTGTTCACGTGGAGAGTATCTTCTTCAAGGAAAGTGAAGAAAACAAGGAGCTCAAGGAAAAGATTGTGGTTGCTTGGCGTCACTTGCATAGGAGAGGGAAGAAAGACTTGGGAAAGCCTAACTGTGTTTCTTTGGAACCCTATCTCCAATGGGTACAAGATAGGGCCATCAAGCTGAAGATGCCTTATCCTCGACAAGAGCCCATGACTCTAAAGGAAGAGCCCACTCTGGTTTTCATGTCTAAAACAGAGAAGTTGAAGATCGCTTTGAGAAAAGCGCAACAAGTAGAAGATGCTTGGAAGCACAAGGGCAGGGAGAACTGAGGACACTCGTTAAGCCCACTATTGTTACTCCTAGAGCAGATGACGGTGGTGTTAATCCTCCTGGCGGAGGTGGTGTAGGTACTATTCCTACGGGTGGTTTTATCCCTATAGGCAGTGATATTCTTGTAGGCGGTGCCATTCCTGTAGGTGGTGCAATTCCTATTCCCACTGCGATTCCTGTTCCCCATCTGGAAGTTGATCATCAAGATGATGTATTCTCTATGCATGATGTAGAAGTTGGTCTCCCTACTGAGTCTGAGAGGAAGTTCAGGTTGTTGGAAGACAGGATGAAGGCGTATGAGAGTCAAAATACTCTGGGTATAGATATGGCTGACCTGGGTCTGGTGCCAGGCGTGAAGATCCCGCCTAAGTTTATGGTTCATGATTCCGATAACTATAAAGGGACAACTTGCACAAAGACACATATCAGGGCGTACAATCGCAAAATGTCTGTTTACTCTGAGGGCGAAAAGTTATTCATGCACTTTTTCCAAGACAACCTTGTGAGAACAAGATTTGGTTCTGCAATATTATCTCTAGGGTTTGATGATAACAAATGAGTACTGGCATGAACAATTATGCCCAACTAATGTTGTTACTTGTGAGAACCTAGCAAACAGGTTATGCTTCTGAGAATCAGCGCAATATTTAAAGAAATACATTTCGTCTATGCACTTAAAAGAGTTGAATGAAGATAACACAAAAGACTTTATTGCGAAAGGAAAAGAGTATGAGTTCTGAAGATCTGAAGACGAGGGTTCTGATGGAACGAAGTCCAGATGCTGAAGCCTCACGCTCTCTGATCAAGGTTCTGAAGACCTACCCAAATTCGACTCTCATGCTTCAATTAAATATTATCAGAAGCCTCTGAAGATATGACAAAAGTGGATTAAGAGAACAAGGATCTGGAAACAAGTTCTGAAGATTCTGGAAGCGCAGAGCTGATGATTCGGAGACTTGATAATCTCCAGAACCGAGCAATGTTTTCCCTTCTTACTCATGCTCACAAAATCCTCTGTAGTTGAGAAGCCATGAAAACTTGCCACACTGTACAGCTGTACCACATTACAACGTTAAAATTCTTGAAGACTGTGTGAAATACAAACAAGACAATCTGACACAGACAGGATGCGCAGCATGCAGAAGATTTTGTACCTGTCCTCATGCTTCTAGCCGTAAGCCTACTTAGCTATCATGATTCCATCCCAATGGCTCTTTTCACTCGGCTATAAAAGGAAGCTCAAAGACTTGAAGAAAGACACACACGCGAACTGCAACAATACTTTCTAACTATATTCTTTCTTAAGTCATTCTTGGTCTAAAAACTCGTTTACATTATCAGCTTGATAAGAAGCAATTCTCTGTAAACCCATTGTATTTGAACTGAAATTTGTATTCCTTAAGAGAGTCTTAGTGATTAGATCTCTTGAGAAGTCTAGGACGTGTGTCTTAGAGGTTGTGCCTTAAGTAAGACCTGTGTGGTTGGATTACTTGAGAAATCTAGAACGTGTGAGTTCTAGAGGTTGTTGTTAGTCACCAACTGTGTAGCTCGTGCAGTGTACTATTTTGTTGAATATTGGATTAAGACCTCGTTGAGAGAGGCGAAATCACCTTGGCGGGTGGACTAGATTAACTTGAGAGGTTCTCAAGTGAACTAGTATAAACATAACGTGTTCATATCTCTTTGTTTAACCAAGTTATTTTTCTTTAGAAAATGGGTAAAGTTTTTAAAGAGAAAGTTATTTTAAAGAAACGATTTATTTTGAAAAACCAATTCAAACCCCCTTTCTTACGTTTTTCACACCTTCAATTGGCATCAGAGCTCCGGTTCTGAGGTGATAAAAAGATTGAATTTTTATCAAGCACTTAACAGTGTTCAGTAATCCAAGTATGAAAAACAATGACTAAACCACCACCAACAACTTCTGAGACAAATGTTATTGAAAGAGAATCCTACACTGCAAAACCTCCTATCTTTGATGGTGAAAAGTTTGATTATTGGAAAGATAGAATTGAAAGTTATTTCTTATCATTTGATATAGATCTATGGGATCTAGTACTTGATGGCTATAGTCATCCTGTAGATTATGTAGGTAAAAAGATTGAAAGAAGAGAGTTTACAGATGCTCAGAAGAAAACTTACAAAAACCATCACAAAGCATGAACCATTCTGTTGAACGCAATTTCTTATACCGAGTATGAGAAAATCACGAACAAAGAAACTGCAAAGTCCATCTTTGACTCTCTTCGTATGACTCACGAAGGAAATGCTCAAGTCAAGGAGACGAAGGCTCTTGCGCTAATCAAAAAATACGAAGTCTTCAAGATGGAAGATGATGAGTCTGTTGAAACCATGTTCTCAAGGTTTCAAATGCTTGTTGCCGGACTCAGAGTTCTAAACAAAGGTTATTCTACTGCTGATCATGTCAAGAAAATCATCAGAAGTCTTCCGGCCAAATGGAGACCAATGGTGACTTCCTTGAAACTTGCAAAGGAATTAAATAGTATCAGTCTTGAAGAACTTATCAGTTCTCTAAGAAGTCATGAAATAGAGCTCCAAGGAGATGAACCTCAAAAGAAAAACAAATCCAATGCACTGAAGGAAAAGCCAGAAAAGAAGAAAGCGTATCAGGCAGAAGAAGAAATGGAAGAATCTGAAGAAGATTCAGAAGAAGATGATATATCACTCATATCAAGAAAGATAAGTAAACTCTGGAAATATATAAGGAACAAGTTCAAAGGACCAAGGAGAAGATTCGAATCTACATCTGGTCAAAGAAGAAACTTTGGAAAAGATGTTACGTGTTTTGAATGCAAAGAACCTGGACATCTCAAAAATGACTGTCCAAAGGCCAAGAAAGAAGAAAGACCTAGGAAAGCCAAAAAGGGTCTCATGGCAACCTGGGATGATTCAGAATCTGAAGATGATGCTGATGAAGGTCGGGTCAACATGGCATTCATGGCAGAAACCAGAAGCGACTCGTCAGAGGAAGAACTATCAGACTCCGATGATGAAAGAGAGGTCCTTTCCTCCTTATCACGTTCTAAACTTGAATTAGGATTAACTGAACTTATAGAAATATATCAAAACCTTCAAAGCAAATTCAAAATCTTGAAAAAGAATTTTAAAGTTTCTTCAGAAGATCTTACTAAAAACAAGAGAACCATTTCTGAACAAAATGAGAAAATATTTGTCTTAGAAAACTCAAACACTGTCCTGAAATGTAAATTATCTAAGTTAGAAGAAGAAATTGTTTCAAACTCAACCAACACCAGTGAAGAAGACAAATATGATAACACATTTAAAAACTTTCTTGCCAAAAGCGTAGATAGAAGCAAAATGGCTTCACTAATCTATGGAGTCAGTAGAAATGGCAGTAGAGGTCTAGGATATTCAGGACCATCTCAACCATATGATGAAACCAAAAACATCAAAATAATACCTATGTCCAAATAGTTTATTCCCTCTGGTACTGGCCTTAAGCATTCAGAACCAAAAGGTTCAAACACTAGGATTACACAAACACACACACTAAAGAAATATCCTAAACACGAACACTATGCACAAACTCCACACCGTTTTGCTAACGTAAGGAAATCTAAAGGGATCAGAACCTTTAGAAAAACTAATGTGAAAGGACCCACAAAATGGATACCTAAAAACAAGATAATCTATGTTGCAGATATCCTTAATAGCTCCATTGAAACAACAGTCATGGTACCTGGACAGTGGGTGCTCGCGACACATGACGGGAGAAAGGCTTATGTTCCAAGATCAGAAACTTAAGCCTCGTCGGTTTCGGAGGAAATCAGAAAGGAAGAATCATTGGCTCCAGAACTGTTGGAAATGGTAAGCTTTCTTCAATCAAGAATGTTTTATTAGTAGAAGGTCTAATGCATAATCTGTTGTCAATAAGTCGACTTAGCGACAGTGGCTATGATCTCATTTTTAATCAAACGTCTTGTAAAGCTGTGAGTCAGAAGGATGGATATGTCCTATTCAGCGGAAAGAGGAAAAACAACACTTACAAAATTAAATTATCTGATTAAAAACATCAAAATGTAAAATGTCTTCTTTCTGTAAACGAAGAGCAATGGGTCTGGCACAGACGTCTTGGCCATGTCAGTTTGAGAAGAATCTCTCAGCTTAACAAGCTTGGTCTTGTTAGAGGCTTGCCAAATCTGAAATATTTGTCAGACGCTCTTTGTGAAGCATGTCAGAAAGGAAAGTTTTCAAAAACCTCTTTCAAAGCTAAAAATGTTGTTTCCACCTCTAGACCGTTGGAACTTCTTCACATCGATCTATTTGGCCCTGTAAAAATGGCATCTCTCAATGGTAAGAAATATGGACTAGTCATCGTTGATTACTACAGCAGATGGACATGGGTAAAATTCTTAAAACACAAGGATGAATCACATTATGTGTTTGCTTCCTTCTGCACTCAAGTACAAAATGAGAAAAATTGTAAAATAGTCAGAGTCAGAAGTGATCATGGTGGAGAATTTGAAAATAAAAACTTTGAAGAAATTTTTGATTCACATAGAATATCTCACGATTTTTCTTGCCCTAGAACTCCACAACAAAACGGATTTGTAGAAAGAAAGAATCGAACTTTACAAGAAATGACCCGCACCATGATCCAAGAAACTGACATAGCTAAGCACTTCTGGGTAGAAGCAATTAACACAACATGTTATATTCAAAATAGAATCTCTATAAGACCTATCTTGAATAAAACTCCATATGAATTATGGAAGAATAAATTACCCAACATTTCTTATTTTCATCCATTTGGATGTGTCTGTTTTATGCTTAACACTAAAGAGAATCTTAGCAAGTTTGATTCCAAAGCACAGAAGTGTATGTTGTTGGGATACTCTAAACGCTCAAAAGGCTACAGAGTTTACAACACAGAATCAAGAATTGTGGAGGAATCTATTCATGTTAGATTCAATGACAAGCCTGACTCAGAAAAGTCAGAGCTAGTTGAGAAACTTGGAGATTTGGAAATCAGATTCTCCGAACCTAAGGAAAAGACAGATGAAGTTAAAGAACAGCAAGATCCTACACCAGAAACCACTGAAGTAACTCCAAATACCCCATCTCAACGAAGAAGAAGACTGTCCACATCCCATCCTGAGGAACTAATTCTGGGTAACAAAGATGCTCCTATCAGAACCAGATCAGCCTTTAGACCATCAGAAGAAACACTTGTAGAACTAGTATCTTTGATAGAACCAGCTACAATTGAAGAAGCCCTCATGGACAAAGACTGGGTTCTGGCTATGGAAGAAGAACTTAACCAGTTCTCCAAAAATGATTTTTGGGATCTAGTCCCTAAACCTAAGAATGTTCATGTAATATGAACTAAGTGGGTATTTAGGAACAAGCTAAATGAAAAAGGAGAAGTTGTCAGAAACAAAGCATGACTTGTTGCTCAAGGATACAGTCAACAAGAAGGAATTGACTACAACGAAACATTTGCTCCAGTTGCTAGACTTGAAGCAATACGTTTACTAATATCCTTTTAAGTAAATCATAACATCACTCTATATCAAATGGATGTTAAGAGTGCATTCTTAAATGGTTATATATCAGAAGAAGTTTATGTCAAACAACCTCCTGGTTTTGAAAATTCAGAAAAATCAGACTTTGTTTTTAAACTTAAAAAAATCACTCTATGGTTTAAAGCAAGCTCCCAGAGCTTGGTACGATAGATTGAGAAAATTTTTATTAGAAAACTATTTCACCAGAGGAAAGGTTGACACAACTCTTTTCTGCAAAACATATAAGAATGACATTCTTATTGTTCAAATCTATGTTGATGACATTATTTTTGGTTCTGCTAACTCTTCTCTATGTGAAGAATTTTCAAAGTTAATGTGGGCCAAATTTGAAATGAGCCTCATGGGAGAACTGAAGTTCTTCCTTGGAATTCAGATTGACCAAAGATCAGAGGCCACTTACATCCATCAAACCAAGTACACAAAAGAACTTCTGAAGAAGTTCAATATGACGGATTGCAACATTGCTAAAACACCAATGCATCTGACTTGTGTCATGGGAAAAGAAGAAACAGGAGTTAAGGTTTGTCAAAAACTCTATCATGGTATGATAGGTTCTCTCTTATATCCAACTGCTTCTAGACCTGATATATTATTCAGTGTACATCTATGTGCTAGATTCCAATCAGATCCAAGAGAATCACATCTAACCGTTGTCAAGCGAATTCTAAGGTATCTGAAAGGAACAACTAACCTTAGCCTGTTGTATAAGAAAACATCAGAGTATACTCTTTCTGGTTACTGCGATGCAGATTATGCCGGAGACAGATTAGAAAGAAAGAGCACATCGGGGAACTGTCAGTTCTTAGGAAGCAACCTAATCTCATGGTCAAGCAAGAGACAATCTACAATTGCTCTCTCAACAGCAGAAGCAGAATACATATCAGCTTCCCTATGCAGCACTCAAATGCTATGGATGAAAAATCAGCTGGAAGACTATTAGATATATGAGAGTAACATTCCTATCTTCTGTGATAATACTGCTGCTATTTGCTTAAGTAAAAATCCAATTTTGCATTCTAGTGCTAAACACATTGAAATAAAACATCATTTTATTAGGGACTATGTTCAGAAGGGAACTCTAGGCTTAAAATTCATTGATACAGACCATCAGTGGGCTGACAGTTTTACAAAACCCTTAGCTGAAGATAGATTTCTAATCATTTTAAAACACCTGAATATGGAGTACTGTTCAGAATAAAAACATTTTCAAAACCTCATGTGTTTAGTCAGAAGAAAAGTATTTTCAAATCATCAGAACCTTTTTCTTAACACATCTTAAGTTCTGATAAATATGTGACATGTCATATATTCGGAAAATTATTTTTGCATGTGATTTAAATAAAATTAAGTCACTTTAATTATTCAAATTGAACGAACAGCATTTTTCTCGAGATTGACTCAACTTTATCACATTTATTAGCTTATCCCCTCAGAAGGTGTCTGTCCTTTAAACTCTCGAGAACATCTTCTCTCTCTCTCTCTCTCTCACAAACCCTAAAAAGTTAATCGACTCTCATCTATTTCTCTCTCTATCTATCACTCCCTCAAGATCAACTCAAGTTCAATCCCCATTCTTTCTTACCACTGTAAGGATGAACACTCATCAACAAGATACTGTTCAAATCTCTCAAGAACTACCATCCTCATCCATCACACACACTACTACTCTCTCAACGGCTGAACCAGCTGTTTCAAATCCATTAACCCTTCCCACAATTGATGCAAACCATGTCACCCAGAAAACTCGCACTGTGACATGTGTAACACATGCAAACGATCTAACTGTTCTAAAAGAGCTAGATGTTGACTTCAACAACCTCTCTGATAATGGATTTAACCTAATTGATCAATTGGGTGCTCAAGAATGGAAAAATTACTTTGATAGACTAAGAGGTCAATGCTTTGATGATCTAGTGAAAGAATTCTGGAGACGTGCAGATACAGACGAATTTCATGTGTTATCTTTTGTTCTGGAGCAGAAGATTATCATCACTGAGAGATCTATTTCAGAATTGCTAGGAATGAAGTTCTTGGAAGGAAAGAGGGTGTACGGAAAAACTGAAAAATCAGACTCAGTCATCAACAAAGCTACCTTCAAAAGCTGTCAATCAGGAACAACGGACTACAAAAGCAAAAACTTACGTGACAACCTAAGGATCTGGCACAAGATCATTCTTGGATGCATCAATCCAAGACCGGCGAAGAGTGCCATAGATTTTGCCAACACAAATCAAAAATACATGTTGTACTACTTGCACAAACATGAGAAAATGTGCCTTCCCTCAATTCTATTATACTATTTAAGGGATATGGTGTGCAAAACAAGAACAACGGCCTCACCAGAAAAGAAGATTGTTAACTACATTCCTTTTGGAAGGCTGATCTCTGACATTCTGGTTGAAAGAGGATAGTGGATTATCTGACCAAGGAAGCAAAGTTCACGGAATATCTGAATGAAAAAGTTGGAAAAGCTTTCAATGCTGTAAATCTTAAGCATATGAAGATGATTGCAAGTGTTGAGGTGAAACCAACACCTATTTCTCCCGACACGGTGAAAAAGATATGGAATCCAGTGGAAAACTATCCATTCTACCGCAAAGAAGATAATCCAACTGCAATAGCCTCTTACATTACCATAATGCGAGAAGCAGAATCTAGAGTTGAAGAAGTTGTCCCTCAGTCAAAGCATATTACCAGGAGTAAGAGGAAGCTCGCTGAAGAGGCTGCGGAGTGCAAAAAGAAGAAAAAGGATGAAACTAAAATCTCCAGAAAAGAAGCTCTTATTCTTGAGAAAATCAATAAAGTTGATGCAAATCCATCGAATGTTGCACCATCTTCATCACCAATCACCTCGACCTCCATTCCACAAGTAAGGTTTAAACCTCCATCTTTTTCTATTCCTTTACCAACCACTGATCAATCAACCACCAACCCATCAATAACTACTCCAATCTTGTCTGAGACTGTTTTTACCTATATTTCAACAACAACTACCTCAACAATTCAGCCAAATAAACTAGAACCAACAAATCAAATCTCTAAATCTCAAGCTCCCAATACTGAATCTAGTTCTGAGGGAACCTCCTATGAATCCCTAGAAATTGTCTTACTTGAAAACCTCATGAGCTCCGACAATCTAGAAGTAACCTCTCCTAACGATCAACAACAACCACCTGAACCTGCTGTTACTGAGATTGACTTATCTCAGCAACCACCACCTAAAACCAACTCTGATAAATCCAACCTCGCTCTGGTTATCTACAATGCTCCACCTCCAACATCCTTTGAAGAATGTACAAGTCAATTTCATGACAAAGCTCTTGAGATGTTTGCTAAGCTAAGAGCGGAACTTTGTACAAGCACAAAGCTCATGGAACTTGAGAGTGCCTGTCAAAGTTTTCAAAAATGGCTGGACATGGAACTTACAAGAATTGTAAGTTTCTCAAATACAACCATAACTACTGAACTAGCAAAGGCTAAGGAGAGAGCTGAAGCTGAAGCAAGAGTCAAAGTACTCAAGTTCTTGGCTGCTAAGCAGAAAGAAGCTGAAGAAAAGGCTGCTAAAGAAGCAGAAGAGCAAGCTGCTAGAAAGGCACAAGAAGCTGCTGAGGATGAAAGAGCTAAAGAAAGTGCTATGATTGCTTCCACTTCTGATCTTGTTATCAAGCGTCTGGGAGATGCCATTGATGAAATCAGAATTGAACAGAAGAACTTTAGAGAAAGGTTTGACAAGCAAGATACTGTCAATGAAAATCTTCAGATCATGCTGAAGAAGATTTAGGACAAGATGTCCTCTGACAGCAAATAAACCTCGGTTTTTCTTTTAAGTTTTAGTTATGTGTTTTTCACCCTTGGACTACCCTGTGTTTATCTTTTTGATTCATGACAAAAAGGGGGAGAAAGTATATGAATGTAATAATTTTGATCCTATAGTCATTCTCTGAAAAACAATGTTGCTTACATGCTAACAGATAAATCTATCATCTCTATTATATTTATTTTTTGTATTTTTCCTCTGTGCAGATAACTCAGAAATCTGATGATGAAGAAAGACTCAAAAGGTTAATGAAGTCAGGGGGAGACCGAGCACGAACCTTAATCAAATCTAATACTCAGGGGGAGCACTTCATAAAAAGGATAAGCTATCCTAAAAACCTTTTTCCATGTTCTGTGTGTTATATATTTATATATCAAAATTGAGTCATCAAAGACATAGTTTTGTCATCATCAAAAAGGGGGAGATTGTGAGAACAAGATTTGGTTCAGCAATATTACCTCTAGGTTTTGATGATAACAAATGAGTATTGGCATGAACAATTTTGCCTAACTAATGTTGTTACTTGTGAGAACCTAGCAAACAGGTTATGCTTCCGAGGATCAGCGTAATATTTAAAGAAAGACATTTCGTCTATGCACTTAAAAGATCTTAACGAAGATAACACAAAAGACTTTATTGCGAAAGGAAAAGAGTATGAGTTCTGAAGATCTGAAGACGAGGGTTCTGATGGAACGAAGTCCAGATGCTGAAGCCTCACGCTCTCTGATCAAGGTTCTGAAGACCTACCCAAATTCGACTCTCATGCTTCAATCAAATATTATCAGAAGCCTCTGAAGATATGAAGAAAGTGGATTAAGAGAATAAGGATCTGGAGACAAGTTCTGAAGATTCTGGAAGCGCAGAGCTGATGATTCGAAGACTTGATAATCTCAAGAACCGAGCAATGTTTTCCCTTATTACTCATGCTCACAAAAAGCCTTTATAGTTGAGAAGCCATGAAAACTTGCCACACTGTACAACTATACCACATTACAACGTTAAAATTCTTGAAGACTCTGCGAAATACAAACAAGACAATCTGACATAGACAGGATGCGCAGCATGCAGAAGATTTTGTACCTGTCCTCAGGCTTCTAGCCGTAAGCCTACTTAGCTATCATGATTCCATCTCAACGGCTCTTTTCACTCGGCTATAAAAGGAAGCTCAAAGACTTGAAGAAAGACACACACGCGAACTGCAACAATACTTTCTAACTATATTCTTTCTTAAGTCATTCTTAGTCTAAAAACTCGTTTACATTATCAGCTTGATAAGAAGTAATTCTCTGTAAACCCATTGTATTTGAACTGAAAGTTGTATTCCTTAAGAGAGTCTTAGTGATTAGATCTCTTGAGAAGTCTAGGACGTGTGTCTTAGAGGTTGTGCCTTAAGTAATACCGGTGTGGTTGGATTACTTGAGAAGTCTAGAACGTGTGAGTTCTAGAGGTTGTTGTTAGTCACCAGCTGTGTAGCTCGTGCAGTGTACTATTTTGTTGAATAGTGGATTAAGACCTTGTTGAGATAGGCGAAATCACCTTGGCGGGTGGACTAGATTAACTTGAGAGGTTCTCAAGTGAACTAGTATAAACATAACGTGTTTATATCTCTTTGTTTAACAAAGTTGTTTTTCTTTAGAAAAGGGGTAAAGTTTTTAAAGAGAAAGTTATTTTAAAGAAACGATTTATTTTGAAAAACCAATTCAAACCCCCTTTCTTGCATTTTTCTCACGTTCAAACCTAGCTGGGGCATCTCTAGAATGGTATATGGGACTTGAAAAGACGTATATCAGAAGCTGGAAAGATTTAGCAGAGGCTTTTGTCAAACATTTTCAATACAATACTGATATGGCTCCAAATCGAACACAGTTGCATAATCTTACTCAGAAGCCTAGTGAGAGTTTCAAAGAATACGCCCAGAGGTGGCGTGAGCTGGCTACTTGAGTTCAACCTCTAATGATGGAGAGAGAACTGGTAGATATATTCATGGGTACAATCTAAGGGTTGTACTATGACAGGTTGGTAGGGTGTACTTTCGTGGGGTTCTCAGATTTGGTGATGGCAGGTGAGCAGGTTGAAAGCAGAATTAAGATGGGCAAGATTCATAATGTTGTTGGTTCATCATCTAGAGGAGGAAAGAAACATTACGCTGGTGCCCCCAAGAAAAGTGGGGGAAACTGATGTTATATTATCTTATAAGGGTAATGGCAGAATGAGCCAAGGCTCTCCATAACAGGTAGTTGTTGTAGCTATTTCGGTTGCACAACAACAACAACCATATGCTCCCAGACAGTATCATAGAAGGCAAAATATGGCTTATAGACATTTTGGTACTCCTCCTATTCCTTATGCTCCGTTGTTGCAGCATTTGCTTCAGCTGCAATTGGTTCAGTTGAGGACTTTAGCTCCACCAGGTGGTAGGCTTCCACCAGGTTATGACGTTAATGCCCGCTGTGACTTCCACTCCGGGGCACCGGGGCATCATATTGAAATTTGTAAGGCATTCAAGCACAAGGTACAAGATTTGGTTGATTCAAAAGCCATTGAATTCAATCCTGACAATCGTCCCAATGGGATTCTGAATTCCATGCGCAGCACGGCGGTGCAAATGTAAATGTCATTGAAGAAGGTGAGGGATTAAATTTGGTAACCGATGTTAACATGTCGAAGACTCCGTTGTTGTTTGGGAAAGATTGTCTGCTTAGAGGAGGTGTGTTCCCAGCTTGTTTGTCTGATTATTAGAAATGTCCGGTATAGCCCGAGGACTGTGATTTGTTGAAAGAAGGTATTCTGAGAATGATGAATGATGGTCAACTCCAGTTTGACAGGGTTTTTGTTGATGATGATGATGATGGTAAAGAAGATGTTGCTACTATTTCCATCCCATATACTACGGTTCGTATCTTAGCACCAATTAGGCAAGTGCCTGTGATTATTACCACGCCTGGACCTGTACCATATGAGAGTACCAAGGCCATACCGTGGAATTATAGGGCCGAGGCATTTTATAATGGTAAGAAGCAGGAGATTGTGAGTCATTTAAATGGTGAGTCAAATATTGATAATATTGTGGGTACTGGAGGAATCACTCGTAGTGGTCAGGTTTTCTCTCCACAGGTCTCTCCAGATGGTAATGTTGATACGTCCGCTAAGGGTAAAGGGAAACAAGTCATGGTTAAAGACTCCACGCAGAAACAGTCACCTGAAGCTTCCTTTTATAAGGATGTTGAAGAGTTTATGAGGATCATTAAAAAGAGTGACTACAAGGTGGTAGATCAGTTTTTCATACTCCAAATTTTGACCACTAAGATTTCCCATCATTGTACCAATCATCATCACAAGATGGGGATACTTTCATGTCTCATCAATCTCCTCAAGGAATTGTTGAGCATTCACTACAATCAAGGATTAGGGTTTCAAGCCCTCTTAGGGCACTTAAACAAGAGATCAATCAAGAAATGACATGATCTTCAGCTTGTCTAGCCTCTTAAACACTCAAAATGGATCAGGAGGACTCCCACATCAATAATCAAGCACAAAGTTGCAGCATTCCAAGTGGATCAAGCCTTAAGATCGCCAGTGTCACCAAACTAGGGTTTTGGTCGACTGAGGCCCCCAGATGGAATTTTTCCTCTGGGCATGAGCCAATGCTTCAAAGCACAACCCAAGATACTACAAGGGACCTCATGGACCCAATCATCAAGTTAATTTTTGCCTCAGGGGATTCATTCACAAAAAATCAGGAATTACGGTTTCTTGCCCTAATTCACCCCTAAGTTGACCTTTGGGACAAAACATGAGCCAAGACCTCAAGGCATTATTTGAGGGTCTCTAACACACTACATTGATCCATTTGCAACAATGGATTGATCCAAGAAGCTTGATCCACAAGTTTCAATTTCATCAGGACCACAATTAGGGTTTCAAGGAAAAAAGTCAACTGTACCTTTGACTTTTGACCAAGACATGCTCCCAAATCTTGGGACATGATTAAATACACCCTACAACACCTATGGAATATATCCATTAGGTTTGATTTAGGTTAAGGACTTGATTTCACAAAGGATCGCACAGTTTGGATTCTGTCCGATAAAAAGTCAACTGTGCACAAAACCAAGTTTGACTTTTTGAGAATTTGCACAATTATGGTTCATTGGCCCTAAAATGATGTTAATGTGTGATTGGAATCATCATTCATCAAGAAAAATCAAAGAAAGTGGGATAACTTGTAAAAGGGGTAACCATAAAAACTTAGAATTTCTCAAAGTTATGGAACAAAGTGGCTAGGGTACCAACTTCCAAGGACCATAACTTGAGATCCAAGCTACCATTTTGGATGGTCCAAGTATGGATTTGTAGATCACATGGCATAATTTAAAAGTTTCAACTACAGCTCATTCCAATTCCTTATGGATTTTTAGTTATGGAGTGATCAAAATGGCTGAAAACACAAAAGTGGCATTTTTCCAACACAGTGAAATTTTCACTAAGTCAGAATCTGCCTTATTTTTTCCCAAATGTAGAGGCATTTTTCATTATAATTCAGGTTGACTCAAAACCAAAGTTTGACATCATGTTGAAATAGGATATGTCAGCTTTCCAAAATGCCCAAGAACTCCATCAAATTCCATCTGAGCTAGGAGTTATGACAGCTGCAACATGCCTTGCTGCAAACTGTCTTGGCAAGGCAGATTTGTGCATTAGTGCTCGAATTGCCCAAATTGTGAAACTTCAAGCATGGTTATCCATCTACACACCTCAAAGGGGAACAACCAAGGGACAAGCACTGATCCATAAGCCTCTCAAGTCTTTGGAACTACATATAGGTTTGGCACCCCTAAAAGCTAAAGATGCCTCAAGACTCCAATTTTGTTTTGGAGCATTCAATGGATGCTTAGAGGTGGCATGTATCAGAGCAAAGATGAACACTTCAGTCAAGCCTTATCCTTGAATCAGAGAACCATAGGCATGTGCTCTAATCTCAAGTCAATGGCTAGAGGAGACTTAAGATTCCATTTGATCACCATTGGCCAAAGGCCTGCTGCAGTTGCCATTCCCTATTCCTTGCAAAACAAACTTGACACACTATAAATAGACCTCATTTCTTATCAGTTTGAATACACCAAAGGCCTATAACACTTGCCTTTCTCAAAATCACACTCTCACTTCCAAAAATTCCTTCTAATGCAAGCTATTATCGGGTTTTGAATTAGAATGTGTTTCCAACCAAACCAAACACACACACCCCTCATAAACATCATATAAAAGTGATCCAAACACTTAAACAACATCTGGAACATCAAATTCTCAAAATCACCAGCCATCTGCACAAGCTTTTGACAGATTTACAATTGAGGTGCCAAATCAAGTTCCAGCTCAATTCAATCCACTCCACGCATTCAGACACACTCCATAGCACCTAAGGAAGCTGTCCACACCATTGGAACCAAGCTGTAACACCTCCAACCTAGAACTCGATCACCAGCTGCAAGAGGTAAGCCTCAACTTGTTCATCTCATGATTCATGCATATTTCCTCGCACCATAATTTTGCCATATGTTCATAATCATGTATATAGTGTTTCCCCTCCATTAATTGCTTTGTATGAGTCGTGTATCAAATTTCTCAGCCTTCATGCAGAAATTAGGGTTCTTGAGGTTTCTCTTTGATTTCTTATTCCATGCTTAAAATAAATGAAATTAAAGACCATAGACATGATCGTGAAGTGAAAACGAGTAGATTGATATGTGGATTGTGTGATTTCATCAAGTATTCAGTGAGATTGATGAGAAAACGCAAATCTGGGCAAAACAGAGCACGCGGGCAAAACCAAGATGTTCTTGGCGCCCTTTTTCAAACTTTCAAATATTTGAATTTTTGTGATTTTATTTAATTGATTCAAAAATTAATTTCTCTCTGAATTTTAATGATTTTGAGTTGATTCTTTTTTTAATAATTCACAAAAATGTTAAAATATTTTATTTTACAAAAATTTCCCAAAAATATTATTTATTTCATATACTTGATATTTTTGCAAAGAATTAATTTTTATTTGTTTTTTAACATTTAAAATATTTTTTCCTTCTTGATTTTCCAAACTTAAATGGTTTCCAATCATTTTGTGGATAAAAACATGATTTTTGAAACATTGATCCAAGATCACCACTCATTTTTCACATGTTTTCAATAATTTTTATTAATTTTTAAACAAAATTAATTCCATTTTAAATAAAATTAGGGTTTTGATTAATTCCACCCTCATCAATCTATTTTCAAACTTTTTGGGCCTCTAATAGAGTGTAAGCCCCAACCCCTTTGTAAATAAACAATTTTGGGCCTCACATATTGTATAAGTCCCTCTGTATATTTTCAAAAGTTCGGCGCGATCGTCGCCTTTTTAACAAAATCAACTGGGCTTCTCCTTGAGCTATAAGACCCATCTTTATTCATTTTCAAACTTTTTGGGCCTCTTGATAGAGTGTAAGTCCAACCTCTTTGTAAATAAAATAATTTGGTACTCAGGGTATTGTATAAGTCTCGATACAGTTTCAGAAACTTCGACGAGATCGTCGTTTTCAAACAATAATCATCTGGGCCTACCCTCGTGTTGTAAGTCTCATTCCTTTTCTTTAAATAACCTTTTTGGGCCTCTAATAGAGTGTAAGACCCAACCCCCTTTTAACCAAAACCTTTTTGGGCCTCCGATATTGTATAAGTCCCTCTGCGTAAAAAAATCTCGGCGCGATCGCCAGTTCAAAATCAAATCATCTGGGCCTACCCTCGTGTTGTAAGTCCCATTTCTTTTCTTTTAAAACATATTTTGGGCCTCTCCTTGAGTTGTAAGACCCAACCCTATTGTAAAGAAACCTTTTTTGGGCCTCAATCATTGTATAAGTCCCGGTACGATATTCAAAACAACGGTGCGATCACTGTTAAAACCTTGGGCCTCTCTTTGAGTATAAGCCCCAATAATATTTTCAAAACAATTCCCTTTTTATTTAGATTCAATATACAGTTGTTATCAAAACTTTCTTTAATTTCTTTAAACAACTAACCATACAGCATGGAAGCTTGCTCACCTGTAAGTTTTATCCGCTTTCATTTACTTGCTCAAATATATATAACTGTATTGTGGGAAGCTGCGCATGGTTATTCTTCTTTCATTCTTTTAAATACACGTCAAATATATATATATATCTGTATTGTGGGAAGCTGCGCATGGTTAGTCTTCTTTCATACCCTTTTAAATACTTGTCATATATCAACTGTATATATACTAGTATAGTTATTTAGAGTTTTCCCCGGCAACTAGGTCTAGAACTAGGTAAAGCCCTGTTGGTCACACTTAAATACAAACAAAACTAGATCCCTATAGGATTTCCAGATACAGTCTTGCCTTCTCTTGGGCTTAAACAATATGGAACAAAGAGAAAGGCAGTATTCTTCGTGAACCTTTTCTCAGACTGTCACCCCTAGAAATTGTCAAAGAAATTCTACTCCCCAGAGTTGATCTATTCTCGGTGAATAGTATCTCTTGAGTTTCTTCAAACCTCAGAACTTTTACTAAATGATCTATTCTCGGTGAATAGCATTTCTTGAACTTTTCTTGGTTTGGGACCCACATGTTTCCTACAAGCATCCCCGCCTCCTCTTGGGCTTTGTACAAGGACCCTTCGGCTTCTTAGAAGTTCTCATGCCTTCTCTTGGGCTTAATACAAGGACCCTGACGACCTCTTAAAGGTATAAGATAGAACTTAGTCATCCTTTGCTAGAGCAGTCTTTCTAGTGTCAAATATCGGATGTTAGGGTAGATCACCATCCCTTAATACTCGTGCCTCCTCTTGGGTATCATACAAAAGATAAAACTCTTCCACACCAGTAGACTTGGACAGTCTAATCCCCTTGAGTCTCAAAGACATTCTCAAGTTCCTTACGAATATAGGAAGAAACCCCGGGCTCTCTGGATCAATCTCCAACAGAAACCCAACCTCTCTCTTGAGAGTTCCCCAACCAGGGTCAGCTTATCCCAAATTAAAACCTCAAGGTCTCTGATATCTCAACTCTTCTGTAATCCTCAGCAAGAGTTGATTCCCCATTTGGACCTACCTCGGGATCTTAACAGTCCCTGGAAAAAGTTAGCCTCCTCTTAGGCTTTGAATAATGATCTTTCCTCAGTATAGCCAGCCTCCTCTTGGGCTTTGTACAATGATTCTCCCCCAGCAGAGCTAACCTTTTCAGACTCTCTTGTTGAGTCAATCACTTTTCAGACTCTCTTGTTGAGTCAATCACTTTTCAGACTCTCTTGTTGAGTCAATCACTTTTCAGACTCTCTTGTTGAGTCAATCAAACCCTTAGACTCACTTGTTGAGTCAATCACCTTTTAGCACTCTCTTGTTGAGTCAACCTTTTTTTAGCCTCAATCTCGGGCTTTGTACGAGACAGATAAATACTCTCTTGTTGAGTCCATCTTTGTCCAGACGCATCTCAAGCTTGGTATAAAGGTTTCCCCTAGCAGGAGTTAGCCTCCTCTCAAGTTGTGTAGAAGTATTTCTCCAACTTGTTTAGCCTCAATCTTGGGCTTTGTACAAGACAGATAAAAGCACTCTCTTGTTGAGTCAAACCCTTTCAGCCTTAATCTTGGGCTTTGTACAAGACATAAATCTCCCTCTCTTGAGCTTGGGACAGATATCTTCCCTAGCAGAGTCATTTCCTCCCAGTCTTCCTCTAGGCTTTGAGGAATGATCTTCCCCAAGAAGAGTCAAACTCATTTCAGCCTCAATCTTGGGCTTTGTACAAGACACATAAAAATATCCTCACCAGAGTCAAACTCGTTTCAGCCTCAATCTTGGGCTTTGTACAAGACAGATAATACTCTCCAGCAAGAGTCAAACTCGTTTCAGCCTCAATCTTGGGCTTTATACAAGACACATACAAACCTCCCCGGCGGAGTCAAAATCCCATTTTAGCCTCAATCTTGGGCTTTGTACAAGACAGGTAACACTCTCCTGCAGAGTCGAACTTTTAGCCTCCTCTTAGGCTTTCTATAATGATATCCCCAAAGAGTCAGTCTCTTTTTTGCCTCAATCTTGGGCCTCATACAAGACACATAAACACTCTCTTGTTGAGTCAGTCAGTTTCAGCCTCCTCTTAGGCCTTGCATAGGGACTTCCCTAGTGGAGTCAATCAACCTCTTAGCTTCAACCTTGGGCTTTGATCAAGGCACACAAAAATCAACAATCCCTCTTTAGAGATGACAAGTTCTCTCTCAGTCAAACTTTTAGCTTCAATCTTGGGCTTTGAACAAGACACAAATAACCTTTTAGCTTCAATCTTGGGCTTTGAACAAGACACCAAAACATCTTTTTCCTCCCATAGAATAGGAGGAACTATGATTTCTCTGATTTCCCTGTTTCATTTAAACGGGAATACGTAGGCATAAGATTACGAAATCTTAGCGAGCATACTAATCAAAAACTCTAGGTCCAGTACCTTCATACACCAATCAAAACTTAGGTCCAGTACCTTACCAAAATTATCGGAAAAACCTGAACATCAACAAAAACTCACTCACTCTCTCATATTTCCCAAGAAACTTTCCCAACCCATTAACAGATAAACACCATCGATTACAAAGCAAAACCTAAAGCTAATATCCTGTGGATAACCACATATAGGATGGGTAATTGACAACTCCCCATTGTATAACCTGATCCCGGACCCCCAATCTCTTTTAAGCGTTTGTTCAATTAAACATTCGCGTGCAAGGTTAGTTTTAGATAGCTTCCCTTTCCCTTCCATCTTCACGGGATAAATAAGAAATTAGAAAGTAGCACCCTTTCTCCTCGAGGAGAAAAACCCAAACTTCAGTGATAAGGTGGTCGCGTCACCGACAAAAATTACTCGCTACAGAAAAATGCCGACTCTGCTGGGGAGTCATTTTGTTTGTATAGGCTTATAGACTAGCTCTTAAGAGGTCTAGGATGTTAGTTTTAGGATAAATATATATATTGCTTTTCCTAATTGATATCCGTGTTTATTTTTCTGCTAATGGGACTGCAGGTGATGCCGCATCTGGAAAGTTTGAGTGACACCTAAGATAAGTGATGGCACTAGACGGGTAATCTTACAGGGAGTGACTCCCAAATAAGAGACCCCGGTCGACCATCGAATCAGTGGAGAGACCCTTTGCGGATTCAATGCCTATACGACTTCGGTTGTTGAAAGCAGATTGTTCGATTGTGGTATTCTATGAACTGAGGATTTAGTAGGCTGAGACCATGTTACTATTTTGTAGTGCGGAAGCTATCAAAAATAGTTGTCACGCGATACTACCCTCATTTGAGATTACTCTTAGATACATCAGCTCACTCGGGTGAACCAGCCTGCTGTTGTTATCCCAAGAGGGGTCAATGATTTTGAGGACAGCTACAAAAAATCACCAGTACAACCTTTGGGGATGGGTAGAGCCGTGACTTCATGACACCGAACCTTTGACCCCATGTTTTTTCTATGTTTTCGTGTGCTGCATTTATGCATTCATTTCATTAAAAACATTAAAACAAAGAAAAATTTTCTCTTCTAGTCTCTCTTTTTCAAATTAAACTAAGACAATGATTGCAAATGTCATAGAAAAAGATTGAGTTATGGATTTTGGTAGAAGGAAGACTCACAAGTACACCTTCAAGGTTCCAAAATTAGAGGATTTGAGAGGGTAGGCAAGGATGATCACCAACCCTGATGCTTTCAGAGCTAAGTACGGAGGACTGCTGTCTCTATTAAGGGTCCATGTAATTGAAGGAATCCTGGCTACACTCATTCAGTTCTATGATCCGGTCTATCACTGTTTTACGTTCCCGGATTATCAACTAGCACCAACACTAGAGGAGTACTCTCACTTGACTGATTTACCCATCACTGACCATGCTCCCTTTTTTGGACTGGAAGAAATTCCAAAGGATCAAACCATTGCAAGAGCAATCTATTTGGACGAGTCAGAAGTCAGGACTCACATGACCACTAAGGGTGGAATCCAGGGTTTTCCAGCGAAGTTTTTGATAAAGAAAGCTCTGTACTTTGCTAGTATAAGGAACGTGACTGCTTTCGAAAGCGTCTTTGTTCTGCTCACCTACGGGTTTTTTCTGTTTCCCAACATTGATGACTTCATTGATAGCAATGCCATTAAGGTTTTTCTAATTGGAAACCATGTACCGACCTTGCTCGCAGATGCTTATCATTCTGTACATTTAAGGAATTTGTACAGCGGAGGAATGATCACCTGCTGTGTACCCCTGCTATACAAATGGTTCATTTCCCACTTGCCCAAGTCTGCTGCTTTTTGGGTTCATAAGAGTACTTTGCATTGGTCGCAGAGAATCGTGTCTCTTACCAACTCTGACATCGATTGGTACAATCGGATCTATGACGGGATAAGAATCATTGACCGTTGTGGAAACTTCCCTAATGTACCCCTCATAGGAACTAAAGGAGGAGTCAACTATCATCCAATTTTATTTTGTCGTCAATTTGGATACCCGATGAGGCATGTCCCGTGTAATGCTCATTTGGAAGGTCTTTTCTTCAAGGAAGAAGAAAATTACAGAGCACTAAAGATAGAAATAGTGCATGCTTGGAAACATGTTCACAGGAAAGGAAGAGAGTCTTTAGGAAAACCAGACTGGGTCTCGGTGGAACCTTATCTCCACTGGGTACAAACTAGAGCTTTTAAGCTGAGGATGTCTTACCCTCGTCAGGAAGTTCTTCCGTTAAAGGAGTATGTCCTTTATTTTATGTCTGATACGGAAAAACTTCAGGTTACTCTCAATAAAGTTCAACAGGAGAAGAAGTCTTGAAAGAACAAGTACCGCATTCTCAATGTGGAGTGTAAGAAAATACAGCAACTGTTAAAAGAAAAAGATGCTCTGATCGAGATTTTAGAGCAACATGCTGTAGAAAATCAAGAAGACCAAAGGAATTTGCTCGCTCCTTTCACTTGGTAATGGAATGACAACCCGACAACGACTCGAGAGCCCCGGTCAAAGAAAAGGAAAATACCAGAACCAGCATATGAGCCCTCCTCAGAGAGGACTCAGGATCCATTATCTTAGACATTTCCTTTTACAGCACTATGTGAATTACTATATTTCCATTTCCGCAATCTTTGAATTCAATAAAACGGGGTTTCCACTGTATGATATTTGCAATCCAATTGTTGAAGTTTATTTTGATTAAACAAAAAAATAATAATTAATATAATCATTGCCTATCATTCATCATTCTCACATAACGCATTCTTCTTACCTACGAATCTCACGTTTATGTCTCAATTCTAGAGTCAAATTGTCTCATTCGTACAATACTCGGACCAGTCAACAAAAGAAAATGGATAATCTCGAGGAAGAGAACAGAGAGTTGAGAGAAGAACTTGACACTCTGAAAAAAGATCTGAGGAAGCTTCACAATGACATACAAGCTCTGGCAACAGCCCAGATGCAACAACAAAGGACTGTGATCTCAGAGATCACATCGACGCCCATAGTGGAGAAGTATGATCCTCGGTATAACATGCCTAAAGATCGTCCCTGGGGCATGCCTATTAACTATATCCTATAAGGATATATTCCGCCGATCACTAAAGATCCAGAAACTGCAGCAGGAACCGCTGGGCCTGAAGGTTACAAACTTTGGGAAAGCAAAGAAGACAGGGGCATGACAGCAACTCCTGAAGGTTACAAACTTCGGGAAGCACCAAGAGTCACTACTGTAATGACTGTACCACCACCCGTGGTACACACTATCCCAGAAGGACAGATTCACCAGATACTTTCTCGTGGAAACGAAAGTATGGACGATAAAATGAGGGAATTCCATGAACAATTCCTAGAGATGCAGAAGGAATTGCAAGCCATTCGTGGTCAGGATCTATTTGGAAAGGACGCCGCAGACCTTTGTTTGGTCCCCAATGTGAAAGTTCCGCACAAATTCAAGGTGCCCGAATTTGAAAAGTACAAGGGTAACTCTTGCCCTCAAAGCCATTTGGGGATGTACACTCGGAGAATGTCAACGCAGACAAAGAACCAACAGCTACTGATCCACTATTTCCAAGATAGTTTAACCGGTGCCGCACTCAAATGGTACATGGATTTAAACCGTACTAAGATCATCACTTTCAGAGATCTTGGGGCTGCCTCCGTTCAATAATATGAGTATAACCTGGACATGGCACCGGACAGAGATCAACTCAGAGCCATGTCGCAGAAGGATAAGGAAACCTTTAAGGAATATGCTCAGAGATTGCGTGAAATTTCCGCTCAGATTTGTCCACCTCTTGAGGAAAAAGAGATGACAAAGATCTTCTTGAAAACCTTGAGTTCATTTTACTACGACAGAATGGTCGCCAGTGCGCCCAGTGACTTTACTGAGATGGTAGGCATGGGAGTTTGTCTTGAGGAAGCAGTCTGAGAAGGATGTTTAGTTAAGGATGTTGGACCATCAAACAGTACCAAAAGATATGGTAGTGCTCTCCCTAAGAAAAAAGAGCAAGATATTGGTAATATCTCTCTCGGAAAGCAAAGGCGACGGTACCAACCGGTAGCAGCTGTAACTCCTGCTATTAACCCTGCACATGTTCCTACGTATCAACCTCAGGTTGCTCAGAGCCAACCTAATCAACAACAATATCAGCAAAGGACACAACAGCTCTTCAGCAGGCTTGTCCTCAATACAACAACAATCGTACAACGCGACCGCCAGGGTTCGATCCTATACCAATGTTGTACGCAGAACTGTTTCCATTACTATTGGTCAAGAGGCACGTCCAAACCAGGTCTCCTCTTACAGTACCGGAAAATCCACCTTTTTGGTTCAAAGTGGATCAGACTTGCCCTTACCATCAAGGAGGACCAGGGCATAACATAGAAAACTGTCTCAGCTTTAAATCCGATGTGCAGAAGCTTATCAGGAGCGGGGTCTTATCCTTCAAGGATACAAATCCAAACGTACCTGTTGCCTCAACACGAGAAAGCTGCGATAAATTTGATAGAAGAAGAGTCTAAGCACAGCTATCAAATTCATGATGTACTCTTATTGGGAACCAACCTGGTCAAGATGCATTGCAGACAAAGTGGATACGGGCATGTACCATCTCATAACTATCACCGGTGTGATATCTGCTTTAAAGACAATAAAGATGTCCTGTGGTGCGATCCGCTCTACAAGAACATATGGATCTCTGATGGATCCAAGATCATCGAATTCATGAAGTCAACATGACTTATACAAATTCCAACATCATTCAGAACCACTACATTCTGGCAATGAATGTCAACTTGGTGGAAATACACTCAAGGCAAAGCCAACATCATAATCTGCCACGGCACGATTATGATTCATGTCTGGTCTGCTCGGTAAACGATCAGGGATGCTCTTTTGTACAAGGGGCCCTCCGGCGTCAGATGGATCTTGAATGGATTAAGGATTACCGCGATAGAGGTCATTATCAAGTGAATATGATTCAAATTTTTTATATTCGCTTGATGAATACCAGCTTGGTGGAGTTACACGTTAAGCAGGTTCAGCTCGATTTTCTGACTTTGCATAATTATCAAAACTGTACAGTATGCCGTGAGAGCGACCAAGGATGTGCTCTCGTTCAAAGAACGCTGCAACACTTTTTAAACCACTAGTGGCTTCCGATCTATATGGATGAAGACACACAACAAGTCAGCATGACTAACGGGAACCCTACTAGGCATCAAAGTCAGGACGTTCGATCCATGGAAACAGACCTAGTGAGGTTACACTGCATACAAAGCGGATGTGGGCTAGTGCCACCACACAACTATGAACACTGTAGAGTTTGCTCAGAGGATAATCAAGGATGTTACCTCGTGCGAGCAACCCTTCAAAGTCAGTTGGACCACAAAGAGATTCGACCATGTCCAGGTTCTGGGTCAACCAATTTGATGCTAGACTTTTTCGCTGATCAAATCAAAGATGTTGTCGTAATCTCTGATCATAAGAGGACCAAAGATGTTTGTACCATAATCCCTCTACTTGATGAATCAAAAGTTCCCAACCAGGAACTGATTGAAATTACTTACAATGGTTAGAAAAATCAGAAGGCTCCTGTATTTATATATCTGCCGGGACCACTACCGTATGAATCAACTAAGGTTGTCCCTTACAAATACGGTGCAACAATAATCGAGAATGGAAAGGAAACTCCATTACCCTCCGTCGTGAATATTGTAGACATCAGTCGAGAAACTCCATTTGCCCTCTTACTTCTCTCCAATAATTGGCTTATGTTTCGCTCATTTGAATTTCATGATAGGTCATAAAGCAACATACATATCATTGGTTTCCATGTTTACTCATCAAAACAAGAGGTGGAAAATCGAAACCGGGACTTCAACATCATTTCCAAGTAAATTTGGGTAAATTAGGATGCAGTAACCGGTTAGCAGTTATGCTGTAACCTGTTACATAGTGTATTTTTCACCAGAAACGCAGGTTTTCAAGCATATAACCGGTTAGCAGATATGTTGTAACCGGTTACTCTGTACAAAGTTGCAGATTTTGTTGCATTGTTGGGACAACACCATTTCACACACTTGGGTCTTTGATTCTACAGCATTATAGCAACAAATGGAATATTCTAGACATCTCTAGACATTTCAATTCAATTCAATTCCAAGGGGCATTTATTCTAGTGCTTCATTTCAAATCAAGTACACCATATTCCTTGTTTTCCAAGCATCTCCACCTTTGGATGTTGAAGTTCACCTCGGGATTGTTACCGAGTTGATCCCAACTAACCGAGTTAACTACCTTGACTCGGTGAGTTGAGTGTAACTAACTCCGACCCTAGCTCCAAACCCAAAGCTAAGTCCAAAGCTAATCCCAAAACCTCCCACACTCCAAACCTAAAGTCTATATAAGAAACCCTTCACTCATTTTTCAGGGGATCCACCATTTTTCACCAAATTTCTCACATTTCACTCTCAATTCTCTCCTTTCCCTCCTTTCTCTCTGAAATTTTCTGCTACTTCTACACCTTCATCTCAATCTCTCTTTGAAAACCTCACAAAAAGCTCTTATTTCTTGAAGGATAATCACTTTTCACATTGAAAAGTGATTAGTTCTTGAGCTTAAACTCCATCATTTGGTTTTTTTTGTTGGATTTCTGGAATTTCATATTATTCTACTTCAATCCAAGGGTTTCACACCATTTATTTTGGTGCAAGTTCAATCTCGGTGATTTTTCGCGATTTTGCTCGGTTTCGACGCGTTTCGGCTACTAATCGAGGAATCTCCAGTTTTCTTTAATTTTCTGCACCAAGATCACTTTGCAACAATCACCAAAGCAAATCTCCGCTTTGTAGGTTGGTTTTCCTTAGATCTATGCTGATTTAGCTTATTTGCAACTTATTCGATGTAGATCTGTGGTGATTTTTAATTTGGATCCATTTGCTTGAATGTGATTCTTGATGTTGATGATTACTGGATTCATTGATGTTTGATGACTGTAATTCCATGTAATTTCGTGATTAATTGATTGCATGTTCATTGGGATGTTCGGAGAAGTGATTTGCTGTTGAAAAGTACTTTTGGAACTGGGTTTTTTTATTTATGTCCCAGAGTAACCGGTTAACACAATTACAGTGCAATTATGTTAACCGGTTAACATGTTGAAATTTTGCGTAATTGGTCTGATTTTGAACTGTGTAACCGGTTAGCAGTTATGCTGTAACCGGTTACCACTGCTGCAGAATGTGATTTTCTTGCATTTTCATGTTTGTTTGAGATCGTTTGCATGTCTAAACTTCATGGATTAATGTGTTGATGATTGGTGGACTATTCTTGAGCTGTTTCACTTCACACTATGGTATGGACATTATTTTCTGACATACGATTCTTGGTTTTTATTTATGATCATGTTTACGTTGTTGGTTAATTGATGCGATGAACACATAACACACACTCCTTGAGCATGCTAATTGTGAATTAATGTTTGTGTTACTGGAGTTGTTGTGTTGCGCATGCTTACTTGCATTCAATTCCATGAGGTGCATACTTGATTTGGTTTGTTCATGTACTTAAAGTGGTGCATTCTTTCATGATAATTTCAAGGTTGTTTACCATGTTGTGACATGATTGGGATCATGATTGATTGAATAATATGTGTTGTTTGATGCATGTCCATTGTGCCATGATTGGATCATCTTCAAATGTTTCATGCTGCCCTGATTTTCTACTGCTGTCTATATGCACACATGTGGTTATATGTGCTGCTGTTTGACTTTTTATAGCTCCTTTTGTGCTGGATCATGTGCTGTCATAAGCTGTCTTGCTTATGTGCCACTTTTTACTGCTGTATGGATGTTGCAGCGCTGTTGTAGCCGCTGTTTTTCTTGTTTATTCTCTTTCTCTTATGGGTTGGAATAGCATGATATAATGCTTTGTGTACAACTTTTTCACACCCCATAGGGATCCTAGCTCATCCTTAGTTTTTGATTAAGGCGAGGTAGGATAAGCATTAGATAGTGTTATCCCTCTCTCTTCTTTAGAGTTAGGTAGTTCATATGCCTCACACAACCATAGGATCTCCATGCATGATAACATTAGGGTTGTTAGTCTTCCCCGCTTAGACTTTTTCCTTTCCTAACCCTTTGAGTCTCTCTTTCTCATCTCAAAACAAAAATCAAAACATGTAATAAAAACAACAAGTGTTGTATGCCATGAGCCTTAAGTACATGGGAAATGGAAGGAGAAGGGTTTCCCTTCGCCTTTCTAGAGTGTTTAGCATACGTCCTGTTAGGACGACCATGCGACGTATTCGTTCCTATGTCATATTCGTTCTCATCTCTTCACTTCATTCATTAAGGATGCGTCACTTCCGTTCTACCGCAAACAAGTAAATGCCTAAGACTCCATACAACGAGCAGCGACACCTAACTGCTGGAACGCGAACCTTGACGTACTCCACTAAAAAACACAAACAAAGCAAATCCATCCCTAGTGAGGGGAACTACGTCGCTCTGATTCTCGCGTGTGAGAGGGATACGTAGGCAAGAGATCGTGCGAGATCTCTCCGAGCACCATCCTTCTCTTTACCCCAAACCGTAGTCCGAACTACGTTAAATCTGACTTTCCCATTGCACGAAGGGAATACGTAGGCCTAGGACGTGACGTCCTATCGAGTCACTTCTTTTTCTCTTCTTCCTCGTTCCTTCGTTCTTTTTCGTCCCTGTTCTTTCGCCTTTCCAATAGTAGTGGAGCTCCAGACGACGACACCCTTTGATCGAGACAAGCAAGCGTGGATCCTATCATGTAAGATGGACGCGAGGGGGTGTTAATACCTTCCTCTCACGTAACCGACTCCCGAACCCAGTTCTCTTGGTCGCAAGACCATGCTTTTCCCTTCCCTCAGGTTTACGCAGTGTTTCCTTTCCCTCTCTTAGGATAAATACACATTGTTGGTGACTCTGTTTCCGTGCCACTTTTGCGTTTGTACCATGGATGAAAATCCCGGGAGCGACTGCTGGCGACTCTGCTGGGGAAAGGTTGACCTCTTGCTGGTCCATCCCCTTTGCGAGTCAATCCTAGCGCTTGGTTGTTTATTTTCATTGGGTGTTTATTGTGGTGCTTTATTTTGCTGTATTACTGTATTACTATTTTTACCACATTTATTGCATTGCATTTCATTATTATGCTGGACTGTGTTGTGCTGTACTGGATTTTCTGTTTGGCAGGTTGGGATTTCTGAGAGATAAACCCACTCCCCAGGCTTGATCATACACATAGGTATTAGAGTAGATAGTCGTGACTCTTGCGTGGTGGTGACCACGTATTGTTGTTCACGAGACCCACAGCCAGACGAGGTTCTATCGGGAGCTATCTGCTACTGTATGTTGATACAGGCCAGTGGATATTCTCTTGAGGAACTGTCGACTCTGGTGACCATTCTCGAGGACTCAGTAACGGCACTCCTCCCGAGATGTGATAATGGCAGACCAGAAATGGAAAACCCATTACACTTCTCGATCTAAGGACCCAATGCTGGAAACTTGCTATAGGATATCCTTTTGAGGGGAATCAGTTGAGGCCTCCTCGTTTGATGATGATGCCAAACCAGAAATGGTGAATGTATCATTATTTCTCGACCTGAGAGCCCGTGATATTGAGGATCCTCGCCTTTCTAGTACCCACATGTGAGAGGGACGGGTTATTTACAGGTTTGCAGGTAACCTTGACCTTCATCCTACCTGGTATTCTGGTTTTCTTATCAGTGTGGACTTATCAGCCTGGTATTCTAGGATTCTGATTATGCCGATATTCTGGTATTCTGATATGCTAATTATTCCGACGCCCTGGTGTAATACCCCAAATTTTGACCACTAAGATTTCCCATCATTGTGAAAATCATCATCACAATATGGATGAACCATCATGCTTCATCAGTCTCCCCAAAGATGGGTGAGCATCCAATACAATCAAAATTAGGGTTTCAAGCCCTCTCTGAGTGCTTAGACAAAGGATCAATCAAGAAATGACATGATCTTCAACTTGTCTAAATCTCTCAAACATCCACAATGGATCAAAAAGGACTCCCACTTCAAGGATTAAGCACAAGGCTGCTCCCTTCTAGGTGGATCAAGTCTCAAGATCGACAGTGTCACCAAATTAGGGTTTTGGTCGACCAGGGCCTCCAGATCGAAATTTTCATCTGGGCACAAGGCAATGATCCAAAACATGACCTAATATACTTCATGGAACCTCATGAACCCATGCATCAAGTCAATTTTGCCTCAGGGGATGCATTCATCAAAAATCAGGAATTAGGGTTTCTTGACCTAATTCACCCCTAAGTTGACTTTTGGGACAAACCATGAGCCAAGACCTCAAGACATGATTTGAGGGTCTCTAATAAACCATATTGATCCATTTGGAACAATGGATTGATCCAAGAAGCTTGAGCAACAAGCCTCAATTTCATCTGCACCACAATTAGGGTTTTAAGAGAAAAGTCAACTGTAACTTTGACTTTTGACCAGGACATGCTCCCAAACCCTAATACATGATTGAATATACCCTATGACACCCATGGAACATGTCCATCAAGTTTGATTTAGGTCAAGGACATGATTTCCTGAAGAATTGCACAGTTTGGAATTCATCTGATAAAAAGTCAACTGTGCACAAAAGTCAACTTTGACTTTTTGAGATTTTTCACCAAAATGGATTTTTAACCCTAAAATGATGTTAATGTATGATTTGAATCATCATTCATCAAGAAAAATCAAGAAAAGTGAGATAACTTGTAAAAGGGGTAACCATAAAACTTAGAAATTTTTCTAAGTTAAAAATAAAGTGGCAAAGGTACCAACTTTGGAGGACCATAACTCCTAAACCACAAGGCCATTTTTTCTCATCCAAAGATGAATTTGTAGCCCTCACTATCACCTACAAAAACTTCAACTACAAGTCATTCCAATTCATTAAGGATTTTGAGTTATGGAATGATCAAAGTGGCTGAAAAGTGAAAATGTCACTTTTTCCAACACTAAGTCAGAATTTTGCTTCACTTTTTGCCAAATGTAGGGGGATTTTTCACTTGGAATCAAAAGAGATCAAAACCAAACTTGTTCAAACAGTTGTTGTATCATGTAAGAGCTTTCCAAAATGGCCAAGAACATTGCCAAATTCAACCTACACCATGAGATACAACATTGGCAAGTTGCCTTGCTGAAATCTGTCAAAGCAAGGCAGAATTTGCATTTTGGCTCGATTTGCCAAAATTAGCCAATTGCAATTGCTCCAATCCACTTGGACACCTCAGAGGATTGAATCCAAAGGGGATAATCACTGAGCCAAGCCTCCAAGGTCCAAGGAACAAAGAATAGCATGTTGAACCTAGAATGGCCAAAATAGGGACAAGACTTCAAATTTGGAATGAGGCATTCAATGGAACCATCAAGGTGGCATGGACTGAGCCATTCTCATCTGAAATCAGTCAAGACTTATCCAAGACCAAGGGGACCAAAGCTCTGTGCCCTAACCTCTAGTCAATGGCTAGAGGAGACTTTCATTTCCATTGGCCAACATTGAGGAAACCTACTTACCAGCTGCCATGCACTATTCCTTGCAAAACAAACTTGCTCTACTATAAATAGAGCTCAATTGTGGTCAGTTTGAGTACACTAAAGCCATCTAACAGATGCTTTCCTCAAAATCTCTTTCTCTTGGCAAAAATGCCTTTCTTAGCAAGGTAGCTATCGGGTTTTGAGTTTGAGAGCAATTCTGCACAAACCAATCACTCACACACCTCACATACATCACATATGAGCTGATCAAACACTCACATAACATCTGAAACATCAAAATCTCAAAATAACTTGCCATCCACACAAGTTTGAAGTGAAGTTGCAGCTGAGATGCCATAAACTGATCCAGTCCATTTCAATTCAATCCAAATGTTCAAACACACTCCATATGGTGTAGGGAAGCTGTTCAGATCATCACAACTCATCTGTAACACCTCCAACCCAGAATTTGATTTGCTCTTGCTGTCACGACTTGGAGGTAAGCCTAAACTTGGTCATCTCTCAATCTATGCATATTTCCTCGCACAATAATTTGGCCATATGTTCATAATCATGCATGGAATGTTTTCCCTCAATTAATTGCATTGTTTGAATCGTGTATCAAAAATCCTAGCCTTCATGCAGAAATTAGGGTTCTTGAGGTTTCTTCGTGATTTCTTGTTGTATGTTTAATTTAAATGAAATTAAAGTACATAGACATGATCGTGAGGTTGAGACGAGCATAATGATATGTGGATTGCATGATATGATTACGTATTCATGGAGATTGGATAGAAAACGCAAATCAGCCAAACCCAGAAAACGCGCGTGTTCTTGGTGTTGTTCTTGGCGCCATTTTCATATATTTGAATATTTGAATTTTGTGATTTTGTTTAATTGATTCAAAAATTAATTTCTCTCTGAGTTTTAATGATTTTGAGTTGATTCTTTTTTTAATAATTCACAAAAATGTTAAAATATTTTATTTTATCAAAAAATCCCAAAAATATTATGTATTTCATATAATTGATATTTTTGCAAAGAATTAATATTTTGATTGTTTTTGGCATTTTAAATATTTTTTCTACATTGATTTTGCAACTTTTAATGCTTTCTAATTATTTTGTAGGTCAATACTTAATTTTTGAAGCATTAATCCAAGATCACAATTTGTTTTCCATGTGTTAAACAATTTTGATCATTTTAATTGAATTTTTGTTCAATTAAATACATTTTTTGGAAACAAATTAGGGTTTTGGATTAATTCAACCCTCATAAATCATTTTCAAAACACTTTGGGCCTCTATTAGAGTGTAAGACCCAATCCTTTTTTTGACCAAATCATCTTTGGGCCTCACTTATTGTATAAGTCCCGATACCGTCAAAAAAACAAACGGCGCGATCATCGCCTTTTCAAAAATCATCTGGGCCTCTCCTTGAGCTATAAGACCCATTCAAAACTTTTGGGCCTCTTGAGAGAGTGTAAGACCCATCCCCCCTTGTACAAAAACTTTTTGGGCCTCACCCATTGTATAAGTCCCTCTGTACAAGTAAACGGCGCGATCGTCGCCCGTTTAAAATTAAAAACCATTTGGGCCTACCCTCGAGTAGTAAGACCCATTTCTCTTTTCTTTAAACCTTTTTGGGCCTCTTGAGAGAGTGTAAGACCCATCCCTTTATACAGAAAACCTTTTTGGGCCCCAGTCACTTGTATAAGTCCCTCTGTACAAATTCAAACAGTGCGCTCACTGATAAAACCCTGGGCCTCTCCTTGAGCTGTAAACCCCAAATCTTTCTTTTTCAAAGCACTTTCTCCTTTGATTTTGAATATACTATTGTTTTTATCTTTCTTTGTTGAACAACTAATCAAACAGCATGGAAGCTCTACAACCGAGTAAGTGGTTATCGCTTTCATTTACTGCTTTCATATTATAAACTGTATTGTGGGGCTGCTCACTGTAAGTCTCCTTTCATAAACTCATATCAACTGTGTAATAATAGTATAGATATTTCGAGTTTCCCCGGCAACTACGTCTAGAACTAAGTGACGCCGTTTCATTTATTCGTAGAAATAGACGCCTAGATCCCCAATAGGAGCAACCAGATACAGTCTTCTCTTCGGCTGTCCTCCTTAGGAATCGTCAAGAAATTCTATCCCCCAGAGATGAATTATTCTCGGTGAAACTTCTCTTGAATTTCTTCAAACCGCCGAACGGTTCGGACTCTCTCTAAAAGTTAAAGTCACTGGATAGTAAACCTCGCACGTTTACCAGTGGTTTTAACTCTAAAATAGTTTTCCTGAACTTTTCTTTGGTTTGGGACCCACGGGCTTCTTAAAAGCATCGGCCTCCTCTTGGGCATCGTACAAGGACCCACAGGCTTCCTATAAGCAACCTAGCCTCCTCTTGGGCATTATTCAAGGACCCTACGGCTTCTTAAAAGTATTCACAGCCTCCTCTTAGGCTTCGTATAATGATCTCTTCCTCCGGGAATGATAGCCTCCTCTTGGGCTTCGTACAAGGACCCGTCGGCTTCTTAAAAGATTCCAGCCTCCTCTTGGACTTCGTACAAATTGTCCCGACGACCTCCTAGAGGTATAGGAACAGAACCTAGTCATCCTCATAGAACAGTCCTTTCATAGAGTCTACTACTGTTTCTCGAAGCATAGTACAAAAGATAAAACTCTAGACTTGGACAGTCTAACTTCCTTGAGCCTCAAAGACATTCTCAAGCACCCTTCGTTAAATAGGAAGGAAACCCGCAGACTCGGATAGTCTCAATACCCTTTGGATTTCCCGTTTCCTCAAAGAAAAGGAAATATCCCTGATCCTCAAATCAAATCCCTGAGTACAGTGTTGCTCATATAAGAACTGATTTTCTCTTTTAAATCAGTATATTGGATCTGTCACTCAACTGAAATAGTTACAATAGCCTCCATCTCGGGCTTCGTACGAGATACCAAAATTCTCCCCAGTGGAGTCAAAACAACCTTTTAGCCTCTCTCTCAGGCTTTGTATGAGACACAAAAGATTCCCTCGTTGAGTCAATCACCCTTTTTTTGCCTCCATCTCGGGCCTCGTACGAGATATAAATCCCTTAAGCAAGAGTCGAACTCTTTGCTAGCCTCCTCTTAGGCTTTGTATAACGATATGGCCCACTGGGTCAAAAACTTTTAGCCTCTCTCTCGGGCTTTGTACGAGACACAAAATAGCCTCCTCTTAGGCTTTGTATAATGATTTTCCTAGCGGAAATTAGCCTCCTCTTAGGCTTTGTATAAGAAAACCACTGGTTGATCCAATCGACCTTTTAGCATCAAAGTTGTGCCTCGTTCACAGTATACAAACATCAACAACTCCTTTCCCTTCATCTAATCGCTGTAAGCGGCAAGCCTCTGGATCATCTACATCCATGCCACTGTCCCTCTTTTAGCATGAGAAATTCCTAAGGAAAGATGGCATTGCTCTACACTGAGTTAAAGTCTTCTCCTTCAGGTTAAAACCCTTTCTTCGGAAATTATGGCATTGCTCGGATCCGCGTATCCCAGTTAAAGTAATTCTCCTTTTCCCCTCTTTAGAGATGACAAATTCTCTCTAAAGTCGAGGTCTTTTAGCTTCACGTCTTGGGCTTTGAACAAGACACAAATAGACCTTTCAGCTTCACATCTTGGGCTTTGAACAAGATACAAACCACCTTTTGCTTCACGTCTTGGGCTTTGAACAAGACACCAAAAACCAATTTCCTCCCATAGAATAGGAGGAACTACGAACGCTCTGATTTCCCTGTTTCGATAAACGGGAATACGTAGGCATAAGGTCGAAAGAAAAGATCTTAGCGAGCGCAATCAACAAAAAACCCAAATCCCATATCTCCATCAATCAAAAGCAGTAATTCAAAAGCATCAGTCCTAACATCCTAATCCTTATTCCCCACCAGAAACCCTTTGCCTAGATAGAAAGAAAGAACCTGTATTGGCGAAATACGAATAACCAGTACAAAAGCCCCCCCACATTGATAGCATCCGTAACTTAACAGACCGCTGTTTAAACTCAGTATGCAAGCAGGGTTAATTGGAGACATCTATTTCCCTTCTTTATTCAGCTCACAATAGGATAAAAAATGAATCGACCTGTAGTTTTAAGCTCAACCGCAGAGAGCGACCAGCGCTTAAGAACCGCGTCCAAAATCGCTCGCTACACCTGGCATTCTGGCATTCTGATTATGCCGATATGCTGGCCTTCTGGTATTCTGATTATTCGGATATTCCGGTGTTCCGGTATTCTCTTCAGAGCAAACCTGTGAACCTATTCATACAGTAGCACATCACTTATCAGGAATTTGTGGAAGCCTTAATCCCATGTCTCTGCATCCGTATCATCATAACATGTTTGCATACATGTTCTAGTATTTCCAAGGATCTTAACTTTGAGACTCGTTGCTGATCATTTCCATCTATTTCTTGTTGTTCTTATGTGGAAAACTTGAATCAAAGCAGAAGGATTCCTTGGAAATATTTGAACATGGCATTTGCATAGCATTTTCATAATCATTTGCATAACAGGTGTTTGAAGCTGGTTATTCTCATCCTGATCTGGCTCTCTTCAGAATTTTGGACTTAACTTTTCAAAGAAGCTGGAAGTTGACCATGGATCAAGTTCAAGCGGAGCTGAGGGAAATGCGAAGCCAAACGGGGCAGTTTATGGGGGACATGCAAGCCTTGATTCAAGACCAGAAAATGTTGAAGGAAGAGGTCAATCAAATGAAGATTCAGATGAGTCTGGTCATGGAAATTGTGAGAAATGTGCTCAGAAAGGATGATAATCCCATGCCTGAGGCTATAACAGAAATTGTCGTTCCACCATTGCCTGTAGAATATATCCCAAAGAGTGATTTACCTCACGGATTTTCTGCACAACATGGGGTTCCGGAATTTCCTCACCAGCAGTTACCTCTCATCTCCCAAGATAACCCCGAGGCTAAGAAGTACCCACCAAAGTCGAAGAAGGCTGATAGAATCTATGATCTGATTCCTATGTCTTATGCTCAGCTGTTGAGGTATCTACTTCAGCTCCAATTGGTTAAACTTTGGACGATAAATCCTCCTCGTGGAAAGCTCCCATTCGATTATGATGCAAATGCCCATTGCGATTTTCACTCTGGTGCGTCGAGCATAATGTGGAAAAATGTAAAGCCTTTCATCATGTGGTCCAGGATCTGATCGACTTAAAGGCAATTGAATTCACGTCGGGAGGTGTAAGCGTACAAGGTGGTCTTACTCCTGATGCTGCAAGGGAAATGAATATCCCTGTTGTCCTATCTGAAGTTGCACCAAGTCAGGGGCATTTCTTGCAGCCCTTGGTCTTAGAATCTTCTCGCCCTCAATTGTTGCCTACTCCTAAGCCAAGTTTGAGGATGAAAGCACCCGAACGAGAGGAAGGCACAAGTAGGTATCGGCAACAGAGCTATCATATGAAGAGTCAACAAAAGTCCAGAAGGCAAGAGAGAAAGTTTTGAATAAGAACCCTGTTGAGGATGTACAGGCATTGTTTCGAACCCCTAAACACTGGAGATATAAGGGAGATAAACCCTCGTTAACCCCTTTGAGCCTTGAAGTAGGAGTTTCTTTTCGTATGAAAAAACCCTCACATTTAACCTAGGGGCAGGGTAGGCGTCAGTTAATTTGACTGAGTGTTCAAATTTCAAAAGGAGTGTGCATCTGAGGATCCATTATCTTCTATTCCACCGTCAAGAGGTCAAGAGATGTGAAACCACAATGGTTATCCATCAACAATCAAGGAGTGAGGCAGTCACAACCCTTTCAACAAAGTCAAGACAAGCCAGTGTCACACGATTTGTTCCAAAAAAAATAATAAAAAAAAAAAGAAAAAAGTCTGCTAAGTCGAAACTTGAAAACAACCGACTTAGGCAAAAGTCAGGGCATCCCGCTGGACTTCAAAATCTAAAGATTCAAAAGAATCAGTCCAGGCAAAAATTAGGGATCAAAAAGCAAAAGAATGAGAAAGTGAAAAACAAAGGGATTAGAAAAGAAAATCCTCGAGCAAGAACAAAGTCGTGTGACTATGAACAAAAGACAAAAGGGGTGACTGTTACTCCAAAACCTCATTGGGTCTCAAACTATCAGTTTCATGGGTTCCTTAAAGATCACAAAGTCTTTTTGAGAGGCGAGCGCTTGTGTAAATTAGGTGAACGTAGGAATAGAGAACATCACGAAGAGTGGGTGGGCACCGTTAAACTTTGAGCCTTAAATCCTTTTTTCTCAAAACCGTGAACCAGTCCATGATACAACCCTCAAAAGTCCTAATTGAAACAGGGTTTATTTCGATAGCGTACTCCGATGAGATAGCGTTCCGGACTCCTATGAGGTGTGCTAAAAGACGTTTGTTGGTATTGCATGTGCATATTTTCTTTCATTCAAAAATCAATGTCGTATCCTAAGCAGTGATTCGTTCACATGGCTTTGCAATAACTTTCCAATAAAGACTTCAAGATTAACATGTGTGTTGCATTTGAATCATCATTTTCAGAATAAATATTTTCTGCGTGCATACATTTGTTTAACATCAAAGAAGCTTACATGATGAAAATCAGCCGAGGAGCTTAATTATGCCAAGTTGAGATGCCTGAGACTCCAGAGGACATGTTGCTGAAAGACTATGTGGGGTAAAAGTGTTCCTAGCCAGTTGTGTTAAGATGTAACCAATCAGGGGTAGTCATGTCGAGAAATCTCTTCAAGGCTCAGCTAATCTGGGGCAATCACGTCGAGATTCGATAAATCTCCCCAAAAGCAGTGTAATCATGGGCAGTCATGTCGAGAAATATCTTCAAAGTTCAGCCAAACTAGGGGCAACCACGTTGAGATCCGTTGAATCTCTCCAAAAGAGTTCAAACTGGGGCAATTAGGTCGAGATCCGATAAATCTCTCCACAAGCGGGTAGTAGGGGGCAATCGGGTCGATTTGACAAATCTCTCTAAGATCAATCAGGGGCAAAGTTTCTTCAAGACTCGAGGCAGGCCACCTCAAGAGTACGAGAAGTTGTCTTTTTCAAAAGATGACTAGTCAGAAGCACCTCTCAAAGAGTTTGAAGACACTGGGGCATTTTGAATGCTATGTCTTCTGTAAAATCCTTTCGAGGCGAAATTCTGTCATAGACCTTGCAGTCTGGGGCAAATGGAGAATTAAATGAGTCGTTGTTCACTCATGACGATTAATGGGCAGTTGATCAACTCAGAAGCTTGAAACAGAGGTCATTTCCAGCATGAGATGTCTTTGATCTCTTTTCCCCAGAAGGATTCAGTATGCTGCCTCTCCCCAACAGAGTATCTGAATATCCCTCTTCCTAGCAAGACATCAGGAAGTTTGATTTCCCCAGTAGAGTCCATGGTCATGGCTCACCCCAAGCAGAAGTGGGTCCCTCAATATGAAAGTTCTTCCTTGAGGTTGTCATCCCCAGCAGTATAGAAGAACTCCTCACCCTCAGCAATGCAAAGTGATGGAATATTCCCAAGCAGTTTCGAAAATGGTGGAAAGTCAGAATATTCTCCTCCTCTAGCATATCAGACCAGTGGTGTTTCCTGCAATTAAAGTCCATTGGTTATTGACAATTTAGACCCATCGGTTGTTTAGAGGTTATCCCCAGCAGGAGTTTTGGTTGATTTCATTCCCCTAGCAAGCGCTCATTTCCCCAGCAGGAGTTTTGGTTGATTTCAGTCCCCTAGCATATGCTCATTTCTCCTTCAGTAGTTATGGTGGATCTCAGTCCCTCAGCATGTATTTACTCCCTCGACAGAAATTCGTTTGATCTCAATTCCCCAATAGCCAGGCCAGAAGGTTATCATTTCCCCAACGAAGTTCTATGGTTATAGTTCTTCCCCAAACAGACTAGTTCAGATGATGCATCCCCAGAAAGGTCATCATTCTTTACAGCAATCATCAACAAGCTTGGCAGTTCAAAGACCAGATTGTGTCAATGTCCTCCCCAGCTGAGTTGATTCTTTTCCATAGAGTGTCAGAAGATTAGATAGGTGTTTATTTCCTCAGCAAAGTTATCATTTCCTACAGCAACCTCAACAGGTTTGTCAGGTCAGAGCCCAGATCAGGAGATCAGGTCAATTTGTCTTCCCTAGTACGGTTTGCAACCACGAAGTCAATCCAGCTTGTTATCCCCAGCGGAGTTGCCTTCTTTTCCTCAGCATTTATTTTGCTAAGGAACCTCTTTGCATCTTGCATGTAGTATGCATTGCATCCTCAAAAATGCGTAGCATTTCCATTCGAGATGGAGCATTACGCCATAGAAAAATTCGAACATATGCATGTGAAGCATAAGCCAGTTTTGATGCCTCGTGCGAGAGCCCAAAGCTATTTCTCTTCAATCACATCGACAAAGCAAAAGAATGCCTCTTTCATTCACCACCAGGCATTTCAAAGTAGTACAAGGGTTTCACTACTTTCCTCCCCACCAGAGTCCCAGTTTCTCGGTTGGTATATCGTTTGATCTTACATTTTAGCCGTATATCTTAGGAACCATTCCAGATAGGATTCCTTCCGCCATTCCCGATAGGCACCTTCTAAGTTTTGAACCTTAGTCATTCCCGATAAACGTATAGGTCAACCTTGTTTCTTCAGGAACCAATCCCGATAGGATTCCCTTAGTCGTTCCCGACAGGCGACCTTTGAGTTTTAAACCCAGTCGTTCCCGACAGGCCCATTTACCATTCCCGATAGGTAAGCCATAGGTTTTCAACCTTAGCCGTTCCCGACAGGTGACCTTTGAGTTTTAAACCCAGCAGTTCCCGACAGGCCCATTTACCATTCCCGATAGGTAACCCATAGGTTTTCAACTTTAGCCGTTCCCGACAGGCACCCTTTAAGTTTTAGACATAGCTGTTCCCGACAGGTCCATTTACCATTCCCGATAGGTAACCCATAGGTTTTCAACTTTAGCCGTTCCTGACAGGCACCCTTTGAGTTTTAGACCTAGTCGTTCCCGACAGGCCCATTTACCGTTCCCGACAGGTAAGCCATAGGTTTTCAACTTTAGTCGTTCCCGACAGGCAACCTTTAAGTTTTAGACCTTACCGTTCCCGACAGATTTTTTACCATTCCCGATAGGTAACCAAGGTCCAAGCTTAACCGTTCCCGACAGGCCCATTTACCGTTCCCGACAGGCACACCTTTACCGTTCCCGACAGGCACACCTTAACCGTTCCCGACAGGCACACCTTAATCGTTCTTGACAGGCACACCTTAACCATTCCCGACAGGCATACTTTAAGCAAAACTTCAGTCGTTCCCGACAGGCGTCCTATGGGGTTTCATTTATTCTGGACTCTTTTCCATAAATACCTCTCCACCACCACTACCTTGTTTGACATATATTTCTTCTTTTTACCCCTATAAATACAAAATTTTCTGGTTATTTTTTGTATTTAATCCCTATGTACCTTGAATTTCTGACAGCCGTTGCTTTCATCTCTTCAGGTCCACAGTTGATTGAATAGGGGCAGCTGTAATACCTCAAAATTTGCCCTCTTACTTCTCTCCAATAATTGGCTTATGTTTCGCTCATTTGCATTTCATGATAGGTCATAAAGCATCATACATATCATTGGTTTTCCTAAGGCATGGGATCACGGCGTTCTTTAAACAGAGGTTTCCATCTTTACTCATCAAAACAAGAGGTGGAAAATCGAAACCGGGACTTCAACATCATTTCCAAGCAAATTTGGGTAAATTGGGCTGCAGTAACCGTTTAGCAGTTATGCTGTAACCGGTTACATAGTGTATTTTTCACCAGAAACGCAGGTTTTCAAGCATGTAACCGGTTAGCAGATATGCTGCAACCGGTTACTCTGTAAAAAGTTGTAGATTTTGCTGCATTGTTGGGACAGCACCATTGCACACACTTGGGTCTTTGATTCTACAGCATTATAGCAACAAATAGAATATTCTAGACATCTCTAGACATTTCAATCCAATTCAATTCCAAGGGGCGTTTATTCTAGTGTTTCATTTCAAATCAAGTGCACCATATTCTTGTTTTCCAAGCATCTCCACCTTTGGATGTTGAAGTTCACCTCGGGATTGTTACCGAGTTGATCCCAACTAACCGAGTTAACTACCTTGACTCGGTGAGTTGAGTGTAACTAACTCCGGCCCTAGCTCCAAACCTAAATCTAAGTCCAAAGCTAATCCCAAAACCTCCCACACTCCAAACCTAAAGTCTATATAAGAAACCCTTCACTCATTTTTCAGGGGATCCACCATTTTTCACCAAATTTCTCACATTTCACTCTCAATTCTCTCCTTTCTCTCTGAAATTTTCTGCTACTTCTACACTTTCATCTCAATCTCTCTTCGAAAACCTCACAAAAAGCTCTTATTTCTTGAAGGATAATCACTTTTCACATTGAAAAGTGATTAATTCTTGAGCTTAAACTCCATTATTTGGTTTTTTTTTGTTGGATTTCTGGAATTTCATATTATTCTACTTCAATCCAAGGGTTTCACACCATTTATTTTGGTGCAAGTTCAATCTCGGTGATTTTTCGCGATTTTGCTCGATTTCGACGCATTTCGGCTACTAATCGAGGAATCTCCAGTTTTCTTTAATTTTCTGCACCAAGATCACTTTGCAACAATCAACAAAGCAAATCTTCGCTTTGTAGGTTGGTTTTCCTTAGATCTATGTTGATTTAGCTTATTTGCAACTTATTCGATGTAGATCTGTGGTGATTTTTGATTTGGATCCATTTGCTTGAATGTGATTCTTGATGTTGATGATTACTGGATTCACTGATGTTTGATGACTGTAATTCCATGTAATTTTGTGATTAATTGATTGCATGTTCATTGGGATGTTCGGAGAAGTGATTTGCTGTTGAAAAGTGCTTTTGGAACTGGTTTTTTTTATTTCTGTCCCAGAGTAACCGGTTAACACAATTACAGTGCAATTATGTTAACTGGTTAACATGTTGAAATTTTGCGTAATTGGTCTGATTTTGAACTGTGTAGCTGGTTAGCAGTTATGCTGTAACCGGTTACCACTGCTGCAGAATGTGATTTTCTTGCATTTTCTTGTTTGTTTGAGATCCTTTGCATGTCTAAACTTCATGAATTAATGTGTTGATGATTGGTGGACTATTCTTGAGTTGTTTCACTTCACACTATGGTATGAACATGATTTTTTGACATGCGATTCTTGGTTTTTATTTATGATCATGTTTGCGTTGTTGGTTAATTGATGAGATGAACATATAACACACACTCCTTGAGCATGCTAATTGTGAATTAATGTTTGTGTTACTGGAGTTGTTGTGTTGCGCATGCTTACTTGCATTCAATTCCATGAGGTGCATACTTGATTTGGTTTGTTCATGTACTTAAAGTGGTGCATTCTTTCATGATAATTTCAAAGTTGTTTACCATGTTGTGACATCATTGTGATCATGATTGATTGAATAATATGTGTTGTTTGATGCATGTCCATTGTGCCATGATTGGATCATCTTCAAATGTTGCATGCTACCCTGATTTTCTACTACTGTCTATGTGCACACACGCGATTATATGTGTTATTGTTAGACTTTTTATAGCTCCTTTTGTGTTGAATCATGTGCTGTCATAAGCTGTCTTGCTTATGTGCCACTTTTTATTGTTGTATGGATGCCGCAACGTTGTTGTAGCCGCTGTTTTTCTTGTTTATTCTCTTTCTCTTATGTGTTGGAATAGCATGATATAATGCTTTGTGTACAACTTTTTCACACCCCTTAGGGATCCTAGCTCATCCTTAATTTTTAATTAAGGTGAGGTAGGATAAGCATTAGATAGTGTTATCCCTCTCTCTTCTTTAGAGTTAGGTAGTTCATATGCCTCACACAACCATAGGATCTCCATGCATGATAACATTAGGGTTGTTAGTCTTCCCCGCTTAGACTTTTTCCTTTCCTAACCCTTTGAGTCTCTCTTTCTCATCTCAAAACAAAAATCAAAACATGTAATAAAAATAACAAGTGTTGTATGCCATGAGCCTTAAGTACATGGGAAATGGAAGGAGAAGGGTTTCCCTTCGCCTTTCTAAAGTGTTTGGCATACGTCCTGTTAGGACGACCATGCGACGCATTCGTTCCTATGTCATAGACTTTAGTGCAATACTTGTTATAAACACAAAATAATCAAAACACTTCTTCTTAAAAGACAAAAACAAACAATTCTCTTCTCATCTCTTCACTCCATTCGTTAAGAATGTGTTACTTCTGTTCTACCGCAAACAGGTAAATGCCTAAGACTCCGTACAACGAGCAGCGACACCTAACTGCTGGAACGCGAACCTTGACGTACTCCACTAAAAAACACAAACAAAGTAAATCCATCCCTAGTGAGGGGAACTACGTCGCTCTGATTCTCGCGTGCGAGCGGGATACGTAGGCAGGAGATCGTACGAGATCTCTCCGAGCACCATCCTTCTCTTTTCCCCCAAACTGTAGTCCGAACTACGTTGACTCTGACTTTCCCATTGTACGAAGGGAATACGTAGGCCTAGGACGTGACGTCCTATCGAGTCACTTCTTTTTCTCTTCTTCCTCATTCCTTCGTTCTTTTCCGTCCCTGTTCTTTTGCCTTTCCAGTAGAAGTGGAGCTCTAGACGACGACACCCTTTGATCGAGACAAGCAAGCGTGGATCCCATCAGGTATGATGGACGCGAGGGGGTGCTAATACCTTCCTCTCGCGTAACCGACTCCCGAACCCAGTTCTCTTGGTCGCAAGACCATGCTTTTCCCTTCCCTCAGGTTTACGCAGTGTTTCCTTTCCCTCTCTTGGGATAAATACACATTGCTGGTGACTCTGTTTCCGCTCCACTTTCGCATTTATACCATGGATGAAAATCCCGGGAGCGACAGGGTGGCTCTGATACCACTTGTTAGATCCGTTCAAAAATTTATGATTTTTACCGATATAGAAATCAAGAACAGAACTCTAAAATAATTCCTATAAGTCGATATAGCATCAAGTTGTATCCCTTAAACTCATATTCGAATACAATTATAAGAATGAAGGCGGAAGCGTACCAGAATTTGCCATTGAAATCGTTAAAGGTTTCGGGTATGTGATCTTCTGATTTGTAGAGTTCCTTAGGGTTCCTTAAATCTCCTCTGATGGGGATGAAGAGAGAAAACCTGATAAACCTTATTTTGATTGTTCTCTACAAATGGGTATCATAACCCATTTAAATAACCCTAGGGTTATTTCTTAGTTTTCAATATTCTAATTTGGCCCATCATCAAATTAGATATTGACTTACGGTATCTACACAATAACCTGACCTTTCATGACATTTATGCTTTTAGCCACAAACTTATTATTAGATTAATTAGACCCCTTTAAGTTGTGACTAATTAAAATTATGACACTAACACCTTAAATGTTACATTTGTGACCCAAAATTCTAACAGGTCATCGTAACCAGCTTTGGGTTCGGGAGTCGATTATGTGAGGGGGAAATATTAACACCCCTCACATCTGTTTTACATAATGAGAACCTTCTAATTAGGTTAGGTGGAGTGTTTATCATAAAATGTTTGCCTTTTTCTGTCTATTAAAAGCTAATTACAAAAATGAAAAAAAAAGTAGTTTTTATCAATGGGTCTGAGGAGATGTTGAGTCTCGCTCCTACGTAGCCGCAAGGTGCAATGGGGAACTCAAGAGTGAGTAGTTCTTTAGTATAAAATATTTGTGTGTTGGATGTTTTTATAGAATAATGTTTATGTTGCATTTGAAAGGTTAAACATTTGCTTGTATGCTCGCGCAATGGAGGCTGAAGCGTATGTGTTACACCCCAAAATTTGCCCTCCTATTTTTGGCTTATGTTTTCATCCATTAGGTCATTTTCATTCATGCATGGCATTGGCTCTAACTCATGGGATCAAGGTATCTTGGTTTCCTCAAGAGGAGGAATTGGTTTTCAAAGCAATGAGAGAAGAGATATCCTCAACATCATGGTGTTCTTAAGCTACAAGGTCTTCATACTCTTCAAGGTATTTCATCAAGTCCACCCAATCATCAGAGGATTAGGGTTTCAATGGCTTCAAGGGATTCATCTGACCAAACTCCTAGTGGCTCTGAGCTAGGGTTTTAGGCAAAGGCCACTTGTGTTTGTTTTTTTGAGCAAGACAAGATTCTAAGGTTCAAAGCATACTTCAAAGGTTCTATATAGGCCTCTTGATTCATCACAAATCATTTCAAGGGTTTCCTAAGTGCATAGAGGAAGAATTGGATTGATCTGGTCAAAAAGTCAACTGATGCCCTACAAAAGTCAACTCTTGAGTTCTTAGGTCAACCATGGGCATTTCAAGTCATCATTCATGTTATTATGAGGTTTGATCAAGAAAAATCAAGAAAAATCATAAAATCGGGAGAAGTTACCAAATTATGGTTTCTGAATTTTTTCTAAGTATGGAAGAATCATGTTCATATGGCCATTTTGCAAGATTCATATCTCTCTCATCCTTGATCCAAATGGTGCAAACTAATACTCAAATTGAAGGTGGGATCACATATTACAAGTTTGTAGAAGAAATCAACTTCAAAAGATGCATAGATCAAAAGTTGTGAAGGTTTGAAGTTGGAAAAAATAGTATTCAAGATGTTCAATACTTCGAATTTTTTTCTAAGTGTTGAAATTCAGCTTGGAGGGCATGTTTTCAAGGGCAATTTTCTTGATGATCCATGCTTCATTTCAAATTTCCTCCAACATGAAATGTGTTCCTCATTCTTCAAGCTTTCCATTGATGCCAAGAACTCTTCATTTTGATCTCTAGAACTCAAGTTATGATGCCTCAAAGTTAGGGTTTTCAAGTTGTCAAAATCGGTAAGTCTTTGGTCAATTTTATGGAGCTAGTTTCAAGACTAAAATCCATTACTTTCCAATCCTTATTTCAAGAAGAAATCAACATGAAATTTGTTCCTTGTTACAAGAGCTTTCATTTGATACCAAGATTGAAGGCTATGGGCCATTGTGCACCAAGATATTATCATCCAAAGCGGCCTCCATGGAAGGTGTAATATTCTTGTAATTCATGTCCAAAAGTGTGCAACAATCCATACCAAACTTGTAGTGTACCTTAGCATTTGTACTAGCCTCATTCCATATGATCAAATCATTCCAAAATGTTTCAAAACTTTTCCAAAAAAGGACCAACACATGACCTGCTCCATAAAGAGAGAGAATTGTCCAAAAGTGTCAAAATGAAGGGTGCAAAGTGGATCAAAACCAATTCAGCAATATGTACATGACCTCAATCCTTTACCACACGCATGAAGCTTCAAATCAAACCAAAAAAACACTCTTCCAAAGCTGAGAACAAACTGCACCCGAGCCAACACCATCACATGTGCATTTTTCTTTTTTTCTCTTTCCAAACCTAAGTAACTAACTCATGACCTCAGCTTCATTTCCAAGCCTCTTTCCAACCCTAAAATCACCCCATATATAAGCAAACCAACTCCAAACCTGAGCCATAACTCCATTTTTCAAATCTGAACCTTCACTCTCTCAATTTTCTCATCTTCGAGGTCACCATTTTTAAGAGTTCTTTGCAATTTCTTGCTTGAATCATCTACTACCAAACATCTTCTACCTTTTGTATGCAAGAGTAAGCATCTAAAACCACCATTTTGAGCAGCTTGAGTTCAGAATTCTCCATTATCGATTTGGATTTGGTTGAAGAGCTTGAAGTAGATTCAACACAAACCAAGCCTTGATCTATACTCCTTGAGATCTAATGAAGTATTCTGCATCTTTTGGTGACTTCTTTGCTAGGGTTGAAGATGCAACAGACCTTCTCCGTTAGGTACATTTCGAAGCTCTCTGTAATCTCTCTTCCACACATCATTTTAGGTCATAGTTATTGCTAGAATCATGCTGGGAATAATATGAGTTGAAGACCTATGAAAATAGGCTATGTATGTGCATGATACATGTGTTTTTAGTTTGGTAGAGTTTTGTGTTTTGCTTCGATTCAATGCCTTAGAGTGATTATTTTTAAAAATGGATGGTATATTTGGATTTTACATGTTTTTTTAAGTGGAGTGGTGGTGTTTGTTTTCATTTCTGGGTTATTTGACGTTGTTCCGGTGAGGTGCTGGCCAGAGAATATGACTGGAGCTAGGACTCCGGTGTCTGGAGGTTGAAGGAGGTGATGTCGATCTTGGCACGTTTTTTTGAATTCAAATCAATTGAGTTATGGCGTTCTGGTTGGCTGGTGTGGTTGAGTCAGCGTTGACTGGATTAATGAATCCACGCGTGGCAATATGAGTGTGTGTGATAGTAGACTAGGCTTGGTCCTTTTTCTTTTTGAATCCCCTTGTTTGAGCCCAACGCACGTATACAACTAATCTTAGTTCACTTGTTTTTTCTGCTTGACACCCCCTTGTTATTTGTTTATTCTTCTTCCTATTTTCATTTTAATTGCTTTTTTGATATTTCTTTCACATAAAATATTGGTAAAAATATTTTTTTATACACTTTAACATCTCTAGAATTTTATCATAATTTTTATTTTATTTTTCAATTATTTTTATTATTTTAATTTGAATTTAATTGTGCAAGGTGCTTTTACATGTTTACCCTTGGATTAAGGTTTTAATATTGATGCACTTTTGAGACACTTCTTGAGCCAATATTTTTGCCATGTTTTGACATGTAAATGTTTTATGTTTAATTGATCTTGCGGTTTATTGAGGTTGCATTTTTTATCACTTTCTAATTGATTTTATTGAGCCCTGGTTCATGCTCGATTGTTGAACATACTTGAACTTGTTGAATTATTTTGATGATGCACTTGTGCAATTCTCTTTGGGATCTTTTTCTCACTTGTTCTTGATTTCTGTGGCATGAGTTAGAGCCTTAGATCCATATTTTTTTTATCATTAAGATGCTTTGAATTGATGTTTCTCTTGATGTTGTTTTGGACATGAACTTGCCCAATCTTTGACCTAGTTTTAGGACTTGTTTCTTGAGTGAATTTTCTTGTGGTTCATGGATTCTTGTATGATTTAAATTCCTTGTTTGAGCTTATGACCTCCATGTTTCAATGTTCAACTTGCTTGATCATGTTGCTCTTTTAGTTTCATTGGATGCTTATTTCCTTTTATGGATGATCTTGATTGATGAATGCCTAATTGTTTGTGCATGCTTTGAATATGATACTTGTTGATTCTTCTTACCATCTTGGATTTTGTTTTGAATTGAAATGTTTGGTTATGCTACTGCCTCATCATGATTCCATGCCCTAATTTCATTGTGTGAATCATTTATGACTTGTTTCTTATGAACTTGTTGTTGACAATTGTGTAGCCATTGATGTAGTTCATGTGTGGCACTCTTGTGTTCATTTATTAATCTTTGAAGTGTGCTGAACATGTTATTATATGGCTACTTACTTGTATTGATTTTCATCTTGCTTGATCCATTTTTCTTTGGCATGCTACTTGGTAATGTTTGGTTAATGTTTCAAGTCATGAATGTTTATGCACTAGTTGTTTGTCTTTGCTTAAGTTCCTAAACTTTAATGTGTGAATCCTTTGAGCATGACTTGTAATGATTCAAATGTGTGCATAAGTGTTTACTTTCATACATCTTTGTTGCTTTGATTCAATTTTGAAGCATGTCTTGACATTAGCACGAACGTGTGCCACTTGTGGATTAATTGTTGAATCTCCTTATTTGATGGCATGATTTCTTTCATCTTTGAATCCACTTCCTTATTTACTTGGGTTTTGTTTGGTACTTGATGTTGTTTTGTGATTGAGTTATGTAATGTTTACTTGTGCTTTTCTCACATGCTCCCTTAAGGTTCCTAGTCCAACTTAATTTCTGATTAAGCTTTGAGTAGGATAGACATTAGGCTCTCAATCCTTTGCATGACAACATTAGGTTAGTTCTCTTTCAACCTCAATCTTAGGTCCATCTTTTGCATGATAACATTAGTATAGAATTTCCCTTTTTTATCTCAATTATAGGACCATTTGGCATGACAACATTTAGGGTGGAAATCCCTTAGTCTTTTTCTTTTGCCCTTTGAGTCTTTCTCTTCTCACTCTTAAACCAAATCAAAATACTTAATAAATATGAAGTGCATAGTGCGTCACGAGCCCTAAGCACATGAGAAAAGATGAGCGGATGCATTTCTAACCTCATCTTAGGGTACTTTGTGTGCGAGACGTTTGGATCATTAGCACGAAGTATTTGATCATATGTCATAGACTTTAGTGCAATGCGCATCTCAAACAAAGTCAATTCACTTCTCTAAAACACTTGAACAAATGCAAACCATTTTGTCCTTTGGGATTTTCTTTCAAACCTTTTCAGAAAGGGCATGCTACTTTTGTTCTATTGCAAATAGGCCTCGTTCCTAACTATTGGAATGCGAACTTAGCATCGCTCATAAAAAACACCAACCAACCATGATCCCACGAACTACGAACGCTCTGATTTCTTCATTCTCGTCTGAATGGAGATATGTAGGCACAAGATAGCAAAGTCTTGGCGAACACCCTTCCCCCATTCACCCGTAGTCCTCCGAACTACGTTGACTATAACTTTCCTATTGCACGAGGGAATACGTAGGCATAGGACGGCGAAGTGCATGCATTAGGCCGTTTGATAAAAGATCAAAGGATCAGAAGGGTGTGCTAGCGTGGGAGTGCATACAATGGATCCTGGGATGGGGAAGATCTGATGGCATGGGATAAAGCCACGTGTTGGCCATCAGAGCGTAAAGAGAGAGGGTATATAAGGGCTCTCTCTCCGTCATAACTCTCTAATTTCTTCCATTTCTTTCTCTCTCTTTTCTCACTCAATCCCTCTCTTCTTCAAACCCTTCTCTATCTTCTTTATAAATCACCACCTCCGGAATCCCCAAAACCACCCAAAGTGCCACCTTCAACCTTGTCCTTCATGTTCTTCATGAACACGAAGAAACACAAATCCAAAAAGAACAACCTCAACCATAAACCATCACGACCCACCCTAAACCACCGTGTGTAACCCAAAAAACTGTCACCCACATTCATCATGTTCATATGAATACGATGAATATTCATCTCTAACCTTAAAACCTAACCAAATTTTCCAGAAATACCCAAAAAAAAACCTAAATTCAACGACTCAAACACCAAAATATAGATCGATACATCCTAAACACAAATCAACCAACCAAATCATGAAATCAAAAACCACAAATCCAAAACCCCAAAATCAAAACCCTACCCTTTGCTTGTCCAAAACTTAGCCAAAATCAAAACTAAATCATACAAAACCAATCAAATCGACTCAAACATGAATCAGACAACAACAAACACAAAAATCCAAAAGAAATAACAAACCCTAGCCTAATCGAAAGTCAATCAGAGATGATATTTACACATTAAAGACAAATAAATATAAAGGCTACATTGTTATGACATAAAGAAGGATAAGGGATCACTAATCGAGTCTCCAAGCAATTCACAAGCTCAGGTAAAATCACTCACACACTCTCTTTCATCTATGTTTCTCTTTTTCTTTTGATGTTAATTACTTCTTCTCCTTCTGACTTCTTTCTCTTCTCTAATGTGTGAGGTACTGCTATGTGGAGCAAGGCTTCAATGGAGGCTAGGGTTTTTTACATAATTTGTCTTCAATGTGAAGACAAGTTCTTGGGGTTTTTTACTGTTTAATCTATATGAATTTTTTCATGCAAATTGCTTAGGTATTTATAGGTAAAAATTAGGTTTATGGTTTCAATGTGATTGTTCTAGTTTTAGGAAATTTTGATTGATTTTGATTCATATTTTTACTTAAGGCTTAAGTTTGTATGAATTAGGAAAGTATTCATGGGCCTTGTAATCCGAATCTGATGGAATGACAATTTGATTGTTTTTGTGGGATTTGATCCAGTTTTGGTAAGTTTGGATTTTTTTTTTTTTTGTGCATATGGTTTTTTGGACGAAAACATAATAATAAAAAAATGAATTAGTATAAATTAAGCTTATATTACTACATGTTAATTATTAAGTACAGTTTTTTTTTTTTTTTGAAGAAATTGAATTAGTATATTGAATTATTTTATTTGACTACTTTTAGTTTTTGTTAGTTAGACTTAGAGAGAAAAATTTAATAGAGAGAGAGAGAGAGAGAGAGAGAGAGAGAGAGAGAGAGAGAGAGAGAGAGAGAGAGAGAGAGAGAGAGAGAGAGAGAGAGAGAGAGAGAGAGAGAGAGAGAGAGAGAGAGAGAGAGAGAGAAATTAATTAAAAATAATTATTTAAAAAATTGATTATGAATTTTGAGAGAAATAGAGAAAAATTATTGAAAAAAAATTATTTTTGAAAAAATATAGTTTTTATAAAATATAAAATATAAAACATTTTTTATGGATGGATGGATATCCATCCATTATAAAGAGGTTAATGGATGGATTGGATGGATTTTATTCTTAATGGATGGATTGGATTAGATTTTTTTTTAAATTAGTGGATTGCTAATGGATTAATGGATTGTTTTGATCCATCCACTAACAATCCAATCCATATCCATCCAATCCATCCATTTTGGCACCCCTAGGAAAACCTGATTTTAATTAAGCTTTGATCTAACTTGTTCCCTTGGAGACTTGAGTACAGAGGAAAAAATGTAGAAACCTTGTACAATAAAACTTGGATCCAAAACTCATAATAGACTATGAGTTTTATAGAAAAACTAAAACAAGGATAATATTTATGGTTTAATGCACATTACATCGGAACTAGATTAAATCAAATAATGCGTAAAATCTACAATCATTGAGGATCAATCTAAAAAAGGAAAGAAAATAATTGGGTCTCTCCCATCTGCTACGACTCGTGGAAACTACTATGGATGGCCGTAGCGGACACCTGGTAAATGTACTAGGAATGCATCTTGGAGAACCCTAGGCGCATCTGCTGCAACGGCCCGTAGCAACTGCTACAAGTGGCCATAGCAACCCCCTAAATTTTTGTATGGGGAAAACTTGAATTTTGGATCTTTGCCTTGTTTTGCTTGTTTTTTTATCCCTCTTTGTCTTGGATGCTCATTAGGCCCTGAAAATAGCAAGAATACACAACCAAAGCATAAAATATGATAAATGGAAGTAAAACAATCAAAATGCGATGAAATATTAAGTGAAAATGATCAGAAATAACGATACAAAAACCACTCATCACTTCACACACTTGGAATCTTCAGCATCTACAGCATTTCTTCCCGTGCAACCAGCCAGAAAACCAGTTACACTTGGATTTTTGCCTTGTTTTGCTTGTTTTTTTTATCCCTCTTTGTCTTGGATGCTCATTAGGCCCTGAAAATAGCAAGAATACACAACCAAAGCATAAAATATGATAAATGGAAGTAAAACAATCAAAATGCGATGAAATATTAAGTGAAAATGATCAGAAATAACGATACAAAAACCACTCATCACTTCACACACTTGGAATCTTCAGCATCTACAGCATTTCTTCCCGTGCAACCAGCCATAAAAACCAGTTACAATAATAAAGTAAATATCAGTTAACAAAAACAAGCATCGAGAATGTTCACACACATGTCGCTCACCAGGGTATAAACAAGTTCACAAAACCTAGGTCGAACAAACAAACCTTCAATGATACCAACTATGTAACACCCTAAACCCAAAACACTTAATTTACAAAACATGCAAAATAATTTTTTCAAAAAGGGGTGTCACATTTTCTCAGCATAACATCTTTTTCAAAATTAATTACAGCAGTGTAAATAAATTTCAACACAACGTCAATTGTCTCATGAATAAAAACAACTTCATTTTAAATCATAAAATAAATAGTTCAACAACTCTGATAAGTGGCAAAATGTCGTGCTTTGAGTAGTAGTTTTGTGACACTTATCGATTCATTTGTATTGAATTCTTTGAATAAACCCCCCCCCCCACTTTGTTTGTAAAAGTGTATATTTAGTGTATACTAGTATTTTCATGTAAATATTATTGATTTTAATTGTTTTTATCTCATTTTTGTAGGTATTCAAACATTAATATTTAGTCATTGTTAGATAGAGCATTGAATAAGCTTTCCGACGCTTCTGACCGGGCCTCAAACGGAATTACGACTCGAAAGTTATGAAGAAAACAAGATGCTGATTTTTTTTCTACTATCAGCTCTCGCCCCGAGCTCGCCGGGCGAGCCTGAAGCGAGCCAAAAATTCCAGAAGCTGCAGAAAAAGCCGCCTAAACTCGTCGGGCGAACCGTTGCTTCGCCGGGCAAATTTTTCTGGGCAGAAACACATTAAAAGGGGTTAAAACACATTTTTTTTTAGGTTATGTTTTGGGGTATTTGTTCCCAATTCACCAAACCTTCATTTTTGAGTAGATTTAGCTTAGAAACAACATATGGAGTGTGCATCTTGACGATCCGGAGTCGAATTCACTTCAATCGGAGTTGACAAACCGTGAGTTTTGCGTTTTTCTTCTCTCTTCTCTTTGTACCCTTTATTTTTTGGGGTTTTATATGTAAGTTTATCTTGATTGTATTTATATTTATGGATCTTTATACAAAATCTCTTTTACAAATCTTTATCAATGGTTATCTTTAATTTTTTACTTAATGGGTTTGGATTGCTATAGACATATACGGTTCAAACTCGATCTAAGATGAACATTTGTTAGATTCTAAACTCTAGACATAGATTTAGATCTAATATTCGCATGGGTATCGGTTCTTAATACTCTGTGTTGTTGAGTTGCGTGAGACATCACCGATGAGACGATACAGTTGATCTCCCAACTTTTCGTTAGACATATCCACTGTAGTGAGCGATACATGGGGGTTTTTACGAGTGATTTAGGTTCAGTGCATTTGATCCATATATTTTATAGTACATGATGGGTAGAACGAAATACAACTCCTGACAAGTTTTCTCATGTCTTAAGAATGTATTTATTTTCTTGTTTTGTGTTTTTCCTTTTGCACTTTTATTCCAAACTAATTAAACCCAAACTCAATAACATTTAAATTGTTGAACGGCAGTTCAATAACACTAATCTCTGTGGACACGATAATTTCCCGGATAAATACTTCCAAAAACTTTTGTTGCTTGTCGCTTTACCGAACCAACAAAATGGCGTCGTTGACGGGGATTGGTGTTTTTATTGAATCGCATTGCGATAGTTTCTTTGTTTTTGAGTTTTGTAGATAACATATATATTGTCTATTTTCACTTGTTTATATTGATACTTGTATATGTTTACCATATTTGTTAATTTTACATGTTTTGCATACTTGTGAATATAGTGTATATATTTGTTTCTATTCACGTTTGCCAAAAGTGTGGTTAGATGTGTAGTTCCAGTTAAAGCTCGAGGGGATGAAAGCAAAGGCGGGAGTGAAAGCATTTGGCTCTTCTGAAGCAACGTGTTGGTTTGTAAATAATAGGCGTCGAGCTTATGACGTAAAACAAACTTGTTGTATTGTTTTTAGTTTCTTTATTGTTTTTATTGTATTAGTATAGGTAGTGTGGTGAATTAGTTAAACAAGTTGAAATTAGACCAGTTCTTAAAATTCTCAAATCTTCACTTTTCAACTTGTTTAATTTAATTTCACCCGGTCTTTTAGTATGTTTATAGTAGTTTGTTTTAATTTGTTATTTTTGTGTTTGTCCAAGAGCTTATTTTGAGTATCTTGAGGAAGTTTGAGGTGATTTTTCAAGTTGACCATTTCAACTTGTAGATGTATGGTAATGATATTATTTTTAAGTTGGTACACGCCAGGTACTCATTTATCGCTTTCTATAGCATAAGATGTTTAGGAAACTTTTCATTCGTACAATTCCATGCCATTCATTCTTTTACATTACTTGTTTTTTTTATTGAATCATTTTAGTTCCCTTTTTACCCCCAAATGTGAGGAAGCTTTCCATTGTTCATATATGTTAGAGGCCACAATTCTTGTTTTAACTGGATTTCATTATGTTTAATCTTTTGTTTGTGTTGATTGTATGAAATCATGAAAATGATCAAGGCATTTTGTTTGATTATTGAGCACAACTACCTAATCAAATAGTTAATTCACCTTGTGAGTGTGTGAACTTTTATTAACCCCTTTTTAGCCTTTTTGTCCATGTTGTTTTTGAACTTGATGCTTGTCTATGAGTATTAGTTCACCTTTTTTAATGGATGTTGATTATTTGTTTTCTTGAACCCTCAACCATGTGTTGTTGTTTGAGTTTTTACCTTGCCTTAGAAAGTAGGGAGTATTCACACATTGATGTTGGTTGAATTAAAGTTGGAGAGAGCAATGAATGCTCACTTATGTTGTTGGTTGCTAGGCGATTTTGAAAAAGAAAAGAAAAAGAATGAAAAAAGAGAAAAAGAAAGAAAAGAAAAGGGAAAAAAAAAGAGAAAAGTTTTGAAAAATAAAAACAAAAAGAGTATCAAATAATTTTGCTAATAAGTAAGGTGTCTTTGGTGTAACACTTGGGATGAAAGAAGAAGTTTGATTGAAATTTTGTGTTTGAACTTTTGTGAGTTGATCACTCCCTTAGGTTTAGGCAAGTTTTTGTTTCGATTAACTTTAGGAATTACCCCTTGTTTGTTAACCAAGCCACATTACAACCTTAAAAAGACCTTGTGATTCTTGCCTTTGTATGTTTAGTGTGAATTTTTGGATGAATGCATAATTTAGTCTTTTGTTTACAAGATTGTTAGATGAGTGTCAAATCCTCACCTTTGTGTGTTTTTCATCCCTCGATGAATTTTTGCTAGGTGTGATTCATGATTTAGCTTGTGTTGTTTTAGATTGTTTGGCATGATTTTTGTACTTAGGATTTGTTTCGTTTTCATGTTGTCTTGTAGGATGGTGGTAGGTGTTTACTTTGCTTGTACGTTTTTTATTTGAACCATACATTTGTTTTCTGTTTTAAAAAACCTGTTGATTCGTGATTCTTAGATTATCGTCTTTTGTTTCTTTAAGTTGATTGACTTAGTTTGAGGACAAACAATGTTTTAAGTTGGGGAGAGTTCGATAAGTGACAAAATGTCGTGTTTTGAGTAGTAGTTTTGCGGCACTTATCGATTCATTTGTATTGAATTCTTTGAATAAAACTCCACTTTGTTTGTAAAAGTGTATATTTAGTGTATACTAGTATTTTCGTGTAAATATCATTGAGTTTAATTGTTTTTATCTCATTTTTGTAGGTATTCAAGCATTGAAATTTATTCATTGTTATATAGAGCATTGAATAAGATTTCTAACGCTTCCGGTCGGGCCTCAAACGGAGTTACGGTTCGAAAGTTATGAAGAAAACAAGATGCTGATTTTTTTTCTACTATCAGCTCTCGCCCCGAGTGTTGCGATGAGAATCGGATAACAAGCTATTAATCAACTTGCATCGCAAAACTTTGAAATTCACCACCGAGCTTTGATTTATCCAAAGGAAAGGGTAAAGAACGAAAACCCTAAAAAGAGAATCTAGGTTCGGGGGTTGGTTATACTAAGGGAAGGTATTAGCACCCTAAGTATCTGTAGTACTCTACAGGAACCTCTTGTTTGTGTTTGTGTTATCTATTGTTTGCTTGCTAAGGTTATTGTGCTAAGGTAAAGACCTAGGGGTATATACACTAAGTATGCTCGCCAAGACGTCGCATCTTGTGCCTACGTATCTGACTAAAGAATTAGAGCAACCGTAGTTCACCTTGGAGGGTGAGGAACCATTGACTGTGGCCAAAGTTCCAAGGGGACAGTAGGGTTCTAACAGCAAGACACCTATGTGAAGTGCGGCGACTCCACACCTAAGGTTATGTTAAAAGGGAAGGTAAGTCTCAATCGTGCGGTGGCGTGAGATAATGGAATGAGGGACAAGGCTATCCTAAATGACATGACAATCAACCATAGGGTTCTTTCCTTTGGAATGAAGGGAGAATAACAACTTATGAGTAAGAATGTTATTTACAAGGGAACTGAGATTCAAATGAACAGTATGAGTTCAAGAATTCAAAGAGAATGATCATTAATTAAGTGAGAATAACATTAAAGTATGACATATATATGTATGAGTATGGCAAAAGATAGTTCACAACAAGCATGAATAAATGAACACAAGCATAACAAAGTATTTAAGAACTATGGAATTAATGGTGAGACAAACATGTCAACATAAAGTCATCTTTTCAAGACAACTTCAAAAAGTGTCACAAGGGTGATGAGGTGTCAACCAAAACTCAAGCAAGGCTTATTCAAAGGTCCTCAAAATAAGGTTAATGGTCATACTCAAAATAACTTCTCAAAAATATCCTCAAAACTTCTTTAGAAAAATATCCAAGAAGTAGAAAAAAAAAAGGTTCGAACTTTAGTATGAAACAAAATTCTTGAAATTCAAAAATTATAACAAATATCAAAGTGAAAATAAAATTTAAAGAAATTAAATCACACACTAAAATATCAATATAACATATTTTTTTTTGAGAATTTTTCATTAGCAAAAGATATATATTTTTATTTATAAGTGATATGTAAATAAAAGAAATTAAAACAAGATAAGTTAGAAATGGAGGGTGTATTGAGGAATTAATATGAGCTGAAAAATCAAGTAAGGCGCATGGGCCTATTTGATGGGGGTGTTGTTAGTAGAAAAATCAAGGCCCACGATCCAAGTGGAATGAATCAGAAAACAAGGAAAATGAATAAAAAGGAGTCTGGGCGAGGGGGATTCAAACCCCAGACCCCATATATACACGCACGCGCCTCTCGCCACTGGGGTGGCCATACATCCAATGTATGAGCCAACCCCATAAATACTTAAGCCAAAACGTATTCAGAAATATAATTCTTTCAAACCAACATGACTAAAACGTGACAAAGCTTATCAACCAGTCATTTAAAACTACCCCCAACAAGACAAAACAAACCCGTTATCCAATCACATTGCCATGTTTATCTTCTAACCATGCAACGTGAGATTAAAAACTACAAATGCTCGTGGATAAAGAAAACTTGGTGCATCCAAATATCCCCCTGCTGCTATGCCATGTTTCTCAACCTTTTATTTTAACATGACTCAGCCAAAGACATGAACCAAAGTACTATCCCATCCATGCAGTTCACGCAACGAAAAAAACAAACAATCGTGACAGGCTGAGGAAAACTAAGGCAACACATCACCTTGTCCAACCAAAAACAACTTCAAGACTTACTCAAAAATTATGAAGCAAAGTATCGCCTTGTACTACTCAGAACAAGGAATAGCAAGGAAATTCACACAACTGAAAAACAAAGCACGATCCAGGTATAAAATGGCATGAGATAGGTGTTTAGAGGTGAGACCAAATGCTTATCAAACCAACACAAACTCAAATAACATCTCACTTCCACTTATCTTGAGCTAACACACTGTGGAGTCAATGTATTTTACAGTCTCTAAATGACAATATGAACAAATATTCCTAGTTTCCAAATTGGCACTGCAAAAGTTTCATGCAAACTCCGCACTTTGTTCATATTATCACGCATTAGGTGACCCATACAAACTCATTCTGAGGCTTATGATATTATTTCAAAGTAAGATGAAAATAACTTGTGAACATGACAGCAATATTTCAAACCAAACAAAACTCTAAACATCTGAACATGCAGCCCTAAACATGATAATGACTTTAGAGTCGTTTAACAAACTAGACGTGTGGCTGTGATGGAGGGTGGAAGGAAAGAGTGAGATCAAGCACTTACCATACCAATACGCATCCAATCAAACTTTTATTTTGTTTAACTTGAATTAGCATAACATAGGTAACATGAGAGTGAACTCTTATCATTTAAACTTGGCATGAAAACGTGAACATCAACTTATCAAGAAAAGACAGTACCAAAGCAACACATAAAACTCAACATTATTATTCCAAAACTAGCTTAAGTGCAAGTCATAATGATGGCAGCATGATATTGTAAGCATAAGGGCTAGGGGAGAATGAGAACAACAGCCTATCGTGCCATAAAAATTCCATATGGTTTACATGTTGTTATCTCAAAATGCAATGGGCCACCTGAATGCATTTTCAACTATGTAAACTTGATACAATGACATGAATATAGTGTGTTCCAAGTGATCAGTAGCAAACAGTGTGAATAAATACATCAATCATCAACATTCAAATGATAGTATGATAAAAGCATGAGCATTTAAATGATTATGATCATGTCATTGAACAAGAATGAAAGGTTATGAAAGTTACCTAGTGAAGCACTGCACTTTTAAGGTCCCAACCGAACAAGACTCCCTCCTCCTTTCAACAGCCGTGCTCTAAATCTCTCCAAAATTCCTTACTTGCCAAACTAGGACTCAGAGCTTTCTTGAGATTTTTAAGTGAATTGTTGGTGTTTCTAAGGAGAAAGAGTGAGCAATGGTATTGTGCTTGTCTGTGTTCATTTTAAAACAAGTGAGGATGCTCCTCCTTTCATAGGGAAAATGGAAGAGTGGAGGTATGGGCCAAGGTGCAACTTGCCAAAATCTATCTTTTTCTCTCCCTCGTGTGAGCTGGCTTTTGGATGCAAAAGTCCTCAAGTTCTGATAGGGTTAGGTATGATGTGGTGGATTGATGGGATTGGGACCAAGGCTCAAGGAAAATAGGAGAAGAAATGGCCATGCTTTTGTGTAGAAAAGTTTCTCTTTCATCATGTCAAGTTACACCAAGTTGAATATAACTATGTTATTTTAATGTTACCACTTGCAAGGGATCGTGGCAGAGGTTCTAACCACACTAGCCTTGCCTTTAGTATTCAGATTTTGTGAGGGATTTTGGTGAATTTCTGATTTTCTAAGTGTAAGACAAAGTGCCAACACACCAACTTTAGTGCACCATAACTTGATAACCATGCATCCAAATTGTGAGATTTTTGATCCTTTGCAAAATAGACATTTGATAGACCAAGTTTCATGTGGAATAATTTTTGAAATGAGGTTTGGAATCATTAGAAAATCAACCATGAAGTCATGCACACCAAGCTGCCAAAAAGACTTAGAAAAAATTTCTGAGTTATGGAAATTTCACCATTTGAAACACCTAACTTTAACACATCATAACTTGAGATTGGTTTATCCAAATGAGGAGTTCTACACATGCTTGGAAAGCTCCAAATGTCCTCTACAACTTTCATGTTTGACTCAAGTTCTGAATCACAAGGGATCTTGGTGAAAAATGGAGTTGAAGTTGTGTGAAAACTAAGGTGAAAAAGCTGAAAATTTCACTAAGTCCCAAAGGCAACTTATCTTCCAAGTCTCATAACTTAAAAACCATGCATTTTTTTGAAAGAGGGTCCTCTAATACACTTTTAAGATCATGGAAAGAGCTTCCATCTGAGACTTGAACACTAAATTTGGATGTGTGGTTTGAAAGTTATGACTGTTTCAATTTATGGACAAGTAGTGAAATTTCCACATTTGAAAAGTTTCATGGACCAAACATTGCTTCTTTTGCAAGAAACTTCTCAAAACTTGATCTATCATGCCTTAACTCATCAATGAGACATGTCATGATGGATTGAGGACTTGGATGTTTCATCTTGGATCAAAATCTCAAAGGTTGGAGCCTCAGTCAAAAGCCTAATTTCACTTGTGAATGCACTTGAATGATCTCTGATGATCTTGCTTCTTCAATCACATATAAGGCTCATAGATGGTCTCTAGGGGTGTCTAATATCACATGGAGTCATGTCCCAGGGTTTGAGAACAACTCTTGATCAAAATCAAAGGCCATGATTGTCTTGTCATAACAAAACCCTAATTGGAGGCAGGGTGAACTTGTGGCTCAAGTTACTTGTGATGAGAGCCAGTCACACTTGAATTCTTGTTGATTAAGACCTCTAGGATGTAGGTGAGCTCACATGGTTGCATTTGGAGCCTTAAATGTCTTTTTGAACAGGTACCCTCCCTGATTCATGTGTGAGCTTGGCTTAGGAGACTTTCTCCTCCTCTTTGTATAAGTCCTGGCTATTCACAGAAGAAACAAACTTGCAAAATGAAATGGTTAGTTAAAAATACATAGATGATTGAACCTAAATATCAATGCAAGATGTTACGACATCTAAGGGGTAAAATTTGGGGTGCAACACCGAGCTCGCCGGGAGAGCCTGAAGCGAGCTAGAAATTCCAGAAGCTGCAGAAAAAGCTGCCTAAGCTCGTCGGGCAAATTTGTCTGGGCAGAGACACATTAAAAGGTGTAAAAACACATATTTTAGGTTATGTTTTGGGGTATTTGTTCCCAATTCATCAAACCTTCATTTTTGAGTAGATTTAGCTTAGAAACAACACATGGAGTGTGCATCTTGACGATTCAGAGTCGAATCCACTTCAATCGGAGTTGACAAACCGTGAGATTTGTGTTCTTCTTCTCTCTTATCTTTATACCCCTCTATTTGTTGGGGTTTTGTATGTAAGTTTATCTTAATTGTATGTATATATTATGGATCTTTGTATAAAATCTCTTTTACAACTCTTTATCGATGGTTATCTTTGATTTTTTTACTTAATGGGTTTGGATTGCTATAGACATATACGGTTCGAACTCGGTCTAAGATGAACATTTGATAGATTCTAAACTCTAGACATAGATTTAGGTCTAATATTCGTGTGGGTATCGGTTCTTAATGCTCCGTGTTGTTGACTTGCGTGAGACATCACCGATGAGACGATACGGTTGATCTCTCAACTTTGTGTTAGACACAACCTCTATTGTGAGTGATACGTGGGGTTTTTGACGAGTGATTTAGGTTGAGTGCATTTGATCCATATATATTTTCGTACATGATGGGTAGAACGAAATACAACTCCTGACGAGTTTTCTCATGTCTTAAGAATGTATTTATTTTCTTGTTTTATGTTTTTCCTTTTGCACTTTTATTCCAAATCATTTAAACCCAAACTCAATAACATTTAAATTGTCGAACGGTAGTTCAATAACACTAATCTCTGTGGACACGATAATTTTCCAGATAAATACTTCCAAAAACTTTTGTTGCTTGCCGCTTTACCGCACCAACAAACTCGCAGAACATAAAGCGTAAAATGATATTCTCATCCAAATGTTACACTATCAAAGTGACACACGGAAACTAAACAACTTCAAACGATAAACAATGATGAAAGCCAATAATGCCATCCTCCAATGCAAGCAATAGGTAAAGCTCCACTACCTAGGTATCTGCATCACAGGCATAAAGACAACACAGTGAACAAACACGAGGTGAGAATACATTCACATATGTTAACAGTACATAAAATAGCAAGAAAAATACAATTAGGATAAATAATTAATTATTCAATTCATCCACAATAATAATCATTCATAAATGTAATTATATATGCAATGTATTCATCTCCTCTACTACAATGCATGTGGTACCAAGGTTTTAGATGTCAAAGGTATGTTATTGATTAATCCACCCGTCATTGGTTCCTCTCTGAACCTAAAACTCGTCACTGGTTCCTCTATGAACCTGAAACTCATCACTGGACCGAAGTCCTAACTCTTCACTGGATCGAAGTCCTACCTATCTCTTATATACATGATGCATGAATGCAACAACAATACAAATGCAATATCAGTCTCAACCTCTAACTCTAATACTCGTCACTAGACATAAGTCATACACGTCACTGGTTCTTTCAAACCTCAACACATCATCATCAATTAATTGCTAATACAAGGCCAGGTCACTGGTTCCTCTCGAATCTAAAACTCAACATAAATTATCGCCAATACAAGACTACATCAATGGTTCCACTAAACCAAAACATCTAACATAAATTCAACATTGTTTCTCCTCATGAGACATTCATCATAATCTCAAAATAATAATTAAAATTATTTAATTTCTTATCACTACTCATCAACAACATCAAACAACCTTCAATACTCAACAAGGCATATTCATAACAATAATAGAATATCACAATTAACTCTGACAACTTATATTCAAAGGTTAAGGGTTACATGCATATCCTTTAAGATCTCAAGGACAACTCTAATTCAACTCATTTAATTATCAAACTCAACTCTAAACATTTCAAACTCAACTCTAAACACATTATTAACTCAAACTTAACTCATTTAATTCTCAAACTCAACTCTAAATATATCAAATAACTCAAACTCAACTCTAAATATATTAAATAACTCAAACTCAACTCTAAACATATCAAATAACTCAAACTCAACTCTAAACATATCCACATATTATTTAAGACAAATATATCATCAAAACATTGAGTCAATATCCTAAAATATTAACAACTTAATTCACATAGCATCTTATCAAAACAAATTATGTTTCCTGCTAGTCATGCAACATATTTGAATAATAATTTAAAATATCAAACGGAGCCGAAGTCAATCAAATGAATATGTTTAGGAAAACTTAGAGAGTCTATTTTAAGACTATGATTTTTATTCCAAGATTTAAGATCCTAATTGGTACATTTTGATAAAATAATAGTAACTGGCACATGCATCGGGCAGAATATTTCATGGGACTTATGACTAGTATTTCTCCAACTGAACTTAGTGGAAAGAGATGCTTATTAGGTGTAACATGTGTAAAATTTTGTTTATTTACTTATGATATAGGGTTTACTCTTAAAATACTTGTGTAGAGTGAGTTGTGTCTAAATTACTAATTGCATGTCAAATAGGTGTGCTGCAGAGTTTTCAAAACATTAACTGAACTTGAAACCCAGTTTTCTAGCCTTTGCCATTGGACTAGAGTCCTAACTCGTCACTAGACCGAAGTCCTATCTATCTTTGATATACATGATGCATGAATACAACAACAATACTGTGAGATATTGGATCGAACTCTAGCTTTAGCATGCCGTCGAAGTCCGCTCACATGCTGTTGTCGAAGACCTACATGCTGTAGTCGAATTGTGTTCTAGTATGTAGGAGATTGAATTGGGCCTTGTGTTATGGATCCAATTGTTTAAGTTAGCTTGTACCCTAAGTTAGCTTGTAATGGGTAATTGTTAAAAATCTCATTAGTTTAGTATGTTAGGTTTATTATAAATAGCATACTAGTCTCTCTTTCTAAGGTGTGACAAAACCTTATTAGGTTGAGAGAGGTTAATTATTGGTATTCACTTGTAATCTTTAAACCCTATTGAGAAAGTGAATAATAAAATAGATTTAACCAATTCTCTATTCTTCTTCCTCTTTTCTCTTCTTTTATGAACCCTAATAGAGTTTCATTTGTTTTTCCTTGTTAACCCTAACCCTTGCGTGTTTCTTGCCCATAAAGAAACCGTTAATATTTTGTTTCAAGGTATCATTTTTCATAACAAATTGGTGCGGTGAGTGTGGAGAAGATGCCTTCAACAGAGTATGAGATTGAAAAGTTCACCAGAGTGAAGGGAGAGGCAGTCATGGATGTTGCGTTAACCGTAAAAGAAAAGACGGCCATGATAGAGAAAGCCCACAACACAATATTGTTGAGCCTTGGTGATAAGGTTCTTCGATAGGTATCAAAGGAGACTACGGCATCTGGGTTATGGTTGAAACTTGAAAGTTTGTACATGACCAAATATCTGGTGAATCGACTCTTCCTGAAGCAAGCTTTGTATTCATTCAAGATGAGTGAAGACAAAGTTTTGGCTGAGCAGTTGGATATGTTCAACAAGCTGATTCTTAATCTTGAAAATATTGATGTGAAGATCGATGACGAAGATCAAGCACTGTTATTATTGTGTGCTTTTCCCAGAACACATGCTCACTACAAAGAAACTCTCTTGTATGGAAGGGAGTCCCTGAGCTTTGAAGAAGTTCAGTCAGCCTTTTATTCTAAGGACCTGAACGAACGAAAGGAGCATAAACCTTTAACAATTGGTGAAGGTTTGGTCGTTAAGGGAAAATTCTTGTGAAAGGGTGGTAAGTTCGACAAGAAGAAAGGTAAAAATCAGCAAAAGTCTTATAGTGGCGAAACATTTGGTATTCGATGTTATCACTGTAAGAAGGAGGGTCACACAAGAAAGGTGTGCCCTGAACGCCTAAAAGATCATGGAGGTAAAGATAATGGCAATGCAGCCATTGTTCAAGATGACTTCAACTCATCTGATGTTCTTGTAGTTTCAAGCGGCGACTCAAGAAAGGAGTGGATTATGGATTCAGGTTGCACTTGGCACATGACTCTAAACAAAGAATTGTTCGAGGAGCTATGTGATCAAGATGGTGGATCGGTGCTGCTGGGAAACAACAAATCCTGCAAAATTGCAGGTATTGGATCTGTGAGATTCAACCTCCATGATGAGTCAATAAGGTTATTGACTGAAGTCAGGTATGTACCTGATTTGAAGAGAAATTTGATTTCTCTTGGTGAATTCGACGGGAAGGGATATGTTTTCCAAGGAGAAAAATGTGTTCTAAGAGTCATGAAGGGGTCGAAGAAAGTCTTGAGAGGCGTGAAGAAACAAGGCTTGTATACCCTTGAGGCCGAGGTTGTAAGTGGTTCGACAAATATTGCATCCACGAAACCTGTGTCGAAGACAGAATTATGGCATATGAGATTGGGCCAAGTCAGCGAAAGAGGCCTGGTCGAATTGGGGAAGCAGAACCTGCTAGGTGGTGACAAAGTCGAAAAGTTGGAGTTTTGTGAATCTTGTGTATTTGTTAAATCCTATAGGGCGAAGTTTAACAAAGGCAAGCAAAGAACACATGGATCCCTGGATTACATTTATGCTGATCTTTGGGGGCCTGCAAGGAATCCTTCACACTCAGGTGCAAGGTATTTTCTATCCATCGTTGATGACTATTCCAGAAAGTTATGGGTATTCATTCAGAAGACGAGGGATGAAACTTTTGAGAATTTCAAAAGTTGGAAGGTTCTGGTCGAAACTTAAACTGGCAGAAAGGTTAAGAGGTTAAGAACCGACAATGGCCTTGAGTTCTGCAACAAAGCGTTTGATAGTTACTGTGTTGAGTTTGGGATTGCAAGGCATAAAACTGTAGCAGGTACTCCTCAACAAAATGGCTTAGCTGAGAGATTCAATCGAACAATCCTTGAAAGGGTTAGATGCATGTTGGTTAGTGCTGGATTGAAGAAGGTGTTTTGGGCGGAGGCTATTTCGACAACAGCTTATCTGATAAATAGATGTCCCTCGACTGCCTTGGGAATAAAGACACCTGAAGAAGTTTGGTCGGGACATCCACCTAGTCTCGACAGACTGAGAGTATTTGTCTGTGTGGCCTATGCTCATATTAGGCAAGACAAGGTCGAACCTAGAGCTCTGAAATGCATGTTCATGAGATACCCTGAAGGAGTCAAAGCTTATAGGCTATGGTGCCTAGAGCCAGGTCACAAGAGGTGTATCACTAGTCGAGATGTAGTTTTCAATGAAGCTGAGATGGCTTTCAAGAAAACTGATGATGTTGACGAAGAGCTGGAACAGGGAGAGATTCCTGTTGAGGTGGAGCATGTTGATGCTAAATTGCGTACCCCAGAGTTATCAAGCCACCTCAGAGACTTAGGTATGCAGATCTTATAGCTTATGCCTTAATCTCTACAAGTGAGGTTCTCGACGAAGAACCTAGAGACTATAAGGATGTTATGAGGAGTCGAAAGAAGATTGAATGGCTGAAGGCCATGGATGATGAGATGAAATCTCTTCATAACAACAACACATGGGAACTGATCAAGAAACCTGCTGGAGCCAGGTTAGTCAGCTATAAATAGATTTTCATAGTTAAGGAAGGAATCAAAGGAGTGGCGTCGAAGAGATATAAGGCAAGGTTGGTTGCTAAGGGGTTCACTCAGAAAGAAGTTGTCGACTTCAATGATGTGTTCTCTCCTGTTGTGAAGCACAGGTCCATTAGAATGTTGCTTGCCATGATGGCACAGTTCGACCTTGAACTAGAACAGATGGATGTGAAAACTACGTTCTTATATGGTGATCTAGTTGAAATAATCCTGATGAGGCAACCTGAAGGGTATGTCGAAAAGGGGAAGGAAGATTATGTGTGCAAACTGAAGAGATCTTTATATGGACTGAAACAATCTCCTCGACAGTGGGATAGGATATTCGACAAGTTCATAGCACATATAAGTTTGATTAGAAGTCAGTTCGACCACTGTGTTTACTTCAAATTTCGACCTGGTAATTCATTTGTTATTTTGTTGCTTTATGTGGATGATATTCTAATAGCAAGCAATAATGTCGAAGATGTAATGAGGGTGAAGGCTGAACTCAATTAGGAGTTTGACATAAAGGATCTGGGAGCTGTGTCCAGGATTCTTGGGATTGACATCCGAAGAGATAGAAAGCAATCGAAATTATGCTTATCTCAAGAGGCATACCTACGGAAGATTCTCGAAAAGTATGGTATGTCGAATTCAAAGCCTGTTGTGACTCCGACAAACCCTCAATTCAAGCTAAATATAGATCAGTGTCCCAGTACTGATGTCGAAAGAGCTTATATGAATAACATTCCATATGCTAATATAGTGGGTTCTTTGATGTATGTTATGGTTTGTACTAGACCTGACATAACATATGCAGTAAGTCTTGTAAGCAGGTACATGGCAAATCCTGGAAAGGCTCACTGGCAAGCATTGAAGTGGATTTTAAGGTACATAAATGGGTCTCTGAATAGAGTCCTAATTTATAGTGGAGCCTTGGGTGAAGATAGTAAAGCAGCAATCGAAGGATATGTCGACTCTGATTATGCAGGTTGTATGGATTCCAAAAAATCTATTTCTGGATATGTGTTCACTATGTTTGGGACAACAATCAGTTGAAAAGCAACACTTCAGAAGGTTGTTTCCTTATCAACCACTGAAGCGGAATATATCGCCCTAACTGAAGCTGTAAAGGAAGCATTGTGGCTTGAATGTTTTGCAAAGGAGCTGAAACTTCAAGGTCCAGTTATCACTGTTAAATGTGATAGTCAAAGTGCAATACACCTGTCGAAGAATTCAGCATATCATGAGCGAACCAAGCACATTAATGTGAGGCTGCATTTCGTCAGAGGGGTAATCGAGCATGGAGAAGTCCAAGTGCTGAAGGTTTCAATAGATTATAATGCTGCTGATATGATCACCAAGACGTTGCCCAGTTGCAAGTTTTTCCACTGTATGCAGTTGATAAAGCTGCATGAAGAAAACTAGTTATTTCTTGAGGATATAGAGTTAGATCCAAGGTGGAGATTTATGAGATATTGGATCGAACTCTAGTTTTAGCATGCTGTCGAAGTCCGCTCACATGCTGTTGTCGAAGACCTGCATGCTGTAGTCGAATTATGTTCTAGAATGTAGGAGATCGAATTGGGCCTTGTGTTATGGATCAAATTGTTTAAGTTAGCTTGTACCCTAAGTTAGCTTGTAATGGGTGATTATTAAAAAGTCCATTAGTTTAGTATGTTAGGTTTATTATAAATAGCATATTAGTCTCTCTTCCTAAGGTGTTACAAAACCTTATTAGGTTGAGAGAGGTTAATTGTTGGTATTCACTTGTAATCTTTAAACCCTATTGAGAAAGTGAATAGTAAAATAGATTTAACCAATTCTTCATTCTTCTTCCTCTTTTCTCTTCCTTTGTGAACCCTAATAGGGTTTCATTTGTTTTTCCTTGTTAACCCTAACCCTTGCGTGTTTCTTGCCCATAAAGAAACCGTTAATATTTTGTTTCAAGGTATCGTTTTTCATAACAAATACAAATGCAATACTCGTCTCAACCTCCAACTCTAATGCTCATCATTGGACATAAGTTATACATGACATTGGTTCTTTTGAACCTAAACACATTATTGTCAATTAATTGCTAATACAAAGTCACGTCACTAGTTTCTCTCGAACCTAAAACTCAACATAAATTATTGCCAATACAAGGCCACATCAATGGTTCCATTGAATTGAAACATCTCACATAAACTCAACATTTTTCCTCCTCATGAGACATTCATCATAATCTTAAACATATCATTTAACTCTAGTTCAACTCTAAATATATCAAATAACTCAAACTCAACTTTAAACATATTAAATAACTCAAACTGAACTCTAAACATATCCACATATTATTTAAGACAAATATATCGTCAAAACATTGGATCAATATCCTAAAATATTAAAAACTTAATTCACATTGCATCTTATCGAAACAACCCCAAAATTACGTTTCCTGCTAGTCATGCATCATATTTGAATAATCATTTAAAATATCAAATGGAGTCGAATAATAGGAACTGGTACATGCATCAGACGGAATATTTCATCAGACTTGTAATTAGTATTTCTCCTATTAAACTTAATGAAATGAGATGTTTATTAAGTCTAATATTTAGTAAATTTTGTCTATTTTCTTATGATATAAGGTTTACTTTTAAAGGACTTGCGCAAAGTGAGTTGTATCCAAATTACTAACAAAATGTCAAATAGTTGTGTTGTAGAATTTTCATAACATTATCTGAACTTGAAATTCAGTTTTCTAACCTTTGCCACAATATAATTAATCCATATCAAAGTCTATCTTGTGCTAAATCTTGTCTAATTTCTTACGGTATCAGTTTCATTCTTAAAACATCTAGGTAACTAAAGTTATAGGCAAATGACTAACAAGGTATACTAACCACAAGTTGCAGAAATTGATTGGCATATGGTAACAACATTACTTAAACATCTATTATCACGGCTAGTTATCCTATACAATTGGTTCGACATCTAATTTCTCAAATTGAGTACACCGTTGTTCATTTTCAACACTAAACTAATGTCATGTACACAATTACTACTTTCCACAACAATATTCATATAAACACCATATTCACAACATGTTTCACACGTATAAACATCATGAGGCATTATCATAATCATGAAATCGTCTGCACATTTGAACCTCATCATGTCATTACCCTAAGAAAGATATATTTTTTAGCTTTCAAACACAACCAACTACACCTCAAACGGACTTACGAAACTCAAGTTATGCGTAAAACAAGATGACCAATACTCTCTTGTGTATTCTGCAATTTATTCCTCTTATTTCAACTTATTTCGACTTATGTCTCAATGTAACAGTTCCAAAATTTTATATTTTCAATCTCATGATGGTTCAAACTCAGAAATCAACATCTACTCATAAAACGACAATTGATATGTCAACAGAGTACAATGGGGTCAATTATTCATATAATTTCAACATTTACCCATCAACAACAAAATTTTCTCATCAACAACTTAGAACTCGTCAATCACAATCTCAACATGTATCATGTCAATTAATAACATTCATATCAATAAAAAACTCTATGACAATAATCATAGCATTTTATCACATCAATCTTCACAAATTCAACATTGATATCATCATTTTATCATGAACCATCAACATATTTGATCAACTCATCATTTATACTCATGAACATCAAAACTCAGAAAGTGGCATACAAATTTACACGAAAATCAACAATCAATAGAGCACAAAAATTATACTATATCACAACGCCTTAAAGAGGTTTTGCACAAACCTTTTCAAGCTTCAAAACCCTCATCAATGGAGGAAAAAACAAAAGAAAAAGGAAAGAGGATAAGGGATCCTCTCTATCCTTCATGCCTAAACACCCATGTCATGAATAGTTTCTCCCCATACCTCAATTTCGCAGAAAGGTTGAAGTTACAGCAATAGAATTTCCCTCCTCCCAAAATTCTATGTACCGACAACTCTCTCTTTTCCCTTCTCTATTTGAATAAAAACCTTATTTTTATTTCTATTTTAATTAGTTCTACAACTTCCCTAAACTCTTACTAATTCCACCTACCTCCTTATTTTATTAAAAACAAATATTTTTCTCCCCAAAGTCTCAATTTCTTTATTTTCTAATTAATTAAATTATTAAAAATATAATTAAATTCTAATTTTAATATTAAAATATTATTACTCATTTCTACACTAATTTAAATATAATAAAACTCTACCCAAAATCTATAACTTAAATAAAACAATTAAATAAGTCAAAACACTTTGGCATGAAGATGTTTCTGGTTTGCATCGTCATCGTCATCAACACCACAGTCCTTTACCTTGTACGCGACTCCCTACACTTCGAGAATTGATTTAGTTTTTCATACTTTTTCGTGTATATTATGCAATCGTTATGGCATTCATGTATTTTGATATAATTTAAACTCATTGGACACAATACCTTTTTGGCCTCATAACTAAGGTCTGACAACTTTTTTTTAACTAAGGTTTGACAACTTGTTACCTTCTAAAAGCATTTTTTTTAGGAATTCAAGCAATTATATGAAAATTTTATCCATCTACCTATTTTTTGCCTTCAGATTAAACAGTTTTAACATCGTTGACAATCCTGTAATATTTGTTCACCCCTTATATAATGAACGAATCGTCCTTGTCACTACATAAAGTATCATGCACATGGATTTTCCTAAAAGATTCTTTTTTCAATATCACAGATCATATCTTCTAGTCGATCATACACATATACGCCAACTTCATGTCTATGTAACATCCCCAGTTTGATTTTTATCCACTTCACCGTGTCACATCCATAATGCATAATGTTGATTAATTCCATCACAACATAAATGACTCAATATTACTTTCTTTTTAAATTTTTTGATATTCCCACACATAACTCAAGGACAATAAATTATTCCATTATTGTCAGGAAATTTTCGTTCCTCAAATTCAAGAAATCTAACAACTCATTTCTCATACATTAGATTTAATTTATTACCTTTTATCTAACCACGATCTATAATACCTTTTGAAACTTAAATCAAAATCCTTGTAAAATCATGCATCTTGGATAAAAACTTCGCTAAGTTAAAAACTTTACTAATTCACATTATTAAAAACAAAACATTGCTAAGTCATAACAACAACATATAACATTCTCAACAATACAAAAATGTCAAAAAAAAATGTCAATCTCACTCTCAATCACAACAACATATAACATAATAAAAAATATTAGCAGAAGGTGGAATTGGAAAATACTGTATATTCTATTTGCATTATGTTCCAAGAATATAATATGGGAGTATATATATATATATATATATATATATATATATATATATATATATATATATATATATATATATATATATATATATATATATATATAACTCAACACTAGTTAATTTTGGGTATGTAAATCTCCAATAATAAAGCTATAATGAAGCAGAAATCTCCTATAATTAATCTATCATCAAAAAGTATCTCCTATAATTGATCTAGTATCCCTACAATTTTTCTTAACACCCTCCCTCAAACTCTAGTTGGTATGGTGGATGCCAACTGGAGTTTGCTTGATAAATCTTTGAATCGCATCGAATGATGTGTTTTGGTGAAGATATCAGTTGGTTGGTCCATAGAAGGAATAGAAATCAACTGTATGGTGCCATTAGTAACATGATGGCGTACAAGGTGACAATCAATTTCAATGTGTTTTGTGCGCTCATGAAAAACATCATTATGGGAAATCTGGATAGCACTTCTATTATCACAATGAAGCATAGTAGCAGAAGATTGTGTAACGCCCATATCATTTAACAATCATCGTAACCAAAGTAACTCAGAAGTAGCATCAGCAAGAACGCGATATTCAGATTTTGTGCTTGAACGGGCAACAACTGTTTGCTTTTTGCTACGCCAAGAAAGAAGAGAACTTCCTAAGACAAAACAATACCCTGTTGTTGAGCGACGATATGTTGGGTCACCTGCCCAATCTACATCAGAGTATCCAGATAGGACCAAGGATGAATTAGCAGAGAAGGGTAAACCATGAAAAGAGTTCCTTTAACATAACGAATAATACGAAGAACTGCAGAGAAATAAGATGACCGAGGAGCAGCCATAAATTGACTGACTTTATGAACATCATATGCAATATCAGGGCGAGTGAAAGTCAGGTAAACAAGACTACCAACAAGTTGCCGATACAGGGTGGCATCTTCAAGAGGAGTGTCGTCAAGTGGTGTGAGTTTGTAGTTGACTTCCAATGGTGTCAATTCAGTCTTGCAGTCTGTGATGCATGCTCGAGAAAGCAAGTCAGAGGCATACTTGGCCTGGGAAAGATAATAGCCTTCTGAGTCTTAGGAAACTTCAAGTCCCAAAAAATAACTAAGGGAACCAAGGTCTTTCATTTCGAAATGTTGACTGAGATATTATTGTAATGCTGAGATTCTAGTCTTGTCATCTCTGGTTATGATCATATCATCTACATAAAGAAGCATAATTACAATACCACTATCACTTCTTCGAGTGAATAGAGCAGAATCATGTGGACTAGAGAGAAAACCAAACTATGTTAGAGTAGAACTGAACTTGGCAAACCAGGCTCTAGGAGCTTGTTTCAACCCATATAAGGCTTTCTGAAGCTTACAGACCTTATGAGGAGAATGATAACCTGGAGGAGGATGCATATATACTTCCTCTGTCAAATCACTGTGAAGGAAGGCATTTTTGACATCCATCTGAAAAAGGTTCCATTTACAAACTGTAGAAATGGCCAAGAGGCTACGAACATATGTTATTCGAGCTACCGGAGCAAATGTCTCTTCATAGTCTATCCCATACTCTTAAGTGTACCATTTGGCTACTAGGAGAGCTTTATAATGTTCTACAGTTCCATCAGAGTGAGTTTTTATTTTGTAGATCCATTTGCATCTAATAGGAATCTTATCTGAAGGAAGATCAACTAATTCCCAAGTATGTGTCTTTTCTAAAGCTTAAATTTCTTCAGCCATAGCTTGCTGCCAAATGGGGTTAGTATTTTCCTCTCGATAAGAACAAGGCTCATAAAGATTTTTAATAGCAGAATAACAATGGTAATCATTAAGACGAGTAGGTGGATTACTTACTCGGGTGGAATGGTGAGATGCAGGTACAGTATCAACATCCAGAACAGGTTCAGTAAGAGCAGGTGATGGGGGACGAGTATTGAGCTCAACATCTGGAACAAATTCAGTAGGAGTTGTCATACCCCAAATTTTGACCACTAAGATTTCCCATCATTGTACAAATCATCATCACAATATGGATGAACCATTAGTCTCCCCAAAGATGGGTGAGCATCCACTACAATCAGACTTAGGGTTTCAAGCCCTCTCAGAGCTCTTAGACAAAGGATCAATCAAGAAATGACATGGTCTTCAACTTGTCTAGCTTCTCAAACATCCACAAAGGATAAAGAGGACTCTCACTTCAAGAATCAAGCATAAGGCTACAGCATTCCAAGTGGATCAAGCCTTAAGATCGCCAGTGTCACCAAACTAGGGTTTTGGTCGACCAGGGCCTCCAGTTAGAATTTTTCCTCTGGGCATTAGCCAATGCTTCAAAGCATAACCTATGATGCTCCAAGGGACATCATAAACCCAATCACCAAGTCAATTTAGCCTCAGGGGATGCATTCACTAAAAATCAGGAATTAGGGTTTCTTGACCTAATTCACCCCTAAGTTGACTTTTGGGACAAAACATGAGCCAAGACCTCAAGAGGGGATTTGAGGGTATCTAACAAAGTACATTGATTCATTTGAAATAATGGATTGGTCTAAGAAGCTTGAGCAACAAGTTTCAATTTCATTAGAACCACAGTTAGGGTTTCGCGAAAAAAGTCAACTGTATCTTTGACTTTTGACCAGGACATGCTCCCAAACCCTAAGACATGATTAAATACACCCTATAACACCTGTGAAATCAATCCATCAAGTTTGATTTAGGTCAAGGACTTGATTTCATAGAGGATCGCACAGTTTGGAATTCATCTGACAAAAAGTCAATTGTGCACAAAAGTCAAACTTTGACTTTTTGAGATTTTTCACAATTATGGTTCTTCGACCCCAAAATGATGTTAAATTATGATTGGAATCATCATTCATCAAGAAAAATTAAGAAAAGTGAGATAACTTGTAAAAGGGGTAACCATAAAAAACCTAGAAAATTTTCTAAGTTATGGAACAAAGTGGCTAGGGTACCAACTTTGGAGGATCATAACTCTTAAACCACAAGGCCATTTTTTCCCATCCAAAGCTGGATTTGTAGCTCTGATTACCCTCTACAAAAGCTTCAACTACACCTCATTCTAATTCATCATAGATTTTGAGTTATGGAATGGTCAAAATCACAAAAAAGAAAAATGTCACTTTTTTCCAACACTTAGTGAAATTTTCACTAAGTCAGAATCTGCCTTCACTTTTTTCCAAATGTAGGGGTATTTTTCACTTGGATCCAAAAAGTATCAAAACCAATTATGATCAAACAGTTGTTGTATCATATGAGGGCTTTCCAAAATGGCCAAGAACTCCATCAAATTCCACTTGGGCCATGAGATATGACAATGGCAATATGCCTTGCTGAAAACTGCCAATGCAAGGCAGATTTTGGAGTTTTGCTCGATTTGCTCAAATTTTGCAAAGGGCAGGCAACTCTATCCATCTGAACACCTCAAGGGGGGACCAAGGAGGAACCAACTCTGATCCCAAGCCTCCCAAGTCTTTGGAACAAAAAATAGCATGTCAAGCCTAGAATTGCCTAAAAGAGGGACAAAACTCTAATTTTGGATTGGAGCATTCAATGCATACACCAAGGTGGCATGGACTGAGCCATTCCCAACTGAATTCAGTCAAGACTTATTCAAGACCAAGGGAACCAGCTGTAACGCCCCGATTCCAATTATTCCCATTTTGTTGAGTCTTTTATTTAAATTGAGTGATAATTATTTTATTTGTGAAATTGGTGTGTTAATATGCTATATTGACATGTTGTGTTATTTTGCCGTTTTTGAGAGTTTTCGGGGAAATTATAATGGAGGGTATTTTAGACATTTCTCAATTAATGATAAGTTAGAAATTTAGTAAAATTGCTAGAAAAGTAGTGGAATTAGAATTTGTGAAAAAAAAATGAATTAATTGATTGTTTGGAAAATGAGAGAAAAGAAATAGAAAAGAAAGAAATAGAAAGAAAAGAGATAGAAAGGAAAAGGGAAGGAAAAATAGATAGAAAAGAGAAATAGAGAGAAATAGAGAAAGATAGAAAGAAAAAGAAGAGAAAGAAAGAGGAAGAGGTAAAAAGAAAAGAAAAGAGGAAAAAGAGTGGAAATCATCAAGAACAAGAGCTAGATCATTTGGAATCCGGGTAAGGGTGTGAAACATTGTTATCTTATCAATGTATGTGATTATGTATGAGTTGTTGTAGTTGTTGATTGATTTTATGAGTTTTGGGTATAAACCCTTTTTGAGAAATTGATTGGAAATTGATCCAAATATGTTCAAATTGGTGTTGATTGTGTTCTTGTTGGTCTATACATGTTTAATATGTATTGTTACACTTCCAAATGTTGTTTTTCTGAGTTTTAGGTGATGAATTGGTGAATTGGGAGTGGAAAACGTAGAACAGAATTCTGCAGAAAATTTTTTCTGGTTTTTCCAGGTCATACGCGTATGGGGCATGTTCATACGCGTATGGACCTTGGCAATACGCGTATGGTGGGCGAGCCATGGGCCAATACGCGTATGGTTTTTCTTTTCACTCGGCCATCTGCCCATTTGCGTATGATACGCGTAGAACTTTAGGTCATTACGCGTATGAAGGAGGTCATTACGCGTATGGGGTTTTCAACGTGGAATTTGGGAAAAATGGGCTTCTGCCCATACGCGTATGACATGTGCCCGTACGCGTATGGCCAGAGGAATGGTAAAAATGAGATTTTTCAAAATGTGTTTTTCGTTTCCGTCCGTAACTTTTGTTCCGATTATCCGATTGTTGTGTTCTTGGTATCGTTGTGAAGCTATTGAGCTGTACTATATGATTATGATGATTTGGAAATTATTAGCCGATTAAATAAGTTGGAAAAGTCAGGAATAGTGCTATTTAGCGACTTTTGCCGTTTTGCATGTGTGCTTGACTGTGAATCATACAATAGTGCATTGATGTGAATGTATAAGGATTGTATGTGATTGTATGAGATGAATGCATGTATATATTGTGAATATGTATGCATTTCAAGAATGTCTTGAGTCATTATCATGTGTAGCATAATGATGTGCATTCTTGTGTTGAGGGATTCTAATGAGAATCCGCTATAACATCGTGAGCCTCTCTCGGTGGAAGTGTGAGAGATGGTTATGGACGATCGTGAGCCTCTCTTGGTGGAGGTGTGAGCGATCGGGTCGTGAGCCTCTCTCGGTGGAGGTGTGAGCGATCCATAAACACCGTGAGCCTCTCTTGGTGGAGGTTTGAGCGGTGGGTGAACATCGTAGGCCCGACGGGGAGTTACTTTGGTAACGAGCGATGGTTCCAGCAGGAGTTCCTGAGTGAACTTGAGATGATTGAGTCGGTACCGCATTGCAATTGCATAGAGTCGTGAGTCGGTCTCTATGATTTGCATTTCTCATCTTTAAATGATGCATTGGTGAATAAACATTTGTGTATGTTTATGTGGAATGACAAGAATTGTGAAAGTATGCCTGATGTGTATGCTTGGTTTTATATATATGGATACATTGCGATGTATATGAGTGAGATGTGAGGAATTGTGGTGAGAATGTGAAATATGTGTAATTTTATGCTATTATATATAATTATATGCATTGTTATTATGATAATATTTCTCACCCTTCTGCTGTTTTATGATGCTCTATGAGGCATTGCAGAGTAGGTATGCTGGTGGTCTTTTTGTGAAGCGTGTCTTCATTCTTTTGGTCGGTTGGCTCTGATATGTAGCACCGGGTAGCTAGGAGGGCTATGATTCTTTTGTGATACATTGTATATGTATCTTGTTGATAAATGTTTATGTAAACATGAATTATGTTGGTGGATAATACTTGGCGATGTATATATGTGTATGTATATATGTTGGTTGTTATTCAATGTTTAGATTTTCCGCTTTTATTCTAAATATTGAAATGTGGGGGTAAGGACTAAGTTCCTCTGTTGCAAGTTACCCTACTGTTGCATATCATTTTGTTGAGCAGGTGTTGTATGTTTTAATTTCGTAATTGATGTGACATACCTCTTTTATACCATGTTTGTAATTATACTCTGACGAAATTTTTAATATGTGCCTAAATGATTATTTGGGGGTATAGAAAGGGGGTGTTACATTAAGTGGTATCAGAGCCAAAGTTGAGTCAGTTGTGTCTGTCTTGTTGTTGTGTTGGTTGAACGGTTGTTTAACTTTGTTGTCGTTTTTGGGAATAATCAGAATATGGCTGGTAGGAACGACAATGCGATGGCTGCTGCTTTGGAAGCAATGGCTAGGGCGGTGCAAGGTGCGCCGAACGTGAATGCTAATGACGAGTTCAGGAAGAATCAACCACCGGTCTTCAAAGGAAGATTTGATCCCGATGGTGCTCAACTTTGGTTAAAAGAGATTGAACGGATCTTCAGAGTCATGGACTGTGCGGAGGAGAATAAAGTGAGGCTTGGGTTTCACATGCTGAAGGAAGAAGCCGACAATTGGTGGGTCGGGATGCGTCAAGTTCTTGAGGTGGATGATGAAGAGGTAACTTGGGATTTATTTCGTACTGAGTTCTTGAGGAAGTATTACCCTGAAAGTGTGAAAGGGAAGAAGGAGATGGAGTTCCTTGAATTGAAACAAGGTAGTATGTCCGTGGTGGACTATACTGCTAAGTTTGTGGAGTTGGTTCAATACCATCCTCACTATGCTGCGATTACTGCTGAGTTCTCCAAGTGCATTAAGTATGAGAATGGTTTACGTCCTGAAATTAAACAAGTTGTGGGATATCAAAGGATAAGAAGGTTTTCGGATTTGACGGAATGTTGTAGAATCTTCGAGGAAGATAGCAAGGCTCGTTCTACACATTATAAAAGTTTGAATGAGAGGAAGGGAAAGCAACAAGCTAGAAGTGGACCTTATGTGACACCCGCTGATAAGGGCAAGCATAGGGGAAATTTCGAGAAGAGAACGGGAGGAGGAGGTTCTGGTCCCATTAAGTGTTACAAGTGTGGTGAAATGTGTCATAAATCATTTGAGTGTGGGAAGACAGTGGTGAAATGTTCTAACTGTGGAGGCCTTGGGCATGCTACTACAGATTGTAGAAGGAATGTGGTGAAGTGCTATAACTGTGGGGAAATTGGTCACATTAGCCCAAAGTGTCCGAATCCGAAGAAAGCTCCATCCGGTGGGAAGGTATTTTCTCTGGCAGGAACTCAGACTTCCAGTGACGACCGTCTGATTAAAGGTACTTGCTTTATTAATAGTACACCTTTAGTTACCATTATCGATACTGGAGTGACTCATTCGTTTATTTCGTCTGAGTGCGCGAAGCGTTTAAATCTTGTGTTGTCTCTGATGGATGGTAAGATGGTTATTGATACTCCAGCAATGGGGTCAGTAACTACTTCTTTGGTTTGTTTGATGTGACCTTTGACCATTTATGGTAAAGACTTTGAGATGGATCTAGTGTGTTTGCCGTTGGAAGGATTGGATGTGGTCTTGGGTATGAATTGGTTGCAATTTAACCGAGTTCATATAGATTTTATCATAAGTTAGTGAGGTTTCCTTCTCTGGAAGAGGATGAAGATGAGAGTTTCTTATCCACTAAAGAGTTGAAGGAACTTTTAGCGGACGAAGCTCAATTGTTCGGGTTGTTTGCATCTTTGTCTGTGGATAATCAGGTGTCAATTGATGTGTGTCCTGTTGTGTGTGATTTTCCTGAAGTGTTTCCCGAGGATATTAAGGATGTACCGCCGGAAAGAGAAGTTGAGTTTTCTATTGATCTAGTTCCGGGTACTAGACCGATTTCGATGGCGCCGTATCGTATGTCAGCATCGGAGTTGGTAGAATTGAAGAAGCAATTGAATGACTTGTTGGACAAGAAATTTGTAAGACCAAGTGTTTCTCCTTAGGGTGCTCTGGTATTGTTGGTTAAAAAGAAGGATGGGAGTATGCGGTTATGCATAGATTATCGACAACTGAACAAGGTGACAATTAAGAACAAGTATCCGCTTCCAAGGATCGATGATCTATTGGACCAATTGGTTGATGCACGTGTTTTTAGCAAGATTGATTTGAGAACGGGATATCACCAGATTCGTGTGAAAGAAGAGGATATTCAAAAGACGGCCTTTAGGACACGGTATGGCCATTACGAATATTCTGTGATGCCATTCGGGGTTTCTAATGCGCCGGGTGTGTTTATGGAATACATGAATCGTATTTTTCATGAACAGTTGGATCGTTTTGTGGTTGTGTTCATCGACGATATTTTGATTTACTCTACATCTCAGGAGGAGCATGAAGAGCATTTGAGGATTGTGTTACAAATTTTGAAAGAAAAACAATTGTATGCTAAGTTGTCAAAATGTGAATTTTGGTTGTCGGAAGTAAGTTTTCTGGGACATATTATTTCCGGTAGTGGTATTAGCGTTGATCCATCCAAGATTGATGCGGTGATGCAATGGGAGACTCCTAGATCGGTTACGGAGATTCGAAGCTTTTTAGGCTTGGTAGGGTATTATCGGAGGTTTATTGAGGGATTTTCAAAGTTGGCACTTCCGTTAACGCAATTGACTTGTAAAGGAAAGGCTTTCATTTGGGATATTCATTGTGAAGAGAGTTTCAACGAGCTAAAAAGAAGGTTGACAACGGCTCCGATCTTGATTTTGCCTAATCCTAATGAACCATTTGTTGTGTATTGTGATGCTTCATTGACAGGTTTAGGTGGTGTCTTGATGCAAGATGGAAAAGTTGTGGCTTATGCTTCAAGACAATTGAGAGTGCATGAAAACAATTATCCTACGCATGACTTGGAGTTAGCGGTCGTGGTGTTTGTTTTGAAAATTTGGAGGCATTATCTTTATGGTGCGAGATTTGAAGTTTTTAGTGATCACAAGAGCTTGAAATATCTATTTGATAAAAAAGAATTGAACATGAGGCAAAGAAGGTGGCTAGAGCTTTTGAAGGATTATGATTTTGGTTTGAATTACCATCCGGGTAAGGCAAATGTAGTGGCCGATGCTTTGAGTCGGAAGTCGTTACATATGTCCGCATTGATGATGAGAGAATGGGAACTTTTGGAGAATTTTAGAGATTTGAGTTTGGTTTGTGAAATGACGCCGAGAAGTGTGAGACTTGGTATGCTACAAGTTACGAATGACTTTCTTGCAACCGTGTGTGAAAAGCAAAAGTTGGATTTGAAATTCGTTGATTTGATGATGAATGAGAATGAGGATTTCAAGGTTGATAATTTTGGAGTTTTGAGATTCTGTGGTCGTATTTGTATTCCCGATGATGCGGAGTTGAAAAAGATGATATTGGAAGAGGGACACCGAAGTAACTTAAGTATTCATCCGGGAGCGAATAAAATGTATCAGGATTTGAAGAAAATCTTTTGGTGGTCCGGGTTAAAGAGAGACGTGGCGCAATTTGTGTATGCGTGCTTAACTTGTCAAAAGTCTAAGGTGGAACATCAAAAGCCTAGTGGATTGATGCAACCGTTGGACATTCCGGAGTGGAAATGGGATAGTATATCGAGGGATTTTGTTACGGGATTGCCGAATACACAAAGAGGTCATAATGCTATTTGGGTAATTGTGGATAGGCTTACTAAATCTGCCCACTTCATTCCAATTGATATTAGTTATCCTTTGGAGAGGTTAGCCGAGATTTATATTCTTGCAGTTGTGAAGTTACATGGAGTTCCTAAGAGTATTGTATCAGATAGAGATCCTAGATTCACATCGAAGTTTTGGGAGAGTTTACAAAAGGCTTTGGGTTCTAAGCTAAGATTGAGTTCGGCTTATCATCCACAAACGGATGGTCAAACCGAGAGGACCATTCAATCGTTGGAGGATTTATTGCGTGCTTGTGTGCTCGAGCAAGGTGGTGCTTGGGATAGTTATTTGGCATTGATTGAGTTCACTTACAATAATAGTTTCCACTCGAGTATAAGTATGGCACCGTTTGAGGCTTTGTATGGCCGGAGATGTCGAACACCTTTGTGTTGGCATGAAGCCGGCGAGAGGACGATAGTTGGACCGGAAATGGTACAACAAATGACGGAGAAAGTGAAGTTTATCCGTGAGAAGATGAAAGCTTCTCAAAGTAGACAAAAGAGCTATCATGACAAGAGAAGAAAAGATCTTGAGTTTCAGGAAGGCGACCATGTGTTTTTGAGAGTTACGCCGGTTACAGGTGTGGGTCGTGCTTTGAAGTCGAAGAAATTGACTTCTCGTTTTATTGGTCCGTATCAGATTTTTGCACGAGTTGGTGTTGTGGCTTACCGTGTGGCGCTGCCTCCGAACCTTTCGAATTTGCATGACGTATTCCATGTTTCGCAACTTCGGAAGTATGTTCCGGATCCGTCACATGTTATTCCTATGGACGAGGTTGAGGTGAGACATAACCTTACGGTTGAAACTTTACCGATTAGGATTTTGGACCATGAAGTTAAGAAGTTAAGAGGCAAGGACATTGCACTTGTGAAGGTAGCGTGGGGAGGCGCTGCGGAAGGTCATATGACTTGGGAACTAGAGAGTAGGATGCGAGAGTCGTATCCAGAGTTGTTTGAATCAGGTAATATTTTCGAGGACGAAAATTTCTAAAGTGGGAGAGAGTTGTAACGCCCCGATTCCAATTATTCCCATTTTGTTGAGTCTTTTATTTAAATTGAGTGATAATTATTTTATTTGTGAAATTGGTGTGTTAATATGCTATATTGACATGTTGTGTTATTTTGCCGTTTTTGAGAGTTTTCGGGGAAATTATAATGGAGGGTATTTTAGACATTTCTCAATTAATGATAAGTTAGAAATTTAGTAAAATTGCTAGAAAAGTAGTGGAATTAGAATTTGTGAAAAAAAAATGAATTAATTGATTGTTTGGAAAATGAGAGAAAAGAAATAGAAAAGAAAGAAATAGAAAGAAAAGAGATAGAAAGGAAAAGGGAAGGAAAAATAGATAGAAAAGAGAAATAGAGAGAAATAGAGAAAGATAGAAAGAAAAAGAAGAGAAAGAAAGAGGAAGAGGGAAAAAGAAAAGAAAAGAGGAAAAAGAGTGGAAATCATCAAGAACAAGAGCTAGATCATTTGGAATCCGGGTAAGGGTGTGAAACATTGTTATCTTATCAATGTATGTGATTATGTATGAGTTGTTGTAGTTGTTGATTGATTTTATGAGTTTTGGGTATAAACCCTTTTTGAGAAATTGATTGGAAATTGATCCAAATATGTTCAAATTGGTGTTTATTGTGTTCTTGTTGGTCTATACATGTTTAATATGTATTGTTACACTTCCAAATGTTGTTTTTCTGAGTTTTAGGTGATGAATTGGTGAATTGGGAGTGGAAAACGTAGAACAGAATTCTGCAGAAAATTTTTTCTGGTTTTTCCAGGTCATACGCGTATGGGGCATGTTCATACGCGTATGGACCTTGGCAATACGCGTATGGTGGGCGAGCCATGGGCCAATACGCGTATGGTTTTTCTTTTCACTCGGCCATCTGCCCATTTGCGTATGATACGCTTAGAACTTTAGGTCATTACGCGTATGAAGGAGGTCATTACGCGTATGGGGTTTTCAACGTGGAATTTGGGGAAAATGGGCTTCTGCCCATACGCGTATGACATGTGCCCGTACGCGTATGGCCAGAGGAATGGTAAAAATGAGATTTTTCAAAATGTGTTTTTCGTTTCCGTCTGTAACTTTTGTTCCGATTATCCGATTTTTGTGTTCTTGGTATCGTTGTGAAGCTATTGAGCTGTACTATATGATTATGATGATTTGGAAATTGTTATCCGATTAAATAAGTTAGAAAAGTCGGGAATAGTGCTATTTAGCGACTGTTGCCGTTTTGCATGTGTGCTTGACTGTGAATCATACAATAGTGCATTGATGTGAATGTATAAGGATTGTATGTGATTGTATGAGATGAATGCATGTATATATTGTGAATATGTATGCATTTCAAGAATGTCTTGAGTCATTATCATGTGTAGCATAATGATGTGCATTCTTGTGTTGAGGGATTCTAATGAGAATCCGCTATAACATCGTGAGCCTCTCTCGGTGGAGGTGTGAGCGATGGTTATGGACAATCGTGAGCCTCTCTTGGTGGAGGTGTGAGCGATCGGGTCGTGAGCCTCTCTCGGTGGAGGTGTGAGCGATCCATAAACACCGTGAGCCTCTCTTGGTGGAGGTGTAAGCGGTGGGTGAACATCGTAGGCCCGACGGGGAGTTACTTTGGTAACGAGCGATGGTTCCAGCAGAAGTTCCTGAGTGAACTTGAGATGATTGAGTCGGTACCGCATTGCAATTGCATAGAGTCGTGAGTCGGTCTCTATGATTTACATTTCTCATCTTTAAATGATGCATTGGTGAATAAACATTTGTGTATGTTTATGTGGAATGACAAGAATTGCGAAAGTATGCCTGATGTGTATGCTTGGTTTTATATATATGGATACATTGCGATGTATATGAGTGAGATGTGAGGAATTGTGGTGAGAATGTGAAATATGTGTAATTTTATGCTATTATATATAATTATATGCATTGTTATTATGATAATATTTCTCACCCTTCTGCTGTTTTATGATGCTCTATGAGGCATTGCAGAGTAGGTATGCTGGTGGTCTTTTTGTGAAGTGTGTCTTCATTCTTTTGGTCGGTTGGCTCTGATATGTAGCACCGGGTAGCTAGGAGGGCTATGATTCTTTTGTGATACATTGTATATGTATCTTGTTGATAAATGTTTATGTAAACATGAATTATGTTGGTGGATAATACTTGGCGATGTATATATGTGTATGTATATATGTTGGTTGTTATTCAATGTTTAGATTTTCCGCTTTTATTCTAAATATTGAAATGTGGGGGTAAGGACTAAGTTCCTCTGTTGCAAGTTACCCTACTGTTGCATATCATTTTGTTGAGCAGGTGTTGTATGTTTTAATTTTGTAATTGATGTGACATACCTCTTTTATACCATGTTTGTAATTATACTCTGACGAAATTTTTAATATGTGCCTAAATGATTATTTGGGGGTATAGAAAGGGGGTGTTACACCAGCAGCCTGTGCCCTAACCTCTAGTCAATGGCTAGAGGAGACTTGGATTATCATTGCTCAACATTGGCCAAACTTATGCAGCAGTTGCCATTCACTATTCCTTGCAAAACAAACTTGATCTACTATAAATAGAGCTCATTTGTGATCAGTTTGAGTACACCAAAGCCATCAAATAGATGCTTTCCTCACAATCTTCTTCTCACTTCCAATTTTTCCTTCTAAGGCAAGTCACTATCGGGTTTTGAGTTTGAGAGCAATTCCAATCAAACCAATCACACACACACCTCATAAACATCATATAGAAGTGATCCAAACACTCACATAACATCTGGAACACCAAAATCACAAAATCACTAGCCAATTGCTCAAGCCTTTGACAGATTTGCAGTTGGGGTACCATCTCAAGTTCCATATCATTTCAATCCATTCCAAGCATCCAGACACATTCCATGGCACCTAGGGAAGCTATCTAGATCATTGGAATCTAGCTGTAACACCTCTAACCCAAAACACGATCACCAGCTGCAAGAGGTAAGCATGAGCTCTTCTAACTCTATGATCCATGCATTTTTTGCTGCACAATAATTTGGCCATATGTTCATAATCATGCATAGAGTGTTTACCCTCAATCAATTGCTTTGTATGAATCGTGTATGGAATTTCTGAACCTTCATGCAGAATTTAGGGTTCTTGAGGTTTCTCTTTGATTTCTTATTCCATGTTTAAAATAAATGAAATTAAAGACCATAGACATGATCGTGAGGTTGAAATGAGTAGATTGATATGTAGATTGCATGATATAATCAAGTATTCAGTGAGATTGGATAGAAAACGCAAATCTGCAGAAACAGAGGAAGGGCGTGTGTTCTTGCCATGTTCTTGGTGCCCTTTTTCAAATATTTGAATATTTGAATTTTGTGATTTTATTTAATTGATTCAAAAATTAATTTCTCTCTGAGTTTTAATGATTTTGAGTTAATTCTTTTTTTAATAATTCACAAAAATGTTAAAATATTTTATTTTACCAAAAAATCCCAAAAATATTATTTATTTCATATAATTGATATTTTTGCCAAGAATTAATATTTTATTTGTTTTTGACATTTAAAATATTTTTTCCTTCTTGATCTTGCAAATTTTTATGATTTCTAATCATTTTGTAGGTCAAAACATGATTTTTGAAACATTAATCCAAGATCACAATTTGTTTCCCACATGTTAAACAATTTTGATCATTTTAATTGAATTTTTTATTCAATTAAAATACATTTTGGAAATAAATTAGGGTTTTGATTAATTCAACCGTCATCAAACCTTTTAAAAACTCTTTGGGCCTCTAATAGAGTGTAAGACCCAATCCCTTTGTAAATACACCACTTTTTGGGCCTCAGTCATTGTATAAGTCCCCCTGTATTTTCAAAAACAACGGCGTGATCGTCGCTTCTTTTAAAAAATCATCTGGGCCTACCCTCGTGTTATAATCCCCATTTCTTTTCTTTAAACTCTTTGGGCCTCTAATAGAGTGTAAGACCCAATCCTTTGTAAATACAAACCTATTTTGGGCCTCAAATGTTGTATAAGTCTCGTTGTATTTCAAAAGTTCGGCGCGATCGTCGCCCGTTTAAAACAAACCATCTGGGCCTCTCCTCAAGTTATAAGACCCATTCAAAACCATTTTGGGCCTCTAATAGAGTGTAAGACCCAGTCCGCTTTTGAAACCAAAAACTATTTTGAGCCTCAGATATTGTATAAGTCCCTCTGCGTTAAAAGAAAATCTCGGCGCGATCGCTAATTCAAAATCAAACCCTGGGCCTCTCCTTAAGCTGTAAGCCCCACCACTTGTATAAAAACAAACCCTTTGGTCCTCTTGAGAGAGTGTAAGACCCATCCCTTTGTACAGAAAACATTTTTGGGCATCAGTCACTTGTATAAGTCCCTGTACAAAACAATAGTACAATCACTGATAAAACCTTGGGCCTCTCCTTGAGATGTAAGCCCCAACAATATTTTTAAAGCACTTTCTCCTTTGATTTTGAATATAATATTGTTATCAAAGCTTTCTTTATTGAACAACTAACAAAACAGCATGGAAGCTCTACAACCGAGTAAGTGTTTACCCGCTTTCTTTATCCACTTTCATATATATATATATATATATATATATATATATATATATATAACTGTGTTGTGGGGCTGTTCACTGTAAGTCTTCTTTCACAAACTTTTATATACTTGTCAAATATCAACTGTGTAATACTAGTATAGTTATTTAGAGTTTTCCCCGGCAACTACGTCTAGCACTAGGTAAAGCCCCGTTGATCGCTCTTAGATACAGTCAAAACTAGATCCCCATAGGATTACCAGACACAGTCTTCCCTCCTCTTGGGGTTAAACAATATGGAGACGTGAAAGGTAGCATTCTCAGTGAACCCTTTCTCAGACTGTCGCCCTTAGAAGTTGTCAAAGAGACGCTACTCCCTAGAGATGATCTTTTCTCCGTGAATGGCATCTCTTGAGTTTCTTCCAAATTCTCGGACTTTCCTGGCTTGATCTATTCTCTGTGAATGGCATGTCTTGAACTTCTCAGGGTTTGGGGACCCACAGGCTTCTTAAAAGCACCCTTAGAAATTGTCAAAGAAACTCTAACTCCCCAGAGATGATCTTTTCTCCGTGAATGGCATCTCTTGAGTTTCTTCCAATTCTCGGACTTTCCTGGCTTGATCTATTCTCTGTGAATGGCATGTCTTGAACTTCTCGGGGTTTGGGTGTAGCGAGCAATTTTGGACGCGGTTCTTAAGCGCTGGTCGCTCTCTGCGGTTTGAGCTTTGACTACAGGTCGATTCATTTTTTATCCTATTGTGAGCTGAATAAGGAAGGGAAATAGATGTCTCCAATTAACCCTGCTTGCATACTGAGTTTAAACAGCGGTCTGTTAGGTTACGGATGCTATCAATGTGGGGGGCCTTTGTACTGGTTATTTGTATTTTCGCCAATACTGTTTTCTTTCTTTTTTACCTGGGCAGAAGGTTTCTAACGGGGAACAAGGATTAGGATGTTAGAACTGATGCTTTTGAAATACTGCTTTTGATTGATGGAGATATGGGATTTGGGTTTTTTGTTGATTGCGCTCGCTAAGATCTTTTCTTTCGATCTTATGCCTACGTATTCCCGTTTACCGAAACAGGGAAATCAGAGCGTTCGTAGTAGAATAGGAGGAAATTGGTTTTTGGTGTCTTGTTCAAAGCCCAAGACGTGAAGCGAAAGGTGGTTTGTATCTTGTTCAAAGCCCAAGATGTGAAGCTGAAAGGTCTATTTGTGTCTTGTTCAAAGCCCAAGACGTGAAGCTGAAAGACCTCGGCTTTAGAGAGAATTTGTCATCTCTAAAGAGGGGAGAAGGAGAATTACTTTAACTGGGATACGCGGATCCGAGCAATGCCATAATTTCCGAAGAAAGGGTTTTAACCTGAAGGAGAAGACTTTAACTCAGTGTAGAGCAATGCCATCTTTCCTTAGGAATTTCTCATGCTAAAAGAGGGACAGTGGCGTGGATATAGATGATCCAGAGGCTTGCCGCTTACAGCTATTAGATGAAGGGGAAGGAGTTGTTGATGTTTGTATACTGTGAACGAGGCACAACTTTGATGCTAAAAGGTTAATTGGATCAACCAGTGGTTTTCTTATACAAAGCCTAAGAGGAGGCTAATTTTCGCTAGGAAAATCATTATACAAAGCCTAAGAGGAGGCGATTTTGTGTCCCGTACAAAGCCCGAGAGAGAGGCTAAAAGATTTTGACCCGACGATGGAGTCTTTTGGTATCTCGTATAAAGCCCGAGATGGAGGCGGTTGTTTGTTTGGCTCAATAAGAACCTTTTTGTATCTCGTACAAAGCCCGAGATGGAGGCGAAAGGGGGATTGACTCAACGAGGGAGTCTCTTATGTGTCTTGTACAAAGCCCGAGAGAGAGGCTAAACGTTGTTTGACTCTGCTGGGGAGAATCATTTGTACAAAGCCCAAGAGAAGGCTAAGGTTATTGTGTCAGTTAAGTGACAGGTCCTGTATACTAATTTTGAAAGAGAAAATCAGTTCTAATATGAGCATCACTGTACTCATGGGTTAGATCTGAGGATCGGGGTTGTTTCCTTTTCTTTGGGGAAACTGGAAATCCAAAGGGTATTGAGACTGTCCGAGTCTGCGGGTTTCCTTCCTATTTAACGAAGGGGTCACTTGAGAATGTCTTTTGAGACTCAAGGAAGTTAGACTGTCCGTGTCTAGAGTTTTATCTTTCGTACTACGCTTTGAGAAACAGTAGTAGACTCTATGAAAGGACTGTTCTATGAGGATGACTAGGTTCTGTTCCTATACCTCTAGGAGGTCGTCGGGACAATTTGTACGAAGCCCAAGAGGAGGCTGGAAACTTTTAAGAAGCCGACGGGTCCTTGTACGAAGCCCAAGAGGAGGCTATCATTCCCGGAGGAAGAGATCATTATACGAAGCCTAAGAGGAGGCTGTGAATACTTCTAAGAAGCCGTGGTGTCCTTGAATAATGCCCAAGAGGAGGCCGATGCTTTTAAGAAGCCCGTGGGTCTATCATCTCCTTTCCATTAGGAGAGATAACTCTTTTAAAGATAAAAACCACTGGTAAACGTGTGAGGTTTACTATCCAGCGACTTTTAGCTTTTAAAGAGGGTTCCTTAGTTAAGGTCCAAGATTATGACCGTAGTGGGTACCCAAACCCTGAGACATTCAAGGCAAGCTATCCACAAGGAATAGATCAAGTCAGGAAAGTTTGAGAATTTGGAAGAAACTCAAAGATGCCATTCACGGAGAATACATTCATCTTGGGGAGTAGAGCTTCTTGACGATTCCTAAGGAGGACAGCCGAAGAGAAGACTGTATCTGGTGCTCCTATTGGGGATCTAGGCGTCTATTTCTACGAATAAATGAAACGGCGTCACCTAGTTCTAGACGTAGTAGCCGGGGAAACTCAAAATATCTATACTATTATTACACAGTAGATATGAGTTTATGAAAGGAGACTTACAGTGAGCAGCCCCACAATACAGTTTATAATATGAAAGCAGTAAACGAAAGCGATAACCACTTACTCGGTTGGAGTGCTTCCATGCTGTTTGGTTAGTTGTTCAACAATGAAAGATTGAAAACAACAGTATATTCAAAATCAAAGGAGAAAGTGCTTTGAAAAATAAAGATTTGGGGCTTACAGCTCAAGGAGAGGCCCAGGGTTTTATCAGTGAGCGCACTGTTTGACTTTGTACAGCGAGACTTATACAAGTGACTGGGGCCCAAAAAGGTTTTCTGTACAAAGGGATGGGTCTTACACTCTCTCAAGAGGCCCAAAAAGGTTTGAAGAAAAAAGAGTGGGGCTTATAACACGAGGGTAGGCCCAAATGATTTTTCGTTTAAAAATGGCGATCGCGCCGAGGTTTTCTTTTAACGCAGAGGGACTTATACAATAAGTGAGGCCCAAAATGTTTTGGTTAAAAGGGGGATTGGGTCTTACACTCTAATAGAGGCCCAAAGTGTTTTGAATGGGTCTTATAGCTCAAGGAGAGGCCCAGATGATTTTTATTTTTAAACGGGCGACGATCGTGCCGTTTACTTGTACAGAGGGACTTATACAATGAGTGAGGCCCAAAAAGTTTTTGTACAAGGGGGGATGGGTCTTACACTCTCTCAAGAGGCCCAAAAAGTTTTGAAAGTGATTTATGAGGGTTGAATTAATCCAAAACCCTAATTTGTTTTCAAAATGTATTTAATTGAATAAAAATTCAATTAAAATGATCAAAAATTGTTTAACACATGGAAAACAAATTATGATCTTGGATTAATGCTTCAAAAATTAAGTATTGACCTACAAAATAATTAGAAAGCATTAAAAGTTGCAAAATCAATGTAGAAAAAATATTTAAAATGCCAAAAACAATCAAAATATTAATTCTTTACAAAAATATCAATTATATGAAATAAATAATATTTTTGGGATTTTTTGTGAAAATAAAATATTTTAACATTTTTGTGAATTATTAAAAAAAGAATCAACTCAAAATCATTAAAACTCAGAGAGAAATTAATTTTTGAATCAATTAAACAAAATCACAAAATTCAAATATTTGAATATATGAAAAATGGCGCCAAGAACAGCTGAAGAACACGCGCGTGTTCTTGGTTTCTCAGATTTGCATTTTCTATCCAATCTCCATGAATACGTAATCATATCATGTAATCCACATATCATTATGCTCGTCTCAACCTCACGATCATGTCTATGTACTTTAATTTCATTTAAATTAAACATACAACAAGAAATCACGAAGAGACCTCAAGAACCCTAATTTCTGCATGAAGGCTAGGATTTTTGATACACGATTCAAACAATGCAATTAATTAAGGGAAAACATTCCATGCATGATTATGAACATATGGCCAAATTATTGTGCGAGGAAATATGCATAGATTGAGAGATGACCAAGTATGTGCTTACCTCTAGGCCGTGACAGCAAGTTCAAAGTGATTTTTGATTTGGAGGTGTTACAGATGAGTTGTGATGATCTGAACAGCTTCCCTACACCCTATGGATTGTGTTTGGATGGTTGGACTTGATTGAAATTGGCTGGATCATTTTTTGGTACCTCAGCTGCACTTTGGTTAAAACCTTGAGCAACCAGCTGGTGATTTTGTGAAATTGATGTTTCAGAAGTAATCTAAGTGTTTGATCAGCTCATATGTGATGTATGTGAGGTGTGTGAGTGATTGGTTTGATTGGAATTGCTCTCAAACTCAAAACCCGATAGTGACTTGCCTTAGAAGGCAAAATTGGAGTGAAAGAAGAGATTTTGAGGAAAGCATCTGTTTGATGGCTTTGGTGTACTCAAACTGATCACAATTAAGCTCTATTTATAGTAGAGCAAGTTTGTTTTGCAAGGAATAGTGCATGGCAGCTGGTAAGTAGGTTTGGCCAATGTTGGCAAATGAAAATCCGAGTCTCCTCTAGCCATTGACTAGAGGTTAGGGCACAGAGCTTTGGTTCCCTTGGTCTTGGATAAGTCTTGACTGATTTCAGATGAGAATGGCTCAGTCCATGCCACCTTGATGGTTCCATTGAATGCCTCATTCCAAATTTGAAGTCTTGTCCCTATTTTGGCCATTCTAGGTTCAACATGTTATTTCTTGTTCCATGGACTTTGGAGGCTTGGCTCAGTGATTGTCCCCTTTAGATTCAATCCTCTGAGGTGTCCAAGTGGATAGGAGCAATTGAATTTGGCTGATTTTGGAAAATCGACCAAAGTTACAAATTCTGCCTTGCCTTGACAGATTTCAGCAAAGCAACTTGGCAATGTTGTATCTCATGGTGTAGGTTGAATTTGGCAATGTTCTTGGCCATTTTGGAAAGCTCTTACATGATACAACAACTGTTTGAACAAGTTTGGTTTTGATCTCTTTTGATTCCAAGTGAAAAATCCCCCTACATTTGGCAAAAAGTGAGGCAGAATCTGACTTAGTGAAAATTTCACTAAGTGTTGGAAAAAGTGACATTTTCACTTTTCAGCCACTTTGATCACTCCATAACTCAAAATCCTTAATGAATTGGAATGACTTGTAGTTGAAGTTTTTGTAGGTGATAATGAGGGCTACAAATCCATCTTTGGATGAGAAAAAATGGCCTTGTGGTTTAGGAGTTATGGTCCTCCAAAGTTGGTACCTTTGCCACTTTATTTTTAACTTAGAAAAATTTCTAAGTTTTATGGTTACCCCTTTTACAAGTTATCTCACTTTTCTTGATTTTTCTTGATGAATGATGATTCAAATCATACATTAACATCATTTTAGGGTTAAAAATCCATTTTGGTGAAAAATCTCAAAAAGTCAAAGTTGACTTTTGTGCACAGTTGACTTTTTATCAGATGAATTCCAAACTGTGCAATTCTTCAGGAAATCATGTCCTTGACCTAAATCAAACTTGATGGACATGTTCCATGGGTGTCATAGGGTATATTCAATCGTGTATTAGGGTCTGGGAGAATGTCCAGGTCAAAAGTCAAAGTTACAGTTGACTTTTCCCTTAAAACCCTAATTGTGGTGCAGATGAAATTGAGACTTGTTGCTCAAACTTCTTGGATTAATCCATTGTCCCAAATGGATCAATATGGTATATTAGAGACCCTCAAATCATCTCTTGAGGTCTTGGCTCATGGTTTGTCCCAAAAGTCAACTTAGGGGTGAATTAGGTCAAGAAACCCTAATTCCTGATTTTTGATGAATGCATCCCCTGAGGCAAAATTGACTTGATGCATGGGTTCATGAGGTTCCATGAAGTATATTAGGTTATGTTTTGGATCATTGCCTTGTGCCCAGATGAAAATTTCCATCTGGAGGCCCTGGTCGACCAAAACCCTAATTTGGTGACACTGTCGATCTTGAGACTTGATCCACCTAGAAGGGAGCAGCCTTGTGCTTAATCCTTGAAGTGGGAGTCCTTTTTGATCCATTGTGGATATTTAAGAGATTATACAAGTTGAAGGTCATGTCATTTCTTGATTGATCCTTTGTCTAAGCACTCAGAGAGGGCTTGAAACCCTAATTTTGATTGTAGTGGATGCTCACCCATCTTTGGGGAGACTAATGAAGCATAAAGGTACATCCATATTGTGATGATGATTTTCACGATGATGGGAAATCTAAGTGGTCAAAATTTGGGGTATTACAGATGCCCATATTTAATCTTCTTGGACCCGAAGGTGTGAATGACGAAGGGATTCGGGCATTCGGGGTGCAAGAGGATTAAATATCGGAATACCCGAAATTTTGATGGTGGTTATGAATGGTAGCTTACGCATTCATCTTCTTTAGCTAAGAAATGATGCTTAGAAAACGTAAACTTCCCCACGATCCTGGTCTTCAGCCAAGGAACTGGTCTCAGTTTTCTTTTGAAATAAACCTCCCCTCGTTCTTGGTTTCCTACCAAGGAACTGGTCTTAGTTTTTGATTTAAACTTCCCCTCGATCCTGGTTTCTTACCAAGGAACTGGTCTTAGTTTCTGATTTGAACTTCCCCTCGATCCTGGTTTCTTACCAAGGAACTGGTCTCGGTTTCTTTTGGTCAATAAACTTTACTGACAAGGGACGCTATTCGTAGCGGCTTTCCTTCAAACTTCTCGCCGAATTTTCCTGGGGAGATGCCATTTGAGTGGAAAAAGTTTTGATGTCAGACTTGCTGGGGAACCCATTCGTCTGAATTGTAGAGGTACACAAACTTCTCTGTTTTGGAGACGGCATTTGTTGATTCTACTAGGGAAAGCGAGTCTCTTGAGAGACTGTTTTCGTTTGGGATCTTTCATCATACTTTTCTCGGGATCTTCCCGGAGAAACGCCATATGATGGGGTCCAATTTTGAGGTGCCAATGACCTTCTCATCAGTGGTTTTTCGGAGCAAAACTGGCGTGCTGCCGAATCTCTGATCACGAGGCTTTCTCTGTGGATTTTCCTTAATCCGGGAAAGCAAGGATATCATCTTTAATGGCGAAGAGTGACATCTGTTGGAGGTTCTCTGATCTTTCAGAGGTTCAAGTTATCAAAGTGGCCAAGTGCTGACTCTGATCTAAAGATACACTGGTGGCGAGATTGTGCAGACGCAACACTTCCTGACGAGGAAAGAACTGACAAACTCGATTGAGAAAACTGTTTATCACTAGGGGACAAGACCGGCTAGAGTGATAACTATGCAATATGAAATGTAAATGCAAATCAAAAATGCATGAAGTACGTATGTATATGCTGACAAAACTGACGCGACATACAGACTAATGGATGAACACAATTGGATACTCGGCCATCGCGGGGCGAAGAAGTACCGTTGGTTCAAAATAGCAATTCCACCTTGCTTACGAGAGATAGTCCCGTTGGGAGCTATGTTGATCGGGCTTAGGAGATGAGAACTCGGCCGAGGCGTGTCAGACGAAACAAGGTCTCTGACACAGTTGATCCCTTTATTCAGGAGTACTGGCTTAGAAGGAGTACTTTGATTCTGCACTTTGAAGTTCGCTTACTTCGGGAGAAGCGATCGATGTTCTTCTGATGTTCAACAGTCAAAAGAAATGTCATCTTTAATTTAAAAGCAGAAAAAGTTTAACAAGTAAATTTATTTTTGTTTTATTTCAAGAATCGCTGATTAAGTTTAAACAACGTCGTTCTGTAAAGCTAAAACAAGTAAAGAATTACAAACAAAAGCACAAGGGCTCAAATTTTATTGATAAGATGGAGATCAGCCAAACGCGTGATTCCAAAGAGTATATACAAAGTTAGAAAATGGTAATTTACAGGGAAAAGGGCTACGTTGAAACATAACGACCACTATCCTTCTACCAACTTTGAATTCGGGACATCCTGAGCTTCTGTCGAAGATGACCTTGACTGGAGTTTTCCTGACGGATGATGATGCAACTGCTGCTGAGGGACTTTCCTCTGTTGAACATAGTTACTTTCCATTATCCCTAACTTTTGCCTGGATTGTACTATGAGATTTCCAATCCATCGGGATGATTCTTTTCATGTCTCTAACTTTTGCCTGGACCGCCCTTTCGGGTTTTCAATCCACCGAGACGTTTTTTTTTAGTTTTAGGCGAAGTATTTCTTGACTACATCAACATTCGTGGGGTAGGCAAATTCCTCTCCGTCCATGGTTGCAAGTCTCAAGGCGCCGCCTGAGAAAGCTTTCGTGACCACATAGGGGCCATCATAATTTGGGGTCCATTTGCCCCGAGAATCAGTGAGAAATGATTGTATCTTCTTGAGCACAAGGTCTCCTTTCCTGAAGACACGAGGTTGGACCTTTTTGTCAAACGCCCTCTTCATTCTTTGCTGATACAACTGACCGTGGCATAGTGCCGTGACTCGTTTTTCCTCGATCAGATTCAATTCATCGTGTCGTCTTTGACACCATTCAGCTTCGGTGAGCTTAGCTTCCATCAATACCCAGATTGATGGGATCTCTACTTCTATGGGGAGAACTGCCTCCATGCCATATACTAGAGAGAAAGGGGTTGCCCCTGTTGAAGTGCGGACAGATGTTCGATAACCGTGAAGAGCAAAGGGTAGCATTTCGTGCAAATCTTTAGAGGTTACAACCATCTTTTGAACGATCTTCTTGATGTTCTTGTTAGCCGCTTCTACCGCCCCGTTCATCTTGGGTCGGTAGGGAGATGAGTTATGGTGTTCGATCCTGAACTCTGCACACAACTCTTTCATCATCTTATTGTTCAAGTTAGATCCATTATCAGTAATGATCTCGCTTGGAACACCATAACGGCAGATGATATTGTTTTTGATAAATCGGACCACCACTTGTCGGGTTACATTGGCGAATGACGCTGCTTCAACCCACTTGGTGAAATAGTCAATGGCTACCAGGATGAACCGATGTCCGTTTGAAGCCTTGGGCTCAATCATACCAATCATATCGATTCCCCATATGGAAAATGGCCACGGGGAAGAAAGAACTTTGAGATGTGATGGCGGTACATGAATTTTGTCGGAGTATATCTGACACTTGTGACACCTCCTCATGTACTTGTAGCAGTCGGATTCCATGGTCAACCAATAATACCCGGCCCTGAGAATTTTTCTCGCCATTGTGTGTCCGTTGGCATGAGTGCCAAAGGATCCTTCATGAATTTCTTTCATGAGCATGTCTGCTTCTGGTCTGTCGACGCATCGGAGCAAGACCATGTCAAAATTTCTCTTATAAAGAGTGTCACCGCTCAGGAAGAAGTTTCCAGCCAATCTTCTGAGGGTTTTCCTTTCTTTTCTGAGTACCCCAGATGGGTACTCTCGTTTCTGAAGGAAGCATTTGATATCGTGATACCAAGGTCTGTCGTCTATGACTGCTTCGATCGCGAAGATGTAAGCGGGTCGTTCAAGGCGCATTATGTCAATCTTAGGTAGGTCATTCCATCGACCTACGCTAATCATGGAAGAGAGAGTGGCTAATGCATCAGCCATGTGATTCTCACCACGAGGGATGTGATGAAAGTCGACTCTGTTGAAGAAGGGTAACAACCTCCTTGCATAGTCTTTGTAAGGAATCAATCCTGATTGGTATGTGTTCCAATCTCCTTTTATCTGGTTAATAACCAAGGCTGAATCGCCGTATACGTCCAAGTTTTTGATCCTTAAATCAATCACTTCTTCGTGACCCATAATACAAGTTCGTATTCGGCCTCGTTGTTCGTACATTTGAACATAAGTCTGGCAGTGAAAGGAATGTGGGAACCCTGAGGGGTAACAATGATTGCCCCAATTCCGTTTCCATAATGATTGACTGCTCTGTCAAAGTTAAGTGCCCACTGGGAACCTGGTTCTGGCCCTTCACTGGGTAGCGGTTCATCGCAATCTTTCATCTTTAGATACATGACATCTTCATCTGGGAAGTCAAACCCGATTGATTCTTGATCGTCAATCGGTTGATGAGCCAAATGATTGGCTAAAATACTTCCTTTAACGGCTTTCTGAGCATGGTACTCTATGTCATATTCTGATAGTAACATCTGCCAACGGGCAATCCTTCCCGTGAGAGCAGGTTTTTTGAAAACGTACTTGATTGGATCCATTTCGGAGACCAACCAAGTAGTATGACGAATCATGTACTGGCGAAGACGTTTGGCTGCCCAAGCCAAAGCGCAACAAGTTTTCTCAAGCATTGTGTACCGAGTCTCGCAGTCGGTGAATTTCTTGCTTAGATAGTAAATGGCAGACTCTTTCCTTTTAGTTTCGTCTTGTTGGCCAAGTACACATCCCATTGAGTCCTCTAGGACTGTGAGGTAAATGATCAGTGGTCTTCCTTCCACTGGAGGTGATAGAATCGGAGGATTCAACAGATATTCCTTAATACTATCGAAGGCAGTTTGGCAATCTTCTGACCAAACGCAATCCTGGTTCTTTTTGAGTAATTTGAAAATCGGCGCACACGTCGCGGTCATAAGGAATATGAATCTGGAGATGTAGTTCAAACGTCCCAGGAATCCTCTGACTTGTTTTTTAGTTTTCGGAGAAGGCATTTCTTGAATGGCCTTGACCTTGTCAGGATCAACTTCAATTCCTTTCTGGCTGACGATGAACCCTAGTAATTTCCCCGAACAGACACCGAAGGTGCACTTGTTGGGATTCAAGCGGAGCTTGAATTTTCTTAGAAGTTCGAACAATTTTGACAGATGTTCAACGTGCTCATCCTCTGTTCTTGATTTTGCAATCAAATCATCGACATATACCTCGATTTCTTTGTGTATCATGTCATGAAACAGAGTAGTCATGGCCCTTTGATAGGTTGCCCCGGCATTCTTCAAACCGAACGGCATTACCTTGTAACAAAAGGTACCCCCATGGGGTAATGAACGAAGTTTTCTCCATGTCTTTCGGCGCCATTTTGATCTGGTTATAGCCCGAGAATCCATCCATGAAGGAAAATACTTTGAACTTTGCTGTGCTGTCAACCAACATGTCAATGTGAGGTAAAGGAAAGTCGTCCTTTGGACTTGCCTTGTTCAGATCTCTGTAATCGACACACATTCTAACCTTTCCTTCCTTTTTGGGAACGGGTACGATGTTGGCTAACCATTGAGGATATTCAGATGTAGCGAGGAAACCCGCGTCGATCTGTTTCTGTACCTCCTCCTTGATTTTGATGGCCATGTCCGGGTGAGTGCGTCTCAACCTTTGCTTTACTGGCGGACATTCTGATCTCAACGGTAAGTGATGTTCCACGATGCTGGTATCCAACCCTGGCTTATCCTGATAGGACCAAGCGAATACATCGGGAAATTCTTTGAGAAGCTTTATCAAACCCTCTCTGGCAGTTGGACTGAGCAGTACTCCGATCCTGATTTCTTTTCTCTCTTTTTCTGAACCCAAGTTTACCGTTTCCAACGGCTCTTTATGAGGTTCAATGGACCTTTCCTATTGTCTGAGTAGTCGGAAGATCTCTTCTGGAATTTGGTCGTCATTTTCTTCTTCAGCCTCGAATAACGGGAACTCAAAGTTGGGAGAAGGCATCGGATCGTATGTTTCAACGGGGTATAAAATAAGCAATCTGCATGACGTGATGATTCGTGTTTAGAAGAGATAGAGAAAATGTAAGTGTGTGCAGTGTTTTGATTTTACTGCTTGTTTTTATTATTGAATGTTTTTTTAGGATTACCATTTTCTGAAAAAGCAAAAAGAGAAAATAGCAATTAATGCGGAAATTACAGAACGACGTTATTTTATTAATGAACAAGTCGAATCTTGAAACTACAGCCCTATAAAACAAAACTCTGTCGCTTTGGGCAAAGCGAAGAGGGAAATTTACAGAAAACGAGCCCTATCAAAATATCCGTTTCACCTGGGCAGGGTGAAAGGTTAAAGATGGCAATTACTTTGACTGGCGAACGACCTTCGGAACCTCGACGGTAACCCATTGGCGGCGAACTCCTCGGTGAATCACAAAGTCTGACACCTTCCTTGATTTGTCTTCAGAAATGACGCTGATTTCTGGTGGAGCAGGATCATTAGAATCTGTCTCCCAAGCAGAATTGTCGTAGGAGGATTCCTCTGTTGTATTTTGCATAGCATTTGTGCTCTCAGTTGTATCCCCCCATCCAGTTGGCTGGATATCTTCGAGCCTGATACGAGAGCTTTCGGGAGCGGTGTACTAGACCATATAGTCGTATTTTCCACTCGGTTGTCCCAAGGTGTCCCACATTTTTTTGGAACTGGAGGAATCATCCCTCTCGATGACGTTGACCTCGGGAAAAGCATAGTTGATGAATTCAAGTCCTGCGAACGTTGCGAATTCATCTTCATGTTGAGTAGTTTCTGAATGACCTGAGTGTTGATCCCATGACATGGTGGGGACACAGGTATTCTGTTCAATGACGCTCAGCTGAGTTTCATTGTTCGGCTGACTTTCTTGCCCTAAGTTTCCTGCGTAAGGCTGCCATATTGGCAGGCCATCCATCGGGCCATAGTAATTGTGATTAAAGTTGTCTTTCATCGGAGTGTCTTCCTCTAATGAATTTGGCGGAGCACGGCATCCCTCCGGATCACAATCTCCGTAGATCATTTCGACATCTGATCTTGGTATAAATCTCGGACTTTCTGTAGGAAAGTAAAAAGGCATAGGCACCTCTTCCTGAGACATATAGCCGTCCTTGTTAAGGTAGGACTTCCATTCTTCATCTGTGTCAGAGGGATATCCTCATTGATAGCATGAACTGTCTGAGACACTGGGTGAAGGAAACCTCCACTGTGGAAGAAGTTTTTAAGGGGATGAAGACTTTCATCGCCAGCAGTTGTCTGGGTACAGGTTGTAGAAAAACCAAGACCCTTCTTTGTTTTATTGTCGATAGGAATGACAAGCCGTCCCCATCCTGTCGTATCGGTACTCTCGACCGCTTTAATAGCATCCTTGTATGAGGAAATCGAGGTTCCTTCTTTGAACTAATTGTCCTTGCTCACCGATAGCGCTTGGAACTGAGTTCCAATAACCTCCTCGGGTTCCACACAAGTAGATGATGATAGGTTACTCATAAGCAAGGCTTGTTCCCCACAAACCGTGACAAGTTGATCGTTCTTGACAAACTTTAGCTTTTGGTGGAGGGTTGAAGTAACCGCTCCAGCCTGATGTATCCAAGGTCTTCCTAATAAACAACTGTATGTTGCCCGGATGTCCATGACCTAGAAAGTGATTTGGAAAGTGTGAGGACCAATAGTTATGGGAAGATCAACTTCGCCGATAACTGTTTTTCTGGATCCGTCGAATGCTTTGACGACGACCTCGCTGGTTCTCATCGGAGGGCCCTTGAATGATAATTGCATCAAAGTCTACTTCGGCATAACATTCAGGGCTGACCCTGTGTCTACCAGTACATTGGCTAAAGCATCGCCCTGGCAGTTAACTGTGATATTGAGCGCCATGTTATGACGGCGACCCTCTTCAGGTAATTCCTCATCACTAAATCCCAAATTATTGCAGGAAGTGATGTTAGAGACAATGCTATCGAATTGTCTGATTGTTACATCCTGTTCCACTAAGGCTTGCTCCAAGACTTTCTGTAGAGCCTCTCTGTGTGCTTCTGAACTGAGTAACAGTGATAATACTGAGATCTTTGAAGGAGTCAGTAACAGTTGATCAACAATGTTATATTCACTCCTTTGGATAAGCTTTAGCATCTCATCTTTGTCTTTTGAAAAGTCGGGATTACTAGATTGACCGACTGGTGGATCAGGAAATTCTGCCTGAAGTTCCTTTTCTTTGTTGGATTCTCCAACCCCTCGTTTGAAAATTCGACCGCTCCGTGTTACATGACTGATGTCTGCAATATTCACGACGGAGGGTAATGGAATTTCCTTTCCATTCTCGGTTATTGTTGCACCGTATTTGTAAGGGATTGCCTTAGCTGATTCATACGGTAGTGGCCCCGGTAGATAGATGACTATGGGAACCTTCTGATTTTTCTGACCATCATAAGTAACCTTGATCCGTTCCCGGTTGGGAACTCTAGATTCGTCAAGTAGAGGGATGATGGCAAAAACATCCTTGGTCCTGTGATGACCAGAGATTGTGACAACATCCTCAACTTGCTCGGCAAGGTAGTTCGGCGACCAAATGATGGGTCCTGAACCTGGATATGGACGAATTTCTCCATGATCGACCTGACCCTGAAGAGCTGCTCTCACAAGGTAACACCCTTGGTTACTTTCCGAACAGACGCTACAACTGTCATAGTTGTGTGGTGGCACCTAGCCACGCCCACTTTGAATACAATGTAACCTCACTAGGTTATCTTCCATTGATCGGACATCCTGACTTTGACGACGAGTAGGATTCCTGTGATTGATACTAATCTGCTGAGTATCTTCGTCCATATAGATTGGCATCCACCAGTGATTTAACAAGTGCTGAAGTGCCTCCTGGACAAGGGTACAACCTCGATCGTTTTCGCAACCTGCTTTACAGTTTTGATAATCATGTGATATTAAGAATCCGAGTCGGACCTGCTCGGCATGTAACTCTACCAGGTTGGTACTCATCACGCGAATGTCAAAGATCTGAACCATGTTGATTTGATAGGAGTTCCTATCATGGTAGTCTTGGATCCATCCAAGATCCATCTGATGTTGGAGGGCCTCTTGTATGAAAGAGCATCCCTGTTTGTTTACCGAGCAAATCAGACAGGAACTGTAATCGTGCCGCGGCAGATTATGATACTGGCTTTGCCATGAGTGCATCGCCACCAAGTTGACATTCATCGCACGGATGTCGTGGTTTTGAATGACGTTGGAATTCGTGTAAACCATGTTAACTCCACGAACTCGGTGCTCTTGGATCCATCCAAGATCCATTTGCTCATGTAGAGCTGCTTGGACCACAGAACATCCCTGGTTGTCTTTAGAGCAGATATCACACTGGTGATAATTATGAGGTGGCACATGGCCATATCCACTCTGTCTACAATGCATCTTAACCAGATTGGTTTTCAACAAGAGTACATCATGAATTTGATAGACATTGTTAGTCTCTTTCTCAATCAGATTGACTGCAGCTTTCTCATGTTGAGGCAGCGGGTTCGTAAGAACATTAGGATTCGTATCTTTGAAAGATAAGAACCCGCTCCTAACAAGCTTTTGCACGTCGGATTTGAAATTGAGACAAGTCTCAATGTTATGCCCTGAACCTCCTTGATGATAAGGGCATGTTTGATCCGCTTTAAACCAAAAAGGCGGATTTTCCGGAACTGAAAGGGGAGACTTAGTCTGAATGTGCCCCTTAGCCAGCAGTAACGGAAACAGCTCTGCGTACGTCACGGGTATAGGATCAAATCCTGGTGGCCGTGTTGTACGGTTGTTGTTATATGGAGGACGAGCCTGCTGAAGAGGCTGTTGTGTCCTTTGTTGGTCAGGTTGGCTCTGCGCAACCTGAGGTTGATACATAGGAACAGGCGCGGGGCCGATAGCAGGAGTAACAGCTGCTACTGGCTGATAACGTCGTCTTTGCTTTTCGAGAGAGATATTCCCAATATCTTGCTCTTTTTTCTTAGGGAGAGCACTACCGTATTTTTTAGTACCGCTCGTTGATCCAGTGTCTTTTACCAAACGTCCTTCTCGGACGGCTTCCTCAAGATGTACACCCATGCCGACCATTTCGGTGAAATCACTGGGCGCACTGGCAACCATTCGGTCGTAGTAAAATGAGCTCAAGGTCTTTAAGAAGATCTTTGTCGTCTCTTTTTCCTCAAGAGGTGGACAAATCTGAGCGGCAATTTCACGCCACCTTTGAGCATACTCCTTAAAGGTTTCTTTGTCCTTTTGCGACATCGATCTGAGTTGATCTCTGTCGGGTGCCATGTCAAAATTGTACTTGTATTGTTGGACGAAGGCAGTACCAAGATCTCTGAAAGTGCTGATCGTAGTATGGTTTAAACCCATGTACCATTTGAGTGCGGCACCGGTTAAACTATCCTGGAAGTAGTGAATCAGCAGGTCCTGATTCTCCGTCTGAGCTGACATCCGCCGAGCGTACATCACCAGATGGCTCTGAGGGCGAGAGTTACCCTTGTATTTTTCAAAGTCGGGCACTTGGAACTTGTGCGGGACTTTCACATTTGGGACCAAGCAGAGGTCTGCGGCGTCCTTCCCAAATAGATCCTGACCGCGAATGGCTTGCAGCTCTTTCTGCATTTCCAAGAACTGCTCCTGGAATTCATCCATTCTGTCAAACATAGTTTCCTTCTTACCAGAAGGTGTTGGTGGAATCTGTCCTTCCGGGACAGTGTGCACCACAGGGGGTGGTACCGTGACTATGGCAGTAAGTCTTGGCGCCTCCCGAAGTTTGTAACCTTCAGGAGTCTTGAGTATGCCCCTGGCATCTTCGCTTTCCCGAAGTTTGTAACCTTCAGGCCCAGTGGCTTCTGTTGCGATTCCCTGATCTTCAGTGATCGGCGGAACATATCCTTCCGGGATATAGTTAACAGGCATGCCCCAAGGACGATCTTTCGGCATCTGATACCTAGGATCATACTTTTCTATGATGGGCGTTGAGGTGATCTCTGAGATCACAGTTCTTTGTAGCTGAGCTTCTGCCATGGCTTGCATGTCGTTACGAAGCTTTCTCATATCCTCTCTCAGAGCGTCGATCTCTTCTTTCAACTCTCTATTTTCTTCCTCAAGATCATCCATCTTTTTCTGACGATTGGCCCGAGTATTGTACGAATGAGACAGTTTGACTCTAGAATCGAGACACAAACGTGAGATTCGTAGGTAAGGAGAATACGCGATGTGAGAATGATGAATGCAATGATTATATTAATGGTTGTTTTTTTGTTTAATCAAAATAAACTTCGACAATTAGATTGCAAATATCAAACAGTGGGGAAACCCCTTTTTATTGAATTCCAAAGGATTACAGAAATGGAAATACAGTAGATTACAAAGTGCAGAAACAGAAACCTAAGCTAATGGGTCCTGAGTCCTCTCCGAAGAGAAATCGGGTGTTGATTCTGGTATCTTCCTTTTCTTTGACCGGGGCGCTTGGGTCATTGTCGGGTTGTCATTTCTTTGCCAGGTGAAAGGAGCGAGCAAATTCCTTTGGTCATCTTGATTCTCTACAGCATGTTGCTCCAAAATTTCAATCAGAGCATCTTTCTCTTTTAGTAGCTGCTGTATTTGGATACACTCTACGTCGAGGGTGCGGTACTTGTTCTTCCAAGATCTTCTTTCCTTTTGAACTTTGTTGAGAGTAACCTGAAGCTTTTCAGTTTCCGTCATGAAGTACATGACAGTTTCCCTCGGTGGAAGAATTCTGTAACGAGGATAAGGCATCTTTAGCTTGAGAGCTCTAGTTTGTACCCAATGGAGATAAGGCTCCACCGAGACACAGTCCGGTTTTCCCAGAGACTCTCGTCCTTTCTTATGAACATGTTTCCAAGCTTGCACTATTTCCATCTTTAGTGCTCTGTCACTTTCTCCTTCTTTGAAGAAAAGACCTTCCAGATGAACACCCAGTGGGATGTGTCTCATCGGGTATCCAAATTGACGAAGAACCAATATCGGATGATAGTTGATTCCTCCTTTAGTTCCTATGAGGGGTACGCTGGGGAAGTTTACACAACGGTCAATGATTCTAATTCCCTCATAAATCCTATTACACCAATCTATATCAAAGTTGGTAAGAGACATGATCTTCTGCGACCAACGTAAGACACTCTTGCAATCCCAAAAAGTAGCAGACTTGGGCAAGTGAGAGATAAACCATTTGTAAAGCAAAGGTACACAGGATGTGATCTCCCCTCCGCTGTACAAATTTCCCAAGTGTACAGAATGATACGCATCTGCAAGCAAAGTCGGCACAGGGTTTCCAATGAGAAAAACCTTAATAGCGTTGATATCGACGAAATTATTGATGTTGGGAAACAAAAATAACCTGTAGGTGAGCAAGACAAAGATGCTTTCAAAAGCAGTCCCGTTCCCTATACTAGCGAAGTATAGAGACTTTTTTGTCAAGAACTGGGCTGGCAAACCTTAGATGCCACCCTTAGTGGTCATGTGAGTCCTAACCTCAGACTCGTCCAAATGAATTGCTATTGCAATAGTCTGATTCTTTGGAATTTCTTCCAGTCCAGAAAATGGAGCTCGATCAGTGATATGTAAATCAGTCAGATGAGAATACTCCTCCAGCGTTGGTGATAGCTGGTAATCCGGGAATGTGAAACAGTGATAAACCAGATCGTAGAATTGAATGAGCGCGTCCATAATCCCCTTAATCACATGGACTCTTAACAGTGGTAGCAAACCACTGTGCTTGGCTCTGAAAGCCTCTGGGTTAACGATCATCCTTGCTAACCTTCTCAAATCCCCTAGTTTTGGAACCTTGAAGGTATACTGGTGAGTTCTCCTTCTACCTAAATCCATTAGCGTAATCCTCTTCTCTGATATTTGCAATCACAGTCTTAGTTTAATTTGAAAAATAGAGAGACTAGAAGAGAAAGTTTTTTGAGTGTTTTAATGTTTTATTAAATGAATGCATGAATGCAGCACACAAAAACATAGAAAAAACATGGGGTCAAAGGGTCGTTGTCATGAAGTCAAGGCTCTACCCATCCCCAAAGGTTTATACTAGGGTGATTTTTGTACCTGTACTCATTATCATCAGCTCCTCCCAAGAAAGCAAAACAACAAGCGGATCGCCAGCGAGTTGTAGAGCAATCTTAGAGTAAGTGCCATTCACCGAGAATAGATCACCAGCCTCAAATGAAGGTAGTATCGCGTAACAACTATTTTCGATAGTTTCCGCACTACGAAAGGGTTTGGCTCCTCAGCTTCTCAGACTTAACAACCGGCCCATTGGCTAGAAGAGTGAATGGGTTGCGTTGGTCAGCCTCCACTGAGGTTGATGGTCGACCCCGTCGCCATCACTTATCTTAAGTGTATACTCATTCTCACCACATGCGGCATCACACGCATTCCCAGTAGCAGAAAAATAAACACGTATAGCAATTAGGAAAAGCAGTATATATATATTTATCCTAATCATCTTAGACTTATAAAGTTATGATTCCTAAGTTCCTGACAGAAATGGGTTCCCCGGCGGAAGTCCCAATCTGTGGTATTCACACAAGTGAAGAGAAAAAAGGTTTGTCCAAGGTTTCCACCTTAAACGTTTAAGAAAGAAGATTTGGCCCCACGGTGGGCGCCACTTTTCTGTAGCGAACGATTTTGGACGCGGTTCTTAAGCGCTGGTCGCTCTCTGCGGTTTGAGCTTTGACTACAGGTCGATTCATTTTTTATCCTATTGTGAGCTGAATAAGGAAGGGAAATAGATGTCTCCAATTAACCCTGCTTGCATACTGAGTTTAAACAGCGGTCTGTTAGGTTACGGATGCTATCAATGTGGGGGGGCCTTTGTACTGGTTATTTGTATTTTCGCCAATATTGTTTTCTTTCTTTTTTACCTGGGCAGAAGGTTTCTGGTGGGGAACAAGGATTAGGATGTTAGGACTGATGCTTTTGAAATACTGCTTTTGATTGATGGAGATATGGGATTTGGGTTTTTTGTTGATTGCGCTCGCTAAGATCTTTTCTTTCGATCTTATGCCTACGTATTCCCGTTTACCGAAACAGGGAAATCAGAGCGTTCGTAGTTCCTCCTATTCTATGGGAGGAAATTGGTTTTTGGTGTCTTGTTCAAAGCCCAAGACGTGAAGCGAAAGGTGGTTTGTATCTTGTTCAAAGCCCAAGATGTGAAGCTGAAAGGTCTATTTGTGTCTTGTTCAAAGCCCAAGACGTGAAGCTGAAAGACCTCGGCTTTAGAGAGAATTTGTCATCTCTAAAGAGGGGAGAAGGAGAATTACTTTAACTGGGATACGCGGATCCGAGCAATGCCATAATTTCCGAAGAAAGGGTTTTAACCTGAAGGAGAAGACTTTAACTCAGTGTAGAGCAATGCCATCTTTCCTAAGGAATTTCTCATGCTAAAAGAGGGACAGTGGCATGGATATAGATGATCCAGAGGCTTGCCGCTTACAGCGATTTGATGAAGGGGAAGGAGTTGTTGATGTTTGTATACTGTGAACGAGGCACAGCTTTGATGCTAAAAGGTTAATTGGATCAACCAGTGGTTTTCTTATACAAAGCCTAAGAGGAGGCTAATTTCCGCTAGGAAAATCATTATACAAAGCCTAAGAGGAGGCGATTTTGTGTCCCGTACAAAGCCCGAGAGAGAGGCTAAAAGATTTTGACCCGACGATGGAGTCTTTTGGTATCTCGTATAAAGCCCGAGATGGAGGCGATTGTTTGTTTGGCTCAATAAGAACCTTTTTGTATCTCGTACAAAGCCCGAGATGGAGGCGAAAGGGGGATTGACTCAATGAGGGAGTCTCTTATGTGTCTCGTACAAAGCCCGAGAGAGAGGCTAAACGTTGTTTGACTCTGCTGGGGAGAATCATTTATACAAAGCCCAAGAGAAGGCTAAGGTTATTGTGTCAGTTAAGTGACAGGTCCAGTATACTGATTTTGAAAGAGAAAATCAGTTCTTATATGAGCATCACTGTACTCATGGGTTAGATCTGAGGATCGGGGTTGTTTCCTTTTCTTTGGGGAAACTGGAAATCCAAAGGGTATTGAGACTGTCCGAGTCTGCGGGTTTCCTTCCTATTTAACGAAGGGGTCACTTGAGAATGTCTTTTGAGACTCAAGGAAGTTAGACTGTCCGTGTCTAGAGTTTTATCTTTCGTACTACGCTTTGAGAAATAGTAGTAGACTCTATGAAAGGACTGTTCTATGAGGATGACTAGGTTCTGTTCCTATACCTCTAGGAGGTCGTCGGGACAATTTGTACGAAGCCCAAGAGGAGGCTGGAAACTTTTAAGAAGCCGACGGGTCCTTGTACGAAGCCCAAGAGGAGGCTATCATTCCCGGAGGAAGAGATCATTATACGAAGCCTAAGAGGAGGCTGTGAATACTTCTAAGAAGCCGTGGTGTCCTTGAATAATGCCCAAGAGGAGGCCGATGCTTTTAAGAAGCCTGTGGGTCTATCATCTCCTTTCCATTAGGAGAGATAACTCTTTTAAAGATAAAAACCACTGGTAAACGTGCGAGGTTTACTATCCAGCGACTTTTACCTTTTAAAGAGGGTTCCTTAGTTAAGGTCCAAGATTATGACCGTAGTGGGTACCCAAACCCCGAGACATTCAAGGCAAGCTATCCACAAGGAATAGATCAAGTCAGGAAAGTTCGAGAATTTGGAAGAAACTCAAAGATGCCATTCACGGAGAATACATTCATCTTGGGGAGTAGAGCTTCTTGACGATTCCTAAGGAGGACAGCCGAAGAGAAGACTGTATCTGGTGCTCCTATTGGGGATCTAGGCGTCTATTTCTACGAATAAATGAAACGGCGTCACCTAGTTCTAGACGTAGTAGCCGGGGAAACTCAAAATATCTATACTATTATTACACAGTAGATATGAGTTTATGAAAGGAGACTTACAGTGAGCAGCCCCACAATACAGTTTATAATATGAAAGCAGTAAACGAAAGCGATAACCACTTACTCGGTTGGAGTGCTTCCATGCTATTTGGTTAGTTGTTCAACAATGAAAGATTGAAAACAACAGTATATTCAAAATCAAAGGAGAAAGTGCTTTGAAAAAGAAAGATTTGGGGCTTACAGCTCAAGGAGAGGCCCAGGGTTTTATCAGTGAGCGCACTGTTTGACTTTGTACAGCGGGACTTATACAAGTGACTGGGGCCCAAAAAGGTTTTATGTACAAAGGGATGGGTCTTACACTCTCTCAAGAGGCCCAAAAAGGTTTGAAGAAAAAAGAGTGGGGCTTATAACACGAGGGTAGGCCCAAATGATTTTTCGTTTAAAAATGGCGATCGCGCCGAGGTTTTCTTTTAACGCAGAGGGACTTATACAATAAGTGAGGCCCAAAATGTTTTGGTTAAAAGGGGGATTGGGTCTTACACTCTAATAGAGGCCCAAAGTGTTTTGAATGGGTCTTATAGCTCAAGGAGAGGCCCAGATGATTTTTATTTTTAAACGGGCGACGATCGTGCCGTTTACTTGTACAGAGGGACTTATACAATGAGTGAGGCCCAAAAAGTTTTTGTACAAGGGGGGATGGGTCTTACACTCTCTCAAGAGGCCCAAAAAGTTTTGAAAGTGATTTATGAGGGTTGAATTAATCCAAAACCCTAATTTGTTTTCAAAATGTATTTAATTGAATAAAAATTCAATTAAAATGATCAAAAATTGTTTAACACATGGAAAACAAATTATGATCTTGGATTAATGCTTCAAAAATTAAGTATTGACCTACAAAATAATTAGAAAGCATTAAAAGTTGCAAAATCAATGTAGAAAAAATATTTAAAATGCCAAAAACAATCAAAATATTAATTCTTTACAAAAATATCAATTATATGAAATAAATAATATTTTTGGGATTTTTTGTGAAAATAAAATATTTTAACATTTTTGTGAATTATTAAAAAAAGAATCAACTCAAAATCATTAAAACTCAGAGAGAAATTAATTTTTGAATCAATTAAACAAAATCACAAAATTCAAATATTTGAATATATGAAAAATGGCGCCAAGAACAGCTGAAGAACACGCGCGTGTTCTTGGTTTCTCAGATTTGCATTTTCTATCCAATCTCCATGAATACGTAATCATATCATGTAATCCACATATCATTATGCTCGTCTCAACCTCACGATCATGTCTATGTACTTTAATTTCATTTAAATTAAACATACAACAAGAAATCACGAAGAGACCTCAAGAACCCTAATTTCTGCATGAAGGCTAGGATTTTTGATACACGATTCAAACAATGCAATTAATTAAGGGAAAACATTCCATGCATGATTATGAACATATGGCCAAATTATTGTGCGAGGAAATATGCATAGATTGAGAGATGACCAAGTATGTGCTTACCTCTAGGCCGTGACAGCAAGTTCAAAGTGATTTTTGATTTGGAGGTGTTACAGATGAGTTGTGATGATCTGAACAGCTTCCCTACACCCTATGGATTGTGTTTGGATGGTTGGACTTGATTGAAATTGGCTGGATCATTTTGTGGTACCTCAGCTGCACTTTGGTTAAAACCTTGAGCAACCAGCTGGTGATTTTGTGAAATTGATGTTTCAGAAGTAATCTAAGTGTTTGATCAGCTCATATGTGATGTATGTGAGGTGTGTGAGTGATTGGTTTGATTGGAATTGCTCTCAAACTCAAAACCCGATAGTGACTTGCCTTAGAAGGCAAAATTGGAGTGAAAGAAGAGATTTTGAGGAAAGCATCTGTTTGATGGCTTTGGTGTACTAAAACTGATCACAATTAAGCTCTATTTATAGTAGAGCAAGTTTGTTTTGCAAGGAATAGTGCATGGCAGCTGGTAAGTAGGTTTGGCCAATGTTGGCAAATGAAAATCCAAGTCTCCTCTAGCCATTGACTAGAGGTTAGGGCACAGAGCTTTAGTTCCCTTGGTCTTGGATAAGTCTTGACTGATTTCAGATGAGAATGGCTCAGTTCATGCCACCTTGATGGTTCCATTGAATTCCTCATTCCAAATTTGAAGTCTTGTCCCTATTTTGGCCATTCTAGGTTCAACATGTTATTTCTTGTTCCATGGACTTTGGAGGCTTGGCTCAGTGATTGTCCCCTTTAGATTCAATCCTCTGAGGTGTCTAAGTGGATAGGAGCAATTGAATTTGGCTGATTTTGGAAAATCGACCAAAGTTGCAAATTCTGCCTTGCCTTGACAGATTTTAGCAAGGCAACTTGGCAATGTTGTATCTCATGGTGTAGGTTGAATTTGGCAATGTTCTTGGCCATTTTGTAAAGCTCTTACATGATACAACAACTGTTTGAACAAGTTTAGTTTTGATCTCTTTTGATTCCAAGTGAAAAATCCCCCTACATTTGGCAAAAAGTGAGGCAGAATCTGACTTAGTGAAAATTTCACTAAGTGTTGGAAAAAGTGACATTTTCACTTTTCAGCCACTTTGATCACTCCATAACTCAAAATCCTTAATGAATTGGAATGACTTGTAGTTGAAGTTTTTGTAGGTGATAATGAGGGCTACAAATCCATCTTTGGATGAGAAAAAATGGCCTTGTGGTTTAGGAGTTATGGTCCTCCAAAGTTGGTACCTTTGCCACTTTATTTTTAACTTAGAAAAATTTCTAAGTTTAATGGTTACCCCTTTTACAAGTTATCTCACTTTTCTTGATTTTTCTTGATGAATGATGATTCAAATCATACATTAACATCATTTTAGGGTTAAAAATCCATTTTGGTGAAAAATCTCAAAAAGTCAAAGTTGACTTTTGTGCACAGTTGACTTTTTATCAGATGAATTCCAAACTGTGCAATTCTTCAGGAAATCATGTCCTTGACCTAAATCAAACTTGATGGACATGTTCCATGGGTGTCATAGGGTATATTCAATCGTGTATTAGGGTCTGGGAGCATGTCCAGGTCAAAAGTCAAAGTTACAGTTGACTTTTCCCTTAAAACCCTAATTATGGTGCAGATGAAATTGAGACTTGTTGCTCAAACTTCTTGGATTAATCCATTGTCCCAAATGGATCAATATGGTATATTAGAGACCCTCAAATCATCTCTTGAGGTCTTGGCTCATGGTTTGTCCCAAAAGTCAACTTAGGGGTGAATTAGGTCAAGAAACCCTAATTCCTAATTTTTGATGAATGCATCCCCTGAGGCAAAATTAACTTGATGCATGGGTTCATGACGTTCCATGAAGTATATTAGGTTATGTTTTGGATCATTGCCTTGTGCCCAGATGAAAATTTCCATCTGGAGGCCCTGGTCGACCAAAACCCTAATTTGGTGACACTATCGATCTTGAGACTTGATCCACCTAGAAGGGAGCAGCCTTGTGGTTAATCCTTGAAGTGGGAGTCCTTTTTGATCCATTGTGGATATTTAAGAGATTAGACAAGTTGAAGATCATGTCATTTCTTGATTGATCCTTTGTCTAAGCACTTAGAGAGGGCTTGAAACCCTAATTTTGATTGTAGTGGATGTACAAAAGATGAAACTCTAGACTTGGACAGTATCAAACACCCTTTGGATTTCTCATTTCCTTAAAGAACAGGAAATAACCCCGATCTTCTGATCAGTACCAAAGTACAACCTCACCTAGAATCAGTCTCTTTATAAGAACTGATTTTCTCTTTTAACCAATATACTGGACCTGTCACTCAACTGAAACAGTTACTGGCACCAATAACCTCTCTTTAGCCTCCATCTCGGGCTTCGTACGAGATACAAAAACACTCTCTTGTTGAGTATAAAAGACTCTCTTGTTGAGTCAAATCCCCTTTTAGCCTCCATCTCGGGCTTCGTACGAGATACAAAAACACTCTCTTGTTGAGTATAAAAGATCCTCTTGTTGGGTCAACACACCTTTTAGCCTCCTCTTGGGCTTTATACAATGATTTTCCCCAGCGGAGCTAACCTTTTCACACTCTCTTGTTGAGTATGAAAGACTCTCTTGTTGAGTCAACCTCCCTTTAGCCTCCATCTCGGGCTTCGTACGAGATACAAAAACACTCTCTTATTGAGTCGAACATTTTCAGCCTCTATCTCGGGCTTCGTACGAGATATAAATCACTCTCTTGTTGAGTATAAAATACTCTCTTGTTGAGTCAAAACACTTTTAGCCTCCATCTCGGGCTTTGTACGAGATACAAAAATACTCTCTTGGTGAGTATAAAAGACTCTCTTGTTGAGTCAAACCCTTTTAGCCTCTGTCTTGGGCTTCGTACAAGACACATAAAAAAATCACTCTTTTGTTGAGTCAACCCTTTTAGCCTCTATCTCGGGCTTCGTACGAGACACAAAAGCATCCTCTTGTTGGGTCAATAGCCTCCTCTTAGGCTTTGTATAAGGAAATCCCCGTTTGATTCAATCAACCTTTTAGCATCAAACCATGCTTTGGTCACAGCATATAAACATCAATAACTCCTTTTCCCTCGTCTAATTGCTGTAAGCGGCAAGCCTCTAGATTATTTACATCCACGCCACTATCCCTCTTTTAGCATGAGAAATTCCTAAGGAAAGATGGCGTTGCTCTAAACTGAGTTAAAGTCTTCTCCTTCGGGTTGAAAATCCCCTATAAAGGAAATTATGGCATTGCTGGATTCGCATATCCCAGTTAAAGTAATTCTCCTTTATAATCAGTCACCCAACAGTTGTGACAAACAGACCAAACAGACCCCTTTAGAGATGACAAATTCTCTCTAAAGTCAAACCCCTTTAGCTTCACATCTTGGGCTTCGAACAAGATACAAATAGACCCTTCAGCTTCACATCTTGGGCTTTGAACAAGATAGAAACCACCTTTAGCTTCATGTCTTGGGCTTTGAACAAGACACCAAAACACCATTTCCTCCCATAGAATAGGAGGAACTACGATCGCTTTGATTTCCCTGTTTCATTAAACGGGAATACGTAGGCATAAGTTTGAAAAATCTTAGCGAGCACACTAATCAAAAACCCAAAAGCCCGTACCTTCATACATCAATCGAAAAGCATCAGTCCTAACATCCTACCAATAGTCTAAACCATGTGTTCTTAACAACATAACCTAAGAGAGACCCACAATCTTTGTAGCATCTGTAAACCAACAGTTATCTGTTTAAACTCAGTTTGCAAGCAGGGTTAATTGGAGACATCTATTTCCCTTCCTTCATCAGCTTCAATAGAATAAAAAATGAATCGAGTTGTAGTACCCCCAAAGCGATAGTGCTTCGCAACCACACAAAAACTCGCGCTACAGAAAAATGGCGACTCTGCTGGGGAGTGTCTTGTCCTTATCAGATGTTCCCATCTCTTAGGCAGAGACCTTGAGTTCACGTTCATGTCACAGAAATGACAGCTCTGCTGGGGTGTCATTGTCTGTATAGGATCATAAGACTAGAGGTCTAGGATGATTAAGACAAATATATATACTGCTTTTCCTAATTGATATTTGTGTTTATTTTTCTGCTAATGGGAATGCGTGTGATGCCGCATGTGGAAAGATTGAGTATACACCTAAGATAGGTGATGGCAATGCGGGTAATCTTACTGGGAGTGAATTCTAGTTAAGAGCCCTCGATCGACCATCAAACTCAGTGGAGACTCCCTTTGCAGATACATTACCTATACGACTTCGGTTGTTGAAAGTAGTGTGGTCGACTGGGTTATCTGAGAAGCTGAGGTTTTTAGCAGACTGCAGCCATTTTGTAGTGCGAAAGCTATCGGAAATAGTTGTCACGCGATACTACCCTCATCTGATATCACTCCAAGATACATCAGCTCGCTGGAGATCCGCTTGCTGTTGTTATCCCAAAGGGGTCAATAATTTTGCGGACAGGTACAAAAAATCATCAGTATAAACCTTTGGGGGGGTAGAGCCTTGACTTCATGACACCGACCCTTTGACCCCATGTTTTTTCTATGTTTTTGTGTGTTGCATTCATACATTCATTTAAAAAACATTAAAACAAAGAAAATCTTCTCTTCTAGTCTCTCTTTTTCAAATTAAACTGAGACAATGATTGCAAATATCAGAGAAAGGGGATTGCGCTAATGGATTTCGGTAGAAGGAAAACTCATAAGTACACCTTCAAGGTTCCAAAGTTAGAGGATTTGAGAGGTTTGGCGAGAATGATCACCAACCATGAGGCTTTCAGAGATAAGTATGGAGGACTGTTGTCCTTGTTAAGGGTCCATGTAATCGAAGGAATCCTGTCCACGCTAATCCAGTTCTACGATCCGGATTATCACTATTTCACATTCCCGAATTATCATCTAGCACCAACACTAGAGGAGTACTCTCACTTGACTGATTTACATATCAATGATCAAGCTCCAATTTCTGGACTGGAAGAAATTCCAAAGGATCAGACTATTGCACGAGCAATTTATTTGGACGAGTCGGAAGTCAGGACTCACATGACCACTAAGGGTGGCATCCAAGGTTTGCCAGCCCAGTTCTTGACAAAGAAAGACCTGTACTTTTCCAGTATAGGGAACGTGGCCGCTTTTGAGAGCATCTTTGTTTTGCTCACCTATGGGTTATTTTTGTTTCCCAACATCGATAACTTTGTAGATATCAACGCCATTAAGATTTTCCTGATTGGAAACCCCGTACCGACCTTACTCGCAGATGCGTATCATTCGGTACACTTAAGGAATTTATACAGCGGAGGGATGATCACGTGCTGTGTACCCCTGCTATACAAATGGTTCACTTCCCATTTGCCCAAATCTGCTGCATTTTGGGATCAAAATAATACTTTACGTTGGTCACAGAGAGTCATGTCTCTTACCAACTCGGACATCGATTGGTACAATCGAATCTACGACGGGATCAGAATCATTGACCATTGTGGAAATTTCCCAAATGTACCCCTTATAGGACTTAAGGGGGGAATCAACTATCATCCGGTGTTAGTTCGTCGTCAATTTGGATACCCGATGAGGCATGTCCCGCGCAGTGCCCATCTGGAAGGTCTTTTCTTCAAGGAAGGAGAAAATGACAGGGCACTAAAGACAGAAATAGTGCACGCTTGGAAACACGTTCATAGGAAAGGACGAGAGTCTCTAGGAAAACTAGATTGTGTCTCGATGGAGCCTTATCTCCATTGGGTACAAACTAGAGCTCTCAAGCTGAGGATGCCTTACCCTCGTCAGGAAGTTCTCCCATTAAGGGACTCTGCCCTTTATTTTATGTATGAGACGGAAAAACTTCAAGTTACTCTTAGCAAAGTTCAGCAGGAGAAGAGGTCTTGGAGGAACAAGTACCGTATTCTCAATGTGGAATACAAGAAAATACAGCAACTGTTAAAAGAAAAGGATGCTCTGATTGAGATTCTAGAGCAACACGTTGTAGAAAATCAGGATGACCAAAGGTATTTGCTCGCTCCTTTCACTTGGCAAAGGAATGACAACCCGACAACGGCCCAAGAGCCCCGGTCAAATAAAAGGAAAGCACCCGAACCAGCACTTGAGCTCTCTTTAGAGAGGACTCAGGATCCATTAGTTTAGATTTCCTTTTCCAGCACTTTGTAATCTACTGTATTTCATTTCCGCAATCTTTTGAATTCAATAAAACGGGGTTTCCCCACTGTTTGATATTTGCAATCCAATTGTCAAAGTTTACTTTGAATAGACAAAAATAATTAATAATTATTGCATTCATCATTCGCATAAGCGTATTCTTCTTACCTACGAATCTCACGTTTGCGTCTCGATTCTAGAGTCAAACTATCTCATTCGTACAATACTCGGGCCAATCGTCAGAAAAAGATGGATGATCTCAAGGAAGAGAACAGAGAGTAGAGAGTAGAGATTGACACTTTGAAAGAGGATCTGAGAAAGCTTCATAACGACATGCAAGCTCTAGTAGAAGCTCAGATGCAACAACAAAGAACTGTGATCTCGGAGATCACATCAACGCCCATAGTGGAGAAGTATGATCCTAGGTACAAGATGCCAAAAGATCTCCCCTGGGGCATGCCACTTAACTATATCCCGGAAGGATATGTTATGCTGATCAATGAGGATCAAGGAACTGCAGCAGGAGCCGCTGGGCCTGAAGGATACAAACTTCGGGAAAGCGAAGATGCCAGGGGCATGACAGCAACTCCTGAAGGTTACAAACTTTGAGAGGCACCGAGAGTCTCAGCCATAATGACTATACCACCACCTATGGTACACACTGTCCCGGAAGGATAGATTCTATAGATACCTTCTTGTGGAAACGACAGCATGATCGACAGAATGAATGAATTCCAGGAACAATTCCTGGAGATGCAGAAAGAACTGCAAGCCCTTCGCAGTCAGGATTTATTTGGAAAGGATGCCGCAGACCTTTGCTTGGTCCCCAATGTGAAAGTCCCACATAAGTTCTAAGTGCCCGACTTTGAAAAATACAAGGGTAATTCTTGCCCTCAGAGTCATCTGGTGATGTACGCTAGGCGAATGTCCGCTCAAACAGAGAACCAGGAGCTACTGATTCACTACTTTCAGGATAGTTTAACCGGTGCCGCATTAAAATGGTACATGGGTTTAAACCGCGCTACGATCGGCACATTCAGAGATCTTGGCGCTGCTTTTGTTCAACAATATAAATACAATTTGGACATGGCACCCGATAGAGATCAACTCAGATCGATGTCACAAAAGGACAAGGAAACCTTTAAGGAGTACGCTCAGAGATGGCGTGAAATTGCCGCCCAGATTTGTCCACCTCTTGAGGAAAAAGAGATGACAAAGATCTTCTTAAAGACCTTAAGCTCATTTTACTACGACAGAATGGTCGCCAGTGCGCCCAGTGACTTCACCGAGATGGTGGGCATGGGAGTTCGTCTTGAGGAGGCCGTCCGGAAAGGGCGTTTAGTAAAAGACGCTGGATCATCAAGTAGTACAAAACGATAGGGTAGTGCACTCCCTAAGAAAAAAGAGCAGGATATTGGAAATATCTCTCTCGGAAAGCAAAGGCGACGGTACCAACCAGTAGCAGCTGTAACTCCTGCTATCAACCCCACGCCTGTTTCTACGTATCAACCTCAGGTTGCTCAAAGCCAACCGCAGTCGCAGCAATTTCAGCAAAGGACACAACAGCCTCTTTAGCAGGCTCGTCCTCAATACAACAACAACCGTACAACGTGGCCACCAGGATTTGATCATATACCTGTATCGTACGCAGAACTGTTTCCATTACTACTGGTTAAGGGGCACGTCCAGACTAAGTCTCCTCTTACAGTACCGAAAAATCCTCCTTTTTGGTTCAAAACAGATCAGACTTGTCCTTACCATCAAGGAGGACCAGGGCATAACATAGAAAACAGTCTCAGTTTCAAATCCGACGTACAAAAGCTTGTTAGGAGCGGGGTTTTATCTTTCAAAGATACGAATCCGAATGTTCTCATAAACTCGTTGCCTCAACATGAGAAAGCTGCAGTCAATTTGATAGAGGGAGAGTCTAACAACATCTACCAAATTCATGATGTACTCTTGTTAAAGGCCAATTTGGTCAAGATGCATTGTAGACAGAGTAGATATGGCCATGTGCCACCTAATAATTATCACCAGTGTGATATCTGCTTTAAAAACAATCAGGGATGTTATGTGGTGCAATAAGCTCTACAGGAACAATTGGATCTCGGGTGGATCCAAGAGCATCGAGTTCGTGGAGTCAACATGACCTATACGAATTCCAACATTATTCAGAACCACGACGTCCGTACAATGAATGTCAACTTGGTGGCAATGCACTCAAGGCAAAGCCAATATCATAATCTGTCGCGGCACAGTTACAGTTCCTGTCTGACTTGCTCGGTAAACAAACAGGGATGCTCTTTTGTATAAGAGGCCCTCCAGCGTCAGATGGATCTAGGATGGATCCAGGACTACCATGATAGGAATCCCAATCAGATCAACATGATTCAAATATTTGATATTCGTTTGATGAATACCAGTTTGGTGGAATTACATGCCAGGCAGGTCCAACTCGGTTTTCTCATTTCGCATAATTATCAGAACTGTAAAGGATGTTGTGAGAGTAACCGAGGGTGCGCTCTCGTTCAAAGAACTTTACAACACTTGTTAAACCACTGATGGCTTCCAATCTATATGGATGAAGACACGCAACAAATTAGTGTGGTTGACGGGAACCCTACTCGGCATCAAAGTCAGGATGTCCGATCTACGAAAATAGATCTAGTGAGGTTACATTGTATTCAAAGCGGGCGTGGCTAGGTGCCACCACACAACTATGAACGTTGTAGAGTCTTCTCGGAGAATAACCAAGGATGCTACCTCGTGCGAGCAGCTCTCCAAGATCAGTTGGATCGCAAGGAGATTCACCTATACCTAGCTTTAGGGTCCGTTGACTGGACGCCAGACTACTTCGCAGATCAAATCAGGGACGTGGTTGTAATCTCTGACCCTGAGAGGAACAAGGATATTTGTACCATCATCCCTCTACTGGACGAATCAAAGGTTCTTAGCAAGGAACTGATTGAAGTTACTTACGACAGTCAGCAAAATCAGAAGGCTCCTGTAGTTATCTATCTGCCAGGACCATTACCGTATGAATCAGCTAAGGCGATCCCTTACAAATACTGTGCAACGATAATTGAAAACGAAAAGGAAATTCCATTACCCTCTGTCGTGAATATTGCAGACATCATTCGAGTAACACGGAGCGGTCGAATCTTCAACTGAGGAGTTGGAGAACCTAACAAAGAAAAGGAACTTCAGCCAGAAGCTCCTGATCCACCAGTCGGTCAATCTAGTAATCTCGACCTTTCGAAAACAATGATGAGATGCTGAAGCTCATCCAAAGAAGTGAATACAACATTGTTGATCAGCTGTTACAAACTCCTTCAAAGATCTCAGTGCTATCACTTTTACTCAGTCTCGAAGCCCACAGAGAGGTTCTACAGAAAGTCTTAGAGCAGGCCTTTGTGGAACAGGATGTGTCAATATGACAGTTCGACAGCGTCATCTCTAACATCACTTCCTACAACAACTTAGGATTCAGTGATGAGGATTTTCCAGAGGGGGGCAAAAGCCACAACATGGCGCTCAATATCACAGTTAACTGCCAGGACGATGCTTTAGTCAGCGTACTGGTAGACACAGGATCGGCCATCAACGTTATGCCGAAGTCCACTCTAACGCGACTATCATTCAAAGGATCCCCGATGAAAGGCAGTGAGATCATCGTTAAAGCATTTGACGGATCTCGAAAAGCAGTTATCGGCGAAGTCGACCTTCCCATAACTATTGGTCCTCACACTTTCCTAATCACTTTCTAGGTCATGGACGTCCAGGCAGCGTACAGTTGTTTATTAGAAAGACCTTGGATACACCAGGCTGGGGCAGTCACTTCGACACTGCACCAGAAACTGAAGTTTGTCAAAAACAATCAACTCGTCACGGTTTGTGGAGAACAAGCCTTGCTCGTGAGTAACTTGTCATTATCTACTTGTGTAGAACCCGAGGAGGTTGTTGGGACTCAGTTCCAAGCACTTTTGGTGAGCAATGAGAATCAATCAGAGAAAGGAACCTCTATTTCCTCATATAAAGATGCTCTCGAAGTGATCGAGAATAACAATACAAAAGGATGGGGACAGCTTGTCATTCCTACTGATAATAAAACAAAGAAGGGTCTTGGTTTTTCTGCAACCTGCACCCAGACAGCTGTTAACGATGAAAGTCTTCATCCCATTCAGAACTTCTTCCACAGTGGAGGCTTCCTTCAACCAGTGACTCAAGACGTGCATACCATCAATAAAGATGATTCCTCCAATACGGAGGAAGAGTGGAAGTCATATCTCAACGACGGCGGTTATACGTCTCAGGGTGAAACGCAAACTCCCTTTTGCTTTCCTGCACAGAGCCTGAGATTTATACCAAGGTCAGATGTCAAAATAATGTACAGAGATTGTGATCCGGAAGGATGCCGTGCTCCGCCAAATTCATTAGAGGAAGACACTCCAATGAAATACAACTTTGACCACGACTATTATAGCCCAATGGATGGCTTGCCTATCTGGCAGCCGTATCCCGGAGACTTGGGGCAAGAAAATCAGCCAAACAATGAAAATCAGCTGAGCATCATTGAATAGAATACCTGTGTCCCCACCATGTCATGGGATCAACACTCAGGTCATTCAGAAAATATCTCGTATGAAGATGAATTGGCAAAGCTTGCCGGACTAGAATTCATCAACTATGCTTTTCCCGAGGTCAACTTCATCGAGAGGGATGACTCCTCCAGTTCCAAAGAAGTGTGGGATACCTTGGGACAACCAAGTGGAAAATTTGACTTCATGGTCAAGTACACCGCTCTTGAAAGCTCTCGTATCAGGCTCGAAGACATCCAGCCAACTGGATGGGGAGATACAGCTGAGAGTACAAATACTACGCAAAATACAACTGAGGAATCCTCCTACGACAACTCTGCCTGGGAGACAGATTCCAATGATCCTGCTCCACCAGAAATCAGCGTCATTTCTGAAGACAAATCAACGAAGGTACCAGACTTTGTGATTCACAGAGGAGTTTGCCACCAATGGGTTGTTGTCGATGTTCCGAAGATTGTTCATAAGTCAAAATAATTGTCGTCTTTAACCTTTCACCCTGCCTAAGTGAAACGGATGTTTTGATAGGGCTCGCTTTCTGTAAATTGTTGCACCCCAAAATTTGCCCTCCTTACTTTTTACTAATTGGCTTATGTTTCATTTCATTATCATGTATGCATATCATTAGCATGGGGTCAAGGTGCCTGAGGTAATCCAGGAAGGTCATATCTGGTCCATCACATCATCAAGGGTTCACAGGTGGCAAGGGATCTCAAGTGGATTACTCCCTCCTAACCAGTGCATGAATTAGGGTTTTGAGATTCTTGGGTTTATTGCTCCAATGGGCAAGCTCTTTGGGTTTTTATCATCAACAAATGGCATATCTTATCTTTGTTGGAGAGGATACACATCATATTCAGAGGAATTTGAATTCGGAGACTGTGTTATTTCCTCCTAGACTAAGGGTACCAAAACTAGGGTTTGCTATAAAGTCAGTTTATTTCTGATTTTTTGGGGCAAGACTTGATTCCATGGTTTTCCTTGGGTCCCTGAGTACCTAGGAGTGGAAGATTGGCCATCAGTTTGATTCAGGAGAAGTTCAATTGGCCAATGGATTGAGAATCAGTTAACTTGGTCAAAAAGTCAACTGTGGTCAACACAAAGTCAAACCTCAAGATTTTTGGTCAACATCAAGATTATGGGGTGAAATTCATCATTTGATCAAGGGTTGATCACAATTCATCAGGGAAACCTCAGAATCATCAAGAATCAGGAGTTACTAAATTAGGGTTTTGTAGGAAAAGTCAACTGTACTTTGACCAGGTCTAACTTCCACATACTTCATCAAAAATTCCTCAACCAAAGTCCATCTTGAAGGAAATTTAATTCCCTACAACTTTGTGTCTCACAAGCCAAGGCCAGAAATGCTTCATTTGGGAGATATGAGCTAAGACGTTATAGGTCGTTTTGAAAGTCAACAAAAGTCAACCTTCTTCAAAAGCTCATAACTTGAACATGGAAGATCAAATTGACATGGTACCAAAAGGGTTGGTTAGAGGACATCTTGAGGTTTCTAAAAAGTATTAATTTGCATTGAGGAGCTAAAATTTGGAGGAGTTATGCTTAGTCAAAGTTGGGCAATTTTGAGGAGGTGCACAAAGCAAACTATGCCTAAAATCCAAATTTTGACAAATGGGCCATAAATTTCTTAAACCAAACATAAACATAAAGCCATGCACGACCCAAAGAGCATATATTTGGTTTTTCCTCATTTTATTTTATTTTTATTGGATTTATTTAGTTAAAATCCAATAATAAATGAAATAATTCAAAAATAATTAACCATGGATTATTCAGGCCCAACTCACCATCAGAAGAGAAAACTCTAGTCTTTATAAGCCAATTCATGCTAGGGTTGAAGGGCATGCACGTGAAATTAGAGGAGATCTCAAGAAAAACCAAAAAGAGGATTCTTCATCAAAGCTCACGACTCAGGAGGTATCATTACAAAATTCTTCCACAAACTCAACCCTAGGGATCTCTGGGACGAAAACCAACCGTCTTTTGGAGCAAAGAGCAAGGATACGCAGTGCTTAGCTTCAGGTTAGTGTCTTTTTTCGCGATCATAGAACTCAGTTTTTAGACATGCATAACATTGTGTGATGCTCACTGATCATCATGATATATTTTATTTTGAATATGGACGTGTATTATGTGCGTATTATGAAATTCAAGTTTTGGACCCACACCTTATTCCGTTCGATTCTCCTTGTATGTTGATTGTTTGAGATTTCTAATGAGATATTCGTGATCCTCATAAAATTCTGGGCAAGATGGTATATTGGTTTGGGCGTTCTGGGTTGGTTTTAATTTGCAGGTGGTGGTGGCAGGCGGCCGGAGCTAGGGCTCCGGCGACCTGGGAAAGCTCCGGCCGGTGAGCAATGGGAATGGAGAAGACGAAATCTCGTTCGTTGGTGAGCTTGATTTTACGTCCCTGGTTTTCCCACTTTTTGTTTTTTTATTTTTTTTTCTGAGTTTTAATTAACAATCATGTGTGTGCCATAACACGGTAATTGTCATGGACTACCAAACCCAACCCTCCATCAAGATGACTTGCGAACCCTTGACTCCATCATGCGGTCACCATCCTGCCAGCGCATTAATGAGGCATGTGCCTTGCACATGGCACGAACATGGTAGGCCTTTTTTATTTTTTTCGTTTTCTGAATGGCTTAGTGGGCTGGGGTGCTATACGCACCCCCCAACCTTCAGCCCAACTCAATTCTAACTTACTTCCTATACTATTCGCACCCCCCCAGTTTTTTTTATTTTTTATTTTTTAGGTAGACTTCACCCTTGGGCCTTTGCTACTCGCACCTCCCCTTTAGCCCATTTCAATCTTTCCAATGCATTCTCTTTACTGTTCCCCCCCCCCCCCCCAAATACTATTTTCTATTTTATTTTCTTTAATTCATTATATTTCATATTTTAATTTTTTAAAATACCAAATTGCAATAAAAAAAAATCCAAAAAATTCATGCATCATATTTATTCACTTATAAAATTTTTACAAATTTTATTTTTTTTTATTTTATTCTATTTTCTCATTTAAAATTAATTGTTTAAATCATTTTCTTTTTAATTACACATCTCATGCATACTTAAACTTCTTGATTTTATTTCTCTTCATCCATAAAATGTTTTTCATCCGTTCTTTTTGCATTCATTCATGAACATTCCAAAGTGTTTAAAAATATTTTTCTTGCATTTTTAAATATTTTTCACATTGCATTTAGGTCCCCCTCTTTGGCACATTGAACCTTATCCCTTATTTGACTTTCGTATGACTATTTGAATGGCTAACACTTTGAATTTTTGCAGGGATTTTTTATATGTTGTTTGCCTCTGGTTGAGGAACCTTAGTGATTAAATTGGGAATTTTAGGAATCATTTTTCTAATTATTGGGTTTGTTTTCAATTGAGATTTTCTTGCAGGCGCACCTTTGACTTTGTATAATTACCTTGTTTGAAAGGCACTTGTGCCATTTGCTTTGGGGCTGTTCTTTGTTTATTGGATTCATGTTTGGATTATTATCATTGTTATTTGCCATTGCTTGATTTTCATTCACCTCATTGCTCTTATTCACGTCCGTTTCCCACTAACCTTTCATGCAGGATTAAGGTAAGTTCTTTAAGGGTATGGATAAATATCCATGGTCACCCTTACCTTTTCCTCTTTCATCTTTTTTCTTTAGGGTTTAGGTCATCTTTAAGCCTCACTAACCGTAGGTCACCCATGCATGATAACATTAGGACCATTAGTCTCCCTTTAGAGTTACCCTTGTGTCTTCTCTCTTCTCATCTCAAATTTCTTTAAAACACTTAATAATAATAAGGTGTATTGCGCACGAGCCTTAAGTATGGGGAATAAGAAATGAGGGGCTTCCTCTCATCTTTCTAGAGTGCTTAGCGAGCGTCCTGTGTTGGGACGATGCGTTAAGTATTCGCCCCTGTGCCCTAGACTTTGGTGCAATGCAGCTTAGGAACTAACTTAAGCCACTTCTGTCCTAAAAAACACCAACCAACCTCAAACCTTTTTGTCCTGCGGGACCTTCAACTTAAAGGCTATTTTCAAAAAGGGCACGTTACCTTCCGTCTGAGTCGCAAACAGGCATCGACCCTAACTGCCGGACGCGAACTTAACGTCGCTCATAAAAAACACAAAAAGAACTTGGTCCGAACTACGTTGACTCTGAATTCCCCATTGCACAAAGGGGGTACGTAGCCCTAGGACGTCGACGTCCTACCGAGTCTGTCTTTGTTTTCCCTCTCCGTTTTAGTACAGCCCTAGATGATAGTATAACTTACCCTTAGAATAGACAACAAGCGTAGATCCCATCGAGTACGATGGACGTGTGGGGTGCTAGCACCTTCCCCTCGCGTAACCGACTCCCGAACCCAGGCTATGGTTGCGATGACCCTTCCTTTCCCTCTTCCTAAGGTTTATGCAGTGTTCCCTTTCCCTCTCTTGGGATAAATTTACACGGCTGGCGACTCTGTTTTTCCGCGCCACTCTCGCGTTTGTACCTGAATGAAAATCCTTGGGAGCGACAGCTGGCGACTCTGCTGGGGACTCTGGTTGACCTATGCTGGTCCATCCCTAAGCGAGTCAGTCCTAACGCTTGCTTGTCTTTGTTCTTTTTGGGTGTTAGGTTTTGATTTGCTTTAAGTGTTGTATTTTTATTTGTTTTACCGCATTTTCTGCATTTCATTTTTTATTACTGTCATACTGCTGTGCTGTGCTGGCTGTCTTTGTTTTGCAGGTTGGGTGGGTTTGAGAGCTAAGCCCAATACCAAGGCTTGAGAATACCCTAGGACTAGAGTGGAAAGTAGTGGGACCTACGTGCCCGCTTGGTACGTTTGTGTGTTCACGAAATTCACAACCAGACGAGGCTATCTTGGGACGCATTCTAACGTGTGTGTCTTGCGCATGTTGGGGTGTTGATCTAGAGAGCTGTCGACTCTGGTGACCGATCATTGAGGACCTTAGTGGAAACATCCCTCTTTAGTGGTGACAGTGGCAGACCACATCCTGTGGCAAACCCATTCGCACCCGAGGGCCCGCTTTGGAACTCGCATAGGACGGCCCCTACGTTTTGAAGAGAATCAGCGGAGGCACTCCTCAATTGACTTTAGTACTGTACCCCGAGGAAGGAATGCCCCTCGAACGTAAGGATACTTTAGCAAAAGACGCTTACGAATAATATCATCACAGTCCCTTCGATATAAAGATCATAGTCCCTCGATGACCCTTCAAGTTGCCTACAAAAAATGATCTTGTCCCTCGATGACCCTACGGAAAAGTGATGGTAGTCCCTACGAATTGCTAAGGTATCCTTACCTGAGTCATTTCTCCACCGTACTATTGTTTCTCGACCTCAGTGCCAAAGCTGAGGACCTTCCGCCTTGGAGAATCAGTTGAGACCTCCTCGATTGATGATGATGCCAAACCAGAAATGGTGAACGTATCATCATTTCTCGACCTGAGAGCCCGGGATACTGAACATCCTAGTACCTACACGTGAGAGGGGATGGGTGTTTGCAGGTTTGCAGGTAACCGAGACCTTCAACCTACCCTTATTCTGGATTTCTCATCAATGTCTAATTATGTGGGTTCCTCAGTGGTTCAGAGCTCTGGTTATCTGGTTTCTCGTTCAGCTAACAGCACAGCACATCCAGCAGTGTGCCTTGACCCCATGTTTGCATGAGCATATCATTTTTTTGCATTCTGACATGTTTGACATTCTGCAGGGCTTGCATCTTACTCTTGATTCCGGTTTTTGAGGTTACTTCAGCATGGATGTTCGGAGAAAGAAGACTGTTGCCTATTCGTTCCCAGAGCCGACTTTGACACTGATTCATAAATTGATTAATATGACTGGTTCCAGAGTTCGTACAGAGTTCAGTGGAAGGTATGGAAGACTTCTGAAATTTGTCTATAATATCTCCCAGTATGAGAAGGATGCCATTCACACACTTCTTCAGTTTTACGACCCGCCTCTGCGTTGCTTCACTTTCCCGGACTACATCTTGGCTCCGACGTTGGAGGAGTTCTCATTTATTTTGGGAATTCCTATTAGTCATGATATGGCTTTCTTTTCTGAAGAACACCCCGGTATAAAAGATATAGCTGTTGCTCTTCACATCAGTGAGCCTGTTCTTAACAGTAATATTGCAGAAAAACAAGGAGTTAAGGGTTTCCTATTGAAGTTCCTATTTGATCAAGCTTGTATACATGTCAAAGAGAAGAACTGGACTGCTTTCCAAGCTATTCTAGCTGTGTGTATCTATGGGATTGTTCTGTTTCCGAATATTCCTGATCTGGTGGATATGCACGCCGTCAGGATCTTTATGTCGAAGAATCCTATACCTACCTTGCTAGGTGATGTGTACCATTCAGTTCACTATAAGAATGAGAATAGGCGTGGGAAAACTGTGAGTTGCTGTGCGCCGCTCTTAGCTACTTGGTTTTTGACTCGTCTCCCTGAATCTGGCGCTTTCGTCGATACGAAAGATTCTCTGAAGTGGTCTAAGAGGGTTATGGGCTTGACTGCTGATAACATCGTTTGGATTAATCGTGACTTGCTAGGAATGGAGATCATTTGCAAATGCGGAGAATTCCCTAATGTTCCCTTGATAGGGAGGAAAGGTGGAATTAACTATAATCCCTCCCTAGCTATCAGACAGTTTGGCTATCCTTTGAAGAATCCACCCGAAGAGCGAGATGTCCGAGAATCCTTATTCTTCAATGGTATTGAGGATCAAGGGTTGATAAGGAAAGTTGTGAACGCTTGGAAACAGGTGACTAAGAAGGGTAAGATTCCATTCGGGAAAAGTAACAATCAGGCTTTCCATCCATATAAAGAGTGGATTAAGAAGAGGGCAGAAGAGGAGCTTCTCCCATTCCCGGTGGAACCACCTCTGTATCCTTTGGTGATCGAGCCTCCTACCACCGTTGAGTTGGAGAAGTATAACACATTATGGGCTGAAAAGGAAAGGTTGCGGGAAGAAAATAATGAGCTAAAGAGAGAAATTTATCAGTGGAAGCATGAGCGGGGTGAAGCTGTTCATACCGCCAAGTTAAAGACAGAGCTCCTTGCTAAAGCAGAAAAAGAGCTTGCTGACATGGTTGCATCCAGGGAAAGAATGAAACAAGCTTTGGATGGTATCAGTAGCGTTCTCAGGTCCAAGGAGGAGGAGTTAGGCAAGGCTTTGTTAAAGATTCACAGGTTCAATGATCACCAAGAAACTGCCATGGCTGAGAATAAAAGAAAAGAAGACGCTTACCTGGCTAAGATTGATCAGTTGAAGTCTACGCTCAAGAAGAAAGACGTCGAGATTCTATCAGGGATATTCAAGAGACAAGCTGTCCAAGTTCAACTCAACAAAGCTATAGCCTCCATAGAGGAATTGAAAGTCCAAGCTGAAGTGAAGAAACCTAGACATGAGGGTCCTAGCATAGATGGTGCTACTGGAGAAGACGCTTGGGAGCTACATTGCCGATACTTGGATGGGATCATGCATAGGAGAGACCTTCTCATTCAAGGGCTAATTCAGAGGCCGAAGCATCCCGATACCAGAAAGCTGTTCAAGGAGATTCAAGGCTGGTGCAGAAAACATAATGGATGGGGGGGATTGACACTTGTGAACTTTGATGACATGCCATAGTTTTCTGTTTTCTTTCATTATATGTGGATCACCACCAGGCTTGTTGGTTGGGACCTATATTCAGACCCGTTATCTCGGATTTGTGATTGTTGGCATTTGGCTTTTCTCTGGTTTTCTTAATATATGAGCAGAAGTTCCATTATATCTTGTTATTAAATCGGAATCAAGGGGTGGATCACCCTATGAATTTTCAAACACGTCCATTTGCATTTGCATATTCATAATCATTGGGCATAATCACTTTACATGACAGGTGTTTATCTCCGGTATTCTTATCTTGTTCTCATCTCAGAATTGCAGACTTAACTCCTCAGGCCGTTCAGGGTTGATCATGGAGCAAGTTCAAGCTGAGTTGAGGGAAATGCGAAGCCAGATAGGGCAATTTGGGGAAGACATGCTCCAGGAGCAGAGGATGCTAAGGGGAGAGATCAATCAGATGAAGACTCAGATGGGTTTGATCATGGAAATTTTGAATAGGGTGTTGAAAAAGGAAGACAGTCATGTGCCCGCTTCCACAGCAGAGGATCTCACTCCTCCCATCTCTTTGGGGTCTCCTCTAGACCATGAACTGCCTCGTGGACCCTCCCCACCGTCAGAGCTTTTTCATCAACAACCATTTCTTGAGGGTCTTAATCCAGAAAAGCTTGAAAAGAAGTTTGATCAGATCCCGATGCCATACGCTCAGTTGCTTCAGCACTTGCTCAAGTTTCAGCTGATTGAATTGATTGCTGCGGGACCTCCACACACCAAGTTTCGTATGGGTTCCAATGTCCATGATAGGTGTGAATTCCATTCAGGGGCGCCTGGTCACAATGTTGAAGATTGTAAGATGCTTAAGTATAAAGTCCAAGAGCTCATTGACTCAGGGGCAATCAAATTTACATCAGTTGGCACTGGTAAACAAAGTGATGTTACTCCCAGTGTTGCAAAGGGACTAATGACTCCCTCTTTTGCCAAAGGATCCACCTCGCGTCAGGGATCTCTTCCACAGCCCTTGTTTGTGCCTCAGCCGAGTGCAGAAAGGAAAGTGCAGGGCCAGACTGGGCGCCCAAATCAGCACTGACAGCAGAATTATCAACAACAGGGGCAATCGAGACCAAGAAGGCCCAAAAGGATAATTGACCCTGTTCCTATCCCTTATAGTCAGCTGTTTACGCGCCTGCTCAAGAAGTCTCTGATTCAAACAAGGGGTACCGCGCCAGTACCGTACCCTATTCCTCCCGATTATGACATGACTGCTAGGTGTGAGTTCCACTCGGGAACGTTCGGGCACACAATTGATGAGTGTAATGTATTCAGGCATAAGGTGCAAGACCTGGTGGACTCAGAGATTATCGTATTCACTGAAGATGATATGTACATCAATGGAAGCCTCCTTTCTCAAATGAACACTCAGTCTGCAAGTACGTCCAGGCGGAATTAAGCTTCCTCAGCAATAGCAACCTTCAGCTTCTTTACTGCATTTTCATTTGTAGTTTTTTATTTCTTGTTAAAAGCATCGTGTGTATGCAAGACTTGTTTGTTTTTATGATGATATTAATGCAATGAGTATGTTTTCCTTGAAGTAATCCATTCGTATTCACTCTTAAATGTTTTTATGCACTGCAATACCAATTTTCTTTGTTTAGAACTCTTGAGGGAGGATGACGAAATAAGAACGCAGGTCTCTAATAGTACGCTTTTGGATAGAACCCTGTTGAGGATGTACAGGCATTGTTTCAAAACCATAAACACTGGAGAGATAAGGAGATAAACCCTCGTTAACCCCTTTGAGCCTCGGAGTAGGAGTTTCTTTCGTACGAAAAAACCCTCATATTTAACCCAGGGGCAGGGTAGGCGTCAGTTAGTTTGACCAAGCGCTCAAATTCCAAGGAGAGTGTGCAAGAGATATAAAACCCCGATGGTTATCCGTTAACAACTAAGGAGTGAGGCGGTCACGACCCTTTCAAGCAAGTAAGACAACCAGTGTCACACGCTTTGTTCAAAAGGGGAATAAAAAGAGAAAGCCCGCTAAGTCGAAAATTGAAAACAAGCGACTTAGGAAAAAGTCAGGGCATCCCGCTGGACTTCAAAATCAAAAAAACTCAAAAGAGTCAGTCCAGGCAAAAATTAGGGATCAAAAAAAAAAGCAAAAGAAAAAGCGAAAGGCGAAAAGAAAATCTCCGATAAGAACAAATTCGTGTGATTACAGACACAAAAGATAAAAGGGACGACTGTCTCTCCAAAACCTCCTTAGGGGTCAAACCATTAGTGGCATAGGTTCCTTGAAGATCATAAATCTTTCAAGAAATGAGCGTTTGGGTCAGATTAACTGAACATAGGACTGGAGAACATCACGAAGAGTGGGTGGGCACCGATAAACTTTGAGCCATAAATCCTTTTTTCTGAAACCGTGAACCAGACCACGTTACAACCCTCTAAAGTCCTAATTGAAACAGGGTTTATTCCGAAGGCGTACTTCAACAAGACAGCGTTCCCGACTCCTATAAGTTGTGTTAATAAGATTTGTTGGTATTGCATGTGCGCATTGTTTTGCCATTCAAAAATCAAGGTCGCAACTAGCGATTCGTTCACAAGGTTGGGCGACACATTTTCAATAAAAACTTCAAGGTTAACATGAGTGTTGCATTAGAATTCTCATAGATAACTTGTTCTGTTTGCATACATGTGCCTAAGCATCAATGTAGCTTACACAGTGAAAGTCAGTCAAGAAGCTTTATCCTGCCAAGTTGGGTTACTTGAAAATTCCGAAAGACAATCATATCAAGGGGCATGCTGCCAAGAGACTCAGTGTAGAGTGGGCTCTCCCAGTAAGTCGTGTTAAGATGTAGCCAATCTGGGGCAGTCACGTCGAGAAGTCCCTCTGAAATTCAGTTATTCTGGGGCATTCATTCTAAGATCAGGGGCAAAGTCACTTCAAAGCTCATATTGGGACGGGCCACCTCTAGAGTGAGGGAAATTGTCCATTCCTGAAAATGATTAATTGAAAGCACCTCTTCAAGGCAGAATATTTCAGGTCATTGCAAATCCCTTTCGAAGTAATGTACTTCATGGATTATGAAGACTGGGGCAGTTATGTCGAGATATGATAAATCTCTCCAAGAGTTTGAAGACCCTGGGGCAGTGCGAATGCCCGGTCTTTTGTAAAATCCTCTTGAGGTGATTTCTTCCATTAGACCTGGTGGTCTGGGGCAAGTGGAAAGTTCAAAGGGCCGTCTATGACCTTAGAAACAAGTCAGGATTGAAGGGCATCAGGATCGTACTTCCCCAGCAGCTTACTCTCCCCAGCATTGAGGTTGCAATTTCCTCAGCAGAGCAGACCTTCCCCAGCAGGAGACTTGAGAAGTATTTTCTCCGGATTAAGACATATTTCCCCACAGAGTCTGAACGCTTCAGGAAATGTTTTTCTCAACAGCAACGGTACAATCTAATCCTCAACAGATAAGTAAGCTTGATGTTATCCGCTAGCAGGGTGGATGTCAGCACTTACCGTTCCCCCAAGCAGAGTTTGGTAGTAATCCTCGCAACAGTTTGTCCAACAGGGGTTGACATCCCTAGCAGGTTTTAAATCCAAGTGATATCTGGCACTCTTCTGGAATTTCATCCCCAGCAGAAGTTGTTGATCCAAAGATTCGGTCGGAGTGATCCTTCTCAGCAGAGTTCGTGGATTCAGAGGACAATTTATTTTGTCATCAGCTGAATTGGTATTTCCTCTCCGGCATTTATTTTGCTGCAGGGACCCCTTTGCATATCATAAGCATTTGCATCGCATCCTCAAAAACACGGCATTTTCATTTGCATTCGAAGCAAAAGCCAGGTTTGATACTTTCTTTGCCAGCAGGAGGGGGCATCACTCAGGAGATTTTGGAGGGACGCGTTCCTCATATTTGTACTCCCCGGCAGAGTCTTTTATTTAGACTTCTTCCTCCCCAACGGAGTCACCTTACCAGTAGGTTCTGAAATGAGGTGGTTTAAAACAGAAGTTTTGTTTTCACGTTATCCCCAGTAAAGTCCACTTTATGTTGGTTATCCTTTGCGGGTATAATTGAGGTTGTATTCGTTTTATGGGTGCGATTGAGGTCGTATTCGTATTTTATTTGTGGGAGTGATTGAGGTCAGTCTTCCTTTTCGGGTATAATTGAGGTTGTATTCGTTTTGTGGGTGCGATTGAGGTCGTATTATTATTTTATTTGTGGGAGTGATTGAGGTCAGTCTTCCTTTGCGGGTATAATTGAGGTTGTATTCGTTTTGTGGGTGCGATTGTGGTCGTATTCATATTTTATTTGTGGGAGTGATTGAGGTCAGTCTTCCTTTGCGGGTATAATTGAGGTCGTATTCGTTTTCTTGTAGACATGATTGAGGTCATATTCCCTTTTTCCAGCACGCTCCGTCTCGTTGTTCTCATCACTAGCAAATTTCTGGGGTTCTTTCAGTATTTAATCCCCGTGTATCCTGGAATGTCTGAGAGTCGTTGCTATCATACCACTCAGGACCAAGTTGATTGAATAGGGGCAGCTGTTGCACCCCAAAATTTGCCCTCCTTACTTTTTACTAATTGGCTTATGTTTCATTTCATTATCATGTATGCATATCATTAGCATGGGGTAAAGGTGCCTGAGGTAATCCAGGAAGGTCATATCTGGTCCATCACATCATCAAGGGTTCACAGGTGGCAAGGGGGATCTCAAGTGGATTACTCCCTCCTAACTAGTGCATGAATTAGGGTTTTGAGATTCTTGGGTTTATTGCTCCAATGGGCAAGCTCTTTGGGGTTTTATCATCAACAAATGGCATATCTTATCTTTGTTGGAGAGGATACACATCATATTCAGAGGAATTTGAATTCGGAGACTGTGCTATTTCCTCCTAGACTGAGGGTACCAAAACTAGGGTTTGCTATAAAGTCAGTTTATTTCTGATTTTTTGGGGCAAGACTTGATTCCATGGTTTTCCTTGGGTCCCTGAGTGCCTAGGAGTGGAAGATTGGCCATCAGTTTGATTCAGGAGAAGTTCAATTGGCCAATGGATTGAGAATCAGTTAACTTGGTCAAAAAGTCAACTGTGGTCAACACAAAGTCAAACCTCAAGATTTTTGGTCAACATCAAGATTATGGGGTGAAATTCATCATTTGATCAAGGGTTGATCACAATTCATCAGGGAAACCTCAGAATCATCAAGAATCAGGAGTTACTAAATTAGGGTTTTGTAGGAAAAGTCAACTGTACTTTGACCAGGTCTAACTTCCACATACTTCATCAAAAATTCCTCAACCAAAGCCCATCTTGAAGGAAATTTAATTCCCTACAACTTTGTGTCTCACAAGCCAAGGCCAGAAATACTTCATTTGGGAGATATGAGCTAAGACATTATAGGTCGTTTTGAAAGTCAACAAAAGTCAACCTTCTTCAAAAGCTCGTAACTTGAACATGGAAGATCAAATTGACATGGTACCAAAAGGGTTGGTTAGAGGACATCTTGAGGTTTCTAAAAAGTATTAATTTGCATTGAGGAGCTAAAAATTGGAGGAGTTATGCTTAGTCAAAGTTGGGCAATTTTGAGGAGGTGCACAAAGCAAACTATGCCTAAAATCCAAATTTTGACAAATGGACCATAAGTTTCTTAAACCAAACATAAACATAAAGCCATGCACGACCCAAAGAGCATATATTTGGTTTTTCCTCATTTTATTTTATTTTTATTGGATTTATTTAGTTAAAATCCAATAATAAATGAAATAATTCAAAAATAATTAACCATGGATTATTCAGGCCCAACTCACCATCAGAAGAGAAAACCCTAGTCTTTATAAGCCAATTCATGCTAGGGTTGAAGGGCATGCACGTGAAATTATAGGAGATCTCAAGAAAAACCAAAAAGAGGATTCTTCATCAAAGCTCACGACTCAGGAGGTATCATCACAAAATTCTTCCACAAACTCAACCCTAGGGATCTCTGGGACGAAAACCAACCGTCTTTTGGAGCAAAGAGCAAGGATACGCAGTGCTTAGCTTCAGGTTAGTGTCTTTTTTCGCGATCATAGAACTCAGTTTTTAGACATGCATAACATTGTGTGATGCTCACTGATCATCATGATATATTTTATTTTGAATATGGACGTGTATTATGTGCGTATTATGAAATTCAAGTTTTGGACCCACACCTTATTCCGTTTGATTCTCCTTGTATGTTGATTGTTTGAGATTTCTAATGAGATATTTGTGATCCTCATAAAATTCTGGGCAAGATGGTATATTGGTTTGGGCGTTCTGGGTTGGTTTTAATTTGCAGGTGGTGGTGGCAGGCGGCCGGAGCTAGGGCTCCGGCGACCTGGGAAAGCTCCGGCCGGTGAGCAATGGGAATGGAGAAGACGAAATCTCGTCCGTTGGTGAGCTTGATCGTACGTCCCTGGTTTTGCCACGTTTTGTTTTTTTATTTTTTTTCTGAGTTTTAATTAACAATCATGTGCGTGCCATAACACGGTAATTGTCAAGGACTACCAAACCCAACCCTCCATCAAGATGACTTGCGAACCCTTGACTCCATCATGCGGTCACCATCCTGCCAGCGCATTAATGAGGCATGTGCCTTGCACATGGCACGAACATGGTAGGCCTTTTTTATTTTTTTCGTTTTCTGAATGGCTTAGTGGGCTGGGGTGCTATACGCACCCCCCAACCTTCAGCCCAACTCAATTCTAACGTACTTCCTATACTATTCGCACCCCCTAGTTTTTTTTATTTTTTATTTTTTAGGTAGACTTCGCCCTTGGGCCTTTGCTACTCGCACCTCCCCTTTAGCCCATTTCAATCTTTCCAATGCATTCTCTTTACTGTTCGCCCCCCCCCCCCCCCCCCAATACTATTTTCTATTTTATTTTCTTTAATTCATTATATTTCATATTTTAATTTTTTAAAATACCAAATTGCAATAAAATAAAATCCAAAAAATTCATGCATCATATTTATTCACTTATAAAATATTTACAAATTTTATTTTTTTTATTTTATTCTATTTTCTCATTTAAAATTAATTGTTTAAATCATTTTCTTTTTAATTACACATCTCATGCATACTTAAACTTCTTGATTTTATTTCTCTTCATCCATAAAATGTTTTTCATTCGTTCTTTTTGCATTCATTCATGAACATTCCAAAGTGTTTAAAAATATTTTTCTTGCATTTTTAAATATTTTTTACATTGCATTTAGGTTCCCCTCTTTGGCACATTGAACCTTATCCCTTATTTGACTTTCGTATGATTATTTGAATGGCTAACACTTTGAATTTTTGCAGGGATTTTTTATATGTTGTTTGCCTCTGGTTGAGGAACCTTAGTGATTAATTTGGGAATTTTAGGAATCATTTTTCTAATTATTGGGTTTGTTTTCAATTGAGATTTTCTTGCAGGCGCACCTTTGACTTTGTATAATTACCTTGTTTGAAAGGCACTTGTGCCATTTGCTTTGGGGCTGTTCTTTGTTTATTGGATTCATGTTTGGATTATTATCATTGTTGTTTGCCATTGCTTGATTTTCATTCACCTCATTGCTCTTATTCACGTCCGTTTCCCACTAACCTTTCATGCAGGATTAAGGTAAGTTCTTTAAGGGTATGGATAAATATCCATGGTCACCCTTACCTTTTCCTCTTTCATCTTTTTTCTTTAGGGTTTAGGTCATCTTTAAGCCTCACTAACCGTAGGTCACCCATGCATGATAACATTAGGACCATTAGTCTCCCTTTAGAGTTACCCTTGTGTCTTCTCTCTTCTCATCTCAAATTTCTTTAAAACACTTAATAATAATAAGGTGTATTGCGCACGAGCCTTAAGTATGGGGAATGAGAAATGAGGGGCTTCCTCTCATCTTTCTAGAGTGCTTAGCGAGCGTCCTGTGTTGGGACGATGCGTTAAGTATTCGCCCCTATGCCCTAGACTTTGGTGCAATGCAGCTTAGGAACTAACTTAAGCCACTTCTGTCCTAAAAAACACCAACCAACCTCAAACCTTTTTGTCCTGCGGGACCTTCAACTTAAAGGCTATTTTCAAAAAGGGCACGTTACCTTCCGTCTGAGTCGCAAACAGGCATCGACCCTAACTGCCGGACGCGAACTTAACGTCGCTCATAAAAAACACAAAAAGAACTTGGTCCGGACTACGTTGACTCTGAATTCCCCATTGCACAAAGGGGGTACGTAGGCCTAGGACGTCGACGTCCTACTGAGTCTGTCTTTGTTTTCCCTCTCCGTTTTAGTACAGCCCTAGATGATAGTATAACTTACCCTTAGAATAGACAACAAGCATGGATCCCATCGAGTACGATGGACGCGTGGGGTGCTAGCACCTTCCCCTCGCGTAACCGACTCCCGAACCCAGGCTATGGTTGCGATGACCCTTCCTTTCCCTCTTCCTAAGGTTTATGCAGTGTTCCCTTTCCCTCTCTTGGGATAAATTTACACGGCTGGCGACTCTATTTTTCCGCGCCACTCTCGCGTTTGTACCTGGATGAAAATCCAGGGAGCGACATAAATATCCCTCTTCGCTTTGCCCGAAGCGATAGAGTTTTGTTTTATAGGGTTGTAGTTTCAAGAATCAACTTGTTCATTAATAAAATAACGTCGTTCTGTAATTTCCGCATTAATTGCTATTTTCTCTTTTCGTTTTTCAGAAAATGGTAATCCTAAAAAACAACTCGATAATAAAAATAAGTAGTAAAAGAAATACAATGCACACACTTGCATTTTCTCTACCTCTTCTAAACACAAATCATCACGTCATGCAGATTGCTTGTTTTAAACCTCGTTGAAACATACGATCCGATGCCTTCTCCCGACTTTGAGTTCCCGGTATTTGGGGCTGAAGAAGAAGTTGACGACGAAATTCCAGAAGAGATCTCCCGATTACTCAGACAAGAGAAAAGGTCCATTGAACCTCACAAAGAGCCGTTGGAAACGATCAACGTGGGTTCAGAAAAAGAAAGAAAAAAAGTCAAGATTGGGGCACTGCTCAGTCCAACTGTCAAAGAAAGTTTGACGAAACTTCTCAAAGAGTTTCCCGATGTATTCGCTTGGTCCTATTAGGACATGCCAGGGTTGGATACCAGCATCGTGGAACATCATCTACCGTTAAGATCAAAATGTCCATCGGTAAAACAAAGGTTGAGACGGACTCATCCAGACATGGCTGTCAAAATCAAAGAGGAGGTACAGAAACAGATTGATGCGGGTTTCCTCGCCACATCAGAATATCCGCAATGGTTAGCCAATATCGTACCCATTCCGAAAAAGGAGGGAAAGGTCAGAATGTGTGTGGATTATAGAGATCTAAACAAGGCTAGTCCAAAGGACGACTTTCCCTTACCACACATTGACATGCTGGTAGACAGTACAGCAAAGTTCAAAGTTTTCTCCTTCATGGATGGATTCTCGGGCTATAATCAAATAAAAATGGCGCCGAAAGACATGGAGAAAACTTCGTTCATTACCCCATGGGGTACCTTTTGTTACAAGGTAATGTTGTTCGGTTTGAAGAACGTCGGGGCAACCTATCAAAGGGCCATGACTACTCTATTTCATGACATGATACACAAGGAAATCGAGGTGTATGTCGATGACATGATTGCAAAATCTAAGACAGAAGAGGAGCATGTGACCCACCTATCAAAACTATTCGAGCGGTTGAGAAAGTACAAACTCCGCTTGAATCCCAACAAGTGCACCTTCGGTGTCCGTTCAGGGAAACTCTTAGGGTTCATCATCAGCCAGAAAGGAATTGAGGTTGATCCCGACAAGGTCAAGGCCATTCAAGAAATGCCTTCTTCGAAAACTGAAAAATAAGTCAGAGGATTCCTGGGACGGTTGAACTACATCTCTAGATTCATATTCCTCATGACCGCGACATGTGCGCCGATTTTCAAATTACTCAAAAAGAACCAGGACTGCATTTGGACAGAAGACTGTCAAACTGCTTTCAACAGTATTAAGGAATATTTGTTGAACCCACTGATTCTATCACCTCCAGTGGAAGGAAGACCACTGATCATCTACCTCACAGTCCTAGAGGACTCCATGGATTGTGTACTTGGCTAACAAGACGAAATCAAAAGGAAAGAGTCTGCCATCTACTATTTGAGCAAGAAATTCACCGACTGCGAGACTTGATATACTATGCTTGAGAAAACTTGTTGCACTTTGGCTTGGGCAGCCAAACGTCTTCGCCAGTACATGATTCGTCACACTGCTTGGTTGGTCTCCGAAATGGATCCAATCAAGTATGTCTTTGAAAAGCCTGCTCTCACGGGAAGGATTGCCCGTTGGCAGATGTTGTTATCAGAATATGACATAGAGTACCACGCTCAGAAAGGCGTTAAAGGAAGTGTTTTAGCCGATCATTTGGCTCATCAACCGATTGACGATCAGGAATCAGTCGAATTTGACTTCCCAGACAAATATGTCATGTATCTAAAAATGAAAGACTGCGATGAACCACTACCCAGTGAAGGGCCAGAACCAGGTTCCCAATGGGGACTAATCTTTGACGGAGCTGTCAATCATTATGGAAACGGAATTGGAGCAATCATCATAACACCTCAGGGTACCCACATTCCTTTCACTGCCAGACTTACATTCAAGTGCACAAATAACGAGGCCGAATACGAAGCTTGTATTATGGGTCTCAAAGAAGCGATCGACTTAAGGATTAAGAACTTTGATGTATATGGCGACTCAGCCCTGGTTATCAATCAGATCAAAGGAGATTGAAACACATACCAATCAGGACTGATTCCTTACAAAGACTATGCGAGAAGGTTGTTACCTTTCTTCAACAGAATCGAGTTTCATCACATCCCTCGTGATGAGAATCACATGGCTGATGCATTAGCCACTCTCTCTTCCATGATTAGTGTAGGTCAATGGAACGACTTACCTAAGATCGACATAATGCGCCTTGAACGGCCCGCTTACATCTTTACGATTGAAGCAGTCATAGACGACAAACCTTGGTATCACAATATCAAATGCTTCCTCAGAAACAAGAGTACCCACCTGGGGCACTGAGGAAGGATAGAAAAACCCTCAGAAGGCTGGCTGGCAGCTTCTTCCTGAGCAGTGACACTCTCTATAAGAGAAATTTCGACATGATCTTGCTCCGATGCGTAGACAGACCAGAAGCAGACATGCTGATAAAAAAAATTCATGAAGGATCCTTTGGCACTCATGCCAATGGACACACAATGGCGAGAAAAATTCTAAGAGCAGGGTACTATTGGTTAACCATGGAATCCGACTGCTACAAGTACATGAGGAGATGTCACAAGTGTCAGATATACTCCGACAAAATCCATGTACCGCCAACGCATCTCAAAGTTCTTTCTTCCCCATGGCCTTTTTCCATATGGGGAATCGACATGATCGGTGTGATTGAACCCAAGGCTTCGAACGGACATCGGTTCATCCTGGTAGCCATTGATTACTTCACCAAGTGGGTCGAAGTAGCATCATACGCCAATGTAACCCGACAAGTGGTAGTCCGATTTATCAAAAATAATCTCATCTTCTGTTATGGTGTTCCGAGCCAGATCATTACTGATAATGGATCCAACATGAACAACAAGATGATGAAAGAGTTGTGTACTGAGTTCAAAATCGAACACCATAACTCATCTCCCTACCGACCCAAGATGAACGGAGCGGTAGAAGCGGCTAACAAGAACATCAAAAGGATCGTTCAAAAGATGGTTGTAACCTACAAAGATTGGCACGAAATGCTGCCATTCGCTCTTCATGGTTATCGCACATCTATCCACACTTCAACAGGGGTAACCCCTTTCTCTCTAGTATATGGCATGGAGGCAGTGCTTCCCATAGAAGTAGAGATCCCATCAATCCGGGTATTGATGGAAGCTAAGTTAACAGAAGCTGAATGGTGTCAAAGTCGACACGACGAACTGAATCTGATCGAAGAAAAACGAATAATGGCTCTGTGCCATGGTCAGTTGTATCAACAGAGGATGAAGAAGGCGTTTGAGAAAAAGGTCTGACCTCGCGTCTTCAGAAAAGGAGACCTTGTGCTCAAGAAGATACAATCATTTCTCACTGATTCCCGGGGCAAATGGACCCCGAATTATGACGGCCTCTATGTGGTCAAGAAAGCCTTCTTAGGCGGCGCCTTGAGACTTGCAACAATGGACGGAGAGGAATTTTCCTACCCCACAAATGTTGACGTAGTCAAGAAATACTTAACCTAAATAAAATAAAATAAAAAAATGTCTCGGTGGATTGAAAACCCGAAAGGGCGATCCAGGCAAAAATTAGAGACATGATCAAAAATCATCCCGGTGGATTGGAAACATCACAGTACAATCCAGGCAAAAATTAGGGATAATGGCAAGTAATTATGTTCGACAAAGGGGCAAGTCCCTCGGCAGCAGTTACATCATCCGTCAGGAAAACTCCAGTCAGGATCATCTTCGACAGAAGCTCAGGATGTCCAGAATTCAAAGTTGGTAGAAGGATGGTGGTCATTATGTTTCAGTGTAGCCCTTTTCCCTTAAATTACCATTTTTAAACTTTGTAAATACTATATGGAATCATGCGTTTGGCAGATTTCTGATGCGTCTGCAAGTGCACGGAAATATCGAAGTAATATAAAAGATTGTCGAACCCACAGAGACCAATGTCAACCTACCGTAATCTATCATCGCTTTGTAAAGCTAAGGCTAATGATATTCGATAAAAGGGAAACTAGAACTAAAACTAAAAATGAACTTAGAAAATATGATAATAAATAGAGGCCGGAATATGGGTTCTGCGTTCCTAAAGGACTTTGTAAAATTCGGGTACTAATTACAACTATAACTTAGTTCCATAGAATAAACCAACTTAAAGACTTCACCTCACGCTCTCGCGGTATTAACTAAAGTCATGTTCCCTAATCCCAAGATTTTGCTCTCGCTAGCCCGGTAACTAGGAAATATATTTTGAAAGCCAATAATGTCCTAAACGTATCTAAAGCGCTCTCGCTGTATTTAAATATGTTGCCTAATTTCCACTATCCGGTTCGACCCCCACGCTCTCGCAGTGCCGGCTCTAACCTTAATTAATTTCTCACTCTCATGACAAAATCGTGTTAAATAACCTCTCACTCCCGTGACAAAGCTATTTAAATTAGACTTGGAAATTAAAACCAAAACAGAATTTTAATCATAAGTTCGCACCTATTATTTTCTACCGAGTCCCGCCGGTAACGACGGTCCTCATACGCCGGTCTCCGGACAATTTAGCAAGACAAGGAATTAAACGTAAACAAATTAAACATTATAATTGCATTTGAAAGCATCATGATAATTAATTTAGGAAAGCGATAAACAATAATAACAAACAATTAGATAAAGAACCTGTAAAGACTTGAAGTAAAATGCGGGAAATAAAGAAACTTGAATTAACTTTAACTTCAGTAATGACGGCAAGATTGTTGATCCAAGCAAGTTACATAGAACATAGGCCTAAATACTAATGGTGGAGTAATTCCTCGATGTGAGAAAATACTCCTTTTACAATTGTAATTTTCTTCCTAAAACTACGAACAGCGCTTTCACGCACAAAACTTGGATCCCCCTGAAACTGGTCCTATATATAGTGATAACAGGTTGGAAGTTACTTCTGAATTCATGTGAAAAGTAGTAGAGATAATGGGGCGTTGGAGAAGTAGTGGAGATAATGGGAAGTTGTAGAAGTTGTGGCCGAAAATATCTGAAGCACTTCCTTGACTGGCTTAACGTGGTTTTGGTCTAGTTTATACCCGTTGAGAAGTCCACGTAGTTTAAAATTGGATTCTGAGAATTTCCCTTGTGCCGGTCGTCATGGACCTGTGACGAGCGTCATAGCTTTTAGCTTGTGACAGTCGCCATGCCTATGTTACGGTCGTAACGCTTCCTTAATGCAAATCCTTATTTCTGCTGTAAAAACACCTGCTTTTCTTCTATTTTCTTCTGTTTTCTTCTTCTTTCTTCTTGCTGGTTGACTTAAAGAGAATTCCTGAAAATGAACTTAATACTCGCAAATACAATGTTAACAAACGAAAATAACGAAGTAAATCAATGTAATTCGGGGCAAAATATACTATGCATTTTCGAGTTATCAAACTCCCCCACACTTAAACCTTTGCTTGTCCTCAAGCAAACCATGACTGGCGAGAAAAATAGTGTATACGGATACTCATCCTAGGCTACCAACTCTACTTCGGTTAAGTTTGTATCGATAGGTATTGCTCACACATTAAGGATATCGTAACAACACAATTCCTCTTTTGCGGTCATCAACCTCCATCCTATACAAACTAATCCGAATCATGTCATTATACCTAAGCCTAACTCAGTCATCCTTCCTTCGTCCCTTTTCATTCTGGCACAATCACATTAAGCCCGTTATCCTTTCACACTCATGGTAGGATGGCCTGTTAGTGACTATGATCTCATTATCATCATTTTTTTCTTTTTGCACATTATCTTAAAAATCAATAAAATAAAGGAGTTTGCACCGTTGGGCTAAATGATTGGGTGAGGATCACCTAACTTAGAAGGAGCATTTCTTTTCATTCATTCATTTTTTCTTTTCTTAATTTACCTTTTAAGCCTGAGATCATACACTTATTTGCATCGGCTTCCTACTTAGTGTGTGCTTAGGATGGTGTTGACTGCTAAATAAACTAATTAGGGACTACTAAAGGGGTGAGAACTTAAGGCTATCGCATAACAAGTACTCAAATTGATTTCCATAATTTAGAGGCTCACGGTGTTAAAACGATACTGATCTTGCGGAATTTTCCCAAGTCTCACAATCTAACCTCAATTTCGTCTGTAACCTAAGATTTTCAAAAGAAACTCTATTTTTAACTCAAAAAATTTTCAAAATATTTGGTATGGCTCAAGAAATTGGGTGAATCAAATAAGTAACGGAAATTACGCATACAGACTCGATAGCACATGCAAAGACGCAACGAAACATTAAAATAGAAAAAAAAAATTAAAATCATGCTAGAAAATAGTAAATCTAACTAGAAAGCGGTAAATGTTCCTCCCCCACACTTAAACCAAACATTGTCCTCAATGTTTTGATAAAAGGTGGTAGAGGAAAGATAGAACCTGTATGAATGCCATTGCGTGCTACCACAGCCAAATTCACTCTGATTCTTCCCTTGTTGTCCCTGTCTTCGCTGGCCACTTCTACTCCGGCGTCTTGTACTACGAGTTATCTGAATTTGCTGGAACTTCACTTTACTGAAGCCGCTCATCATACTACCTGTTTCCGAAGGAAGTACCTGCAAAAATGTTAGAAAGATACAGTGCGGTGTGTGCAGGTGAAACCTGACCATGCGAAAAGACAAGGAGAAGGTGAGTTACGAACGGGAGAGATATGCCCTCTCCTATCATACTCAACATTGGTGTCACCACCAGCAGCGACATTCGTAGGAATGCCTATGGGCACCAACTCATCTTAAGGGATTGTCATCTAGAGATCTTTCGCCTAAATGCAGCTGAGACGTGACAAGTGATACAATTCTTTATTTTCTGCAAACACAAACAATAAAAGTAAAACATTAAATTAAAATCTCGTGGGTTGCTACCCACGCATCATTTTATTCAACGTCGATAGCTCGACGGTTAGGAGTGTTAATCTTCGGTTTCCATGGCCACTTATCAAGCCATCTCACATATCCCTCGCCTTTTCTTTTCTTCCTTCTGTGGGGCGTTTGATTCTTTTGAACTTGTGGTGGTGGTTCTGGATCTATCCTAAGTATTAGCTTTTCGAGTTTGGGCTTAGTTATCTCATCCACCATCTGAAAGTCTAACCTTACCCTCTTAGCAGTAATGATATCCCAAGTTTCATGGTCCTCGAATTTTCTCTTTTTATGCGTGACCTCAAACAAAGATGCATCGGTGTGGATATTTTCCAATACCTCCGTATACGTTTTGGATTGGGATTCTACCTTAGCTTCCACAAACCTTTGCGGGAAAGGAAATGGTGGGGTATATGGAGGAGCAACAACAATAGGTGCATCTTTCTCTACCTCTTTGACGACCTCCCTTTCAGGTGGTCCCAGTAAATTTTTCTCAATCTCTACTTCTTCCTCACCAGAACTCTCCTCAACCTCAATATCACTCTCCTCAACCTCATTATCACTCTCCTCGGGATTCTCGATTTGTTTTCCATTAACGGTTGTTACAACATCCACATGCTCCTCAGGGGAGGGTCCTATTGGTGTCTGTGCAAGCAAGGAGATTTGAGTCTCCAATGCCACAGTGTGAGTCGCGAGGGACTCGACTATTGTGTTTATCTGCCTAAGGGTTTCATAAGTATCGAGATGTTGTTTTCTAAGCTCTTCATTCTGGAGAGTTTGTGTCTCCACAAAGTGCTCCATCATAGACTCTACCCTCGAATTAGTTGTTGTTTCAATGAAGTCCTCCATTAATGCTTCGAGGTTGGAATTAACAGATTCTTGTGGTTCCCCAAAATATTGGGAATGGTGATCGTAGAGGGAATTTTGGTGCGGTTCCTCGAGATATTGGGAGAGATTCAGTGTCGCATTGAAATCCTGCATTAATATTTCTAGGTTGGAATTATGAGATTCTTGCGGTTCCTCGAAATTTTGGGAATGGTAATCATAGGAAAAATTTGGTTGCGGTTCCTCAAAATATTGGGAGTATTGCGGTTGGTAATTGTAGAGAAAATTTGGGTACGACTCCTCAAGATATTGTGAGTGGTAATCATAGAGAAAATTTGGGTGATACATAGTTTTTAATTTTTTTTTATTATTTTTTTTATGGGAGTGCCTTTGTCTATACGGTGCAACAACGGAATAACAATATTGACTGTTAGTCTCCGGCAACGGCGCCAAAAACTTGATGCATCCGCAAGTGCACGGAAATATCGAAGTAATATAAAAGATTGTCGAACCCACAGAGACCAATGTCAACCTACCGTAATCTATCGTCGCTTTGTAAAGCTAAGGCTAATGATATTCGATAAAAGGGAAACTAGAACTAAAACTAAAAATGAACTTAGAAAATATGATAATAAAGAGAGGTCGGAATATGGGTTCCGCGTTCCTAAAGGACTTTGTAAAATTCGGGTACTAATTACAACTATAACTTAGTTCCATAGAATAAACCAACTTAAAGACTTCGCCTCACGCTCTCGCGGTATTAACTAAAGTCATGTTCCCTAATCCCAAGATTTTTCTCTCGCTCGCCCGGTAACTATGAGATATATTTTGAAAGCCAATAATGTCCTAAGCGTATCTAAAGCGCTCTCGCTGTATTTAGATATGTTGCCTAATTTCAACTATCCGGTTCGACCCCCACGCTCTCACAGTGCCGGCTCTAACCTTAATTAATTTCTCACTCTCATGACAAAATCGTGTTAAATAACCTCTCACTCCCGTGACAAAGCTATTTAAATTAGACTTGGAAATTAAAACCAAAACAGAATTTTAAGCATAAGTTCGCACCTATTATTTTTTACCGAGTCCCGCCGGTAACGACGGTCCTCATACGCCGGTCTCCGGACAATTTAGGAAGACAAGGAATTAAACGTAAACAAATTAAACATTATAATTGCATTTGAAAGCATCATGATATTTAATTTAGGAAAGCGATAAACAATAATAACAAACAATTAGATAAAGAACCTGTAAAGACTTGAAGTAAAATGCGGGAAATAAAGAAACTTGAATTAACTTTAACTTCAGTAATGACGGCAAGATTGTTGATCCAAGCAAGTTACATAGAACATAGGCCTAAATACTAATGGTGGAGTAATTCCTCGATGTGAGAAAATACTCCTTTTACAATTGTAATTTTCTGCCTAAAACTACGAACAGCGCTTTCGCGCACAAAACTTGGATCCCCCTGAAACTGGTCCTATATATAGTGATAACAGATTGGAAGTTACTTCTGAATTCATGTGAAAAGTAGTAGAGATAATGGGGCGTTGGAGAAGTAGTGGAGATAATGGGAAGTTGTAGAAGTTGTGGCCGAAAATATCTGAAGCACTTCCTTGACTGGCTGAACGTGGTTCTGGTCTAGTTTATACCCGTTGAGAAGTCCACGTAGTTTAAAATTGGATTCTGAGAATTTCCCTTCTGCCGGTCGTCATGGACCTGTGACGAGCGTCATAGCTTTTAGCTTGTGACAGTCGCCATGCCTATGTTACGGTCGTAACGCTTCCTTAATGCAAAATCCTTATTTCTGCTGTAAAAACACCTGCTTTTCTTCTATTTTCTTCTGTTTTCTTCTTCTTTCTTCTTGCTGGTTAACTTAAAGAGAATTCCTGAAAATGAACTTAATACTCGCAAATACAATGTTAACAAACGAAAATAACGAAGTAAATCAATGTAATTCGGGGCAAAATATACTATGCATTTTCGAGTTATCAAACTCCCCCACACTTAAACCTTTGCTTGTCCTCAAGCAAACCATGACTCGCGAGAAAAATAGTGTATACGGATACTCATCCTAGGCTACCAACTCTACTTCAGTTAAGTTTGTATCGATAGGTATTGCTCACACATTAAGGATATTGTAACAACACAATTCCTCTTTTGCGGTCATCAACCTCCATCCTATACAAACTAATCCGAATCATGTCATTATACCTAAGCCTAACTCACTCATCCTTCCTTCGTCCCTTTTCATTCTGGAACAATCACATTAAGCCCGTTATCCTTTCACACTCATGGTAGGATGGCCTGTTAGTGACTATGATCTCATTATCATCATTTTTTTCTTTTTGCACATTATCATAAAAATCAATAAAATAAAGGAGTTTGCACCGTTGGGCTAAATGATTGGGTGAGGATCACCTAACTTAGAAGGATCATTTCTTTTCATTCATTCATTTTTTCTTTTCTTAATTTACCTTTTAAGCCTGAGATCATACACTTATTTGCATCGGCTTCCTACTTAGTGTGTGCTTAGGATGGTGTTGACTGCTAAATAAACTAATTAGGGACTACTAAAGGGGTGAGAACTTAAGGCTATCGCATAACAAGTACTCAAATTGATTTCCATAATTTAGAGGCTCACGGTGTTAAAACGATACTGATCTTGCGGAATTTTCCCAAGTCTCACAATCTAACCTCAATTTCGTCTGTAACCTAAGATTTTCAAAAGAAACTCTATTTTTAACTCAAAAAATTTTCAAAATATTTGGTATGGCTCAAGAAATTGGGAGAATCAAATAAGTAACGGAAATTACGCATACAGACTCGACAGCACATGCAAAGACGCAACGAAACATTAAAATAGAAAAAAAATTAAAATCATGCTAGAAAATAATAAATCTAAATAGAAAGCGGTAAATGTTCCTCCCCCACACTTAAACCAAACATTGTCCTCAATGTTTTGATAAAAGGTGGTAGAGGAAAGATAGAACCTGTATGAATGCCATTGCGTGCTACCACAGCCAAATTCACTCTGATTCTTCCCTTGTTGTCCCTGTCTTCGCTGGCCACTTCTACTCCGGCGTCTTGTACTATGAGTTATCTGAATTTGCTGGAACTTCACTTAACTGAAGCCGCTCATCATACTACCTGTTTCCGAAGGAAGTACCTGCAAAAATGTTAGAAAGATACAGTGCGGTGTGTGCAGGTGGAACCTGACCATGCGAAAAGACAAGGAGAAGGTGAGTTACGAACGGGAGAGATATGCCCTCTCCTATCATACTCAACATTGGTGTCACCACCAGCAGCGACATTCGTAGGAATGCCTGTGGGCACCAACTCATCTTAAGGGATTGTCATCTAGAGATCTTTCGCCTAAATGCAGCTGAGACATGACAAGCGATACAATTCTTTATTTTCTGCAAACACAAACAATAAAAGTAAAACATTAAATTGAAATCTCGTGGGTTACTACCCACGCATCGTTTTATTCAACGTCGATAGCTCGACGGTTAGGAGTGTTAATCTTCGGTTTCCATGGCCATTTATCAAGCCATCTCACATATCCCTCGCCTTTTCTTTTCTTCCTTCTGTGGGGCGTTTCATTCTTTTGAACTTGTGGTGGTGGTTCTGGATCTATCCTAAGTATTAGCTTTTCGAGTTTGGGCTTAGTTATCTCATCCACCATCTCAAAGTCTAACCTTACCCGCTTAGCAGTAATGATATCCCAAGTTTCATGGTCCTTGAATTTTCTCTTTTTATGCGTGACCTCAAACAAAGATGCATCGGTGTGGATATTTTCCAATACCTCCGTATACATTTTGGATTGGGATTCTACCTTAGCTTCCACAAACCTTTGCGGGAAAGGAAATGGTGGGGTATATGGAGGAGCAACAACAATAGGTGCATCTTTCTCTACCTCTTTGACGACCTCCCTTTCAGGTGGTCCCAGTAAATTTTTCTCAATCTCTACTTCTTCCTCACCAGAACTCTCCTCAACCTCAATATCACTCTCCTCAACCTCATTATCACTCTCCTCGGGATTCTCGATTTGTTTTCCATTAACGGTTGTTACAACATCCACATGCTCCTCAGGGGAGGGTCCTATAGGTGTCTGTGCAAGCAAGGAGATTTAAGTCTCCAATGCCTCAGTGTGAGTCGCGAGGGACTCGACTATTGTGTTTATCTGCCTAAGGGTTTCATAAGTATCGAGATGTTGTTTTCTAAGCTCTTCATTCTGGAGAGTTTGTGTCTCCACAAAGTGCTCCATCATAGACTCTACCCTCAAATTAGTTGTTGTTTCAATGAAGTCCTCCATTAATGCTTCGAGGTTGGAATTAACAGATTCTTGTGGTTCCCCAAAATATTGGGAATGGTGATCGTAGAGGGAATTTTGGTGCGGTTCCTCGAGATATTGGGAGAGAGTCAGTGTCGCATTGAAATCCTGCATTAATATTTCTAGGTTGGAATTATGAGATTCTTGCGGTTCCTCGAAATTTTGGGAATGGTAATCATAGGAAAAATTTGGTTGCGGTTCCTCAAAATATTGGGAGTATTGCGGTTGGTAATTGTAGAGAAAATTTGGGTACGACTCCTCAAGATATTGTGAGTGGTAATCATAGAGAAAATTTGGGTGATACATAGTTTTTAATTTTTTTTTATTATTTTTTTTATGGGAGTGCCTTTGTCTATACGGTGCAACAACGGAATAACAATATTGACTGTTAGTCTCCGGCAACGGCGCCAAAAACTTGATGCATCCGCAAGTGCACGGAAATATCGAAGTAATATAAAAGATTGTCGAACCCACAGAGACCAATGTCAACCTACCGTAATCTATCGTCGCTTTGTAAAGCTAAGGCTAATGATATTCGATAAAAGGGAAACTAGAACTAAAACTAAAAATGAACTTAGAAAATATGATAATAAAGAGAGGTCGGAATATGGGTTCCGCGTTCCTAAAGGACTTTGTAAAATTCGGGTACTAATTACAACTATAACTTAGTTCCATAGAATAAACCAACTTAAAGACTTCGCCTCACGCTCTCGCGGTATTAACTAAAGTCATGTTCCCTAATCCCAAGATTTTTCTCTCGCTCGCCCGGTAACTATGAGATATATTTTGAAAGCCAATAATGTCCTAAACGTATCTAAAGCGCTCTCACTGTATTTAGATATGTTGCCTAATTTCAACTATCCGGTTCGACCCCCACGCTCTCACAGTGCCGGCTCTAACCTTAATTAATTTCTCACTCTCATGACAAAATCGTGTTAAATAACCTCTCACTCCCGTGACAAAGCTATTTAAATTAGACTTGGAAATTAAAACCAAAACAGAATTTTAATCATAAGTTCGCACCTATTATTTTTTACCGAGTCCCGCCGGTAACGACGGTCCTCATACGCCGGTCTCCGGACAATTTAGGAAGACAAGGAATTAAACGTAAACAAATTAAACATTATAATTGCATTTGAAAGCATCATGATAATTAATTTAGGAAAGCGATAAACAATAATAACAAACAATTAGATAAAGAACCTGTAAAGACTTGAAGTAAAATGCGGGAAATAAAGAAACTTGAATTAACTTTAACTTCAGTAATGACGGCAAGATGGTTGATCCAAGCAAGTTACATAGAACATAGGCCTAAATACTAATGGTGGAGTAATTCCTCGATGTGAGAAAATACTCTTTTTACAATTGTAATTTTCTGCCTAAAACTACGAACAGCGCTTTCGCGCATAAAACTTGGATCCCCCTGAAACTGGTCCTATATATAGTGATAACAGGTTGGAAGTTACTTCTGAATTCATGTGAAAAGTATTAGAGATAATGGGGCGTTGGAGAAGTAGTGGAGATAATGGGAAGTTGTAGAAGTTGTGGCCGAAAATATCTGAAGCACTTCCTTGACTGGCTGAACGTGGTTTTGGTCTAGTTTATACCCGTTGAGAAGTCCACGTAGTTTAAAATTGGATTCTGAGAATTTCCCTTCTACCGGTCGTCATGGACCTGTGACGAGCGTCATAGCTTTTAGCTTGTGACAGTCGCCATGCCTATGTTACGGTCGTAACGCTTCCTTAATGCAAAATCCTTATTTCTGCTGTAAAAACACCTGCTTTTCTTCTATTTTCTTCTGTTTTCTTCTTCTTTCTTCTTGCTGGTTGACTTAAAGAGAATTCCTGAAAATGAACTTAATACTCGCAAATACAATGTTAACAAACGAAAATAACGAAGTAAATCAATGTAATTCGGGGCAAAATATACTATGCATTTTCGAGTTATCAAACTCCCCCACACTTAAACCTTTGCTTGTCCTCAAGCAAACCATGACTCGCGAGAAAAATAGTGTATACGGATACTCATCCTAGGCTACCAACTCTACTTCGGTTAAGTTTGTATCGATAGGTATTGCTCACACATTAAGGATATCGTAACAACACAATTCCTCTTTTGCGGTCATCAACCTCCATCCTATACAAACTAATCTGAATCATGTCATTATACCTAAGCCTAACTCACTCATCCTTCCTTCGTCCCTTTTCATTCTGGAACAATCACATTAAGCCCGTTATCCTTTCACACTCATGGTAGGATGGCCTGTTAGTGACTATGATCTCATTATCATCATTTTTTTCTTTTTGCACATTATCATAAAAATCAATAAAATAAAGGAGTTTGCACCGTTGGGCTAAATGATTGGGTGAGGATCACCTAACTTAGAAGGAGCATTTCTTTTCATTCATTCATTTTTTCTTTTCTTAATTTACCTTTTAAGCCTGAGATCATACACTTATTTGCATCGGCTTCCTACTTAGTGTGTGCTTAGGATGGTGTTGACTGCTAAATAAACTAATTAGGGACTACTAAAGGGGTGAGAACTTAAGGCTATCGCATAACAAGTACTCAAATTGATTTCCATAATTTAGAGGCTCACGGTGTTAAAACGATACTGATCTTGCGGAATTTTCCCAAGTCTCACAATCTAACCTCAATTTCGTCTGTAACCTAAGATTTTCAAAAGAAACTCTATTTTTAACTCAAAAAAATTTCAAAATATTTGGTATGGCTCAAGAAATTGGGAGAATCAAATAAGTAACGGAAATTACGCATACAGACTCGACAGCACATGCAAAGACGCAACGAAACATTAAAATAGAAAAAAAATTAAAATCATGCTAGAAAATAATAAATCTAACTAGAAAGCGGTAAATGTTCCTCCCCCACACTTAAACCAAACATTGTCCTCAATGTTTTGATAAAAGGTGGTAGAGGAAAGATAGAACCTGTATGAATGCCATTGCGTGCTACCACAGCCAAATTCACTCTGATTCTTCCCTTGTTGTCCCTGTCTTCGCTGGCCACTTCTACTCCGGCGTCTTGTACTATGAGTTATCTGAATTTGCTGGAACTTCACTTAACTGAAGCCGCTCATCATACTACCTGTTTCCGAAGGAAGTACCTGCAAAAATGTTAGAAAGATACAGTGCGGTGTGTGCAGGTGGAACCTGACCATGCGAAAAGACAAGGAGAAGGTGAGTTACGAACGGGAGAGATATGCCCTCTCCTATCATACTCAACATTGGTGTCACCACCAGCAGCGACATTCGTAGGAATGCCTGTGGGCACCAACTCATCTTAAGGGATTGTCATCTAGAGATCTTTCGCCTAAATGCAGCTGAGACATGACAAGCGATACAATTCTTTATTTTCTGCAAACACAAACAATAAAAGTAAAACATTAAATTGAAATCTCGTGGGTTACTACCCACGCATCGTTTTATTCAACGTCGATAGCTCGACGGTTAGGAGTGTTAATCTTCGGTTTCCATGGCCATTTATCAAGCCATCTCACATATCCCTCGCCTTTTCTTTTCTTCCTTCTGTGGGGCGTTTCATTCTTTTGAACTTGTGGTGGTGGTTCTGGATCTATCCTAAGTATTAGCTTTTCGAGTTTGGGCTTAGTTATCTCATCCACCATCTCAAAGTCTAACCTTACCCGCTTAGCAGTAATGATATCCCAAGTTTCATGGTCCTTGAATTTTCTCTTTTTATGCGTGACCTCAAACAAAGATGCATCGGTGTGGATATTTTCCAATACCTCCGTATACATTTTGGATTGGGATTCTACCTTAGCTTCCACAAACCTTTGCGGGAAAGGAAATGGTGGGGTATATGGAGGAGCAACAACAATAGGTGCATCTTTCTCTACCTCTTTGACGACCTCCCTTTCAGGTGGTCCCAGTAAATTTTTCTCAATCTCTACTTCTTCCTCACCAGAACTCTCCTCAACCTCAATATCACTCTCCTCAACCTCATTATCACTCTCCTCGGGATTCTCGATTTGTTTTCCATTAACGGTTGTTACAACATCCACATGCTCCTCAGGGGAGGGTCCTATAGGTGTCTGTGCAAGCAAGGAGATTTAAGTCTCCAATGCCTCAGTGTGAGTCGCGAGGGACTCGACTATTGTGTTTATCTGCCTAAGGGTTTCATAAGTATCGAGATGTTGTTTTCTAAGCTCTTCATTCTGGAGAGTTTGTGTCTCCACAAAGTGCTCCATCATAGACTCTACCCTCAAATTAGTTGTTGTTTCAATGAAGTCCTCCATTAATGCTTCGAGGTTGGAATTAACAGATTCTTGTGGTTCCCCAAAATATTGGGAATGGTGATCGTAGAGGGAATTTTGGTGCGGTTCCTCGAGATATTGGGAGAGAGTCAGTGTCGCATTGAAATCCTGCATTAATATTTCTAGGTTGGAATTATGAGATTCTTGCGGTTCCTCGAAATTTTGGGAATGGTAATCATAGGAAAAATTTGGTTGCGGTTCCTCAAAATATTGGGAGTATTGCGGTTGGTAATTGTAGAGAAAATTTGGGTACGACTCCTCAAGATATTGTGAGTGGTAATCATAGAGAAAATTTGGGTGATACATAGTTTTTAATTTTTTTTATTTTTTTTTATTATTTTTTTTATGGGAGTGCCTTTGTCTATACGGTGCAACAACGGAATAACAATATTGACTGTTGGTCTCCGGCAACGGCGCCAAAAACTTGATGCATCTGCAAGTGCACGAAAATATCGAAGTAATATAAAAGATTGTCGAACCCACAGAGACCAATGTCAACCTACCGTAATCTATCGTCGCTTTGTAAAGTTAAGGCTAATGATATTCGATAAAAGGGAAACTAGAACTAAAACTAAAAATGAACTTAGAAAATATGATAATAAAGAGAGGCCGGAATATGGGTTCCGCGTTCCTAAAGGACTTTGTAAAATTCGGGTACTAATTACAACTATAACTTAGTTCCATAGAATAAACCAACTTAAAGACTTCGCCTCACGCTCTCGCGGTATTAACTAAAGTCATGTTCCCTAATCCCAAGATTTTGCTCTCGCTCGCCCGGTAACTAGGAGATATATTTTGAAAGCCAATAATGTCCTAAACGTATCTAAAGTGCTCTCGCTGTATTTAGATATGTTGCCTAATTTCCACTATCCGGTTCGACCCCCACGCTCTCACAGTGCCGGCTCTAACCTTAATTAATTTCTCACTCTCATGACAAAATCGTGTTAAATAACCTCTCACTCCCATGACAAAGCTATTTAAATTAGACTTGGAAATTAAAACCAAAACAGAATTTTAATCATAAGTTCGCACCTATTATTTTCTATCGAGTCCCGTCGGTAACGACGGTCCTCATACGCCGGTCTCCGGACAATTTAGCAAGACAAGGAATTAAACGTAAACAAATTAAACATTATAATTGCATTTGAAAGCATCATGATAATTAATTTAGGAAAGCGATCTACAATAATAACAAACAATTAGATAAAGAACCTGTAAAGACTTGAAGTAAAATGCGGGAAATAAAGAAACTTGAATTAACTTTAACTTCAGTAATGACGGCAAGATTGTTGATCCAAGCAAGTTACATAGAACATAGGCCTAAATACTAATGGTGGAGTAATTCCTCGATGTGAGAAAATACTCCTTTTACAATTGTAATTTTCTGCCTAAAACTACGAACAGCGCTTTCGCGCACAAAACTTGGATCCCCCTGAAACTAAATGATAGGTCCTATATTTAGTGATTACAGGTTAGAAGTTAGTTCTGAATTCATGTGAAAAGTAGTGGAGATAATGGGGCGTTGGAGAAGTAGTGGAGATAATGGGACGTTGGAGAAGTTGTGGCCGAAAATATCTGAAGCACTTCCTTGACTGGCTAAACGTGGTTTTGGTCTAGTTGATACCCGTTGAGAAGTCCACGTAGTTTAAAATTGGATTTTGAGAATTTCCCTTGTGCCGGTCGTCATGGACCTGTGACGAACGTCATAGCTTTTATCTTGTGACGATCGCCATGCCTATGTTACTGTCGTAACGCTTCCTAAATTCAGAATCCTTATTTCTGCTGTAAAAACACCTACTTTTCTTCTATTTTCTTCTGTTTTCTTCTTCTTTCTTCTTGTTGGTTGACTTAAAGAGAATTCCTGAAAATGAACTTAATACTCGCAAATACAATGTTAACAAACGAAAATAACGAAGTAAATCAATGTAATTCGGGGCAAAATATACTATGCATTTTTGAGTTATCAAACTCCCCCACACTTAAACCTTTGCTTGTCCTCAAGCAAACCATGACTCGCGAGAAAAATAGTGTATACAAATACTCATCCTAGGCTACCAACTCTACTTCGGTTAAGTTTTTATCGATAGGTATTACTCACACATTAAGGATATCGTAACAACACAATTCCGCTTTTGCGATTATCAACCTCCATCCTATACAAAGCAATCCGAATCATGTCATTATACCTTAAGCCTAACTCACTCATCCTTCCTTCGTCCCTTTTCATTCTGGCACAATCACATTAAGCCCGTTATCCTTTCACACTCATGGTAGGATATCCTGTTAGTGACTATGATCTCATTATCATCATTTTTTTCTTTTTGCACATTATCTTAAAAATCAATAAAATAAAGGAGTTTGCACCGTTGGGCTAAATGATCGGGTGAGGATCACCTAACTTAGAAGGAGCATTTCTTTTCATTCATTCATTTTTTCTTTTCTTAATTTACCTTTTAAGCCTGAGATCATACACTTATTTGCATCGGTTTCCTACTTAGTGCGTGCTTAGGATGGTGCTGACTGCTAAATAAACTAATTAGGGACTACTAAAGGGGTGACAACTTAAGGCTATCGCATAACAAGTACTCAAATTGATTTCCATAATTTAGAGGCTCACGGTGTTAAAACGATACCGATCTTGCGGAATTTTCCCAAGTCTCACAATCTAACCTCAATTTCGTCTATAACCTAAGATTTTCAAAAGAAACTCTATTTTTAACTCAAAAAAATTTCAAAATATTTGGTATGGCTCAAGAAATTGGGAGAATCAAATAAGTAACGAAAAGTACGCATACAGACTCGATAGCACATACAAAGACGCAACGAAACATTAAAACAGAAAAAAAAATTTAAAATCATTATAGAAAATAGTAAATCTAACTAGAAAGCGGTAAAATGAAAGCGGTAAATGTTCCTCCCCCACACTTAAACCAAACATTGTCCTCAATGTTTTGATAAAAGGTGGTAGAGGAAAGATAGAACCTGTATGAATGCCATTGCATGCTACCACAGCCAAATTCACTCTGATTCTTCCCTTGTTGTCCCTGTCTTCGCTGGCCACTTCTACTCCGACGTCTTGTACTACGAGTTATCTGAATTTGCTGAAACTTCACTTTACTGAAGTCGCTCATCATACTACTTGTTTCCGAAGGAAGTACCTGCAAAAATGTTAGAAAAATACGGTGCGGCGTGTGCAGGTGGAACCTGACCATGCGAAAAGACAAGGAGAAGGTGAGTTACGAACGGGAGAGATATGCCCTCTCCTATCATACTCAACATTGGTGTCACCACCAGCAGCGACATTTTTAGGAATGCCTGTGGGCACCAACTCATCTTAAAGGATTGTCATCTAGAGATATTTCGCCTAAATGCAGCTGAGACGTGACAAGCGATACAATTCTTTATTTTCTGCAAACACAGACATCAAAAGTAAAACATTAAATTAAAATCTCGTGGGTTGCTACCCATGCATCATTTTATTCAACGTCGATAGCTCGACGGTTAGGAGTGTTAATCTTCGGTTTCCATGGCCATTTATCAATACATCTCACATATCCCTCACCTTTTCTTTTCTTCCTTCTATGGGGCGGTTCATTCTTTTGAACTTGTGGTGGTGGTTCTGGATCTATCCTAAGTATTTGCTTTTCGAGTTTGGGCTTAGTTATCTCATCCACCATCTCAAAGTCTAACCTTACCCTCTTAGCAGTAATGATATCCGAAGTTTCATGGTCCTCGAATTTTCTCTTTTTATGCGTGACCTCAAACAAAGATGCATCGGTGTGGATATTTTCCAATACCTCCGCATATGTTTTGGATTGGGATTCTACCTTAGCTTCCACAAACCTTTGAGGGAAAGGAAATGGTGGGGTATATGGAGGAGCAACAATAATAGGTGCTTCTTTCTCTACCTCTTTGACGACCTCCCTTTCAGGTGGTCCCACTAAATTTTTCTCAATCTCTACTTCTTCCTCACCAGAACTCTCCTCAACCTCAATATCACTCTCCTCATCCTCATTATCACTCTCCTCGGGATTCTCGATTTGTTTTCCATTAACGGTTGTTACAACATCCACATGCTCCTCAGGGGAGGGTCCTATAGGTGTCTATGCAAGCAGGGAGATTTGAGTCTCCAATGCCTCAGTGTGAGTCGCGAGGGACTCGACTATTGTGTTTATCTGCCTAAGGGTTTCATAAGTATCGAGATGTTGTTTTCTAAGCTCTTCATTCTGGAGAGTTTTCGTCTCCACAAAGTGCTCCATCATAGACTCTACCCTCGAATTAGTTGTTGTTTCAATGAAGTCCTCCATTAATGCTTCGAGGTTGGAATTAACAGATTCTTGTGGTTCCTCGAAATATTGGGAATGGTGATCGTAGACGGAATTTTGGTGCGGTTCCTCGAGACATGGGAGAGAGTCAGTGTCGCATTGAAATCCTGCATTAATATTTCTAGGTTAGAATTATGAGATTCTTGCGGTTCCTCGAAATTTTGGGAATGGTAATCATAGGAAAAATTTGGTTGTGGTTCCTCAAAATAATGGGAGTATTGCGGTTGGTAATTGTAGAGAAAATTTGGGTGCGGCTCCTCAAGATATTGTGAGTGGTAATCATAGAAAAAATTTGGGTGATACATAGTTTTTAATTTTTTTTTTTAATTATTTTTTTATGGGAGTGCCTTAGTCTATACGGTGCAACAACGGAATAACAATATTGGCTATTGGTCCCTGGCAATGTCGCCAAAAACTTGATGTGTCCGCAAGTGCACGGAAATATCGAAGTAATATAAAAGATTGTCGAACCCACAGAGACCAATGTCAACCTACCGTAATCTATCGTCGCTTTGTAAAGCTAAGGCTAATGATATTCGATAAAAGGGAAACTAGAACTAAAACTAAAAATGAACTTAGAAAATATGATAATAAAGAGAGGCCGGAATATGGGTTCCGCGTTCCTAAAGGACTTTGTAAAATTCGGGTACTAATTACAACTATAACTTAGTTCCATAGAATAAACCAACTTAAAGACTTCGCCTTACGCTCTCGCGGTATTAACTAAAGTCATGTTCCCTAATCCCAAGATTTTACTCTCGCTCGCCCGGTAACTAGGAAATATATTTTGAAAGCCAATAATGTCCTAAACGTATCTAAAGCGCTCTCGCTGTATTTAGATATGTTGCCTAATTTCCACTATCCGGTTCGACCCCCACGCTCTCGCAGTGTCGGCTCTAACCTTAATTAATTTCTCACTCTCATGACAAAATCGTGTTAAATAACCTCTCACTCCCGTGACAAAGCTATTTAAATTAAACTTGGAAATTAAAACCAAAACAGAATTTTAATCATAAGTTCGCACCTATTATTTTCTACCGAGTCCCGTCGGTAACGACGGTCCTCATACGCCGGTCTCCGGACAATTTAGCAAGACATGGAATTAAACGTTAACAAATTAAACATTATAATTGCATTTGAAAGCATCATGATAATTAATTTAGGAAAGCGATAAATAGTAATAACAAACAATTAGATAAAGAACCTGTAAAGACTTGAAGTAAAATGCGGGAAATAATGACGGCAAGATTGTTGATCCAAGCAAGTTACATAGAACATAGGCCTAAATACTAATGGTGGAGTAATTCCTCGATGTGAGAAAATACTCCTTTTACAATTGTAATTTTCTGCCTAAAACTACGAACAGCGCTTTCGCGCACAAAACTTGGATCCCCCTGAAACTAAATGATAGGTCCTATATATAGTTATAACAGGTTGGAAGTTACTTCTGAATTCATGTGAAAAGTAGTGGAGATAATGGGGCGTTGGAGAAGTAGTGGAGATAATGGGAAGTTGGAGAAGTTGTGGCCGAAAATATCTGAAGCACTTCCTTGATTGGCTGAACGTGGTTTTGGTCTAGTTGATACCCGTTGAGAAGTCCACGTAGTTTAAAATTGGATTCTGAGAATTTCCCTTGTGCCGGTCATCATGGACCTGTGACGAGCGTCATAGCTTTTAGCTTGTGACGGTCGCCATGCCTATGTTACGGTCGTAACGCTTCCTTAATGCAGAATCCTTATTTCTGCTGTAAAAACACCTGCTTTTCTTCTATTTTCTTCTGTTTTCTTCTTCTTTCTTCTTGCTGGTTGACTTAAAGAGAATTCCTGAAAATGAACTTAATACTCGCAAATACAATGTTAACAAACGAAAATAATGAAGTAAATCAATGTAATTCGGGGATAAATATACTATGCATTTTCGAGTTATCAATTTCCATCCTATCAATAAAAGCTGAGCCCTTGTGGTTTTGTTTGCAATTCTTATTTATTTTAGCTTTACAGAACGACGTTTTAACATGATTAACGATTCTTGAAATAAAACAAAAATTAATTTACTTGATAAAACTTTTCTGCTTTTAAAATAAATATGGCAATTTCTTTTGACTGTTGAACATCGATCGCTTCGCCAAAAGTAATCGAGCTTCAAAGTGCAGAATCAAAGTACTCCTTCTAAGCCAGTGCGCCTGAATGAAGGATCAACTGTATCAGATGCGACTTTCCCATCTGATACCCCTGGCAGAGTTATTATCTCCTAAGCCCGACCAACATAGCTCCCGCAGGGACTATCTCTCCTAAGCAAGGCAGAATTCCTATCGTGAACCAGTGATACTTTTCATCCCCCACTGTGGCCGAGTATCCAGTCGTGTTCATCTACTAGTCTGTATGTCGCGTCAGTTTTGTCATCATATACATACATACATCATGCATTATTGATTTATATTCATATTCATATTGCATCACTATCACTCTAGTCGGTCTTGTTCCCTAGTGATAAGAGTCCTCTCAATCGAGTCGTCAGTTCTTTCCTCGTTAGGAAATGAATCATCTAAGCGGTCTCTCCTCCGGTTTATTTCTGGATTGAAGGTGGTTCTTTGACCACTTTGATAACTTGAACCTCTGAAGAGCCAAAGAGCTTCCGAAAAACATCACTCTTCGCCATTGAAGATGATATCTTCGCTTTCCCGAATTAAGGAAAATCCCTAGAGAAAGTCTCTCAAACTAAAGACTTTCAGCAACGCATTGGTTCTTCTCTCCAGAAAGTCAATGTCAACAAAGTCATCGGCACCTCAAAATTGGGGTACATCGTATGGCATTTCTCTGAGAAGATCTCGAGAAAAGTATGATGTAATATCCCCAAACAAAAGCAGTCTCTCAAGAGACTCATTTTCCCCAATAGAGTCAACAAATGGCGTCTCCAACAGAGAAGTTTGTGCCTCTCTATAATCAAAACTTTTTCCATCAAATGGCATCTCCCCAGGAAAATTCGGCGAGAAGTTTGAGGAAAACCGCTACACATGGCGTCCCTTGTCAATAAAGTTTATTGACAAAAGAAACTTAGACCAGTTCCTTGGTAGGAAACCAGGATCGAGGGGAGGTTTACATCAGAAACTTAGACCAGTTCCTTGGTAGGAGACCAAGATCGAGGGGAGGTTTACATCAGAAACTTAGACCAGTTCCTTGGTAGGAGACCAGGATCGAGGGGAAGTTTATATCATAAATTGAGACCAGTTCCTTGGTGGGAAACCAAGATCGAGGGGAAGTTTACCTTTTCTAAGCATCATTGCTTAGCAAAAGAGGAAGGATGCGCGAACTGCCATTCATAACCACCATCAAAATTTTGGGTATTCCGATATTTAATCCTCTTGCACCCCGAATGCCCGAATACCTTCGTCATTCACACCTTCGGGTCCAAGAAGATTAAATAGGGGCATCTGCCATACCCCAAATTTTGACCACTAACATTTCCCATCATTGTGCAAATCATCATCACAATACGGATGAACCATTAGTCTCCCTAAAGATGGGTGAGCATCCACTACAATAAGACTTAGGGTTTCAAGCCCTCTCAGAGCTCTTAGACAAAGGATCAATCAAGAAATGACATTATCTTCAACTTGTCTAGCCTCTCAAATATCCATAAAGGATCAAGAGGACTCCCACTTCAAGAATCAAGCACAAGGCTGCAGCATTCCAAGTGGATCAAGCCTTAAGATTGCCAGTGTCACCAAACTAGGGTTTTGGTCGACCAGGGCCTCCAGTTGGAATTTTTCCTCTGGGCATGAGCCAATGCTTCAAAGCATAACCTATGATGCTCCAAGGGACATCCTAAACCCAATCACCAAGTCAATTTAGCCTCAGGGGATGCATTCACTAAAAATCAGGAATTAGGGTTTCTTGACCTAATTCACCCCTAAGTTTACTTTTGGGACAAAACATGAGCCAAGACCTCAAGAGGGGATTTGAGGGTCTCTAACACACCACATTGATCCATTTACAACAATTTATTGGTCTAAAAAGCTTGAGCAATAAGTTTCAATTTCATCAGAACCACAGTTAGGGTTTCGCGAAAAAAGTCAATTGTATCTTTGACTTTTGACTAGGACATGCTCCCAAACCCTAAGACAAGATTCAATACACCCTATAACACCTATTAAATCAATCCATCAAGTTTGATTTAGGTCAAGGACTTGATTTCATAGAGGATCGCACAGTTTGGAATTCATCTGACAAAAAGTCAACTGTGCACAAAAGTCAAACTTTGACTTTTTGAGATTTTTCACAATTATGGTTCTTCGACCCCAAAATGATGTTAAATTATGATTGGAATCATCATTCATCAAGAAAAATTAAGAAAAGTGAGATAACTTGTAAAAGGGGTAACCATAAAAAACCTAGAAAATTTTCTAAGTTATGGAACAAAGTGGCTAGGGTACCAACTTTGGAGGATCATAACTCCTAAACCACAAGGCCATTTTTTCCCATCCAAAGCTGGATTTGTAGCTCTAATTACCCTCTACAAAAGCTTCAACTACACCTCATTCCAATTCATCATGGATTTTGAGTTATGGAATGATCAAAATCACAAAAAGTGAAAATGTCACTTTTTTCCAACACTTAGTGAAATTTTCACTAAGTCAGAATCTGCCTTCACTTTTTTCCAAATGTAAGGGCATTTTTCACTTGGATCCAAAAAGTATCAAAACCAATTATGATCAAACAGTTGTTGTATCATATGAGGGCTTTCCAAAATAGCCAAGAACTCCATCAAATTCCACTTGGGCCATGAGATATGACAATGGCAATATGCCTTGCTAAAAACTGCCAAAGCAAGGCAGATTTTGGAGTTTTGCTCAAATTTTGCAAAGGGCAAGCAACTCAATCCATATGAACACCTCAAGGGGGGACCAAGAAGGAACTAACTCTGATCCCAAGCCTCCCAAGTCTTTGGAACCAAAAATAGCATGCCAAACCTAGAATTGCCTAAAAGAGGGACAAGACTCCAATTTTGAATTGGAGCATTCAATGCATACACCAAGGTGGCATGGACTGAGCCATTCCCAACTGAATTTAGTCAAGACTTATCCAAGACCAAGGGAACCAGCAGCCTGTGCCCTAACCTCTAGTCAATGGCTAGAGGAGACTTGGATTCTCATTGCTCAACATTGGCCAAACCTATGCAGCAGTTGCCATTCACTATTCCTTGCAAAACAAACTTGATCTACTATAAATAGAGCTCATTTATGATCAGTTTGAGTACACCAAAGCCATCAAACAGATGCTTTATCTCGTTCTCACTTCCAATTTTGCCTTCTAAGGAAAGTCATTATCGGGTTTTGAGTTTGAGAGCAATTCCAATCAAACCAATCACTCACACACCTCATAAACATCATATAGAAGTGATCCAAACACTCACATAACATCTGGAACACCAAAATCACAAAATCACTAGCCAATTGCTCAAGCCTTTGACAGATTTGCAGTTGGGGTATCATCTCAAGTTCCAGATCATTTCAATCCATTCCAACCATCCAGACACACTCCATGGCACCTAGGGAAGCTATCCAGATAATTGGAACATAGCTGTAACACCTCTAACCCCAAACACGATCACCAGCTGCAAGAGGTAAGCATGAGCTCTTCTAACTGTATGATCCATGCATTTTTTGCTGCACAATAATTTGGCCATATGTTCATAATCATGCATAGAGTGTTTACCCTCAATCAATTGCTTTGTATGAATCGTGTATGGAATTTCTGAACCTTCATGCAGAATTTAGGGTTCTTGAGGTTTCTCTTTGATTTCTTATTCCATGTTTAAAATAAATGAAATTAAATACCATAGACAAGATCGTGAGGTTGAAACGAGTAGATTGATATGTAGATTGCATGATATAATCAAGTATTCAGTGAGATTGGATAGAAAACGCAAATCTGCAGAAACAGAGGAAGGCCGCGTGTTCTTGCCATGTTCTTGGCGCCCTTTTTCAAATATTTGAATATTTGAATTTTGTGATTTTATTTAATTGATTCAAAAATTAATTTCTCTCTGAGTTTTAATGATTTTGAGTTGATTCTTTTTTTAATAATTCACAAAAATGTTAAAATCTTTTATTTTACCAAAAAATCCCAAAAATATTATTTATTTCATATAATTGATATTTTTGCCAAGAATTAATATTTTAATTGTTTTTGACATTTAAAATATTTTTTCCTTCTTGATCTTGCAAATTTTTATGATTTCTTATCATTTTGTAGGTCAAAACATGATTTTTGAAACATTAATCCAAGATCACAATTTGCTTCCCACATGTTAAACAATTTTGATCATTTTAATTGAATTTTTTATTCAATTAAAATACATTTTGGAAACAAATTAGGGTTTTGATTAATTCAACCCTCATCAAACCTTTTAAAAACTCTTTGGGCCTCTAATAGAGTGTAAGACCCAATCCCTTTGTAAATACACCACTTTTTGGGCCTCAGTCATTGTATAAGTCCCCCTGTATTTTCAAAAACAACGGCGCGATCGCCGCCTCTTTTAAAAAATCATTTGGGCCTACCCTCGTGTTATAAGCCCCATTTCTTTTCTTTAAACTCTTTGGGCCTCTAATAGAGTGTAAGACTCAATCCTTTGTAAATACAAACCTATTTTGGGCCTCAAATGTTGTATAAGTCCCGTTGTATTTCAAAAGTTCGGCGCGATCATCGCCCGTTTAAAACAAACCATCTGGGCCTCTCTGTTGTGGTGAGAATCGGATAATAAGCTATTAATTAACTTGCATCTCAAAACTTTGAATCCACCACCGACTTTGATTTATCCAAAGGAAAGGTTCAAGATCGAGAACCTAAAGGGGAAAGATCTAAGGTTCGGGGGTTGGTTATACTAAGGGAAGGTATTAGCACCCTTAATATCTATAGTACTCTACGGGAACCTCTTGTTTAGCTTGTGTTATGTTATGTTTGCTTACCAAGATATCTGCTAAAGGTAAAGACCTAATGGTATGTACACTAAGTTTGCTCGCCAAGACGTCGCATCTTGTGCCTACGTATCAGAGCAACCGTAGTTCATCTCACTAAGGGTGGATTGAGGAACCATTGGCTATGGCCAAAGTTCCAAGGGGGAAATGAGTATGAGCTCATTGTAGAGTTTAGGAAACTCTCTAAGTCTAAGTTGTGAGATTGAGTGGCTATGAGGCCTATGACTATGAGGTCTAGAGAAGATGCTTCCTATGACTATGAGGTCAAGGCGGTAAGATGACTATGAGGTCTAGATGGTATCTTATGATTATGAGGTCAAAGGAAGATGGCTATGAGGCCAAGGTGAGATCCTATGACTATGAGGTAAAAGGGGAATGGCTATGACTATGAGGTCAAGAGGGAATCCTATGACTATGAGGTCAAAGGAAGGTAATGAGCTATCTATGACTATGAGGTCAATAGAGAGACTTTTCCATGACTATGAGGTCAATGGAGGATGGTTATGACTATGAGGTCAAAGGTGAACGGAGGGCTATGACTATGAGGTCAAAGCTTACCTATGACTATGAGGTCAAAGATTACCTATGACTATGAGGTCAGAGGTTAAAGATGGCCCTATGACTATGAGGTCAAAGGTGAATGGAGGGCTATGACTATGAGGTCAAAGCTTACCTATGACTATGAGGTCAAAGGTTACCTATGACTATGAGGTCAAAGGTTAAGTAATGAGCTATTTATGCATAGGTCAATAGAGAGACTTTTCCATGACTATGAGGTCAATGGAGGATGGCTATGACTATGAGGTCAGAGCTTGTCTATGACTATGAGGTCAAAGGTTACCTATGACTATGAGGTCAAGGTTAAAGACAATGCCAATGACTATGAGGTCAAGGTGGTAAGATGACTATGAGGTCAAGATGGTAAGATGGTAATGAGCTATCTATGACTATGAGGTCAATAGAGAGACTTTTCTATGACTATGAGGTCAAGATTGGAAGATGGCTATGAGGCCAAGATGGAATCCTATGACTATGAGGTCAAAGGGGAATGGTTATGACTATGAGGTCAAGAGGGAATCCTATGACTATGAGGTCAAAAGGGAATGGATATGACTATGAGGTCAAGAGGGAATCCTATGGCTATGAGGTCAAAGGAAGGTAATGAGCTATCTATGACTATGAGGTCAATAGAGAGACTTTTCCATGACTATGAGGTCAATGGAGGATGGCTATGACTATGAGGTCAAAGGTGAACAGAGGGCTATGACTATGAGGTCAAAGCTTACCTATGACTATGAGGTCAAAGGTTACCTATGACTATGAGGTCAGAGGTTAAAGATGGCCCTATGACTATGAGGTCAAAGGTGAACGGAGGGCTATAACTATGAGGTCAAAGCTTACCTATGACTATGAAGTCAAAGGTTACCTATGACTATGAGGTCAGAGGTTAAAGATGGCCCTATGACTATGAGGTCAAAGGTGAACGGAGGGCTATGACTATAAGGTCAAAGGTTACCTATAACTATGAGGTCAGAGGTTAAGTAATGAGCTATCTATGACTATGAGGTCAATAGAGAGACTTTTCTATGACTATGAGGTCAAGATTGGAAAATGGCTATGAGGCCAAGATGGAATCCTATGACTATGAGGTCAAGGTTGAATAGGTTGCTCTATGACTATGAGGCCAAGAGGGGGGTCCTATTGACTATGAGGTCAATGAGGGGAGGTTGCCTGAGAGTATGACGTCCAAGGTAGCAATGAGTTTTCTATGATCTTGAAATCGATAGAAAAACTTTTACTTTGGAAGGAAGGGGGAAATAACATCTTATAACTAAGAGTTACAAAGAGTTGAAATATGTGAAACATATTGAGTTTAATAATTCCAAACAGTAGGCATTTAATCAGCACATGAAGTGAATTCTTAAATGTGGACATAGCAAACAGCAAATACAACTGATCATGTAACTGTGACAATTATGGCAGAGAAGGCATTCATAATTTGAACCAAATGCATTTGGAGTTATGCAACTTATCAACAGAGAGCAAAACAACATTGCATGGTAAGACTTTATTAAAGTAGGAACAAAACTTTACAAATCAAGTACATTTCATAGAAAACTCAATTCAAAATCAGTAGTCACATGATTATATCAAGCATGGCATGGAATGCACCAGAAACAAATGGATTTAAATCATGGGACTTCAACAAAAAAACAAAAACAAACAACATTCTCATGGTAGGGTTCCTAAAGTTATGACACAAAGTTTCATGAATCACAACAATACTTCCAAAATAATTCACTTTGAAGTCAGTGGTCACACAAATAAACTAAGTATGGCAGAAAAGGGAATTTTCACGGTTTGAAAGCAAATGTATTTGGAATCATGCAATCTTAACAACCAGAAGCCAGAAAAATCAGGACAACGTTCGCAAGATACAACCAGGAAGCAATTTGTAACCAAAACTCACAAGTTACAGAATATTCCAACAGAAAAATCCTTTAACATTTTCAAGAAAAAAATATTGATTTTCTTTACAAAAAAAAAGTCTAAAGATTAGAAATGAGGCTATGTACATTTTATTTTTATTATTTTTCATTGTATTTTTCCAAGATGAACTGGAAATGTGAGGTAAAATAAAAAAACAAAATTAAAACAAAGGAACAGTGGTGTGAGGGTATGGCTTGCGCCACCCCTTGTGTGTGTGAGGGTGTGGCTTGCGCCACCCCTTATATGTCATTATGTTTTATTTTCTTGTTTTTTTATTACGTGGTGGGTTTTTTTAATATTTCTTTGCATAGGACATCTCATTTTATTATATTTTCCTTTTTTTTTTAAAAAGGGTGGCGGACGCCATATTTTAACGTGGCGAATGCCACCACAAACTTCTTTTATTTCTTGTTCAGTTTTCCATTAAACCCAACACAAATCCAGTGAACAATTAACAGCACAAAACTAATATGTTAATAATTTCATCACAACAACATGTAATACCCAAATATTAATAATGAACATAACAGCATGATAATAGTGATGAAATAACGAATATGAAACAGTATGGTGCAAACATGAAACATATGATCATCGTGTACAAAAAATAGAGTGAGATAGAGTGATACCTAGTGGAGAAAGTCCACTGCTTCTTCACAGGTGAGTGTTTCTGGAAGTGGTGAATAAGCTTTCCTCTCTCAACCGCTACATAACCAACCTCTCAAAAAGAAACACGAGCTTTGGTGGTTAAGATAATGGAGGTTTGAGGTGTTTACAGGGGGTATAAAAAGGATAAGTTTCTTGCAAGCTTTGAAGGTGACTTGCAGAACTTGAAAAAATGGAAAAGTGAAGAGGTTTTGATGAGTTTCTTGGTATTTTTCTGGGTGCTTTCTTTTGTGGTGTTTCTGTGTATTACAGAGGAAAATGGAAAGTGATGAATTCCTTGCAAGTTTGAGGATTACTTGCAGGATTATGGGAGGGAGAAGTAGAGAGAAATTTCTTGGCAAATTCTGGTCTCTAACAAATGAGAATGCCCCTCCTTTTATAGGCAGAGCAAGCTGGATAATGGCTTGAAGATACAAAGGTTAATGGATTTATCTTGAGGAGAAAATGGCACAGTGGCTTTTACTTGCACGACATCGTGGCTATCCTCCTTGAGCCAAGTGAAAAATTATCCGTTGCTTATTTTAGGGTTTTGATCAGAAAAAGAAAAGGCAAAGTCCAATGGGTTAAGTGTACAAGCTAAATGCATGAAGGTCATTTGTTTTGCAACGTAGTATCTTCCACTTTTCAACTGTCTAAGTACAAAAGTTTGTACTTTTAGAACTTTCTTGGCACAGTTTTGGTGGCACGCGTGTTGGAAGTTGGTTCTGAGTAAACAAAAGGTGTATTTGGCATATGGTTTAAAAAAACCGGTTCCAATTAAATGAAACAAAGTTTGTAATAAAACCACACCATAAATCACACTTTTTCCACGCGATGGTTTGCATTTTAGTGGACCACATAAAAGACCATTTCCTCCTTTGCAAGATTTTTATGTTGATGAAATTGAGCATAGTAAGGACCAAAGCACCTTGAATTCTTTCTAAGTGTGAAACAAATATTTCATCATGCCAACTTTGGTGCACCATATCTCAATAACCATTTCACCCATTCTTGCGATTGTATGGAGTCAAGAAATGTCTTAGGAGACTTTAAATCATGCGAGATCCTAGTTTATTAACTTTGCTCTCTTTCTTGTGCAAACCCTGCCTTTTCACACAAAAGAAACAACTTGCAAGATGAAGTGGTTAGTTAACAATGCATAGATGATTGAATCTAAATGTCAATGTGAGATGTTATGGTATCTAAGGGGTAAAATTTGGGGTACAACAGTTGCCCCTATTTAAATAGCCTCACCGGATGACACGAGGAATGGAAATCCTCGGGCATCAAGGTGAAAGGTATTTAAATATAGAAAACCAAAAATTGCAGCCCTTAGATGGAGTGCAGATGCTAAGGACAAGCAACGAACATGCATATGCCGGCATGCCATGAACTCTAATATGATGATATGACAGTGCAAAAAGGCTGACCAACAGGACACCAAAGAGCTACCAAACACATGTGAGCTTTACTGGGGAAGGATGAAGGAAGTATCCACAAGGAAGACTCACTGGGGATACAAACTAACCAACAAAAGAGACTCACTGGGGATAGAGAAATAAAGGGGAAACCCTACAGATCCTCACTGGAGATAGGAGCCAGAGAGGTGTTCTCCACTGGGCAAAATCCAAGGGGACGGACGACACTGGGGAAATATAGACACATTCTTACTGGGCATGAAACCAGAAAGAAGACATGATCTCCACTGGGGATCAGTTTGAAACAAAAGGATAGACACTCGCTAAAAGATTTTCTAGGGATTTCTTATATTGAAGAGTTCAAACGGGATCTTCAAGAAGAACCAGAAATAACAGAAATAAACTTTGTGCGCCAGATGAAAAGATGATTGGACTTTAGCTGGGAAAAAGGTTAATGAATCATGAATGAGTTGGATTTTAAATTTCGGTTTAGGTTCATATTTGACCTGGGTTCAAACAACGGGTTTATATTTGACTCGAAGTTTGGGTTCATATTTGACCTGGGTGATGTTTTAGAAGGGAAAGATCCTCACTGGTGGTAAAATCAAGAGATGATCTCAACTGAGGAATATCCAGAGTAACGGATCAACAAGTCCGCGTATGACTGGCCGACACTCTGGGACCGAAAAGCAACCTTATTGGAAGTAGAACCAAAAGATGGGCCCTGATAAAGGTATCTAGAATGATTGATCATCAAGTCTAAACGCGACTAGATGACATTCTAGAAATAAAGATCCTCAATGAAGGTTGAACCGAAAAGACGGTCTTCACTGGGCAAATACATCCTAAGTGATGGAACAACAGGTTCAAGTATGACTGATTAGTACTTTAGAAGAAAAACAACCTTATTGGAAGTAGAACCAAGAGATGGGCTCCAATAAAGGTATCTAGAATGATTGATCAACAAGTCTAAACGTGACTAGATGACATTCTAGGACTAAAGATCCTCAATGAAGGTTGAACCGAAAAGACGGTCTTCACTGGGGGATACTAATTATGGTTACAAAAAAGTTGAATAGTACCAGAGATAGATAAGCTTCTCAGGAGAGACTGCCACTTATCGCCATAGAAAAACAAGCTTCTTCAAGAGATTGCTACTTGTTGTCGGTTAAGAATTCCAAAGATATGTTGATATCACAACACTATTGGAAAATGAATTATGTCTTCAATGAGGATCTGTAAAAGATTCTTCCTGCGAGACATAGTGCAAAATAAATGCACGTTCAAGATGGGCTCAGAAACCACACCTGCCAGGGATCAAAGTTCAATCTAGGAACAAGCTAGAAAGAAACGGTCCAACAAAACTCCAGCCCTTGAGGAATGAGCTCAAATGAGGATTATCTTATCCTATGTGGAAAAGATAACTGAACCAACCATCATCCACGAGAATCAAACTCGACGGGGAATTCAGAAACGATGAGCACTTTATGCCTAGGGATGACAACTCTATTGGAGAGGATAGACAAAACCAGACACTTAGGGAGATAAACACCAAAGTGAACGAAGTAGGTAAACACCAGGGTGAAGCAAAATGTTAAGATGCTATGCATATTAGTGCTTATGCCATGCTTATGCTTATGCTGACAAAACAGACAAAAGGAAGCAAGACTGGAGATGAAATAAACATCTCGACAAGGATACCCAGCCAACCTCATCAAATTTGACCCTTGCTGGGGATGAATAAGTAGGATCAGAAGTTCTTCTTCAAGATTAAGACCTTCTCCGGTAAGAAGAGTACTTCACCTGGTATAGCGTCATGACTTCACTAGGATTGCCATCATGAGCTTGATTTTTTTTTGGCTGGAGGGAAGTCCATGGAGAATTGTCAAGATCGACTGAAGCAGCAATTTACTGGGGAGCTGGCAAAGGATATCACAGGAATAGAGTCATTCTGCGTTCTGACTTGCATGATAATCACCATGGAGAACAACGGATCTTGCAACAGGTACTCTTCAAATCTTCTCTGCCCCAGATTACATGGTCCAAGAGGATTTTACAGAAGAATCGCCATGCAAAAATGCCTTAATATCTTCAAACTCTTTGATTCATGAATCTCGGCATAACTGCCCCAGATTGACGGTGCTTGCACAACAAAGTCTTTGAGCCTGCTCTTCGGACTGTGGGAGTAATAACGAGGAAACAAACTTGTCCCATGCCAAGTAGATGCCCCAGACTAACTGCCCTTTGAGAGATTTGTCTAATCTCGACCTGACTACTTCTAACTGGTCAGCGAGGATAAGTCATCAAAAAGGATTTTACAGAAGAAATGGTATACCAGATGCTCCAATATCTTCAAACTCTTGAAGGGATTCATGGATTTTGACATATCTGCCCCAGTTTTACTGCATTTATACAACCAGGTCCCTGAACTTGTTCTTCAGACTGGTTGATCCATGAAGGAGGTGCCCCAGACCAATTGACTTTTTAGAGATTTACCGAATCTCGACCTGATTGCCCCTAATTAACGGTATTCGCGATACAAAGTCCTCAAATTGTGGTAGAAATAACTAGGGAACACTCTTGCCCCTGTTGGTAGGTCATTGGAGTCTAAATTTGTCATAAGATGACCTCAAGAAGGCTTGCCCTAATATCCTGAATTTGAAGAGTTCTGCCCCTGATTTAGTAGTTCTTGAGATGCTGGATCTATGGAGGAGATGCCCCAGACTGGGCCATTTATCAAGTCAAATTCCCTAGCTGGCCGCATTTGTTGGGATTCTTTTGACATTGAATTCGTTTTGCAAACAAGTATTGTTCATTTAAAATTGGCAATTTCAATGTAAAATTCATGCAAACTTTTGAAATCAAGTTTTATTTGAGGAAACACACACGGTGGGATAACTAAATAAAAGGTGGGTCTAACCAGTTATGGAATGACAGATGAAGTGATTTACACACGCAAATAGCAAAGATCATTAGGAGTCAGGTTGATCAACCTTGCTGTAGTATACTTTCAAAGCAACCTTACCTCAATTAGGTCTTTTAAGGGTTGTAACATGGTCTGGTTCACAGTTTATGAAACAAAAGATAAAGGCTCAAAGTTTATTTGTCCCCACCCCATCTTCGTGATGAACTCCAATCCTACACTCAGTTAACTCAAGTTATACATCCAAGTTCCTATAGGCTAGGAATGAACTGATGATAGTTGATGATGATTCAGACACCTTTGTAGCCATTACTCTCTTGCAGAATTTGGTTATCCTTTATTGCTGAGGTTTTAAGACCTCTTCTTGTCTTTGATTGCAGTTTTGAGACCTCTTCTTTGTCTTTGTTGAGGTTTTGAGACCTCTTCTTTGTCTTTGTTAAGGTTTTGATACCTCTTCTTTGTCTTTGTTGAGGTTTTGAGACCTCTTTGATTGTCACTTGATTTGAGAGAGCTGACTGGCGTCTTGCATGAAGTGCTTGCATTCGAATGCGTAACCGAGTTAAACTGAGATCTACCCACCCCAAGGTTAAGATTTAAGGGTTTTTTTGTGTAAGAAAAGAAAACTCCTACTTCTAGGCTTGAAGGGTTAACGAGGGATTATCTTCCTTATTTCTCCAGTGTTTGGGGATTTAAAACAATGCCTTACATCCTCGGCAAGGTTTAATCAAAAGCATACCACAACAATTATGGATAATATTTTCATCATCCTCCCTAATCTTTGCTTAAACAAACAGTTTGATAAAGGGAGTGGAACAAGACATATTTTTTTGCTCTTATGAAAATAACAGTAAATGAGTGAAACGAATGGATTTAATCAAAAGATGCATAAACATTTCATTAATGCTGCCAATTTGAAAGTACAACAGCTTATAAGCAAATATAAATTCAACATTCAAACAAAGTTCAACTGAAAATGCAAAGTACAGCCAGCTTTGGCGAATTGAATTCAAAAGATTTTAGTTTTCGGGCCCAAGCGCGGGAACACCTTTGCCACTAATCACTAGTTCCTTGTGATACAGAATCTTGAGAGGCCTTGCAAGTCTTTGCCTTTTGCTTCAGAAATTGAGATATTGACATCTGATGCACCTTCTTGAGGTTGCAGTGCTCTTAGCAGGTTTAGCAGTCTCGTTTTGAACTCTTTACATTCTTCAATGGGGTGCCCCATTATCCCAGTGCGGAATTTGCATTCAATCGCTGGATGATCCTCTTCAAAGATCAAATCCTTGTTATGGATCAGATTTTGCACAGTAGCGTCTAGAACCAGGCAACCATCCAAATTATGTCCTCCAGCCCCTTCATGAAAGTCACAAGTCAGATTTACATTGTGCCAAGGTCCTGGCATAGGGTTGTAAGGTTGAGGAGTCACCAACTTGTTTTGAATTAGCAGTGGGAATAGTTTGCTTAGCGGCACCGGGATAGGTGTGTAGTGAACCTTACCCTTTTTGACAGAGCACCTCTTTTTACCTTGGTGAGGAGAAACAACAGTTGGAGGTTGAAACACCCTTTCGGTAGACACCTGATAACGATGACATTCTGGTGCGGGACCAAGACCAAAGGTTGGCTGGCGTGAAGTTTCCTCAAAGGCAGATCCTTGGTATGGAGAATCACATGAGATGGTAAAGGATTGTTGATTTGAATGCCTTGAGGCGTGAATGAGATCCTCTCAGAGTCTAACAGATTCTGAACCTTACTCGGGAGTACCTTACAGTCTTCAGTGGAGTGCCCTTGTGCCCCAGCATGGTAGTCACATCGAGCATTGACGTCAAAGCCTGGCGGGTATGGAAATGGTACTGGCTTTAATTCTTTTGGCACTATCAATCCTCCTTTGATCAAAACTGGCAGTAATTGACTGTACGACATTGGTAGCTTAGTGAAAATTCTTTCTGGCTTTCTTGGCCTTGGTCGTACATGCTGGCGTGGTTGACGGTGGTCTGGCCCTTGATACTGAGGAGATTCTTGAGTCGGAGGATCCATAAGAGCTGGTGAACTGATAACTTCTCTAGGAGTAACAGGGTGAGCGTGCTCCTCTTTCCTCATCAGGGTTTGCAGAGTTTCTAGAACCCAATTCATCTGGCATTTGAGGATTCTAACCTCCTCTTTCAAACCTTCCTGGTTCTTCAGAATTTCATTCATTGTTGCCATTGTCTTGAATAAGTGCTAGGTATCCTTCAGACATAGAAGAAAGGGAGAGACTCAAGACTGAGAGATGCAAATGAGATACGAATGCGACGACATGCGCATGGGATAAAAATGCAAGCCAAATGGTTTCAAGGAACTCAAAGGCAAGTTGCAAACTTTTAGAAAGCTGAAGAGTTTGGCTTTAAAACCAATGATCTTTAAGGATTTTTGCAAAGGAATGACAGTCTGAGTTCCTTGAAACCATCAATGGATGCGATGGGATGTATGCAATGCGCAAACATGGGCAAATAGTACACTGATATATGTACACAGCATAACACATGAGTCTTAGGTTTAGAGGTCTCATGAATGGAGCCATGGTCTACCAATCCCAATAAGGTGTGGACTATAGGTTCATCAACTATAGACCAAGGTTCTAAAAGTTCCCAGAGTCTACGTAAATCCTTCGGATATTATCGGCCCGTGTAACTACTTACACAGGTTAATAATATTCTCAAGATAAACTCGTCTGAGTGTAGTATCGGGAGACAACTACTTAGGACTTGCTCCCTTGTAGCCGCCGCACTACATTTTAAAAGGCCAAGTGGGGTGAAGGTAACTACGGTTCTCAGAATCCCTGGCTCCTAATTGAAAAAGTAATATCAATGCGACTGCTCACATCAGACATCAACAATCCCAAAGGGCCTCATCTGAGTGTGGTCATCATATGCCATAAATTGTTAGGACTACTCCCAACAACCGACTATTGATTACACCACGATCTTATCATATTTGTGCCCTCAAGTCCGGGTTAGGACTTATCTCACCACTCAATAGTACCATGCCCACAAAAGATCTCCAGCAAAGCATATATACAAGAGATATGTACAAATATAGCAAACAAGCATGAATAACATAAGCAAAAGCAAGGTGGGCTTAACCCTCAAAATTTCTGTCTCCCCAGTGAAGTCGCCATTTCTGTTGCGGTGAGAATCGGATAATAAGATATTAATTAACTTGCATCTCAAAACTTTGAATCCACCACCGACTTTCATTTATCCAAAAGAAAGGTTCAAGATCGAGAACCTAAAAGGGAAAGATCTAAGGTTCGGGGGTTGGTTATACTAAGGGAAGGTATTAGCACCCTTAATATCTGTAGTACTCTACGGGAACCTCTTGTTTAGCTTGTGTTATGTTATGTTTGCTTACCAAGATATCTGCTAAAGGTAAAGACCTAATTGTATGTACACTAAGTTTGCTCGCCAAGACGTCGCATCTTGTGTCTACGTATCAGAGCAACCGTAGTTTATCTCACTAAGGGTGGATTGAGGAACCATTGGCTATGGTCAAAGTTCCAAGGGGGGAAATAAGTATGAGCTCATTGTAGAGTTTAGGAAACTCTCTAAGTCTAAGTTGTGAGATTGAGTGGCTATGAGGCCTATGACTATGAGGTCTATAGAAGATGCTTCCTATGACTATGAGGTCAAGGCGGTAAGATGACTATGAGGTCTAGATGGTATCTTATGACTATGAGGTCAAAGGAAGATGGCTATGAGGCCAAGGTGAGATCCTATGACTATGAGGTCAAAGGGGAATGGCTATGACTATGAGGTCAAGAGGGAATCCTATGGCTATGAGGTCAAAGGAAGGTAATGAGCTATCTATGACTATGAGGTCAATAGAGAGACTTTTCCATGACTATGAGGTCAATGGAGGATGGCTATGACTATGAGGTCAAAGGTGAACAGAGGGCTATGACTATGAGGTCAAAGCTTACTTATGACTATGAGGTCAAAGCTTACCTATGACTATGAGGTCAAAAGTTACCTATGACTATGAGGTCAGAGGTTAAAGATGGCCCTATAACTATGAGGTCAAAGGTGAACGGAGGGCTATGACTATGAGGTCAAAGCTTACCTATGACTATGAGGTCAAAGGTTACCTATGACTATGAGGTCAGAGGTTAAGTAATGAGTTATCTATGACTATGAGGTCAATAGAGAGACTTTTCCATGACTATGAGGTCAATGGAGGATGGCTATGACTATGAGGTCAGAGCTTGCCTATGACTATGAGGTCAAAGGTTACCTATGACTATGAGGTCAAGGTTAAAGACAATGCCAATGACTATGAGGTCAAGGTGGTAAGATGACTATGAGGTCAAGATGTTAAGATGGTAATGAGCTATCTATGACTATGAGGTCAATAGAGAGACTTTTCTATGACTATGAGGTCAAGATTGGAAGATGGCTATGAGGCTAAGATGGAATCCTATGACTATGAGGTCAAAGGGGAATGGCTATGACTATGAGGTCAAGAGGGAATCCTATGACTATGAGGTCAAAGGGGAATGGCTATGACTATGAGGTCAAGAGGGAATCCTATGGCTATGAGGTCAAAGGAAGGTAATGAGCTATTTATGACTATGAGGTCAATAGAGACACGTTTCCATGACTATGAGGTCAATGGAGGATGGCTATGACTATGAGGTCAAAGGTGAACGGAGGGCTATGACTATGTGGTCAAAGCTTACCTATGACTATGAGGTCAAAGGTTACCTATGACTATGAGGTCAGAGGTTAAAGATGGCCCTATGACTATGAGGTCAAAGGTGAATGGAGGGCTATGACTATGAGGTCAAAGCTTACCTATGACTATGAGGTCAAAGGTTACCTATGACTATGAGGTCAGAGGTTAAAGATGGCCCTATGACTATGAGGTCAAAGGTGAATAGAGGGTTTTGACTATGAGGTCAAAGCTTACCTATGACTATGAGGTCAGAGGTTAAGTAATGAGCTATCTATGATTATGAGGTCAATAGAGAGACTTTTCTATGACTATGAGGTCAAGATTAGAAGATGGCTACGAGGCCAAGATGGAATCCTATGACTATGAGGTCAAGGTTGAATAGGTTGCTCTATGACTATGAGGTCAAGAGGGGGGTCCTATTGACTATGAGGTCAATGAGGGGAGGTTACCTGAGACTATGAGGTCCAAGGTAGCAATGAGCTTTCAATGATTTTGAAATCGATAGAAAAAATTTTACTTTGGAAGGAAGGGGGAAATAACATCTTATAAATAAGAGTTACAAAGAGTTGAAATATGTGAAACATATTGAGTTTAATAATTCCAAACAGTAGGCATTTAATCAGCACATGAAGTGAATTCTCAAATGTGGACATAGCAAACAGTAAATACAAGTGATCATGTAACTGTGACAATTATGGCAGAGAAGGCATTCATAATTTGAACCAAATGCATATGGAGTTATGCAACTTATCAACAGAGAGCAAAACAACATTGCATGGTAAGACTTTGTTAAAGTAGGAACAGAACTTTACAAATCAAGTACATTTCATAGAAAACTCAATTCAAAATTCGTAGTCACATGATTATATCAAGCATGGCATGGAAAGCACCAGAAACAAATGGATTTAAATCATGAGACTTCAACAAAAAAACAAAAACAAACAACATTCTCATGGTAGGGTTTGTTAAAGTTATGACACAAAGTTTCATGAATCACAACAATACTTCCAAAATAATTCACTTTGAAGTCAGTGGTCACACAAATAAACTAAGTATGGCAGAAAAGGGAATTTTCACGGTTTGAAAGCAAATGTATTTGGAATCATGCAATCTTAACAATCAGAAGCCAGAAAAATCAAGACAACGTTCTCAAGATACAGCCAGGAAGCAATTTGTAACCAAAACTCACAAGTTACAGAATATTCCAACATAAAAATCCTTTAACATTTTCAAGAAAAATAGATTGATTTTCTTTACAAAAAAAAAAAAAAGTCTAAAGATTAGAAATGAGACTATGTACATTTTATTTTTATTATTTTTCATTGTATTTTTCCAAGATGAACTGGAAATGTGAGGTAAAATAAAAAAAACAAAATTAAAACAAAGGAACAGTGATGTGAGGGTGTGGCTTGCGCCACCCCTTGTGTGTGTGAGGGTGTGGCTTGCGCCACCCCTTATGTGTCATTATGTTTTCTTTTCTTGTTTTTTTTATTACGTGGTGGGGGTTTTTTAATATTTCTTTGCATTGGACATCTCATTTTATTATATTTTCCTTTTTAAAAAAAAAAAAGGTGGCGGACGCCATATTTTAACGTGGCGAGTGCCACCACAAACTTCTTTTATTTTTTGTTCAGTTTTCCATTAAACCCAACACAAATCCAGTGAACGATTAACAACACAAAACTAATATGTTAATAATTTCATCACAGAAACATGTAATACCCAGATAATAATAATGAACATAACAGCATGATAATAGTGATGAAATAACGAATATGAAACAGTATGGTGCAAACATGAAACATATGATCATCGTGTACAAAAAATAGAGTGAGATAGAGTGATACCTAGTGGAGAAAGTCCATTGTTTCTTCACAGGTGAGTGTTTCTGGAAGTGGTGAATAAGCTTTCCTCTCTCAACCGCTACAGAACCAACCTCTCAGAAAGAAACACGAGCTTTGGTGGTTAAGATAATGGAGGTTTGAGGTGTTTACATAGGGTATAAAAAGGATAAGTTTCTTGCAAGCTTTGAAGGTGACTTGCAGAACTTGAAAAAATGGAAAAGTGAAGAGGTTTTGATGAGTTTCTTGGTATTTTTCTGGGTGCTTTATTTTGTGGTGTTTCTGTGTATTACAGAGGAAAATGGAAAGTGATGAATTCCTTGCAAGTTTGAGGATTACTTGCAGGATTATGGGAGGGAGAAGTAGAGGGAAATTTCTTGGCAATTTTTGGTCTCTAACAAATGAGAATGCCCCTCCTTTTATAGGAAGAGGAAGCTGGATAATGGCTTGAAGATACAAAGGTTAATGGATTTGTCTTGAGGAGAAAATGGCACAGTAGCTTTTACTTGCACGACATCGTGGCTATCCTCCTTGAGCCAAGTGAAAAATTATTCGTTGCTTGTTTTAGGGTTTTGATTAGAAAAAGAAAAGGCAGAGTCTAATAGGTTAAGTGCACAAGCTAAATGCATGAAGGTCATTTGTTTTGCAACGTAGTATCTTCCACTTTTCAACTGTCTAAGTACAAAAGGTTGTACTTTCAGAACTTTCTTGGCACGGTTTTGGTGGCACGCGTGTTGGAAGTTGGTTCTGAGAAAACAAAAGGTGTATTTGGCATATGGTTTAAAAAAAAACCGGTTCCAATTAAATGAAACAAAGTTTGTAATAAAATCACACCATAAATCACACTTTTTCCACACGATGGTTTGCATTTTAGTGGACCACATAAAAAACCATTTCCTCCTTTGCAAGATTTTTATGTTGATGAAATTGAGCATAGTAAGGACCAAAGCACCTTGAATTCTTTCTAAGTGTGAAACAAATATTTCATCATGCCAACTTTGGTGTACCATATCTCAATAACCATTTCACCCATTCTTGCGATTGTATGGAGTCAAGAAATGTCTTAGGAGACTTTAAATCTTGCGAGATCCTGGTTTATTAACTTTGCTCTCTTTCTTGTGCAAACCCTGCCTTTTCACACAAAAGAAATAACTTGCAAGATGAAGTGGTTAGTTAACAATGCATAGATGATTGAATCTAAATGTCAATGCGAGATGTTATGGTATCTAAGGGGTAAAATTTGGGGTACAACACTCTCCTCGAGCTATAAGACCCATTCAAAACCATTTTGGGCCTCTAATAGATTGTAAGACCCAATCCCCTTTTGAAACCAAAAACTATTTTGGGTCTCAGATATTGTATAAGTCCCTTTGCGTTAAAAGAAAATCTCGGCGTGATCGCCAATTCAAAATCAAACCCTGGGCCTCTCCTTAAGCTGTAAGCCCCACCACTTGTATAAAAACAAACCCTTTGGGCCTCTTGAGAGAGTGTAAGACCCATCCCTTTGTACAGAAAACCTTTTTGGGCCTCAGTTACTTGTATAAGTCCCTATACAAAACAACAGTACAATCACTGATAAAACCTTGGGCCTCTCCTTAAGCTGTAAGCCCCAACAATCTTTTCAAAGCACTTTCTCCTTTGATTTTGAATATAATATTGTTATCAAAGCTTTCTTTGTTGAACAACTAACAAAACAACATGGAAGCTCTACAACCGAGTAAGTGTTTACCCGCTTTCTTTATCCACTTTCATATATATATATATATATATATATATATATATAACTGTGTTGTGGGGCTGCTCACTGTAAGTCTTCTTTCACAAACTTTTATATACTTGTCAAATATCAACTGTGTAATACTAGTATAGTTATTTAGATTTTTCCCCGGCAACTACGTCTAGCACTAGGTAAAGCCCTGTTGACCGCTCTTAGATACAGTCAAAACTAGATCCCCGTAGGATTACCAGACACAGTCTTCCCTCCTCTTGGGGTTAAACAATATGGAGACGTGAAAGGCAGCATTCTCGGTGAACCCTTTCTCAGACTGTCACCCTTAGAAGTTGTCAAAGAGACTCTACTCCCCAGAGATGATCTTTTCTCCGTGAATGGCATCTCTTGAGTTTCTTCTAAATTCTCGGACTTTCCTGGCTTGATCTATTCTCTGTGAATGGTATGTCTTGAACTTCTCGGGGTTTGGGGACCCACGGGCTTCTTAAAAGCACCCTTAGAAATTGTCAAAGAAACTTTAACTCCCCAGAGATGATCTTTTCTCCGTGAATGGCATCTCTTGAGTTTCTTCCAAATTCTCGGACTTTCCTGGCTTGATCTATTCTCTGCGAATGGCATATCTTGAACTTCTCGGGGTTTAGGGACCCACAGGCTTCTTAAAAGTATCCTCGCCTCCTCTTGGGCGTTGTACAAGGACCCTTCGGCTTCTTAAAAGCTCTCATGCCTCCTCTTGGGCTTAATACAAGGACCTTGGCGACCTCTTAAAGGTATAAGACAGAACTTAGTCATCCTTTGCTAGAGCAGTCTTTCCAGCGTCAAAACTCCGGCCATTTGAGGGTTAGTACTCATCCCTTAACGCTCGTGCCTCCTCTTGGGCATTGTACAAAAGATGAAACTTTAGACTTGGACAGTCTCAAACACCCTTTGGATTTCCCATTTCCTTAAAGAACAGGAAATAACCCCGATCTTCTGATCAGTACCAAAGTACAACCTCACCTGGAATCAGTCTCTTTATAAGAACTAATTTTCTCTTTTAACCAACATACTGGACCTGTCACTCAACTGAAACAGTTACTGGCACCAATAACCTCTCTTTAGTATAAAAGACTCTCTTGTTGAGTCAAATCCCCTTTTAGCCTCCATCTCGGGCTTCATACGAGATACAAAAACACTCTCTTGTTGAGTATAAAAGATCCCCTTGTTGGGTCAACACACCTTTTAGCCTCCTCTTGGGCTTTATACAATGATTCTCCCCAGCGGAGCTAACCTTTTCACACTCTCTTGTTGATTATGAAAGACTATCTTGTTGAGTCAACCTCCCTTTAGCCTCCATCTCGGGCTTCGTACGAGATACAAAATCACTATCTTGTTGAGTCGAACATTTTCAGACTCAATCTCGGGCTTCATACGAGATACAAAATCACTCTCTTGTTGAGTCGAACATTTTCAGCCTCCATCTCGGGCTTCGTACGAGATATAAATCACTCTCTTGTTGAGTATAAAAGACTCTCTTGTTGAGTCAAAACACTTTTAGCCTCCATCTCGGGCTTTGTACGAGATACAAAAACACTCTCTTGGTGAGTATAAAAGACTCTCTTGTTGAGTTAAACCCTTTTAGCCTCCGTCTTGGGCTTCGTACAAGACACATAAAAAAATCACTCTTTTGTTGAGTCAACCCTTTTAGCCTCTATCTCACGCTTCGTACGAGACACAAAAGCATCCCCTTGTTGGGTCAATAGCCTCCTCTTAGGCTTTGTATAAGGAAATCCCCGTTTGATTCAATCAACCTTTTAGCATCAAACCATGCTTTGGTCACAGCATACAAACATTAACAACTCCTTTTCCCTCGTCTAATTGCTGTAAGCGGCAAGCCTCTAGATTATTTACATCCACGCCACTGTCCCTCTTTTAGCATGAGAAATTCCTAAGGAAAGACGGCGTTGCTCTAAACTGAGTTAAAGTATTCTCCTTCAGGTTGAAAATCCCCTATAAAGGAAATTATGGCATTGCTGGATTCGCATATCCCAGTTAAAGTAATTCTCCTTTATAATCAGTCACCCAACAGTTGTGACAAACAGACCAAACAGACCCCTTTAGAGATGACAAATTCTCTCTAAAGTCAAGCCCCTTTAGCTTCACATCTTGGGCTTCGAACAAGATACAAATAGACCCTTCAGCTTCACATCTTGGGCTTTGAACAAGATACAAACCACCTTTAGCTTCATGTCTTGGGCTTTGAACAAGACACTAAAACACCATTTCCTCCCATAGAATATGAGGAACTACGATCGCTTTGATTTCCCTGTTTCATTAAACGGGAATACGTAGGCATAAGATTGAAAAATCTTAGCGAGCACACTAATCAAAAACCCAAAATCCCGTACCTTCATACATCAATCGAAAAGCATCAGTCCTAACATCCTACCAATAGTCTAAACCATGTGTTCTTAACAACATAACCTAAGAGAGACCCACAATCTTTGTAGCATTTTTAAACCAATAGTTATTTGTTTAAACTCAGTTTGCAAGTAGGGTTAATTAGAGACATATATTTCCCTTCCTTCATCAGCTTCAATAGGATAAAAAATGAATCGAACTATAGTACCCCTAAAGCGATAGTGCTTCGCAACCACAAAAAAACTCGCGCTACAGGAGTAGGTGAGGGCGGACGAGTATTGAGGTCATTAGAGTTATCTACATTAGAACTTGGAAACAACTCAACTGAGGGATCAGTGAAATAAAATGAGTCAGTGCTAAGAGAATGGTGAAATGTAGAAAGGGAGGAGAACATGGTGTTTTCCAAAAAGGTAACATGACGTGAGATGCGTAATCTGTTGGAGATTGGATCCCAACAGCGATATCCTTTGTGTTCTGTGCCATAACCAAGAAAGCAACACAAGCGAGCACGCGGTTGTAATTTTGTGCGCTCATAAGGCTGCAAGAGAACAAAACAAGCATATCCAAAAGGTTTAAGAATGGAATATTCAGGAGACTTACCAACCAGTTTTTCAAAAGGAGATAAGTTTTGAAGATTTATGGTAGGAAGTCGATTAATTGTATAGACAACATTAAGAGTTTCTTCCCCCCAAAACTTCTTTGAACACGAAGCTGAGAGGAGAAGAACACGAACTGAGTCAAGGATATGACGGTGTTTTCGTTCAGCCCGACCATTTTGTTGAGAGGTGTGAGAACATGAACGTTGAACCACAGTGCGACCATTTTGTTGAGAGGTGTGAGAACATGAACGTTGAACCACAGTGCCTTGCTGACTGAGAAACTGAAGCAAGGAAGATTCACGACATTCCATTGTATTATCTGTGCGAAGAATCTTAATAGCACAAGAAAATTGTGTTTTAACCATACGAGCAAAAGAAATATAAATTTGAGGTAATTCAGAGCGATTTTTCAAAAAATATATCCATGTAAAACGAGAAAAACCGTTAATAAACAATACAAAATAACGAAAACCATTTATTGAAGAGACAGGAGAAGGTCCCCCAAATATCTGAATGAATCAAATCAAAAGGACTATCTGAAATAGAAAAATTACGATTAAATGATAATGTAGGCTGTTTTTCAAGTTTATAATGTAAACAATCAAAAGACTCAAACTTTGTGGATCCTAATAACCCACGAGATATTAGAGGTTGAATTTTGCTTGCAGAGGTGTGACCAAGTCAAAGATACCATTGATGAATTGGAAAATTCAGAGTAGCAGCAGAGATATAATCTTTAGGAAGACAAAGAGATTGTAGCTCAAATAACCGACCCACCATGCGACCTGTCCCAATGATCTGCTTCGTCTGTGGATTCTGTACCTGAACACCAGAGGGAGAAAAATAAACATTCAGTCCTTGTTCACACAATTGACCAATAGAAATAAGATTAAGTTTCAAGTTAGGAATGTAATATGTGTCAGGAAGGGTGAGATTTGAGGTGGATACATGATCGGTATGAGTGATGTTCATTGTATTGCCATTGGCTGTGTGGATTAGTGGCAGAGATGAAACAAGTGTCGCAGAAGGCAATGATTTAATATTAGTGGTCATATGATTACTACATGCAGAATCAAAAAACCAACGAGAATTACCGTGAGTAGTAGACATGGCAGTAAAGGTGTTGGAAGACATAACCTGTTTGATTAAAACTTCAATATCACTCATAGTAATGGCAGTCGAACCCTTAGTGGCAGCAGCTGAGATGGAGGAAGATCCAGACTTTGGAACATTCTTGGATTTTGTGAAGCCACGATTTTGTTTTGGAGGTCGCGTGGGACAATGTTCAAGAATGTGACCAATACCATGGCAGTACATACACTCTATAGTAGGACAATTAACAAATATATGACCGGTGCAATTGCAATTCTTACATGGATGATGATTCGATTTCTGGTGTGAGAATTCAGTAGTTGCAAGAGCAGCATCCACTTGAGAAGTTTTGTCTAGATTCAGACGTGTTTCTTAAAAAATGATTTATTGAATAGCAGTGTCTAACGATGGAAGCGGATTTCGATGCAACAGTGAGGCTCGTACGACTTCATATTCGGGCCGAAGAGCCATAAGGACTTGAATGAGATGGAGATGGTATTCACTGATTTTGGTCAGAGATATTTGATGCCAAATTGGTTGGACTTGAGCAAGAAAATCATTCACTGATTGACCAGGTTCTTGTTTGGTATTCTGAAGTGTGGTCCATAACTGATAATAGTGTGCAAGTCCAGTGGTTTGATAGCGGTTTTTCAAGAAATCCCAAATTTCTTTTGCAGAATCATAATTATTAAACTGAATGTGAATAAATGGTACAGACGTGTTGCGCAGCCACGTGATGATCTAGTGATTTTTACTATCCCAATCCTCAAGGCGTTCAACAAATTTTGGAACAGATTCATCTTTTTCTTGAGTTGGCTTGACAACGTCTCCGGTGACTATGCGCCAAAGCTTGCGTCCGATCAAAAAACTCTTCATTCCTTGAACTCAAAGATTATAGTTTGGTCCGGTCAAGGTGGTTGTAATGGGTTTAACAATCTCAGTTTTCTCCATGATGCAAAGATGAGCAGGATAATGGAGGACTGAGTTTGTACATATCTGCACAGAAAAAAATATGTAGAGCAAGGAGACAGATAGGCAAGCAGATATGCAGAAAAGAAAAAAAATTTAGGGATCGATGACTTATGCTCTGTATACCATATTAGCAGAAGGTGGAATTGGAAAATACTGTATATTTTATTTGCATTATGTTCCAAGAATACAATATGGGAGTATATATATACAACTCAACACTAGTTAATTTTGGGTATGTAAATCTCCTATAATAAAGCTATAATGAAGCTGAAATCTCCTATAATTAATATATCATAAAAAAGTATCTCTTATAATTGATCTAGTATCCCTATAATTTCTCTTAACAAAAAACTTTGCTAAGTAACAACAATAACAACAACAACAACAACATAAATATGAGGATTGCTATCTTGGCTCTTCGGGTGAGTGAGAGTTGGATTGAAAGAGTGGAAGAGATATGGGAGGAGGTGACTATATATATCTATGATCATTTTCAAAAACCTATCACGGACAGACATCGGTTTGATGACATGCCTCTATGGTATATTTTCTTTATTGATGTTGAGATATTTCCCCTTTTTCCAATCAGATATTGAATTTGGCGATCTCTCTGTGTGATGGCAATAAAAGTCAGGTCTTGAGGATTTTAATTTTTCTTTCCTTAGAATGTTTAGGTATCTTTTGATAGAGGAAGTGAGAATTCTGTTTGCCCAATTTCATAGTCAAGTTTCTTTCCCTTGGAGTTTCCTCCTATTTTGTGACCTTAATTTTGAAACCAAAGTTTTTTTTTCTAGTTAGGGGATTTTCGACCTATTTCTTTAGTGAAGTCTCTCTACAAGCTGGTAGCCAAAATTTTGACTTCTAGACTCGCTAAAGTTATGGAGAAAATTATTTCTCCAAATCAATCGTCATTTCTTAAAGTCAGACTTCTTTTTGATGGGTTTATGGCCGTTAGTGGATCTAACAACAGGTGGATTTTGAAAAAGTTTATAATTCTTTAAGCTAGATTTTATTTGTCTATATGCTTTAGTGGCACATGTGTTTTCTTTGATAATCTCATTGTGTTTTATAAAAGTAAAATTTTTGATACCTAACTCAATTAATTATATAGGAAATATAAATTTTTGAAAATTTTTTCCACACTTCTTTAAATAATAAAAAATAAAATAAAATAAGAAAAATAGACCTTAGTCCGTAGCAAGAAACGTAGAAAGGTAGGGAAGGGGTTAATTAATAAACACAATTTTCATTTTTGGATCGGAAAGAAACCAAGTTCCGTCTGAAAAATCTCCGGCGAGTGCAAGATCTGGTATGCTCCGTCGTCTTTGATTCCTCTCAACCTTTGTTCCTTCTTTTATTGAAAGCTCTCGCACTCACACATGGATCCCAACCAGGTAAGTCAAGTTTTTCTCCCATCATTCCAGATCTGGATTCTTACTCTTCATCCACGATTTCCATTTCTTCAATGATTTCATTTCCTCTATCGATTCATGTAAGATTTGTGTGATTAGTGTAACGAATTAAGATTTTCATCTGCGTGCAGTCTGTAGTTGAAAACTACGCAAATCCAAGGACTTGCTTCTTTCATGTTCTCTTCAAGGTTTATACTTTACTCGTTTTTCTAAGCATTTTTCGTTTTTTTTTAATTAGGAATTCGCATTGTGAAATTCGATGTGTTTTGTATGTATCTGACAGGGTGCGGCTTTGGCATTTTACATTCTCTCGGCTCTGTTTATTGATAACTTTGTTATCATTTTTGTGGTGACTGTTCTTCTTGCTGCTCTTGATTTTTGGGTTGTTAAGAATGTGAGTGGACGGATTTTAGTTGGTTTGAGATGGTGGAATGAAATTGATGATCTTGGTGAGAGTGTTTGGAAATTTGAATGTCTGGATCAAGAGGTGGGTATTCCTTGTTTTGAACATGACTAGTGTAAGAATGGGTTTCAAATTCTTTATACATGCATGAATGAATGAATCTTGTATGTGTTTTATTTTTCCCCTCTGCAGTCATTGGCTCGGATGAACAAGAAAGATTCATGGCTTTTCTGGTGGACCCTTTACCTTTCGGTAAGAAATTTTGTAGATCGGTTATAGAATGCAGTGATAGTTCAGTTTTTCCTTAGGTCCTTATGGTGTTACAGTCATAATGTGTTTGTTTCGGGAGTTTTATTAAGCTGGATAATATACATGTGATGTTATGACCCAGTTAGTATTCTAACTAAGTTCTCCGTTCACTTTCGATCTGGATGGAAAATAACTTGGTCAATCATCACACCAAGGTTTTATCTACTTGTAGTTTTGATTGCCTACACGCGGCCAAAATAAAAAGAGCACGGTTGTTTACCCTAGTGATTGACACGAAGAATGATTTTTTTTTTAATTTGATTTGTTGTACAGGCAGTTGCATGGATTATGTTGGCTATATTCTCGCTCATAAGGCTTCAAGCTGATTATCTCCTTGTTGTAGGAGTTTGTTTGACCCTAAGCATTGCAAATATTGTTGGTTTTACCAAATGCAAAAAAGGTCCGCAAATGTAGTGATGTTCTTAAAATTTTGTCTTCTGTTATACTGCAAAATTGGTTTAGGTTGGGGGAATTATTTGGAATAACAAGATATTAAACTGTTTAGTGCATAACTTTGAGTCATTTATGACGTGCAACCATGGTTGTTTGAATCATGCTTTTAGTGGATTTGGATGGAGCGTTGAGAGCGTAGAGGAAGATCGTTAAAGCGTGGGATCGTGAGATTCCAATGATGCATTTTTTATTTTTACCCGTTTCAACCCAGTCATTAATAATTGGATATTGCCCAAAAACTGACCCAGTAATTAAACCCTGACAGCTGCGCTAAAGTATTTTAGGGTTTTGGAATTTGGAATGTTTTAAATGAGCTTTTGAGAAGTGCAAAAGTACTGATCGTGAAAGCTGCCCAGCCACAAAAGCCATTAGAACTCAGAATAAATTCTGTATCGATATATTATACCATGAATGAACCTTCGTCTATCTTTTCTATAAATTTAAATCAAATCCTTCTATTCTTCTCATCTTTTCTATCACTGCTAAATGATATATTTTAGATAATGTTTGAGTTAAGATGATGTTTTATTGAATGTGTTTGAGGCAATTATGTTTTTAGTTGTTTAGAATATTATGTTCGAGGAAATTATGTTTTCTTGGATTGAATATTTGGCATTGATAATTAAGTTAATGAGAATATTATGTTATGGTTATTCTTTCCAGATATTTCTATAATTTTATCTATTTGTTGGATATAACAATCCGAGTTACGATCCTGCGATTTATGCTTTTTTCATACCCTAACGATCTTTATCGAGATTCCGATCTTGACAACCATGCGTGCAACATAACATGTCATCTTGAAATCTTGGAATTTTATCTTGTTTCACTGGTTTCTTTTTTTTTTTTTTTTTTTTTTTTTGTCATTTTGAAATATTCAAAATTATATAATTTGCTGCATGCTGCTCAGTGCTCACTTTGTGGAAAGTTAAAGTGTAAAGTTGTTGACATATGGGGATACTTGACTTATAAATGCATGAACCAAATGGGAAATTTATGATTGTACTTGCAAACTACACCTGAACTCAATTTGATCACCTTATTGCAATTTCTTATGGTTGGGCTATGATAAAGTTGGTTCAAAGATGCTTTGGTTGCTGATATATTGTGATACCTATAGAGTTCTATGCTATTGATGCTTTTTTAGCTGCATTCTTGAATTTGTGGCTGGGTAACACGTCCATTGTGCTTATTTGGGTGGTTATCTCTTGAAAAGCATTAGTACACACTCAGTTTATGATAGAGACCTGAGTAGAGGTCATAAGGAAAAGGGGGAATTATGTAATAATGATTGTGGTAAGGATACATGGTAAATAAATAGTGAAGTAGGATGCTTAGTTGGCAAGTTTGTTATGCCTTAATAGGATCAATAGTAAGGTACTAAGGTGAGTGAATTGTGTTTGTGATTTAAGATTATTGAAGGACCATTATGATTAGGCAGAGAGAGATTTTTCTCCATCTCTGAGGAGCTTAGCTCTGGGGTAGTTTGGGATTCATTCCTTTCTACAATTTTACTTTCTTCATCAGTCAAATATATTCTATTTTCGATTGTTTTATTTCTTTCTTTACTTAATTTCTATCTCTAAATTTTGGGTCTCCATTAGTTTATATTCCCTGAAAATCGAAGGATGTTATTATTATTGCCATTGTTGTAGTAATATTGATAGTTGAATTGGGGTTGTTTAACTAACAAGAAACATATTTGGAGTGAAAAGGCAATTTGACCCTTGTTATAGTACCCTCTACGGGATTGGGAACTTTGGGTCCTCTTGTTTTCATTTGTATTCCATTTCAAATGATATAGATATGTGTGAGCACATAGATGCTGTGTAGGACTTTCTCTAAGCCTAGTTCCACATTTTGTAATTTGTGATTCTGCTCAAGCTCTGCCCACTCTGTCTTCCTAACCCAATATGAAGGATTTCTCTTTGTTGATTGTTCCCCATATCAATTTACTGTTTCATTTTTACGTGCTGTTCATTTGAAAAACTTGCAATGGATAACAATTGATTGGTTTTCTTTCAGATGCTAAGAAGCAGATTCAACAATATGCCTCTCAGACAATTGCCTCTCGGTTCTCGTCTACCTTACAGTCAGCATTCAGTGTTGTCTGATTATCTTTGCAAGTTGAACAGTGCATTATTAGAAATATTGTGATGCGGTAGAGGTTTGTACATGATGATTATTTTGACCGACATCAAACTGGATCCTGACTACCTATCAAGCTTGCATAGTTACTGATACAGAAAATGCAAAATTTTGTACCTTTTATAAGAAATGGCTTGAGTGAGACTGATAATCAGATTACTTAGTTAAAAAATTGTTTATTTCCATGTGTACATTCTGTTTTTCTTGTATTCTTTTGCATCGTTTGTCAAAGATATACTTTCCACGAGTGTTTTCTGCTTATTTTTCATGCAAATTGATGGATAATGAAATTGATAGTGTATCCTCGAGGTGAGGGGTCACCATTAACTGACCGGCGAAAATATGCGTAGATTATAGCAGAAATAGAAAAGGTTTAACCTTGTCTGGATCTGGCAAAGGTGAGGAGGAAGCTAGTGAAGAATATAATCGCCAAATCTTTGGATGAAAATACTTTTCTAGTAGGATATTTTTCTGCAGTTCATTGATTTGCTGTATAATGTTCTTTTCTTTCTGCAATTCTACTACTAATGTGATTTGTGAAAATACCGAGTTTCACACTCCACCAAGTTTAAGCAAGTCCATGAAAGCTTTTTGTTTTCGACACCTAGAAGAGAACAGACAATAAAAAATCAAGTTAATCTTCAGAACAAATCAGCTTAACAACATCAAACACGCTCTACACTCTAACAACTTCAAAGGACTTATTTGAACTTTGTAATGTTGTGGAACAAGAATTGGTGGAAGAATCAACACTTCAGAGTTTGGTGGGGACAAAATTTAGATGGGAGATACATGGATCCATGGAATTAGTAACAATCCAATTCACAAAATAAACAAACAAACTCACTTCATTCTGGACAACCTTGAGAGTGCATGGATAGTAATAACAATGATGATTCCATTATAAGAATTGCTGAAGGTGGTGTTCTTCACCCTTCTATTGTTGATCCTGTTTCAAAGCTTTTCATGAGTCTTATAGATTACTCACAAGTTAACTAAATAAACCGTGAAAGATGAAATTTTTAGTTACGATAACATGAATGGTAATAAGAAGAATAAAAGGAATCTTAGTATTGGTTCTTTCTTGAGACAATGTCTTGAAATAGGAAGATGTTAAAGGGTCTGGTGATTGGAATAAGAACGTGCTTGAAAAATCTATTTTTGTAATGTATGCGAATACTGAGAGGACTTATACAGTAACTCGTGGCAAAGTTTATACCATGAAAATGTTAACCTCCTGAAGTTTTTATTGTCATATTTCTAACTTTGAAACCTTAGGTTAAATTTCCTAAATTTTTTATAAATTTTTTGACAATTTTTTGCAACGACATTGACAAAGGTAACAGAGATTATAGTTTCTCATATGCATTCAACTTTCTTCGAAGGGAGCCAATTAATATAAGCAATTTCTTAATACACCACCCAATTTTTTAAACACCGCGTGAAATTTCGCTTATACTCTCTGATTTCGGATGTGCACATCCGGACGCACCGTGACCTTAAAAAAAAAATTGTTCCGGATGTGCATATGCAGAAGGCCTCCGGATCTGCATATCTGGAATAATTGCTGATATATTTACATGATCACTCCGCTCTTCCCATTCTCAACCTTTCTTCTTCCTCACTCACCCCCACCAACCCAAAAAACCCTACTTCATCGATACCATTTCTCACTCAAAAACTTCAACTTTTTGGTGCAACAAATCAAAGGGAGCACGAGAAGATTGAATTTCAGGTAAATATTCAACTTCATCCACTACATTGCTCACATTATCAATCTACTTTTTTGAAAAAAACAAGTTACGCTACTTCCGGATGTGCACATCCGGAACGAATTTAGCATGAACTTTTCCGGATGTGCACATCCGGAAAAGTGCCTGGAACTTATTAATTTTAATTTTCAGCACTTTTTAATATGTTTTAGTTATGCATATTTATTGTTCTATTATTGTTTATAAATAGATATGGTGCACCCCGATAACATCTCAAAAGAATTAGTTTCGCCGATTTCCCTAAAAGATGAAGGGATTATCGTAAAATTGGTTGATGTCGGTGGTGACTTTAATAGCAAGCAAGGGTTTGATGATCGTGAAAGCATGCTCGTATATATTCGTACCCCGCATTGTTGAAATACGTTGAAAGCACTATTCTTGATCAAGTGAAGGAGAAGATAGTGTGTGCGTGGACGGATAATGTCCGACATCTTGGAAATACAACAACCAATAGAGTTGAGTCGGCACATGCTACTTTGAAGAATTGGTTGGGTAATAGTAAGGGCGATTTATGTCGAGATTGGGACTCCGTGGATCTCATGATTAAAAACCAACATAACGAGATACAAACCACCTTTGGTCGGAGTATTACGGTTTTGGAACATCGTTTTAAAGGTAACGTTTTTTACTCTCAATTGATCGGCAACATGTCTCGGGCGGGATTGGGCTATATTTTTCACGAGGCCAACCAAGACAAAATGGTAGGTTCCGATAGCGCAAAGTGTGGTTGCACTATTGTGAAAACCTACGGTCTTCCATGTGCTTGTGCTATTGCTACAAAGTTGAAACTAGTTGAGCCAATACAAATTGACGAAGTTTGCCCTCATTGGATGAAACTTAGTTTTGATGATGATGGTTGTAAGGAAAGAGATAAATCGGATATCTCTATTTTGGCCGAATTGGAAGCGATTCAAGCGAGATTTTCGAAGGCCGATGACAACATGAAGCTACACATCAAAGAAGAGTTGAGGAAGACTGCCTTCTCCGAAACAACCGCAATGATACCGCCGATGACAACATGAAGTTGAGGAAGATTTTCGAAGGCCGATGACAACATGAAGCCTACACCGAATGACAATTCGACAACTCGGTCTCCTTCATATTATGGGCACGTTGACAAACTCTTTCCGGACTCACCGACTCCTAAATCTCTACAAAGTGTCATGAAAGGATTTATTCTGGATTTTTGGTGTTCTGCATCAGGATTTATTCCGGATTTGCAAATACGAATTTTTTCCGGATGTGCACATCTGGAAAAAACTAGAAAAAAAGGGTGTGTCCGGATTTGCACATCCGGAACATAGGGGTATTTTTGTAAGCACGCATAGTGCCTAAGAAGGTTGGATGGTGTGTTAAGAAATGCTCTTAATATATAGTATACTAGCAGTTAGCGAAGTTGTTGGTTTTGTGAATAAGAGGATTAAGGAATGTTTAATATTGAAGGTGTATTTTGAAAGATCATATGATTCAGTAGATTGGAGTTACTTGGAGTATATGTTGGTCATGGGTTTAGCAAAAAGTGAATATCGTGGACGCGAGCTTATATTTTTGCAAGAAGTACAATTGCGTTGGTTAACGGTTTTTCTATGGATAAAATTTGTATTCAACAAGAGCTAAAACAAAGAAATCATCCCGTCCCTTTTTTTTTTGTTTCTTATTATTGCGGAAGGGGTGAGAGCTATGATGCAGAGAGTCTTGGTCAACAACTTATTCAATCCATTTTAGATTGGGCATTTAGATATGATGGTCTCCCACTTACAATATGTATTTACTATTAAGATACCATACTAATTAGGACAACCAACTTAAAGGGTCTCCGATGGACCTTGATTTTGGAATGGATTAAAACAACTATACAAGGAGACGATCACAAAGGAAAAGGATATAAATAATTCACATATCATTCGACTGCGACATTAATAGCTCTTTGGTAAAGTCATCACTGATGTACTTTTACGATTATAGATTTCTGTTAGACCTCTCATAAAGAATCCTTATAAGAGGAAAGGGCGCCAATAAAGCAAGATAAATGTTGTCTAGTAAAGAATACATAAGAGTGTTCCACAATTGCACTTTTTATCTCTTTTACGCCTGTCAATTGTCTTCCATCCACTTTTAGACTTAAGATTTTGTTTCCTCTTCTTGTTTTATTAATACACCCATGAAAGTACTTGGACTTAGCATCACCCTCTTTTGACCACATAGTTATGAAAATTTGCCATTGAATGCTGCAACACAATCTTGACTGTTTGTGTATTTGTGCTATTACCTCTCTCTTAACGCAAATTTCCTCTTCTGACAAGCAAACGTCCTCTCCTCTTACTTCAAGTCTGTTAATTTCTACTTTTGCCTATTTGATTTTTCCTTCAAAATTATGAGTGTTGTTTTTGTGCCACTCTTTGAGACTACCTTTGATTAATTTTAATTTTTATTTGAGGACATACATCCTCTAAACATCCACTTTCATGTTTCGCCATTGTTCTTCAACAAATTTGTGATATCCCTTTGTTTCTCTCCAGCAATTTAGCATCCTGAATGACTTTGATCCCCAGTTTAATTTCTTTTCACTCAAAATGATCGGATAATGATTTGATAGTTCTTTGTCTAAACTCTACTGGCTACACTCCGACCATGTCTTATACCATGCTTCAGAAATAAGAAATCTGTCGAGCCGACTCATTGTTGGTCCATTCAATCTAGACCACATAAACCTTTTGTCGTGTAGAGGTAAATCAATCGACTCAACTTCTCTGATAAAGTCATCAAATGCTTTCATTTCTTTCTTTCTATTAAAGTTGTTCATCTCTTTCCTTTTCGTTTCCACTCGAATTGTGTTAAAATCTCCCAACAAACACCATTCAGCCTCACTCTTCATCGCAATCAATGATAAAAGATCCTCCCACAACATTTTCATTTTTCTAGCCTCACTTGGTGCATACACATTCAATATGACAACCGAGTGTTTTTCTTCTTTCCACTCCTGCTACAAAATTAACATATGTTCTCTATTATATTTCCTTTGTAACGAGAAAACATTATTATCCCAGATTGTTAGTAAACCCCCTAACCTTCCTTCTGATGCCATGAAAGCAAAATCACATTTTGTCGACCCCCATATCCTTACACATTGATTCGTTTCCACAACTCTCATCTTTGTTTCTTGAATACAAATCATATACGGTTTTTCATTCAATGCTAATTCTTTTAATTTGCCTTCTATTATAGCTGATCAATTTCATAATGATGATAATTAGTGAACACCAGCTCCTGAACCCCGAATTTAGTAGCCATTGCCACCTTTTCTATCTCCTGATTTTCTTTTTTTTGGTGCAAACTCCTATTGTTAATTCCTGAACTATTTTCGCTTCCTCTCCCTTATGAAATATACCATAATCTCTCCCCAAATCCCGCACACCTTTTTGCAATTTGTGTTGCATCTCCATGTAAGAAAATTCAGTTATTCTTTTCTAACTCATTACCAGGTAAGACTAAACTATAACATTCATTTACCTGGTTATTAGGCTGATTACGTTGTCTACAAGTGCATTTAACACTTTTGTTCTTCCATTTCCTCCATGTTTTCCTCTTTTCCTTAATGATTTCTCACCTCTGTCTTCTTCTTTCTTTGTAGGAATGAGGCTGCTCTATCTCGTGTCCTTTTGTCGTTTGTTTCTCTTCTACATATGTTTCTTCATTAATTTGGCTATTATCCTATTTAAAATTTTGTGTTCTCTCTACTTTGTTCAGTTGTGCTTACTACTGGTTGTAAGTATAACTCTCTTCAACTTTACACATAAGCCTCCTTCCATTGTCATAGTTTTCCACGTGCTTGTTGTCACTATTGTGTGCATCCACATCATATTTGTTGTTACCTTCCTGAATGGAATTACTTTGCATGTGTCCCACTTCTTGGGTTATTGGGCCGGGCTCTTTTAATTTTAAAGATTTCTCATTACAATATGGTAGGCCCACCTCCTTTGTATTTATTTCCTCTTGACTTTTCATGTTGCTTACATCTGTATATTTTATTAAACAAGTTAGATTGTTTTTAGATGGTTAGGACACACTTCCCATTAAATCATTATTACCTTCAACTTCATATTCATTCACTTTATCCTCTACATTAGTTGTTGCTTCTTCATCCGACCTACCTTTTTCTTCTAACATGTTTTCTAGTGCCACTTTATCTGACACATCATCCTTTCCATTGGTCATTTTCTCTTCTATAATAAAAGGTTTTGACCTTCCTAAAATTGTCATTAACTTACTATAGTTGTCTTCTATCTCCTGCACGTTCTCTTTGTCTTCTAGTGACGCCATTAACGGCATAATGAAAGACTCATAAGAACCGGTTGAAACGTCATCTTCCACATTTTCTGAAACAACTTCATGACTTGAACAATAACAAAGTTCCTATATTATTCCAATAAGGAAGTCTTATTTGTTAACCTTTACTCTAATCACCTTGTTGATGAATTCCATCATGGATGTTCTTAGAAGCAAACGAGACACATCTAGTCTTTGCAAGTTCTCTGTCACTGGGTCTACTTCTATTGACGTCCCAAACTTTGTTACCAATGTTATGAACATCTTCCTTCTCCAAGCATGCACTGGTACCCCATACATTCGGATCCACGCGAATCTTAATCCCCTTGAATCTTTTGGTTCCCACTCCCTCAATATTCTGAACCATTGTTAGAAAATACCTTCGGACTCCTTCGCCAGCTCCTTCATGTATTCATCCTCATCAACCTTTAAAAATACTCTGCTCCCCCCAAAGGGATCACCTTTATAGATGTAATTCCTTCTTCGGCCATAAGATCCCGTTGCATACATATTTGGTTAGCATTCTGAACAAACCTAGTGAAACCTTCTTTAGCCCAAGCCATCTCTTCATCGTTGACTGCTATCACCATTTCATCTTCTTGCTTAGCTTCTTCTTTTTGTTTTCCTACTTTTGGTTTTGGTCTCCACACCCTCATGTCAGTTTTGATTTTTTCTTCTTTTTTGTTCATTGTTGCTTTTGCATATGTCTTTCCTCCTCTTCTCAAATTTTGCCAAATATCTGATTTGTTCCTTGTCCAATTGGTAACTCTACCGTGTTATTGTTTAATGTTAGTCTTCTCCATATTCTTCTTGTTTAGATTTGACATATTCAACTTTCTAGCCTCTCAAGAATCTAGAAATATTAACCCAGACCTTGTAGAACCCATACCAGATGTCTCTCAATTGGTCCTCAAGTTAAATTGCATATTTTATTTCAGCGTATGTAATGAATATGAAAAACGTTCCTTTTCCTATCTATGTATACATCAATGACCTTTTCCCAACGTTCGAACGTTCTTTCCATTTCCCTTTCGCTAATATCTTCTGGAAGATTATTGACATAACACATTAATCTTTCATCCATGCTCATTTCGGTCTAGTCGTTGTCGCTTTCCGGCCTATAATCTCTCTTCTTTCTTGGATATACGTAGGTTCATCCCTCACACACACTCTCTTAAGCTCTCTCATTTTCTTTTTAAAAGAATACAATGCATGTTTGTTAACATTTGAAATCTTATTTACCACCTTTTATTAACACACCACATTCCATATCTTTAAGCAATGTGAACTAAATTCACTCCCTTCAAACCCAATACGTTGAAGGTGTTGGAGATTACACCGAAAACAAGTTAAATGCCGTAATTTAGGCAATTAAGAACGTACCGCAATGAAGACAAAAATTTCAACACACCTCTTAGCGCTCAAGACTCATTAAAACAAAATGTGAAAAATCCAAAATATACTCTAAATCCAATTAGTAATCTAAAATATGCTCTAAATCCAATTAGTGATATGCTCTAATACCATATTAAAATATGTGGGTTTAGCTAAATTATGGTTACAAATTTTTTTTGCAAAACATCTTTTTAAATAAAAAAAGACATCAAAATTCGCAAACATGTAATTATTGTGTGTTTTGGACACTTGCCACTTGGTCGAACACGAGCAGTGAACCAAACAAGCAGTTGTGGCAGTTGTAGCGTGTCTGTCTGGAAAAATGTCTCGCAGTAGCAGAAATGTGTTATATGTACTTTTGTCTTCACATTTTTATTTATTAACTTTTTTTTAATACGTATTCTTTAAAATTATTATTATTTTAACAAATAAAATTTATCATAAAATGATAGTATTATTTTTACTTTTCAATATATAAATACTTGTTATTTTTAATTATTATCTTATAAACTATTTTTAAAAACGATATGATAAAAATCACCAAAACTTGGTTTTAAATTTGAACTAGTCACGATATCCTATTTAAAACTATTGACATTTATAAGTTAAAGTAAGACTTCTCAAATTTTTAATTAATCTAACTATAATATTAGTTTTTGTAAAGAAGGAAGATATTGATAATTCTTTTTCTGTTCTCCGCGGCCACATCACCGCCTCCAATTCACATACCATGATCTCCCGATGATTTGCACATTCCAAACCTAATTTTTCATCATGAACACAATCACCATCCTCCGCAACCGCGCTATAAATCCCGCGCGAAGAATCCTCACTGCTTCTAACAATCCATCGTTTTTTCTTTCTCCACTACATCACCATGCCAACAATTTTCCGCAACCACGTTTCAATCTTCACCACGCCAAAAATCCCCACCTTTCTCGAATACTAGGGTTTCGCCACGAATCAATTCGTGCTCATGATAGGGATGTTTCAACTATTGCAAGAGCTGGATTCAAGTTTCAAAAATTCTCAACTTCCATTGAGACGCGAGGCGGTGACAATACTTTTGAGAGGATTTATATTCAGAGTGGTGTGAATGTGAAGACATTCACGGTGGAAAGTGTTCGTAAGGGTGAAGAGAATGATGTTAGAGAAGAAGAGTCTCTTGTGGAAAAACAAGCTTGGAAGTTGTTGAAGGATGCTATTGTGACTTATTGTGGAAATCCTGTGGGGACCGTGGCTGCAAATGATCCAGGTGATAAATCGCCGTTGAATTATGATCAAGTTTTTATTAGGGATTTTATTCCTTCGGCTCTTGCTTTCTTGCTTAAAGGAGATGATGAGATTGTTAAGAACTTTCTTCTTCATACCTTGCAGTTGCAGGTAACATATATACCCTTTTAGAGGCACCGAATGGTTCAATTCAATCATTGCTTTATAATGGTCTTTTTGTTTGGATTGACTTATTTGATGTTATCTACTAACGTTAGCAATTGTGAGACTGTTTGGATTAGTTAGTGGAAACAGCTTATGACATGTATGTATACTGATTTTAGCTTATATGCATAAGCTCTTCAATTTGACTTCATTTTATCTTTTGCTAGCGTATGAGTTAACACTTACATGATAAGTGATTATGCTACAAATGCTTAATAAAGTTGTTTATCCAAATAGGTTGAAGGTCTAAAAATGGTAGGTTGGTCATCAGGGCTGTCTTATAACTTTTTGGAGGTCCTGTGTAAGTTAGTCACGGTTCAACCTTGACAAAACAACAAGGGGCCCTATTTAGCCATGTTTAAGTTGGGATAAATCTATTATGAGACTCTATTTAGCCACAATTTAATCATGGCAAATTTGAGACCCTATGTTGTAGCCCCACCTAGCACAAAGACGACCCTGTTGGTCATTAATTGAATTGAATGCATATGTAAATGTTTTTTTTCTAGTGTCTGTGTAGAGTCATTAAACTTTTCTTAGGTTTACGTACTTCACTATTATTTATTCATACCAGCTATTTAATCAAGAGTTAGCTGGGGATACTGGTTATCAATGGTATAACTGATGGCTAAATGTGAAAAATGCTAAAAGGAAGTGTGTATAGTTGATGATTGATTGATAATTCATCCAAAAGAAAGAGTTGTTATACTTAGTTACAAATGTTTAAAACTTGTGTATACCGGTTGCTAACATTCTACCTTTTTCCCCCTATTTAACTGTGAAAGAGTTGGGAGAAAACTGTGGACTGCTACAGTCCAGGACAGGGCTTGATGCCTGCTAGTTTCAAAGTTAGAACCGTAGCTATTGACGGGGATACTCACGAAGAAGTTTTAGATCCTGATTTTGGGGAATCAGCTATTGGTCGTGTTGCACCTGTAGATTCAGGTTTATTTTTCACTGTTGAATAGAACTTATAACGTGCCCACAGATAAAAAAATAATGCTCTTGAAAACTGCTTGTAAGTTGTAAGTTAAACCAAGAGCGTTCTAAAAATAAGTAACTTAACAAAATGAGTTTCTTCTTTTGTTTCTTTGATAGGATTATGGTGGATCATCCTATTGCGGGCTTATGGGAAGATCACCGGTGACTATAGCTTGCAAGAAAGGGTTGATGTTCAAACAGGGTTGAAAATGATTCTTAAACTGTGTCTAACAGATGGTTTTGATATGTTTCCATCTCTGTTAGTCACTGATGGATCTTGCATGATAGACAGGCGTATGGGCATTCATGGTCATCCCCTTGAAATCCAAGTAAGCTTAACTACCCCATGTTTTCTCATTATTATATGTTATGTATTAAGTGCTTTACGCATTTGAAAATTATTCTGTTTTGTGATCTGTTCTATTTAGAATTGAAGAGTGCTCTATTTGCGCAGAGGGAGATGTAGTAGAGAGTGTCAAACAGCGATTGATTAGGACAAAAATGCTAGCAAAAATAACTTTAGGTTATTCCTTGTTTATTCTTAAAATAGAAAACAAGAACAAGTTTTGAGAACAAGCAAATATAGAACGCTTACTCAAACAAGTTTTTTTGTTTATTATTATTTTTAAAAGATAGCTCTAAAAAATTGTAATCGAAGAAATCGTTGGCTTGTTCTACCTCAATTCTTTCAATTGTTATTTCTCTTGTTATTTTTCCTTATATATATATAGTGATTTTCACTTGACAGGCATTATTTTACTCAGCTCTTCGCTGTTCACGTGAAGTATTAGTTGTAACCGATGAAACCAATAATCTTGTTAGAGCCATTAACAACAGACTGAGTGCACTGTCATTCCACATTAGACAATATTACTGGGTGGATATGAAAAAGATGAATGAAATATACAGGTATAAAACAGAAGAGTACTCCATGGACGCCATCAACAAATTCAACATCTATCCAGAACAAATTCCTTTTTGGGTAATGGATTGGATTCCTGAAAAAGGTGGATATCTAATTGGGAATCTGCAACCAGCTCACATGGATTTCCGGTTTTTCACACTGGGAAATCTCTGGTCTATTATTTCATCTCTGAGCACCCAAAAACAGAGCGAGTCTATTTTAAATCTGATGCAAGAAAAATGGGATGATCTTGTGGGGCATATGCCACTTAAAATATGTTATCCTGCCTTGGATAATGAAGAGTGGCGGATAATTACTGGTAGTGACCCAAAGAATACGTAAGTTCTGTTTGTAAAGTTTCCTTTCTCTTGTTTGAATATCTTTGAGTACATTTGAAGAATTTATATCATACTATTATAGTCATAGTCATAATTCTTTCTAGGGTGTTCATCTTAACTGAAACGATGTGCTTAACTTTTGCAGCCCTTGGTCATATCACAATGGTGGATCCTGGCCTACCCTTCTGTGGCAGGTAAATATCTCCTGATGCCAATATATTTGATTTAAGGAAAGTTCATATATGTTGATTATATGCACCTTGCCTTTGTCTAAAAACCTCAACTATTGAAGTCATAAATGTTTGGATAAACAATTTAATTAAGCGATAATCATATAAGTATTTTTGTAACATGCTATGGAGCAGCGTACTTCAAACCCGCTGATAGAAACCAAATATTATAATATTGTAGAAGTCTGAGGATTAATCCAGAGATCACAACAAAAAGAATAGAACAGACAATATTTTTGGGTTGTGTTAGGAACCTTTCTTTTGGTGTATGGAAAGAATTCTCAAAACTAAGCAGAATCGAACAAACAAGAGAATGATTCTAATTAGATTGATCAACAAAATAGAGAAAAGAAGAATTCTTTGAGTATTTTTTTTTATTACTGTCAATTGAATTTGGTTTGAAACTGAATAATATATTTCAAGTATATTAAAATTACAAGCACTAATCTCTTTATGTAAGACTATTCTAATCTAATGGGTCTAACGAATGGATTAAAAATCCAAATATAAATTACAACTAACAGTAATAAAAATAACTTATTTACAACACTTCTCCTCAAGCTGTTGAATGAATACCTTTAATTTTCAGCTTGGAAATAATTTTTTCAAAGTTATTGTTGTTCAAACCCTTAGTTAGAAGATCTGCAACGTTGTCTTGAGAAGAAACATATGGAGTGCAAATAAGACCACTATCTAGCTTTTTTTTTTATGAAGTGTCTGTCAACTTCAATATATTTGGTTCCATCATGCTGCATTGGATTATGGGCTATACTAATAACAGATTTATTATCACAATAAAGTTTCATTGGTTCATCACTCTTTATCTTCAAGTCTCCTATTATCACATCATTTGTGCCATTGCTCCGAATTCTGCTTCAGCACTAGATCTAAATACACTTTGTTTTTTACTCTTCCAAGTTACAAGATATCCATCCAGAGAAGTACAATATCTTGTAGTTGATATTTTATCCACAACCAATCTTGCATGGTCAACATTGGCATATGCTTTAAGACTCACACTTTCATTTCCTTTTAAATATTGCACAATTCATAGCGAAACTTGTAAATGAATCTCCACTGGTTGGTGCATGAATTGGCTGAATAAACTTATAGGAAAAGCAACATCTGGTCTAGTATGTAATAGGTATATAAGTTTTTCGACTAATCTTTGATACATTTTCGTATCAACCGAAATATTTTCTGCTGTGTTCCTCAACTTTACATTTGTATCAACTGGTGTAGTTGCAGACTTGCATGCTGTCTTACATGTCTCTTGTAGAAGATCAATAATGATTTTTGTTGAGGTATGAAGATTCCTTTCTTAGAGTGGGCAACTTCAATTCTCAGAAAGTATTTCAATTTTCCTAAGGTCTTAATCTCAAACTCCTTGGCTAAGTGTTCGCCTAACAATTGTTGTTCCTTCTCATTATTACCTGTTACTATAATGCCATTCACATACACTAATAAAACTATTATTCCCACTGTCTCAGAATGTTTGATAAAAATAAAGTATGATCTCCTTGACTTTGTTTAAACCCCAAACCTATTATAATTTTGGTGAATCTTTCAAACCATGCTCGTGGTGATTGCTTTAGTCCATATAAAGATTTTTTTTTTTTTTTTATAATTTTTTTTTTAAATTTGCACATAATGTTGGTTGTAGTAAGTTCAGAATATCCAGGGTTACATCCATATAGATCTCTTCATCAAGTTCTCCATGAATGAAGGCATTTTTCACATCAAATTGATGTAAATTCCAATTGTAATTAGCCGCTGAAGATAATATCACCCTTACGGTATTCATTTTAGCAATTGGAGCAAATGTCTCTGAGTAATCTATTCCATAAGTTTGGGTGAATCCTTTGACAACCAATCTTGTCTTGTATCTCTCAATAAATCCATTAGCTTTGTATTTTACAGTGTATACCCATTTGCACCCTACATGTTTCTTTCCATTTGGTAGAGAAACTAATTCCTAAATATTGTTCTTATTCAGTGCCTCCATCTCCAAGTCCATGGCTTGTTTCCATTAGGTATTGATATAGTGTTTAGACTTGTGAGGAATGCTTTATGGTTGGGTGAAAAATGTTCAAAACTTAGGTAGTTGGATATGGGGTAAATTGGAAGATATAAATCCTTGTGTGGTGGTAGTCTTGAGTTGAATTTAGTTTCCTCCTGTTCATGAGAAAATTTAAAAATTGAATTACTAGTGCTTGAAGGATCGAGAGAAGTTACCTCATGTAATATCGGATTTGACTCTTGGATATGAGTAGATTCAGAAATGTTCTTCTTTCTTGTATATACTAAATTCTTTCCAAATCTTGCATCCGTTTAACATTTCTATTTTATCCAGAATCAAGTTCAGTCTCAATGTTGTCACCACTAGTTTCAATCTCAACTTCTGGTTCGAAAGTAAGGTCAGGAAGTAGAAGAGACTCATCTTCCTTACTTATAATCTCTCCTTGAAGATGAGCCTGAAGGAAGTAAGAAAAAAGTAACTTTCTTGTTCATGGAAGGTGACATCTCGAGAGACAAAGTATTTATGAGATGGTGGATGATAATATTTGTAACCCTTTTGGGTAGAAAAGTATCTATAAACACATTTTAACGCTCTAGGATCAAGTTTCCCTCTACCATCACTATGGATATGGACAAACGACATACACCAAAATATTCTAGAGGTCAGATTCCTTGAGGTAGACACATCAGAATAAAATGAGATTAGTGCTTTTAGTCTATTAGTTAGACCCATTAGATTAGAATAATCTTATATAAAAAGATTAGTGCTTGTAATTTTAATATAGTTGAAATATATTATTCAGTTTCAAACATGGTATCAAGAGTCTCGTTTAAGATCCGGTGGACCATTTGCTATCAGGTTTCCGTTATCGGGACATTCACCATTTATTTCTAGCTTTCAGATGTCCAATCCTAAGCGTGAAAGAGTGTGTTAAGAGTCCCACATCATACAATATATGGTTTGAACATGTGCTTATAAACAGGGATAATCTTAACCCTCTATGCTGGTTTTATTGGGATGAGTTAAGTCTAAATCATATTTCTTAACAAATTTAAAAAAAAAATACAAAAAAATATACAATGAAGATGATAACTGTTGAAATACAAGAGACTAAGAGACATATGAATAAACTGTGTGTTTTGAAAAGTACTACGGAGACATTATTATATATAGAGAGAGATTACAACTAATTACATGATATAGTCGATGTGAGACTATTCTATATACAATAAGTCAAATTCACCAAACTTGTTACATATATAATTAGTTCTGGGATTTTACAGGGATTTTGTAAACACGTCTGCCAATTGATCATTAGAGTTGACAAAGTTTGTGACGATGTCACCTGATTCGATCTTCTCTCTGACAAAGTGATAGTCTATCTCAATATGTTTGGTCCTCTCATGGAAGACTGGATTTGAAGAAATGTACAATGCAGCTTGATTATCACAAATAAGTGTCATTGCTCTTGCTTCTTCAATGTGAAGTTCCTTGAGCAACTGTTTTAACCAAATAAATTCACATGTTGCTATTGCCATGGCCCTATACTCTACCTCGACGCTTGATCTTGCAACGACGTTTTGTTTCTTACTCTTCCAAGATATAAGATTTCCTCCAACAAGTACACAATATCCAGAAGTAGATCGTCTATCAATGGGTGACCCTGCCTAATCAGCATCTGAGTAGCCAACTATTTGAGTATGTCCTTTATCTTCATACACTAGACCCTTTCCTGGAGCACATTTGATGTATCTCAGAATCTGAATAACAACATCCATGTGTTCCTGACAGGGGGAATTTAGGAACTGGCTTACCACACTGACTGCAAAAGAAATGTCCGGACGAGTGTCTGTGAGATAATTCAACTTTCCAACCAATCTCCTATACCTTCCTGAGTCAGATAAAGGCTCCCTTGATTGGGTTGTAGTTTGACACTTGGATCCATAGGAGTATCAGCTGGTTTAGCATTCAACAAACCTGTTTCTTCCAAAATATCTGTAGCATATTTTCGTTGAGAAATCACCAAACCATCTTTAGATTGGGCTACCTCAATACCCAAGAAATAATGGAGTTTACCAAGATCTTTTGTCAGAAATTGATTTGAGAGATGTTTTAACTGGAGTATTCCCTGTTGATCACTACCAGTTATGACAATATCATCTATATACACAATAAGATAAATACACCCTTGGGCTGAGTGACGATAAAAAACAGAATGGTCAGCTTCACTACAGACCATACCAAACGGTTGTACTATAGCGCTGAATCTGCCAAACCAAACTAGTCTATATAAGGTCTTACTTAATCGACACACCTTGTTGATTGTGAGACCATAATCTAGTGGAATTTCCATATACACCCTTTAAACTTTCATGCAAGAATGCATTTTTAATATCAAACCGGTGTAGTTTCCCACCGGAATGAGCTGCAAGAGATGATAATATTTGAATAGTATTCATCCATCACTAGAACAAATGTCTCTTCATAATCAATGTAATCAATGTCATACGTCTGAATATTTCCTTTTGTCACTAATCCGATCTTGTAATGTTCAAGAGTGTTATTTGATTTGTGCTTTATTGTATAGATCCATGTGCATACAACTAGCTTCTTGCCTTTCGAAAAACTCTCGAGTTCTATTTTTTTCAAGTACTTTCATTTTTTTATTCATAGTTTGGACCCAATTTGTATCTGTTAAGAAATGTGGTTGGGTCTAACTCAACCCTACAAAACCGGTTGGTAAGGTGAGGATTGCCCCACTTATAAAGATATGTTCATGCCATATATTATCCGATGTGGGACTCTTAACACACTCCCTCACGCTCAGGACTAGACAACTGGAGCGTGGAAATAAATGGTGGATGGCTCGATAGCGGAAACCATAGAAGGTGGTCCACCGGATCTTAAACGAGGCTCTGATACCATGTTAAGAAATGTGGTTGGGCCTAACTCAACCCTACAAAATCGGTTGGTAGAGTGAGGATTGCCCCCACTTATAAACACATGTTCTTGCCATATATTGTCCGATGTGGGACTCTTAACACACCCCCTCACGCTCAGGACTGAACATCTGGAGCGTGGAAATAAATGGTGGGTGACCCGATAGCGGAAACCATAGAAGGTGGCCCACCGGATCTTAAACGAGACTCTGATACCATGTTAAAAAATATGGTTGGGCCTAACTCAACCCTACAAAACCGGTTGGTAGAGTGAGGATTGTCCCCACTTATAAACACATATTCTTGCCATATATTGTCCGATGTGAGACTTTTAACACACCCCTTCACGCCCAGGACTGGACATCTGGAGCGTGGAAATAAATGGTGGGTAGTTTGATAGCGGAAACCATAGAAGGTGGTCCACCGGATCTTAAACGAGACTCTGATACCATGTTAAGAAATGTGGTTGGGTCTAACTCAACCCTACAAAACCGGTTGGTAAGGTGAGGATTGTTCCCACTTATAAAGATCTGTTCATGCCATATATTATCCGATGTGGGACTCTTAACAGTATCTTTCAATATCTTTAGAACACATGATGAAATTTTCAGTTAAGAATCGCAATAAAATTTTGATACTGCTTAGAAAGATGTTTAGAGGAGATAAATTTAAAAAAAATAAAAAATCTATATTTAGAGGCACAAAATCTTCTATCCCTTCTCAAAGTAATAAGTTCATCATCCAAATCAGTATAAAAATATGAGACCCCAACAGAATCATTATCAATATTCACCTCCAGTTTAGACAATTAAGTCTACTCTTCTATGGAAAAGCAAGTCAATTGCTACCTCAAGAAGCAGGGATAGAAGAGAGCCATACAAAATACCCAAAAATTGAGAATTTCAGAATGCCATTTTTTTTACACAGTTCGAGGAGAACTGGAGCTACAAACTGCGAGGAAACGAAAAACAGGATCAAGAGAGGGTGGCGTGTGGTGCTGAGCCATGCGCTGGGAAATAGGTTGTGAGTGGCCAGTGGGCGCCACGCACTGGGAGGTATGTCTTGTGTGAGGGTGCGTGAGGAAGTCTGGTGGTGGTTTTTTTTCTTCTCCCTGCTCGTTTTTTGACACTTTATATGTGGTTTATGGTTGTTTAAATGCAAGAACATATATAGAGAAGGTTATATGAATGCTAACAGTGCAAGAATTCATTTGTGGACGATAAAAATTCAATAAAAACTGGACAAGTTTCGCGGAAAAAATATACTGGTGGCTGCTAGAGTTTATGCCGAAGCGAGACCCCTAAAAATTAGGAGCTCGTGAGATCATGTAGAAAAAAATTTATAATATAGTATAAAGATGTTTTATGATTTAATAAATAGTTTTTCTAAATAAAGAAAGAAAAGCTCCAGACCTAACGACTCTTACAATAAGATAAAACTAATTAAAATTAAAATAAAGCAAATTAAAAAGAAAACCAACTCATCTATTATTTACAACAACCTATTTTCTATTTACTAACAGGTTATTTGTGAGTGAAGAAAATCTTCAAAACTAAATTGGTTATGCCTTTTCTGGAAGAAAAAAAAAGCACTGTGCTAATTTGTTGGTCTAAGACCTTGCATAAGTCATGAAGTGTTAATTTAATTTCTAATGTATTTTTTTACATCATCTTCAGTTCACACTGGCATGCATCAAAATGGGGAGAATTGAACTAGCTCAGAAAGCAGCTGATATAGCTGAAAAAAGGCTGCCAGTTGATTCTTGGCCTGAATATTACGATACTCGTTCTGGAAAGTTTATTGGAAAACAAGCTCGGATGTATCAAACATGGACCATAGCTGGATTTCTTGCATCCAAGATGTTTTTGAAGAATCCTGAAAAGGCATCCATGTTATTCTGCGAGGAAGATTACGACCTTCTTGAGTATTGTGTTTGTGGACTTAGCCAGAGGGGAAGAAAAAAATGCTCCCGTATTGCTGCCAAGTCTCAGATTCTGGTATGATGCAAGTCTGCATATTATTTGGAAGCAGAATGCTAATTCACAAGTTCAGGGTATGAATTCTGTTTTTAGTACACTACAGAAGAACCGGAAATGTAACACTATGTTTCATGTTGTAGTCATTATAGTTATATATTGGTTAAGATGGCTTTCCTATGTATTGGGGTGCCAATTCTTTTTCTTCTTAAGAAAAATAATGAAGGAGGTTTTTAACTTAAAACCTCTTAAAAACTGCTTAATAGTTAATACCCTAGCATAGTTCATTGCTTAGGATTTTCATTTACTTATATATAGGTATGTTATACCAATGTTCACTAGTTAGGATTTCCACTTACAACTATGTATACAAACAATGTTCATATTGACTTTTCTCATTATAAAATTCCTCATTTGAAGGAATTGCAGTGTTTATAATTACAGTTTGTTTGCCATGTTCCTAGACTATTTTGTTGTTATTTGTTGTCTGTTAGACCACGTCTTTACTGACATTTGACATTATTTTTCATATGATCTTGGTCACCTTACATTTGTTCAAGCATCTTCTATATTTATATACAACATATGACACTTAATGACCACCCAAAGTACAATCTTGTCTCTGCCCATTAAATTGACACCTTATCAATTTTTTATCCTTTTATGTTTTTTTTACTCTGTTAATTTCAAATGTACTGTTTTTCTTCCTAGTCAAGTATAAAAACCACCAAAAATCCAAAAATACAATCCTGCACTTGTTTAATAAATTGACACATAATTTCCTTTTTTTTTTTTTTTTAACTTTCTCTGTCAATTTTTTTACCAGCCAAATATACTTTTTCTGCAAATTTATTGTTGTATTAAGCATGGAAAAGAGAGAAAGTGAAGCCATGAAAACTGTTATTGAGCTTGAATGATTGAGATCAATACAACAAGAATATATATCTTACATCACAAGCTATAAAACTAACTCAACAACTCTAATAAACTACTTTCCTAAAATGGAAAGTTCTTAACTAATTTTTGAATTTTATTTCCATAAACGGCAAGTTTGTTAAAAGGCTAAAAAGGAACTTCTCATCATTTCACACCAATTCATTCCTTCAAGCTATGTTTTAATACTTTTAACATCACCCCTTAAGCGTTAAGTATGGTAAATGTCTAATATGTCAAATTTGAAAACAAAAGTGAGTTTGATTGGATGCAAGAGTTTTGCGAGGAAATATACTAGTTGTTCTTGGGAGGAGATAAGTAGTAATCTTAATACTCCTTGTTGAACTTTTTCTCTTATTAGAAGCCAATCGATTTTAAGATGCTTTGTCCTCTTATGAAAAATAGGATTGAATGCTATATAGAATGCACTTTAATTATCACAATATAAGACATGTAGCTTTGGAGTATGTAATTTGTAAGCTATTTGATAATGAAGTTGACTAGGGCTATCAAAAACTTGGCCCAATTGTTGGGTGACAAGAGTTATCTTTGACCTTGTGTTGTTCAAATATAAAAGTCTCTTAATGAGTTTTCTATTGGAAGTGATGTCTTCAAGAGGTTTGCTTCCATCTTGATGTTACTTTGTTGAAAGATTAAAGGTGTTGCAGCAAGTTTTGAAGCTAACAATGTGATATTATTTAGCATATATAGACAACACTTCCTTTGTGAGATAACAATGCCTTCCTTCAAATGTGCCACCTCAAGGCTAAGGAAATACTTCAATATTCTTATTATTGATTTTGAAATTGTTATCAAGAATGCATTTGATGTTTTAGAGTTTTTTAATACATCATCCAAGTTTCTTAGGCACCACGTGAAATTTCTTTTTTGCCCCCAGTTTCTAGATGTGCACATCCGGACGCACAAATTTTTTAAAAAACGTTGATGTGTTCCGGATATGCATATCCGGAAACATTTCTGATGTGCACTTCCGGAAAGATTTCTTATTAATTCGTGTCAGACATTCTTCCTCCTCCTCTTTCTTCACTTTTTCATTTTTCAAACTCTCTCAAACTCTCAAATTTTTAATTCCACAAATTTCGATTTTTTCCACTCGAGTTCGGCGCAGAGCAACTTCTACAATGATCAAGACACTCCAAATTCTCCGTATCTCATTTTAATCGGTAAGTTTTTAAATTTTAGAGTTTCGGAGTTATTTTCGAGTAATCGATTTAGAGTAGAGATTTAGGTGTAGAAATTGTTAGGTTGTATGAATAACATAGGTTAGAGACAATGTAGGTCTTGTTTTCTCCTTCAAATGGACGATCAGGACATTAAAATGCCCTTTTGCATGGTACAATAGCCATGACTGCCATTTTGAACTTCAAAATACGTACCGAATGTGTAGATCCGAAAAGATTGTAACGTTAAATATTCTGAGTGCTTCCGGATGTGCACATCCAGATATACCCAACGTTAAAAATTTTGTGTTCTTCCGGATGTGCACATCCGGAAGACATCCAACGTTAAATATTTTGCATATTTTCGGATGTGCACATCCGAAAGACACTTGTTTTTTTTTTGAGTTTGTTTGTTTTTTTTTGTTTAATTATTTTTTAAAAATTCTAATTTATTTATTATGCTTTGCATATTAGATGGCTAGTAGAGGCGATTGTATCATACATGGACAGATAACTCAGCACGCATCTGTCCGACATGAGCAGATGCAGTCTACAGCCGAGGCTTTCGGCGCAGAGGGGGTTGGGGTAGCCCCTACAGCTGAGGGACATCCTACACCACAGTCATCCACATCACAGGTTCAGGCCACTTTCACATCACAGGTACAGACCACTCCCCATTCAGCCGCCGATTCTAAATCTCGGAGGCGTCGCGTTTCTACTGGTAGTTCATCAGGGTCCCAGCCCGCACGCAGACGTCGTCGGGAGACTCCAGCTCCATCAGCTGGTCCCACTCGTTCCCCTGTTCCTGTTCCTGTTCCAGAGGGTGGTCACCCAGCACATGAGGGTGTTGACGCCGATGATGATTTCGATGAGCTGGGCGGTTACTCCAGGGGACCGTCTGATATCTCCCTACTGTAACGCCCCAAATTTCGTAAGAATATTTATTTAATTTATTTAAATATTATATTCGTGAATTTCTGTGATTTTTGGTGGTTTGTGTCGATGTCGGTAATTTTGTGAAGTTTTGGGTTATTTAATTAAATAACAGTATATATTATGGAATATAATGTATTACTATTTATTTTAAATAATATTAGAGGAATTAAGGGTAAGACGGACATTTGAGGAGAATTAGTGAGGGCATTATGGAGAAAGCCCAATTTTGAGGCCCAAGGGTTAGGGTGAATATAAAGGAGGATTGTGAGAATAAGGTTCACTTTTGGTTAACCGTGAAAAGAAGGAAAGAAGGGAGAGCTCTGAGGAAAAAGGGAAAAGACGAGAAATTCGTGAAGGTTTCCAAAGGCTCAAGAGAGAACACATCGGATCGACAATCTAAGGTATGAGGAGTAATTGCCTTTCATTGTTTTCATTATAGGATTCGATGTAATTGAAGTGGATGTTGTGTTTGAGGGTTTATGGGGTTTTTGTGACGAACTGGTGATTTAAGGGTATTGTGTGAATCGATTAATAAGAGTTGAATTTAATCGGATAAAAATAGACCTTGGGGCTGATTTTCCCGCCGATGTAGGTTCAACCTGGTGGTGAAGGAATTTATGGGGTTTATGGGAAGCTTGAGAGTTTTGAAGGTTTAGGGGATTTAAGGTTTCCCATAGGGTCACGAATCGACCTAATAGACGTAGGTTTTATGCCTTTGATTCCCGTGATGCATTAGGACTGTTGTAGGGATGTCTTTGGGTCGTTTAGGACTGTAATCGCAGGTACCTTTGAGGCTGTGGAGCTACTGATGCGTAGCAGCGATTTGCTGTAATCGCAGATTCGCTAAGCGAATCATTTCTTCTCAAGGCGAATGTTCGCCAAGGCTCGCAAAGCGAGCAGTGCAACGAATGCGCGATAACATGAGTGTGGGTACTGGGATGATTCTGGAGTGAAATTGGGGATTCGCTGGAAGTCTCGCAAAGCGAATAAACCAGCGAGTATGCCAGATTGTGTTTTTTTGGTGTTTCAGTGTGGTGGCTGTGGGATTTGCTGACCGCTTCGCAAAGCGAAGCTCCCAGCGAACTGGTTCGCCTAGCGAACCCTGGAGCGAACTGTTGCTGTTCGCGATGTTGGTTTATGTGCCGTGCTGTTTTGATGCCTTGATGTTGTGATTTTTATGATGATTTTCCATGACGTTACTGATGATTATATGATGATGTTTTGGTGATTATTTGACAAATATGGGATGACATGAAGTATATGAGAATTGATGAACGATGATGCATATTATGATGTTTATTAGATGATGATGATTAGTGATGTTGTGTATCATACATTCATATGCATACCGCTTCATTCCCATTGTGCGGATATGAAGTAATTATGACGTGCTCCGGTTCCTACGCGGAATCCATCCTATTGACGGGGATCTTTGGAGGGGTGATGGCCTATTGTCCATCAATTATGACGATTGGCACCACATGCGTGAGTCTTGTTGTGCATTTGCATTTAATTGGCATTGTTGTATTTTATGATGTTGTTTGTGATTTTGGTGTTTCCTCGTGATGACCCTGAAGATGTTGTATATGAAGATAATGCCATTTTATGTATATCCTGTTTTATATTGATTATTATGAATTGTGATTACTCACCCTGCCTGTTTGAATGTTGCCTCCACGTGGGTAACGTGCAGGTGATCAGGTTTAGCTGTGGATGCCTTCGAGGACCTTGAAGTTTATTTTGTTTTTGGTTTATTTAGAGGGTCTTGCTCTGATAGTGTAACATCAGGTTGGGGTCCTTTGAGTCGAACTATGTTGTTTCCTTATTTTTGTTGTCATTTGATGATATGGTTTTATATTTTGAAAACCTTTTTGATTATTACGATGTTTGTTAAAAACCTTTTAATTGAGAATTTTGAGTTCCGCTGCCATGTGAAGACTTCTGATTTATTTTGAGGAAAAACCCTTTGTTTATAGGGCAGGTGTATTATTTTGATTTAAATGAGAAATTTGCATCCTTTGAGGTGATTTTGATGCTTTACTCTGATATTTTGAGTCGTTTCTGCTGCAACATTGTGTGGGTAGAAAATGGTGTTACATTATTGGTATCAGAGCAGGTCGGTCTGTTAGGCCAGGTTTTACTTGATGTCAGCCCCTGTCATTCGACGAGTGTGTGTACACTTTCGATGTTTTAGTTCTTCTAACCTTGTTGGTGGTGTGCAGGATGGCTGGAAGAAATGACCGCGCGATTGCTGATGCGTTGGAATCGGTTGCTAATGTGGTGGCACAGCTGATTCCAAATGGTGGAGCTCCTGATGAGTTTCGTGCTTTGGGGAAGTTTCAAAGGAACAATCCACCGACTTTTGTGGAGTTTCCTAGATTGATGATAGTGGGGAGTTGATGTTCTTGTCTGTAAAGCAAGTAGACAAACTAATGGAAGATGAAGCCTTGGTGTTTGCAATATTTGCATCGTTACAAATTGATCGTGAAGCTACGAGTGTGGAGTTGCCTGTTGTCTGTGAATTTTCGGATGTGTTTCCAGATTACATCAGCGATTTGCCTCCAGAGCATGAAGTAGAGTTTGCAGTGGACTTAATACCCGGTACGAGTCCAGTGTCGATGGCTCCTTATCGGCTGTCAGCTTCTGAGTTAAGTGAATTGAAGAAACAACTGGAAGAATTGTTTGAGAAGAGGTTTGTTCGACCAAGTGTTTCTCCGTGGGGTGCTCATGTGCTGTTAGTGAAGAAGAAAGACGGAAGTATGAGGTTGTGTGTTGATTATCGGCAGTTGAATAAAGTGACTATCAAGAATAAGTATCCACTACCGAGAATTGACGATTTGATGGATCAACTAGTAGGTTCCTGTGTGTTTAGCAAGATTGATTTGAGGTCTGGTTATCATCAGATTCGAGTTAAGCCAGATGATATTCTGAAGACGGCTTTCAGGGCGAGGTATGGTCACTATGAATACGCTATGATGTCGTTTGGTGTATCTAATGCGCCTGGTGTGTCCATGGAGTATATGAATCGGATTTTCCATAAGTATTTGGATAAGTTTGTGGTGGTGTTTATCGATGATATCTTGATATATTCTAGATCTGAAGAAGAACATGCTGAGCATTTGAGAACTGTGTTGCAAGTCCTGAAGGAGAAGAAGTTGTATGCAAAGTTGTCGAAGTGTGAGTTCTGGTTGAAGGAAGTGAGTTTACTTGGTGATGTAATTTCAAGTGGAGGGATTGCTGTTGATCCTTATAAGATTGATGTTGTGTTACAGTGGGAGACTCCGAAGTCTGCTATCGAGATACGAAGTTTTCTGGGATTGGCGGGTTATTACCGCAAGTTTATTGAAGGCTTTTGTAACTTGGCATTACCTTTGACTAAGTTGACTCGAAAGGGTCAAGCTTTTGTGTGGGATGTAGCTTGTGAAGAGAGTTTTGTGGAATTAAAGAAGAGGTTGACAACCGCTCTAGTGTTGATTTTGTCTAATCTGAGCGAATCTTTTGTGGTGTATTGTGATGCGTCGAAGATGGGTCTTGGTGGAGTATTGATGCAGAATGGGCAAGTTGTTGCCTATGCTTCGAGACAATTGCGAGTTCATGAGAGCAATTATCCTACACTTGTCTTGGAATTAGCCGCGGTAGTGTTTGTGTTGAAGATTTGGAGACATTATTTGTTTGGCTCTAAATTCGAAGTGTTCAGTGATCATAAAAGTCTGAAGTACTTATTTGATCAGAAGGAATTGAATATGTGGCAGAGGAGGTGGTTAGAGCTGTTGAAGGATTTTGATTTTGATTTGAGTTATCATCCGGGCAAAGCAAATGTAGTGGCCGATGCATTGAGCAGAAAGTCATTGCATATGTCGATGCTTATGGTGAAAGAATTGGAGTTGCTTGAGCAATTCTGAGATTTGAGTTTAGTATGTGAAAAGACCTCTGACAGTGTGAAGTTGGGAATGTTGAAGTTGACTAGTGGTATTCTGGAAGAGATCAGAGTGGGACAGCAATATGATTTAATGTTGGTTGACCAATTGACTTTGATTAACCAAGGTAACGGAGGTGACTTCCGAATTGACGAGAATGTTGTGATAACGTTCAGAGACAGGGTGTGTGTTCCAGATGTCCCAGATATTAAGAAGAGCATTCTTGAAGAAAGACATCAAAGTAGGTTGAGTATTCATCCCGGTGCTACGAAGATGTACCAGGATTTGAAAAAGTTGTTTTGGTGGCCAGGTATGAAGAAGGATGTTGCGGAGTTTGTTTATGTGTGTTTGACTTGTCAGAAGTCGAAGGTTGAGCATCAGAAGCCTTTAGGTATGATGCAACCGTTGAGGATTCCAGAATGGAAATGGGATAGTATTTCCATGGATTTTGTGGTGGGATTGCCTAAGACTGCTTAGGGAAATGATTCAATTTGGGTGATCGTGGATAGATTAACTAAGTCGGCTCATTTCTTGCCGATGAGGATTAATCATTCTATGCAAAAGTTAGCCGAGATGTTTATTGAAGAGACTGTGAAGTTACAAGGGGTACCTTCGAGTATTGTGTCAGATAGAGATCCGAGATTTACATCGAGGTTCTGGAAGAGTTTGCAAGATGCCTTGGGTACTAAGTTGAGGATGAGTTCTGCCTACCATCCGCAGACGGGCGTTCAGATAGAAAGGACTTTCCAATCTTTATAGGATTTGCTGAGGGCTTGTGTGTTGGATCATGGGATAACCATTTACCGTTGATTGAGTTCACGTACAATAATAGTTTTCATGCTAGTATTGGAATGGCGCCCTATGAAGCTTTGTATGGGAGAAAGTGTAGGACTCCGTTGTGTTGGTATGAATCGGGCGAGAGTGTTGTACTCGGACCTGAAATTGTACAAGAGACGATTGAGAAGATTAAGACAATACAAGAGAGGATGAAAGCTTCGCGGAGTCGTCAGAAGAATTATCATGATAAAAGGAGGAAAGCACTTGAATTCCAAGAGGGAGATCACGTGTTTTTTAGGGTGACGCCGGTGACTGGTGTGGGTCGAGCTTTGAAGTCTAAGAAGCTCACTCCACGTTTTGTTGGTCCATATTAGATACCGCAGAGGATAGGAGAGGTAGCCTACCGAATTGCCTTACCGCCGTCACTTGCGAATTTGCATGACGTTAGGGCTGTCAATGAACCAAACCAACTCGAAAATAGTTCGAAATTCGATTCGAAAATTAAATCGTTGAACTAGGTTCATGAACCAAATGAGCTGAATATGAGCTAAAAACTAAGTTCGTTAACTAAATGATCTGAACTTGAACTATACATAGTTCGACTCGTTAGGTTCATGAGTCAATTCAATTGTATATGAGATAAATTATATTGTCTTCAAGAGTAGGTTTAAAGATTTGTTCTAAATCTTAGTCTCATATTTTCTTTTAATCTAACGGTTTTAATTGATAATTTATATTCTCAAGTGACTAAAATATTTCTACGAATAATTATACAAATAAAATTAACATCATATAAATTTCAATCTTATAACTTTTATTTTATTTCTATATTTTTTATTTAAAAAATATTAATTTAAAATGTCAAATATATATATAAAAAATAGACTTAAAAAAATTACTTTTAAGTCTGTGAAATAAGCGAGTTGAACCTAATAAGATAAACCTAACGAGTTGAACCGAGATATTCGTGGACTTCTAACAAGCCGAGTTTGACCTGAAAAAAAAGTTCGTGATGAACTCGAACTCGGCCAATTCTCAACGAGTCGAGTTTGAGCTGAAAAAAAAGTTCGTGATGAACTCGAACTCGAACTCGAACTCGGCTAATTCCTAACGAGTCGAACTGAGCTAAGGCGAGTTCGACTCGACTCGACTCATTTCCAGCCCTACATGACGTGTTCCATGTGCCTTAGTTGAGGAAGTACATTCTGAATCGATCGCATGTGATTCAGATCGATGATGTACAAGTGAGGGATAATCTGACTGTGGAAGCATTGCCTGTACGTGTCGATGGTCTAGAGATGAAGCAATTGCAGGGAAAAGACATAACTTTGGTGAAGGTGCTGTGGGGTGGAACAACTGACGAAAGTTGGACTTGGGAACGTGAAGATCAGATGAGGGAGTCGTATCCGACTCAGTTTCCTTGAGGTAATTTTCGAGGGCGAAAATTCTTTAAGTGGGGGAGAGTTGTAACGCCCCAAATTTCGTAAGAATATTTATTTAATTTATTTAAATATTATATTCGTGAATTTCTGTGATTTTTGGTGGTTTGTGTCGATGTCGGTAATTTTGTGAAGTTTTGGGTTATTTAATTAAATAATAGTTTATATTATGGAATATAATGTATTACTATTTATTTTAAATAATATTAGAGGAATTAAGGGTAAGACGGACATTTAAGGAGAATTAGTGAGGGCATTATGGAGAAAGCCCAATTTTGAGGCCCAAGAGTTAGGGTGAATATAAACGGAGGATTGTGAGAATAAGGTTCACTTTTGGTTAACCGTGAAAAGAAGGAAAGAAGGGAGAGCTCCGAGGAAAAAGGGAAAAGACGAGAAATTCGTGAAGGTTTCCAAAGGCTCAAGAGAGAACACATCGGATCGACAATCTAAGGTATGGGGAGTAATTGCCTTTCATTGTTTTCATTATAGGATTCGATGTAATTGAAGTGGATGTTGTGTTTGAGGGTTTATGGGGTTTTTGTGACGAACTGGTGATTTGAGGGTATTGTGTGAATCAATTAATAAGAGTTGAATTTAATCGGATAAAAATAGACCTTGGGGTTAATTTTCCTGCCGATGTAGGTTCAACCTGGTGGTGAAGGAATTTATGGGGTTTATGGGAAGGTTGAGAGTTTTGAAGGTTTAGGGGATTTAAGGTTTCCCATTGGGTCACGAATCGACCTAATAGACGTAGGTTTTATGCCTTTGATTCCCGTGATGCATTAGAACTGTTGTAGGGATGTCTTTGGGTCGTTTTAGGCTGTAATTGCAGGTACCTTTGAGGCTGTGGAGCTACTGATGCGTAGCAGCGATTTGCTGTAATCGCAGGTTCGCTAAGCGAACCACTTCTTCGCAAGGCGAATGTTCGCCAAGGCTCGCAAAGCGAGCAGTGCAGTGAATGCGCGATAACATGAGTGTGGGTACTGGGATGATTCTGGAGTGGAATTAGGGATTCGCTGGAAGTCTCGCAATGCGAATGAACCAGCGAGTGGCTTCGCACGGCGAATAAACCAGGGAGTATAACAGATTGTGTTTTTTTGGTGTTTCAGTGTGGTGACTGTGGGATTCGCTGACCGCTTCGTAAAGTTAAGCTCCCAGCAATCTGGTTCGCCTAGCGAACCCTAGAGCGAACTGCTGCTGTTCGCGATGTTGGTTTATGTGCTGTGTTGTTTTGATGCCTTGATGTCGTGATTTTTATGATGATTTTCCATGACGTTACTGATGATTATATGATGATGTTTTGGTGATTATTTGACAAATATGGGATGACATGACGTATATGAGAATTGATGAATGATGATGCACATTATGATGTGTATTAGATGATGATGATTAGTGATGTTGTGTTTCATACATTCATATGCATACCGCTTCATTCCCATTGTGCGGATATGAAGTAATTATGACGTGCTCCGGTTCCTACGCAGAATCCATCCTATTGATGGGGATCTTTGGAGGGGTGATGGCCTAGTGTCCATCAATTATGACGATTGGTACCACATGCGTGAGTCTTGTTATGCATTTGCATTTAATTGGCATTGTTGTATTTTATGATGTTGTTTGTGATTTTGGTGTTTCCTCGTGATGACCCTGAAGATGTTGTATATGAAGATAATGCCATTTTATTTATATCCTGTTTTATATTGATTATTATGAATTGTGATTACTCACCCTACCTGTTTGAATGTTGCCTCCACGCGGGTAACCTGCAGGTGATCAGGTTTAGCTGTGGATGCCTTCGAGGACCTTGAAGTTTATTTTGCTTTTGGTTGATTTAAAGGGTCTTGCTCTGATAGTGTAACATCGGGTTGGGGTCCTTTGAGTCGAACTATGTTGTTTCCTTATTTTTGTTGTCATTTGATGATATGGTTTTATATTTTGAAAACCTTTTTGATTATTACGATGTTTGTTAAAAACCTTTTAATTGAGAATTTTGAGTTCCGCTGCCATGTGAAGACTTTTGATTTATTTTGAGGAAAAACCCTTTGTTTATAGGGCAGGTGTATTATTTTGATTTAAATGAGAAATTTGCATCCTTTGAGGTGATTTTGATGCTTTACTATGATATTTTGAGTTGTTTCTGCTGCAACATTGTGGGGGTAGAAAAGGGTGTTACATTAGTGGTATCAGAGCAGGTCGGTCTGTCCGGCCAGGTTTTACTTGATGTCAGCCCCTGTCAGTCGACGAGTGTGTGTACACTTTCGATGTTTTAGTTCTTCTAACCTTGTTGGTGGTGTGCAGGATGGTTGGAAGAAATGATCGTATGATTGCTGATGCGTTGGAATCGGTTGCTAATGTGGTGGCACAGCTGAATCCAAATGGTGGAGCTCCTGATGAGTTTCGTGCTTTGGGGAAGTTTCAAAGGAATAATCCACCGACTTTTGTGGGTACGCATGATCCAGCAAGTGCACACAAGTGGCTGAAGGCGATCGATAAGATCTTCCGAGTGATGGGGTGTTCTGATGAGCAACAGGTTCAGTTCGTAACGCATATGCTGGAAGAGGAAGCTAAGGACTGGTGGGATAACACCCGTCTGAGACTCACGGATATTGGTACTGTGAAAACTTAGGCTGTGTTTAAGCAGGAGTTTATGGGGATGTATTTTCCAGGGGATGCTCGTGGCAAAAGAGAAGTGGAATTCCTTGAGCTGAAGCAAGGAGATATGACTGTGGCAGAGTATGCCACAAGTTCGAGGCTTTGGTGAAGTTCTGTCCGCACTACAATCATGATGATGCTGAGATGTCCAAGTGTCTCAAGTTCGAGAATGGACTAAGACCAGAGATTAAGCAGGGTATTGGGTATCAACAGATCCGCATGTATGCTGAGTTGGTTGACAAGAGCAGAATCTAGGATGAGGATAGCCGAGCTCGATCTGCTCACTATAAGCAGTTGAGTGAGAAGAAAGGACAGTATAGGGGTAAGCCTTATACAACATCAGCGGACAAAGGGAAGCAGAAGGCTTCAGATGGGAAAAAGACAAGTGGGGGAGCAGGTCCCGCTTCTAGAAAGTGTCATAAGTGTGGTGAGCAAGGTCACCGTGCTAATGTGTGCACCAATAATGTACTGAGGTGCTATAGATGAGGTAAGAAGGGTCATCGAGCTACTGATTGCAAAGATGAAGGTCCGACCTATTTCAATTGTGGTGAGAAAGGTCAAATCAGTACTCAATGTCAGAAGCCGAAGAAGACTGCGACTTCTGCTCAGACCAGTGGCAGAGTGTTTGCTTTGGGTGGTGCAGAGGCGCCAGAGAAGGACAACCTGATTCGAGGTACTTGTTTTATTAATAATATCGAGTTGGTTGCTATTATTGATACTGGTGCTACTCATTCTTTTATCTCGCTTGAATGTGCTAATAGATTGGGTTTGAAGTTGTCTGATATAAATATTAATATGGTAATAGAAACTCCAGCTAATGGTTCTGTTACTACTACCCTTGTGTGTTTGAGATGTCCTGTGATGATTTTTGAGAAGAGCTTTGTGATGGATTTGGTGTGCTTACCCTTGCACCAAATCGACTTGATCTTGGGAATGAACTGGTTGGAGTTCAACCGGGTTCATATCAATTGTTATAACAAGACTGTAGAGTTTCCTGAGATTGATGATAGTGGGGAGTTGATGTTCTTGTCTGTAAAGCAAGTAGACGAACTAATGGAAGACGAAGCCTTGGTGTTTGCAATGTTTGCATCATTGCAAATTGATCGTGAAGGTGCGAGTGTGGAGTTGCCTATTGTCTGTGAATTTCCGGATGTGTTTCCAGATGACATCAGTGATTTGCCTCCAGAGCGTGAAGTAGAGTTTGCAGTGGACTTAATACCCGGTACGAGTCCAGTGTCGATGGCTCCTTATTGGATGTCAGATTCTGAGTTAAGTGAATTGAAGAAACAACTGGAAGAATTGCTTGAGAAGAGGTTTGTTTGACCAAGTGTTTCTCCGTGGGGTGTTCCAGTGCTGTTAGTGAAGAAGAAAGACGGAAGTATGAGGTTGTGTGTTGATTATCGACAATTGAATAAAGTGAATATCAAGAATAAGTATCCACTACCGAGAATCGATGATTTGATGGATTAGCTAGTAGGTGCCAGTGTGTTTAGCAAGATTGATTTGAGGTCTGGTTATCATCAGATTCGATTTATGCTTGATGATATTCCGAAGACGGCTTTCAGGACGAGGTATGGTCACTATGAATACACTGTGATGTCGTTTGGTGTATCTAATGCGTCTGGTGTGTTCATGGAGTATATGTATCGAATTTTCCATAAGTATTTGGATAAGTTTGTGGTGGTGTTTATCGATGATATCTTGATATATTACAGATCTGAAGAATAACATGTTGAGCATTTGAGAACTGTGTTGCAAGTCCTGAAGGAGAAGAAGTTGTATGCAAAGTTGTCGAATTGTGAGTTCTGGTTGAAGGAAGTGAGTTTCCTTGGCCATGTAATTTCAAGTGGAGGGATTGCTGTTGATCCTTCTAAGAATGATGCTGTGTTATAGTGGGAGACTCAGAAGTCTGCTACCGAGATACGAAGTTTTCTGGGATTGATGGATTATTACCGCAAGTTTATTGAAGGCTTTTCTAAGTTGGCATTACCTTTGACTCAGTTGACTCGAAAGGGTCAAGCTTTTGTGTGGGATGTAGCTTGTGAAGAGAGTTTTGTGGAATTGAAGAAGAGGTTGACAACCGCTCCAGTGTTAATTTTGTATAATCCAAGCGAATCTTTTATGGTGTATTATGATGCGTCGAAGATGGGTCTTGGTGGAGTATTGATGTAGAATGGGCAAGTTGTTGCCTATGCTTCGAGACAATTGCGAGTTCATGAGAAGAATTATCCTACACATGACTTGGAATTAGCCGCGGTAGTGTTTGTGTTGAAGATTTGGAGACATTATCTGTTTGGCTCTAAATTTGAAGTGTTCAGTGATCATAAAAGTCTGAAGTACTTATTTGGCCAGAGGGAATTGAATATGAGGTAGAGGAGGTGGTTAGAGCTGTTGAAGGATTTTGATTTTGATTTGAGTTATCATCCGGGCAAAGCAAATGTAGTGGCCGATGCATTGAGCAGAAAGTCATTGCATATGTCGATGCTTATGGTGAAAGAATTGGAGTTGCTTGAGCAATTCCGAGATTTGAGTTTAGTATGTGAAAAGTCCTCTGATAGTGTGAAGTTGGGAATGTTGAAGTTGACTAGTGGTATTCTGGAAGAGATCAGAGTGGGACAATAATCTGATTTAAAGTTAATTGACCAATTGACTTTGATTAACCAATGTAACGAAGGTGACTTCCGAATTGACGAGAATGGTGTGATGACGTTCAGAGACAGGGTGTGTGTTTCAGATGTCCCAGATATTAAGAAGAGCATTCTTGAAGAAGGACATCGAAGTAGGTTGAGTATTCATCCCGGTGCTACGAAGATGTACCAGGATTTGAAAAAGTTATTTTGGTGGCCAGGTATGAAGAAGGATGTTGCGGTGTTTGTTTATGCATGTTTGACTTGTCAGAAGTCGAAGGTTGAGCATCAGAAGCCTTTAGGTATGATGCAGCCGTTGAGGATTCCAGAATGGAAATAGGATAGTATTTCCATGGATTTTGTGGTGGGATTTTCGAAGACTGCTAAGGGAAATGATTCAATTTGGGTGATCGTGGATATATTAACTAAGTCGGCTCATTTCTTGCCGATGAGGATTAATCATTCTATGTAAAAGATAGCCAAGATGTATATTGAAGAGATTGTGAAGTTATATGGGGTACCTTCTAGTATTTTGTCGGATAGAGATCCGAGATTTACATCGAGGTTCTGGAAGAGTTTGCAAGATGCCTTGGGTACTAAGTTGAGGATGAGTTCTGCCTACCATCCGCAGATAGATGGTCAGACAGAAATGACTATCCAATCTTTAGAGGATTTGCTGAGGGCTTATGTGTTGAATCATGGAGGATCATGGTTGATTGAGTTCACGTACAATAATAGTTTTCATGCTAGTATTGGAATGACGCCCTATGAAGCTTTGTATGGCAGAAGGTGTAGGACTCCGTTGTGTTGGTATGAATCGGGCGAGAGTGTTGTACTCAGACCTGAAATTGTGCAAGAGACGACTGAGAAGATTAAGACGATACAAGAGAGGATGAAAGCTTCGTAGAGTCGTCAGAAGAATTATCATGATAAGAGGAGGAAAGAACTTGAATTCCAAGAGGGAGATCACGTGTTTTTGAGGGTGACGCCAGTGACTGGTGTGGGTCGAGCTTTGAAGTCTAGGAAGCTCACTCCACGTTTTGTTGGTCCATATCAGATATTGCAGAGGATAGGAGAGGTAGCCTACCAAATTGCCTTACCTCCGTCACTTGCGAATTTGCATGACGTGTTCCATGTGCCTCAGTTGAGGAAGTACAGTCCAGATCCGTCGCATGTGATTCAGATGGATGATGTACAAGTGAGGGATAATCTGACTGTGGAAGCATTGCCTGTATGTGTCGATGGTCGAGAGATGAAGCAATTGTGGGGAAAAGACATAACTTTGGTGAAGGTGTTGTAGGGTGGACCAACTGGCGAAAGTTGGACTTGGGAACGTGAAGATCAGATGAGGGAGTCGTATCCGACACTGTTTCCTTGAGGTAATTTTCGAGGGCGAAAATTCTTTAAGTGGGGGAGAGTTGTAACGCCCCAAATTTCGTAAGAATATTTATTTAATTTATTTAAATATTATATTCGTGCATTTCTGTGATTTTTGGTGGTTTGTGTCGATGTCGGTAATTTTGTGAAGTTTTGGGTTATTTAATTAAATAATAGTATATATTATGGAATATAATGTATTACTATTTATTTTAAATAATATTAAAGGAATTAAGTGTAAGACGGACATTTGAGGAGAATTAGTGAGGACATTATGGAGAAAGCCCAATTTTGAGGCCCAAGGGTTAGGGTGAATATAAAAGGAGGATTGTGAGAATAAGGTTCACTTTTTGTTAACCGTGAAAAGAAGGAAAGAAGGGAGAGCCCTGAGGAAAAAGGAAAAAGACGAGAAATTCGTGAAGGTTTCCAAAGGCTCAAGAGAGAACACATCGGATCGACAATCTAAGGTATGAGGAGTAATTGCCTTTCATTGTTTTCATTATAGGATTCAATGTAATTGAAGTGGATGTTGTGTTTGAGGGTTTATGGGGTTTTTGTGACGAACTGATGATTTGAGGGTATTGTGTGAATCGATTAATAAGAGTTGAATTTAAATAGACCTTGGGGCTGATTTTCCCGCCGATGTAGGTTCAACCTGGTGGTGAAGGAATTTAAAGGGGTTTATGGGAAGCTTGGGAGTTTTGAAGGTTTAGAGGATTTAAGGTTTCCAATAGGGTCACGAATCGACCTAATAGACGTAGGTTTTATGCCTTTGATTCCCGTGATGTTGGGTCGTTTAGGGCTGTAATCGCAGGTACCTTTGAGGTTGTGGAGCTACTGATGCGTAGCAGCGATTTGCTGTAATCGCAGGTTCACTAAGCGAACCATTTCTTCGCAAGGCGAATGTTCGCCAAGGCTCGTAAAGTGAGCAGCGCAACAAATGCGCGATAACATGAGTGTGGGTACTGGGATGATTTTGGAGTGGAATTGGGGATTCGCTAGAAGTCTCGCAAAGCGAATGAACCAGCGAGTGGCTTCGTACAACAAATAAACCAGCGAGTATGACAAATTGTGTGTTTTTGGTGTTTCAGTGTGGTGGCTATGGGATTCGCTGACCGCTTCGCAAAGCGAAGGTCCCAGCAAACTGGTTTGCATAGTGAACCCTGGAGCGAACTGATGCTGTTCGCGATGTTGGTTTATGTGCTGTGCTGTTTTAATGCCTTGATGCCGTGATTTTTATGATGATTTTCCATGACGTTACTGATGATTATATAATGATGTTTTGGTGATTATTTGACAAATATGGGATGACATGACGTATATGAGAATTGATGAATGATGATGCATATTATGATGTTTATTAGATGATGATGATTAGTGATGTTATGTATCATTCATTCATATGCATACTCTATGACGACGCTTCATTCCCATTGTGCGGATATGAGGTAATTATGACGTGCTCCGGTTCCTACGCGGAATCGATCCTATTGACGGGGATCTTTGGAGGGGTGATGACCTAGTGTCCATCAATTATGACGATTGGTACCACATACATGAGTCTTGTTGTGCATTTGCATTTAATTGGCATTGTTGTATTTTATGATGTTGTTTGTGATTTTGATGTTTCCTTGTGATGACCCTGAAGATGTTGTATATGAAGATAATGCCATTTTATGTATATCCTATTTTATATTGATTATTATGAATTGTGATTACTCACCCTGCCTGTTTAAATGTTACCTCCACATGGGTAACATGCAGGTGATCAGGTTTAGCTGTGGATGCCTTTGAGGACCTTGAAGTTTATTTTGCTTTTGGTTGATTTAGAGGGTCTTGCTCTGATAGTGTAACATCGGGTTGGGGTCCTTTTGGGTCGAACTATGTTGTTTCCCTATTTTTGTTGCCATTTGATGATATGGTTTACCTTTTTTATTATTACGATGTTTGTTGAAAACCTTTTAATTGAGAATTTTGAGTTCCGCTGCCATGTGAAGACTTCTGATTTATTTTGAGGAAAAACCCTTTGTTTATAGGGCAGGTGTATTATTTTGATTTAAATGAGAAATGTGCACCCTTTGAGGTGATTTTGATGCTTTACTCTGATATTTTGAGTTGTTTCTGCTGCAACATTGTGGGGGTAGAAAAGGGTGTTACACCTACTCATGGGGTACTCTGAGCATACTGCTAGATATGTCTGGCTAGGAGAGGTAACCTTTCTCGGTTTATTTGAAAATATTTTCATTTGTAACATTGTTTTATTTGGAAAATTTTAGGAGAAGGATTCCCAGAAGTTCTATAACCATGGGGGCAAGGTTATAGACATGCTTGTGATGCTGCCAGGGGATCAGTGGTTCACGTCTGCACTTGCTACCTCTGGTCTTGGAGGCCTGTCTAGGATTGGGTATTCCCAGATCCTGTACGGTATGTTGATGGCCTTTGTTGAGAGATGGCACCCTGAGACATCCTCATTCCATCTACCATACGGCGAGATCACGATCACACTCGACGACATCTCATGCCTTTTAAATCTACCGATCACGGGTACCCTTCTCCGTCACGGTAGGATGTCGAAGGCGGACGTGATTGAGATGCTAATTGCAGAGCTTGGGGCTAGTCCAGATGAGGCACTTGCGGAGGTGACCCAGTTGAGGGACGCACACGTCCGATTCTCCTTTCTGATACACAGATTTGGTGAGGAGCTTGACGAGGCACGATAGGCAGAAAGGGATGCAGCTGAGGTGGACACCAACGCCTATTATGTTGATGTCGTCTACCTCAGGTACCTTTTGGATCAGACAGAGATCCATAGGTATAACTGGGGGGCGGCTGCGCTAGCATACACCTATGCTAGGCTCTCCGATGGTTGCCTCTGGGCATCCAAGACTGTGGGAGGCAGCTGTACGCTATACGTGGTAACAATCTAATATTCTAAGTGATTTTTTCATTTCTTTTCTTTCTATATTCATTATAATGTTTGACACCCATGTTATTTTTCCATTTCAGACGTGGATTTTACAGCACTTTCCCAACATTACTGGTTGGGGAGTGTCGACGGGTACACTGAGGATATGTCACGTGCTGCTGCATTTCTCCTGCTCAGAGGGAACCAGGTGCCCGACCCCTACAGAGTGTATCTTAATCGGATGACTGCTGAGGACGTTTTGTATCACCCCTATGCTGATCACCGTGTGACGCGCCCGTTCGATGAGGTTTCGTTGTTCTCAGGATGGTTGGCATGCAGTTCGACCATTACTGCTCGATACCCGCCGGAGCGCGTCTTGCGTCAGTTCGGTTACACGCAGACGATCCTCAGGATGCCTCATGAGTCTGCTCCTTTAGGCTTGACCCGCGGGCAAATAGATGAGATATATGCTGACTTCCAGTCCCACTTGGTACCGGAAGAGGCTCGGCCGACTAGAGCGGAGAGAGACTGGAGCGTTGCTGTCGGGTACATCGTGTGGTTCTACACCGTCTCACACCCATGCATAGTGCCTATTGCTGAGGGATTGCCACCCAGACCTGCTCATCAAGAGATATTAGAGGAGCGGCAGTCTCAGCTGGACCATACTCAGGATGTCCTACCTCGCTGTCGTCAGATAGAGCAGATAGTGCGGCAGGCCATTGCGGACAGTCACCTCCCTGAGGGTTCTGGTGCCAGACTTGCCGTGGATAGGATTATTGAGATTGCTCGGGGGGCACTTCAGTACCGCAGACATCGAGCTAGGATTGCGGGTAGGGGCAGCGGAGCAGGGGAGCCAAGAGAGATCCTTCGCCATACGCAGTAGTTTTTTGTTTGATGTATTCTATTTATATTACATGTATGTACTGTATTTTGACATATGTTTATTATGTATATATATCATTTTATTTTATATATGGATGTTGTCGAATGTATATTAAGTTGCGACGATATATTAACATATGCGACCAACCAACAAAACCGATTTAAAAATAAATAAAGTTCTGCTGTTTTTCGGATCTGCAGATTAGGAATGTTTCCGGATGTGCACTTCCGGAACGCATCAGCGTTTTTTAAAAAATTGGTGCGTCCGGATGTGCACATCCGGAATCAGGGAGCAAAACCGAAAATTCAGGTGGTGTCTAAGAAACATGGGTAATGTGATAAGAAATTCTCTTGATGTTTTCATACTCAGATAGAGATGTTTCTTCTAGTAGAATGTGATTAACATATATAAGGAATATTGTGATTTGATTATATCTCTTAAGAATGAACATTGAGTAGTTTGAACTAGATTGATTATAATCTAACTTCAGAAGCAAGGAAGTGAGTTTCTGTTTACAACTTTGCCGCTTGTGAAAGTATAAAAAAATTCAATCCTTCAATTTGACTATATCCCTTGTCAAATAATATTGCCTTGTTCCTCAGTATAGAACCATATGCATTATATTTAATTTTGTAAACCCATATGCTTCCAATAGGTTTAACATTGGGTGTTAAATCAACCAATTTCTAAGTACCATTGATAGCCAATGCCTTTAATTAAGAATGCATAACTCTTTGTTAATTTTCATCTTGCAAGCTTCTTCATAGGTTTTAGGCTCAGAGTCTTGTGTGACAGATGCACTAAAGGGTTTATGAATGGAAGACATAAACTTAAAAGAATAACAAGAAGAAATTGGATAAAGAGTAACTAAAAATGTTGATTTTTTGGAGCACTTTGAAGTGTTGCACACGTAATCATCTATATGAGTTTGAGCATGCCTATTCCTAATAGGTCTTAATGAATTAGTGTCTTGTTGAGTGTTGATTTCAAGACCAATATTAGGGATGTGTGTGGTTTTAGGAAGTGAAGGCTCTATCTGTGTGGTTTCAATGTATGAAGGCTCATTTTGTGTGGACTCAATGTATGATGGTTCATGGTTTTACTTCTCAAAGTGAACAATTTCATCAAACATTGTTGATGACTCAGGCTGTGATGGTGAGATGTATGAATTAGAAGATGTGCGACAATACCAATTTGATTTATATGGAAAAATATGTTCATGATGAACAATTTTTTTGAAAGAAAAAGTTCTTAGTTATTGATGACCAAAATCTGTGACAAATTGCTTGTGTGGTCTAAGGAAAAACATTATCAAGTTTAGTCATATGAAAATGACATGTTAATACATATGCCAAAGTTTCCAAAACTTTTAAAACATGTAAATAAGGTTCATTATACAAAAGATAGTGAAGAGATTTATTTTCCAAAATAGGGCCATGACCTTTATTTATGATGAACACTACATGATTAATAACATAAGACCAATTTTTTTTGAACATTATCTTGTAAAACGAGGGCTCTTTTCCATGTTTAAAAAATGATGGTGTTTTCTTTCTACCCTTGTTGAAGGGATTCCACACAATTAGTTTGATACAAAATGTATTTATATGAGTAAAAATTTGACATGATGGATTCAAGTCATTGTCACTTCTTATAGTTTTAACAGTTGAATTATGTTGTGCCTCCACCATTTTAATGAAATTAATAACATTTTGTCTAGTTTTAACTTTGTTTTTCATTAAAATGATTCAAATATATCTACTATATTTATCAACAACCGTTAAAAAAATAAATAAGAAAGACCATGATAAAACTTGATGGCAAAGGGATCCCAAACATTAAATTGAACAAGATCAAATGGGTGTTGGGATTTATTAACACTAGAAGCAAAACGTAGTTTCTTATGATTAGCATAGTGACACACATCACAAACATTCTTTTGGTCAACAATAACAAATGGAAATATAGAGCGTAAAAATAGTAAGGGATAAATGACCTAATCTAAAGTGGCATAAGCGCTATCTATGCTAAAGTCATCTTCATGCTTGTCTTTAAGAGTTATATGATACATCCGATCAAAATTCTCAACTAAACCAACCAACCATCTTCATAGGTTGTTGATCCAAATGAACCACTTAGTATAATTAAAATTAATATTATATTTGGATTTTGACATAATTTTGAGACATGAATAAGATTGATAGAAAAAACAAGTATGTAAAGAACATTTGTAATGCAAAATTCAGGAAAAAACTTGATTATACAAGTGTTTTGCTAAAGGAAATTGTTTATCAGGTAACTTAACATTTATCGGATTGATTTCATTATAAGAATGAAACCAAAAACTTGTAGAACATATGTAATCACTAGCTTCTGAATCTACGTTTCAAGAGTCAAAAGCACAACATTTATAGATGAAAATAATGGGATTATGATGACTTTTCGACAAGTGTACCGATAATGTCACAATAATAATTAAGATCGAATCCATAGGGACTGCTTTTTAACAAGACAAAAACCGTGCAATGTGTATAAAATAGTGAGGGGGGGGGGGGGGGGGGGGGGGGGGGGGATCGAGTTTGCAATGCAAAAGTAAATAAGTGTTTAGACAGAATTACGAAAGTGGTCAGGTTGTGTATTGAATCTTATATTTCTCTATTGTTGATGTTTGATGTCTTACATGAATAATCAAATCTTATCACTATAATCCCACAAAAAATTAACAAAACCGTTATAACCAATCCCTTGCGAAATAGCTCACTAATCACTACTCGGAGTTTCCTATCCCTAGTCCACCAGCGTAAGCAGGATTAGGCGATGCACAAAATATTATTTCCGCATGCCACTACTCGGGGTCTCCTATTCCTATCTAACCAGCGTAAGTACAACAGTTGTCATAGGTCCAACGCATATATTTATGGTTAGTATTCTCTATGTGGCCAAAATCAGTTTAAAAGAGTATCTCACATAAAAAGCATTAAGAACAATAAGCAATTGAATAGAATTATATATCAAAGTATTCATGCAAAGTCAAATCAACATATTACCCAACAATATTGAAACAGGTTCATCACACACAACCTAACTTAGAGAAGTTTTGCTACTCATAATTCAGATTACAATACGAAACTAATAAAGAGAATAACATATGATTTCCCTTTAAGGATTGACCTTCAATGACTTCAAATGCTCTCCAAATCACCTATGATGCTGTAAAAATCACACTTACAATGTCAATTTTTGTAACCCTTGTAAAAGTGCAGAAATTCCCCTTAAAAAGAGCTCAGAATGGATCAGAACACGTCTGAAAAATCCCAGAAAAATGGATCATTGCGCACGTGATGACTTGAATCGTGCGCGCGATGCTGCGCGTAAATATTCCAGTAGCTGCACGATTTTTCTCCCTTTTCACTTGATTTTTCAGTAAGTCCAATTTCTTCACACTTAACTATTTTTTCCTCATTCTTTGGTATTTCTTCTTCATTTTAGCTTCTCTTTAACTTGTTTTGATCCGATTCTTCAACTAAATTCATGCAATGACAGACTGTCATCACAACCCCAAGCTTGAATTGTTGTTTGTCCTCAAGTAACTCGCATGCAACTGCACACTTCAATAGAAAACAAGTCGCACAATAACAATTGAACATCACCATTTAATAATTTTTTTCTTTACCTGACCATAGTTCTAACTTCCAACTTCCATCTGGAAAATTAGAAAACGTGCTCAAACTTTGATGAGTACTCAACATGTCTCTCATCTCACTTTGACTCACTCAATGGATAAGGTCATCTCTCAATCAACATGAAAAATAAGTTATGCATAACTTGATCATGTTCTAATATCATTCATCACAGAAATCACAACACACACATTTGAGGTCTTTTTAGGTTGTGTCTTGACTTATGTTCGGGTAGGATATTTTTAGGAAATTAGGGCTAAACATTTGGAGTTAGGTGTCTAGTTCTCCTTCTATTCTCATACCTCTTTGTTCTTTCTTGAAGGTACTAGAGACTTGGTTCTTATTATGCACTTTTGTATTTTTTTACGTTTTTTTTTGAAGTGTCTTTTTCCACTTCTTATTTTCTCAAAATTTTTGAATTTTTGACCAATTTTCTCTAGTTCCCAAATCCCAAACTTAGAACTTTGCTCACATCCAAGAGCAACCTTAAGCTTAATATTTTTCATACAACTTATGAACTATATTTCTACCTAACTCCAAAGAGAAGGTGGAAAGAAGATCTTTCAAGTCATATGGATAAAAAATTTAGGCTACGTCAGCGAAAGAAAGGCTAAGCTCTAAGTGGTTAGCAAATGGATGTACCTATTACTATAGGGTGGTTACAAAGGCTCAAAGTTATAAACAAACAACTGCCTCCGTGTGTGTCAATCAAACCAGCTAAACTTAATCGCAAATAGATCAAACCAAATAAAATAATAATGCATGGATACACTCAAAAATAAAGAAAAGTGGACACTAGAATTTATTTGGCTCAAACCTTACTAGATGAAGTATCTGAAGGTTCAGTACAAGTCCTTTGATTCTTTTCTCATATTTTGCCTTAATGTTGTAAGTTGCTTTCTTGATGATCAAGTTTTTTTTTCTTGTTTGGATCATTTGTTCAATGCTAAAGTGATAAAGTTGTAAATAAAAAAAAACTACAAACTTGTTTATTAAAGACAATTAACTGAATAATATAATAGGGGAAGAGCACTTCTAGTAGCTATTGCTCTTCTCTAGGTATACATTTGAAAATAAAAATAAAGATAAAGTCTTCTAAAAATTAAAAACAAACTACATGTCTTTTCATATGTTATCATTACAGAAAAGATCATGCATATCATTCATTGTGTTGTTGAAGTTGTTGTTCTGCCTAGTCCATTTTGCGCGCATATGGTCTCTCCTCCTTGCTTGGTGAAGTAATTCTCCATCTCCTCAGCTGATGCAAATCGACTCTTAAGCTTTAAGCCGACATATGGTCTTCTTGTTGATTATAGAAGTCTCTAAACACCAGAGCGAATCTCGGAGGGTCAGCATACAAAGTGGGTAAAACTTTAGTAATCCACCTTGTAACCCCTACGGCGTGAGCTTCCATTCTTCTTTGGAATTTTGAAGTTTGTTGACCTTGCATTTGTTGTGGTTGATTTTAAATTTGTGGTTGGTAGAATCCTTCACCATTTCCAGCTTGATTGTCTTTTTGATCATTTTGAGCAACTTATCCTTGATGCATGTGTTGCATCCTTCTTATAGCCGAAGTGTTCAGAGGTGCCTTCAGACTGATCGTATCATCATCGGGGTACTTGGGTACACCTAATCTCCTACATAGTTCATTTATAACACAAAAATGCCCATAAGCTCTTTGTGCATTGTTAGCCATATATTTTATATTTTTACCAATTAAACGCCCCAAGTCAATAGGTCCCCCCCTCAAATGAGGCAAAAGACCTAAACTATCGCTTCACGATGAATTATGATTGATTGGATGCGAATTCTAAATTTTGCACAAAATATGATTCCCAAGCCCTTGGAATTTGGCGGAATTCGGCGATTTTTAGTCGCAACATTAAGCCACGGTCCACCATCCACTCTGCCCCAGGCCTACAAAAAGCTTATACTATCTCTTGGCCTAATTCCTCATTTATAACTTTGTTCTCATGTCTATAACTCCTAAGCACACATGCAGGGAGAGGTTTCAAATTAAAAAGAGAGATTATAGCAGAAGGAGAATAATCCATATACTTACCTCGCACATAAGAGGTATAGGTTCCTACCTGGCCAAATGTCGCATTAGCATAAAACTCTAGGCATATTGTTTTGTTTGCTTCATGAATTAAATTGTTGAAACTTACCCATCGCATTTGTTGAAGCATCTCGACCACCTCATAAAGACCATGCAAATATTCACAAGTAAAGGCTTTTTCCCTCACAATGTGGTAATCCACCAACTTGAGGTATTTTTCGGCATGAGCCTCGGAAAGAAATTTGAGGTTGGGGAAGGTAGGAGCGTTCGGAGTAGGGGCAACCCTTGAGGATGAGCATTTTTGTCATTTTGCTCTCTTCGAAGCCATTAGGTCATTATACCTACAACAACATAACCTAAAAACAATACCGCATAGAGAAAAAGAAGAAAAAATACACAGAAAAAGCTCAGATGAATGAGTACAAAGTAGAAGGAAAAGGAAAAGAATGATGAAAAACTGATTTGAACTCAACATTATTTATAGGCTAAATAGTCGTTTCTCATCACACGCATTATACATCCTTTGCACGCACGATGTCATCTATATTATCAAATGTCTCTCTCTAACATTCATATCGCGCACATTATGTACTCATCGCGCGTGAAGCTAACGGTCCTCAGATTCTCCCCAATGTCTCTATCGCGCGTGTTATGCACATATTGCCTACGATAAAGTTCTATCACATACGCGGTGGAGTCTTATCACGCGCGTGATAGCCTTCTTGATTATTCAAAGGGCTTAAACTTTTTTTCTTCTTTTTTTTTTCCCTCTTCTTTTCTTCTCCCTTGCGCTTTCTTTGTTCTCTTATTTTATCTGTTTTCTCTTCTTACAAAATAACACACAAATTGACATGTTACAAAATAAAATTCAACTTAAAATCAAAATAAATTCTTACTAATGGGTTGCCTCCCATTTAGCCCTTCTTTTCCGTCACTAGCTTGACGGTCCATACCTAAGGTCCGTCAAGCGCAAGGGATACCCTCACGCTGGTCAATTCACTTGTTGTCATTCTTTTGTCAACTTTGCTACCCTTTTCTTCCAGATGGTAGCATGTATCCAAGTCCTCCACATATGGTGTCCATTCAAACCCCTTGAAAACCACTTTTTCTTTGTTGAACTTCAAGATAAGTTCACTCGTTTCTACATCTATTTTTTCTTTTCGGGTTGCCAAGAATGGGCGTTCGAGAATAACCGACCCTCTAGAAACGACTACTACGAAAAACCCATTTAACAACGGTTGGAAATGACATATAATGACGGGGGCGAAGGCGTTGTTATGTAGAGTGTTGTTGTATATGAGGTACGTACAATGACGGTCCTGGGACCATTGTTGTATTCCAGTATGCGCGCACCATTTCACAACGGTTAGTTTACTCAACCGTTGTGATATAACTAAAGGTGATCTGGTTCGATTCTCAGCTACAACATTTTTTATTTATATTATTTTGGTCAGCGTTAGACATACAACTACAGATAGGTTTATAACTGATGCCAAAAATAGTCTGTTTTAAATATAAAAATTATCTGCTTATCAAATTCTTCCTATATTTTATCCTGTCAAAACAACTTCTGTTTACATGCAAACACAATATGTGCATCAAACACAATTCTTCCTTTATTTTATCCTTATAAATGAATCAGAGAATTTACATCAAAAGAAATTTACATCAAAAGCTAAATGAATCAGAGATTTAAACACCTAACATTGTTTAAATCAAAAGCCAATATTATTGATTTCATTATGTGCATCAAAAGCCAAAACTATTGTTCACAATATGTGCATCAAAAGCCAAAAATATGTGCATAAAAAAATGTTGCTGATATATCAAACAGCAGGAGCACCCTTAAGCGCATTGTGGATATACGCCCAATGTTTACGAAGATCCACAAAGTCCTCAACGGGGAATGGGGTTTCGTCGTTAAACATCTACGTAAGAGCAAAAAATTGAAGATCATGCATGATAATAATTCAATAGTCAACTTATATATTAATATATGTAAACATTTTATGGCATATATATCGTATCCCATGAATCAACAGTGTCGGCAAGAACAATGTTTAACATGTGTTTCATGATAAAATACCCACACTCGTAACTCCCGCGTTGTTTCCTCATCTACAAATTACATGAATATAAAAACATGAATACAACCACACATGCATGGATGTAAATGAAATAAACAGGTAATTTGGCCACTTACTTTAGGAGCAAGGTATGTGGGCTTTTTTCTAACATTATTCATTATATTAACTTGCTCCACAATACTGCACATTGAAAATTGAATTAAACATGTTACATGATAAACTAATTACAATTAATGCCAAAGAAAATGATATTATTAAACAAAGACACTTACGTTAATACAAGATCTTTCATTGGTTTATGGAGTGGATTGTGCAAGGAACACAGTAATGTCACTGTATTTGTCCTAAACGATATTATGATCAATTGCCAATGACCACTGAATGAATATATATATATATATATATATATATATATATATATATATATATATTATTAGTTGTTACTAAAACAAAACTAAATATAGAATATAGAAACAAATTACAACAATACTAACCCACGGAGGAATGGTGCAAGGTAACATTCTTATCCTCCGTCATTTAGCCGGCTTTTCAAGTACTTTTCTCTGATATTTTTATCATTATACGCCCAAGAAATAAAACTTGGATCCAAGATTCCATAGGTACTTGATTTATTCAATTCTATACAAACACGGTGAATGTACCTAAATGGTCAAAGAAAATGAATAAATTAAGGGAGAAAATACAAAAAATTATAATGTTCTATAATGACATGTATATTCGACTATATACTTACGTGCACCAAACTTGAAAAATAGCTATGTCAAGCCACTTAAATCCTGCGAGAAAATCCCTCACATCTTCAGGAGCGTAATACACTAAATCCAATTTCGGGCAATGTTCTAGCGGGAGAGCTTGCGCAAGGTCTGTTGTTGAAATGGACAAGTATAAACTTGTTATTTCATTTGGACTAGGGTCCAATATCCCATTGCGGTTATCTACAGGCGGGAGGGGCTGTACAATCACTTTCTTTTGTAGAAGCGTGATTTACGACACTTCTACTTGGAGTTTGATCATCACCAACGCAACGATGATCTTCATTAGTTCGTTGTTTGAGGCTTTCACTTAATCTCTACATCATAACATTCAATTAGAACATAAAACAAAAATAAGCACAATATATTCAATTAGAACATACAATATATATCATACAAAAATAAGCGCGATTTACGACACATACCGAATACAACTCTTGTAACTTTTCCACTTCTTTCTCCCTTTTTTCCCTCTCCTATTCAAACGGCCTCCTTTGCTCTACCAATTGCTTCTCAACATTCTCAATCTTTTGTCGTTGAGCAAGAAATTCAGTGGTTTCAGTGCTTCTTCTTTGAGATCCAAAGTATGACCTCAAGTCGACACCATCTCCAACATCACGGACACGACCTCCATGCTCAGCTGTTCCGATAGCTTTGACTAATATGTCATGTCGTGCTTCCGGAACAAATGTGCCTTCATGGGCCGCCACAACCAAATTATCCTACACAACATGAGCAACTTACATAAGCAAACACATTTAAATAACAACTCATGAGCAACTTACATAAGGAAACAATTTAAATAAAACATATACTTACAATTTTCTCAGCAACTACTCTTGAAGCCTTAGAGGTGTACTCTCCATTAGGTCTTAATCGAGCTCTCTTCCATTTCTCATGTCTTGAAGGTGCAGATGGAATGTCACCATCTCCTCCTTCTTGTTGTTTTTCCTGCATGATCCTCTTCTCAAGTTTCCTGTAACCCCCACGAGACAATCTATGGGGGTACATGTTTTTCTCCTTGTTCTGAATTCCTACTTCGCTTTTAGCCTGTTATTAACATAGTGAAAAATGTGTATAATTAGTATCTATAACTCATTAGCATAACATTATAGGTTACATAAGACTAGTACTAACCTTGAATTCCTCAGAACGATGTTTCTTCGCAAACTTGTACCACACCTTCTTCGATAAAAAACTATACCAAATCCATGGAGGTTGAAGGTTGTTCTTAGGCTTCGTAACGTAGTCAGCCGTGAGCCATGACTTAAATCCCCTCCAACGAACAACGGCATAAGTTATCCACTTTCTTTTCAATTTTGAGTCATCGGTAAACTCAAAATTCAACTACATTAAATCAATATATAAGTATTAATTAGAAACTATAGGTAGTGATATCAAATATATGAAAATTATAGTATGAAATACCTTAATGTCTGTCCATATGATGTCTTTGACATTAACATCCACTTCTCTCCAATCATCAATCAGTATACTGACTTTGCTACGTGCAAGCAACGCAACATAACTCCTAAAAGTAGCGTTGTAACGCCCCAATATAATTTAATTATTCTTTTTGTAATTAAATTATGAATTGTTGTGGCTATGTGTGGCTGTAGGTGTTTTGTGGCGTTGAGTGACCTTGGAATTATGGGACTTGAGGTGTTAGTGATGAGATGGAGGGGTATGTGGATTAATAATATTTAATTATATTATTTTGTGGGATATTATTATTATTATAAAGTTAGTTGAAATACTAATAATAATAATAATAATAATAATAATAATATTTGAATTAAAATATAATAATAATAATAATATTGTTATTTTAAGGAAATATAAAAAGAAAGGATAAAGGGGTTTTTGTTGGGTACGTGAAAACAAAACCTAAAAGGCAGAGCTACGAGGCAGACAAGGGAAAGGAAGAGAAGCCATTGTTGAAGGTCGAAGGTCCGCCGGAAGAAAACTCTAAGGTAAGGGTGGGGTTCTTCGATCACTAAAGGGGTAAATGATATATGTATGAGGGTAGATAAGTCGTTAGGTTGTATTCCCGTATTTTGTTGATCGTTGAACGTTTTCGGTGATAAGTTGAAGTTACGTGTCGGTGATAACGAAAGTGCTCTAATTGTGTGAAATTCTTGATGGAATTGGTGTTTTGTTGGGTTATAAGCATTCATATTATATGTATAATGTTGCATACTGATTTTGGGGATCGAATTCTGTGGTATATGTGGTTTGGGGTTATTGGATTGGGGTTGAAAAGTGATTTTCGTAACAGAAATAGCAGAGAATTGATTCTGCAGGTCAAGTAACCGGTTACCGCATGGGACGTAACCAGTTACATCGTGTAAATTTGGGGTTTTTGGGCATTTTTCAACTGTGTAACCGGTTACGGCATATGTGTTAACCGGTTACCACTGAACGTGACAGTTTTTCTAAATTTTCGAAAATTCATAACTTTTGATACGTAAGTCCGTTTCAGTTGCCGTTCGGACCGTTGAAAAGCTGGAAACGTGTTCTTTCTATTAAAAATATTTTGAAAATCAGATTTCCAAATATTCGACGCAGAATTCTGTTTCGGTCCAGTTTTTTTGTGTTGAGCGCCGAAACGTGTAATCGGTCGCGTATTCTTGTGTTACACTTGTATGATGTATCTCTGCAGATTTAGCAGGTACTGATTATGTGTGGATTAACTGTGGAAAGCTGCACTGTTATGTGTTGTGGTTGATTTCATGTTGAACATGTTATTATGTGGGACGCCTTGAATCGTTGTTGATGAGGTTAGCTGTCATGCTTTATGTTACTGATGTGTTATGCATGCTGCTGTTGTGTGTTGTTGTTGGCCTATGATGGCGCATTATCGTTGATGTTGCTGAGTATGTGTTAATTATGGTTATCGTTGTTATTGATGCATGCCATGTTGCATTAGTTGTAGAATAAGCCGTGTGCCCATGTGGGGTGTGAGCGACTTATTTAGATTCTTAGAGTAGAATCATGTTGTTGTTGTTGTTGAGGTAATCGTGTGCCCGTGTGGGGTGTGAGCGGTTACGGGTGATCGTGTGCCCATGTGGGGTGTGAGCGATCACGGATGTCGTGTGCCCATGTGGGGTGTGGGCGACGTATATGGAATTTCGACGGGAATATGGTCATGAAAAAGGGATCGATTGGTACCACATGCATTGAGTCGAGTTATATGTCTCATTGCATTACATTATGTCGGTGTATGATGAGTTGTTGATTATGTGTTGATGTGTATGTTGTGGATTAGTGGATGTATTGATGATAGGGTAGATTCCATATTTGATTACATGCTCTTATGCTTATATCATGTACTTCTTTATTGATTGAGAATCTCACCCCTTCTGTTTGAATGTTGCCTCCACGTGGGTAACGTGCAGGTGATCAGGATTAGTGCGGAGTCAGAGTGAGTGAAGATGAAGTCTTCTACTTGCTTCATTGTGTCGGTGTCTGCTCTGATGTGTAACACCGGGGTTTTGGAACGCTTAGTTGTTTTGTTTATTTGGTTGATGTTTAATTGAAGGATTTGAACTTATGTTTTGGTTATGATGCTAAATGACTATTTTTCCGCTGCAGATTAAAAGAATTTTATTTTTGAAAAATGATTTATGTGTTACATGTCTATTTCATGAGCAGGTTTTTGTTGAAGTAGCATCCTGAATGTCCTTGTTGTTTTAAATTGACTCTGATGTTTTATTATTTTAATATTATTATGTCGCGGGGGTTTAGGGTGTTACATAGTGGTATCAGAGCAGGTCGGTCCGTTCGACCAAGTTGTCGAGTCATTGTCGTGTGATAGTTGTGTAATGTCGATGTCAGTTTCTTAACCATTATGTTATGTTGTTAGTGTATAACAGAAATTTAGAATGGCTGGAAGGAACGATGCTGCGATGGATGATGCTTTACAGGCTGTTGTTCAAGCGGTACATAACATTCCGCATACTAACGAGAATGATGAGTTTCAGAAGAACAGACCGCCTACCTTCAAGGGGAGATACGATCCAGATGGAGCACATACTTGGCTCAAGGAGATTGAGAGAATCTTCCGGGTTATGGAATGTCCTGAAGCGCAGAAGGTGCGGTTAGGTACTCATATGCTAGCTGAGGAGGCTGATGATTGGTGGGTAAGTACCCGTCAATTGTTGAGAGCTGCTGGAGAGGTGATTTCTTGGGCTGTGTTTAGCAGAGAATTCTTGAGGAAATATTTTCCTGAGGATGTCCGAGGGAAGAAAAAGATAGAGTTCTTGGTGCTGAAGCAGGGTAGCATGTCAGTGACTGAGTATGCTGCTAAGTTTTCAAATTTGGCAAAGTTTTACCCTCATTACAGTGAGGCAACAGCTGAGTTCTCGAAGTGTGTCAAGTTAGAGAATGGTTTAAGGCCTGAGATCAAGCAGGCAATTGGTTATCATAGGATCAGACGGTTTCCAGACTTGGTTGATTGTTGTAGTATCTTTGAGGAGGATAGCAAAGCTCGATCGGCTTACTTCAAGGGGTTGGCCAAGAGAAGAGGAAAGAAACAAGTGAATCGTGGAAAGCCTTATGCAACTCCGACTGATAAAGGTAAACAGAAACATGCTGATGGTAAGAAGCCAAGTGGGGGAGGTGCCTCTGCCCCTCTCCAGTGTTACAGGTGTGGTGAATTGGGTCATCGCGTCAGTGAGTGCACGAGTGATGTGAAGAAATGCTTCAAGTGTGGACAGGCAGGACATCTGATTGCTGATTAGAAAGTTAATGTGGTTACTTGTTACAATTGTGGAGAACAGGGCCATATTAGCACTCGTTGTCAGAAACCTAAGCAAGCTTCGACTGGAGGAAAAATGTTCACTTTGACAGGAACCCAGACTTCTAGTGATGACAGATTGATCAGAGGTACATGTTATATTAATAATACGCCTTTGATTGCTATTATTGATATCGGTGCTACTCACTCTTTTATTGCTGCTGATTATGTAAGAAGGCTAGGCCTTGTCGTTTCTCCTATGAAGGGAGAAATGGTTGTCAAAACTCCTACAAAGGGATCGGTGACCACTTCTCTAGTGTGTTTGAATTGTCCGTTATCAATCTTTGGTAAGGACTTTGGTGTAGATCTGATTTGTTTACCGTTGGGAGGTCTGTAACACCCCCAATCTATCCCCCAATTAATTAAAGCGATAACAGATAATCAAAGTATAATTAAAATATTCATGGCATAGACGAGAGCGTCACATCAAAATGATGAAATAAAATAACCTGCTCAAATGGATATGCAACAATCAGGTAGCAACATAAGCAGAGGAACTCAGTTCCTATCACCCACTATTCAGATACAGAATAAAAGCGGAAAATCTACAACTGAAATCTCATAGATATAAACATAAAAGTTTGTCTGTTATACACAGAGTCATACATGTACATCCAAAAAGATATATATATATATATATATATATATATATATATATATATATATATATATACATATACACATAAATCACATAACGATCTCCCCAACTACCCGGTGCTACATATCAGAGCCGACCGACAAAAGAATGAAGACATAATCTTCACAAAAAGACCTCCAGCATCTAATCTGCAATGCCTCATAGAGCATTCAAAACAGCAGAAGGGTGAGAAACACAATTATAATATAGTTGCATACAAATATATAATGACACAAAATACACATGTAAAACATTCTCACCACAACTTACACCATAATTCAAATACAAAACAACATCATTCATATCTCACACACCCATCACAAAGGCATATCAATCATGCTCAACAATTTCATCACCAGTATATATATATATATATATATATATATATATCAACCCATCAATTCCATTCATAATTCCACACATAATCAATCCATTCATGATTTATGCAAATGCACAGAGACCGACACAACGACTCTATGCGATGCAATGCGGTACCGTTCCATCCATCATCTAATCATTAATTCACTCAGGAATTATTGGAATCATCGCTTGTTACTTCGTGTAACTCCCCGTCGGGCAAACGATGTTCCCCGTCGCTTTAGGTCCTCTTGGTATAAGGCTCACGACGTTTATGGATCGCTTTAGGTCCTCTTTGTATAAGGCTCACGATCTGATCGCTTTAGGTCCTCTTTGTATAAGGCTCACGATCGTCTATAATGTCGCTTTAGGTCCTCTTTGTATAAGGCTCACGATCGTCTATAACGTCGCTTTAGGTCCTCTTTGTATAAGGCTCACGACCGTTATAGCAGATTCCCTCTGGAATCATTTCGTCACTCATACCCACTAGGGCACACGACATCACAAGAATGCATATCATGATGCTTGGCATACAATGACTCATGACAATCAAATGCATACATATATACAACCATGTGAACCATTCCAACATCCATAATTATGCATATACAATCAAACACAACACAATGCATTTACTTGCCCTTAGGCCACTAACCCTCATCACAACATTTCATCACATGCATTCACATCATATAACAGCACACAAGTCATACGTTATATATCCAAAAACATATCGCATGATTACACATCAATCGCACACAATTACGACGATAAAAGTCGACAAAACGACACATTTCTAAATTCCTGACCCAATTAAATCAGCCACTAATCTCAAAACCATTTTTATATAAGAAAGAACATTTCATTAGCTTCCCAACGCATCCGACCACGCCTCGATCCGAGCTACGGATCAAAAGTTATGAAGGAAACAAAACTGCACAAATTGTCATGTTCGCTAGGCGAACCTTCTAGCGAGCATTCGCTACCACCTTCGCTAGGCGAATGTCCAGGTGAAACCACAAACAAACCAAAATAGACACAAAGTTCGCTAGGCGAACCTTCGCCTTGCCGTTCGCTTCGCGAACCTCTGGGTGAACCAAGGCAGCAACAAACAGAACTTAAAAGATACAAAGTTTGCTAGGCGAACGTCGTTGGCGAACATTCGCTGACCTTCGCTGACGGGTTCGCTAGGCGAACCCTTGAAAATCATTCGCTTTCGCTTCGCCCCAGGTTCGGTAGGCGAACCATGGAAAACTCAGAAATTCTGCTACGCTGTTATGGGTCCAAAAACAATATTCCTTCAACCAAAACCACTTCCAAACCATAACACAACCATTAAAACATACCACAATCATAACAACAAGTATCCTACAACATTTATATCACATTCCAACCGCGAAAACATCGATTCCCAATCATTTTCTCATTTCTAACCTAGAATTGAAAACCATGGAAAGACAAGTAGACTTCAAACACACATATACATATTCATACACAATGATAAGATAATCGAGTTTCACACCCTTACCCGATTAATCGTGCTTCGAAGTGTCGGTTGATTCGATTTCTTACACTCCAAGTTTTTCCTCTTTTTCTTCTTTCCTATCTCTTTTCCTTCTTTTCTTTCTTTTCTCTCTATTTTTCTCTCTATTTTCTATTTTATGAAAAAAAATAACCCACCAAGCCAAAAAGACCAAAATACCCCTACACTCAATTTCCTCGCAAACGCTCTCGGACGCAATAAAACATACTAACGATAAACATAACACATTTACCAAATAAAAACCAAGAATAAAATAATATAAAGACAAAAATAATTAAATCGACTCGATTAAATAAATCTAACAAAAACTGGGGCGTTACAACTCTCCCCCACTTAGAAATTTTCATCCTCGAAAATATTACCTGAGACGAACATCTCCGGATACTATTCCCGCATCCGATTCTCCAACTCCTAAGTCAAATTGCCCTCAGCAGCGCCTCCCCACGCTACTTTCACAAGCGCAATATCCTTGCCTCTTAACCGCTTCAACTCGCGATCCAAAACTCTCACCGGTAATGCCTCCACCGTAAGGTTCCCCCTTACCTCGACCTCATCCATTGAAATCACATGCGACGGATCCAGAACATACTTTCGAAGCTGTGAAACATGGAACACATCATGCAAATTCGAAAGATTCGGTGGCAACGCCACCCTATAAGCCACAGCACCCACTCTCGCGAATATCTGATAAGGACCAATAAACCGAGAAGTAAGTTTCTTTGACTTCAATGCACGACCAACACCCGTCACCGGTGTAACTCTCAAAAATACATGATCGCCTTCTTGAAACTCAAGATCTTTCCTCCTGTAGCGAGCGATTTTGGACGCGGTTTTTAAGCTCTGGTCGCTCTCTGCGGTTGGGCTGACTACAGGTCGATTCATTTTTTATCCTATTGTAAGCTGAATAAGGAAGGGAAATAGATGTCTCCAATTAACCATGCTTGCATACTGAGTTTAAATAGCGGTCTGTTAGGTTACGGATGCTATCAATGTGGGGGGCCTTTGTACTGGTTATTTGTATTTTCGCCAATACTGGTTTTTATCTAGACAGAAGGTTTCTGGCGGGGAACAAGGATTAGGATGTTAAGACTGATATTTTTGATTTACTGCTTTTGATTGATGGAGATATGGGATTTGGGTTTTTTGTTTAGTGTGCTCGCTAAGATTTTTCTTTCAATCTTATGCCTACGTATTCCCGTTTACCAAAACAGGGAAATCAGAGCGTTCGTAGTTCCTCCTATTCTATGGGACGAAATTGGTTTTTGGTGTCTTGTTCAAAGCCCAAGACGTGAAGCGAAAGGTGATTTGTATCTTGTTCAAAGCCCAAGATGTGAAGCTGAAAAGTCTGACTTTAGAGAGAATTTGTCATCTCTAAAGAGGTCTTGTTTGTCACAACTGTTGGGTGACTGGTTTATAAAGGGGGATTACTTTAACCGGGATACGCGGATCCTAGCAATGCCATAATTTCCTTTATAGGGGATTTTAACCTAAAGGAGAAGACTTTAACTCAGTGTAGAGCAATGCTATCTTTCCTTAGGAATTTCTCATGCTAAAAGAGGGACAGTGGCATGGATATAGATGATCCAGAGGCTTGCCGCTTACAGCGATTAGATGAAGGGAAATGAGTTGTTGATGTTTGTGTACTGTGAACGAGGCACAACTTTGATGCTAAAAGGTTGATTGGATCAACCGGTGGTTTTCTTATATAAAGCCTAAGAGGAGGCTGATATGTGTCTCGTACAAAGCCCGAGAGAGAGGCGAAAAGGTTTTTGACTCGACGATGAAGTCTTTTTGTATCTCGTACGAAGCCCGAGATGGAGGCTATTTGACTCAACAAGAGAGTTTTTTGTATCTCGTATAAAGCCCGAGATGGAGCCTAAAGGGGTGATTTACTCAATGAGGGAGTCTCTTATGTGTCTCGTACAAAGCCCGAGAGAGAGGCTAAACATTTTTGACTCTGCTGGGGAGAATCATTGTACAAAGCCCAAGAGAGGGGCTAACTTCACTGAAGAAGGATCATTATACAAAGCCTAAGAGGAGGCTATGGTGACTGTTTCAGTTAAGTGACAGGTCCAGTATACTGATTTTGAAAGAGAAAATCAGTTCTTATATGAGCAACACTGTACTCAGGGATTTGATTCAAGGATCCGGGTTATTCATGTTCTTTAAGGAAGCGGGAAATCCGAAGGGTATTGAGACTGTCCGAGTCTGCGGGTTTCCTTCCTATTTAACAAAGGGGTCACTTGAGAATGTCTTTGAGACTCAAGGAAGTTAGACTGTCCGTGTCTCGAGTTTCATCTTTTGTACTGTGCTTTGAGAAACAGTAGTAGACTCTTTGAAAGGACTGTTCTATGAAGATGACTAGGTTCTGTTCCTATACCTCTAGGAGGTCGTCGGGACAATTTATACGAAGCCCAAGAGGAGGCTGGAATCTTTTAAGAAGCCGACGGGTCCTTGTACTAAGCCCAAGAGGAGGCTATCATTCTCGGAGGAAGAGATCATTATACGAAGCCTAAAAGGAGGCATTGAATACTTCTAAGAACCCGTAGGGTCCTTGTACTAAGCCCAAGAGGAGGCGGGGTTGCTTTTAGGAAGCCTGTGGGTCCTTGTATAATTCCCAAGAGGAGGCCGATGCTTTTAAGAAGCCGATGGGTCCCCAAACCCTGAGAAATTCAAGGCAAGCTATTCACAAGGAATAGATCAAGTCAGGAAAGTTCGAGAATTTGGAAGAAACTCAAAGATGCCATTCACGGAGAATACATTCATCTTTGGGAGTAGAGTTTCTTGACAATTCCTAATGAGGACAGCCGAAGAGAAGACTGTATCTGGTGATCCTATTGGGGATCTAGCTGTCTATTTCTACGAATAAATGAAACGCCGTCACCTAGTTCTAGACGTAGTTGCCGGGGAAACTCGAAATATCTATACTATTATTACACAGTTGATATGAGTTTATGAAAGAAGACTTACAGTGAAACATCCCCACAATACAGTTATATACATATGAAAGCGGTAAATGAAAGCGTGTAAACACTTACTCGGTTGTAGAGCTTCCATGATGTTTGGTTAGTTGTTCAACAAAGAAAGATTGAAAACAATAGTATATTCAAAATCAAAGGAGAAAGTGCTTTGAAATAAAAAGATTTGGGGCTTACAGCTCAAGGAGAGGCCCAGGGTTTTATCAGTGAGCGCACTGTTGAATTTGTACAGAGGGACTTATACAAGTGACTGAGGCCCAAAAAGTTTTCTGTACAAAGGGGTGGGTCTTACACTCTCTCAAGAGGCCCAAAAAGTTTTTAAAGAAAAAAGAGTGGGTCTTACTACACGAGGGTAGGCCCAGTTGGTTTTTCGTTTAAAACGGCGATCGCGCCGAGATTTTCTTTTAACGCAGAGGGACTTATACAATAAGTGAGGCCCAAATGGTTTTGGTTAAAATGGGATTGGGTCTTACACTCTATTAGAGGTCCAACGTGTTTTGAATGGGTCTTATAGCTCGAGGAGAGGCCCAAGGTTATTTTTCAAAAGGCGACGATCGCTCCGTTTGTTTTTTACGGTATCGGGACTTATACAATACACTGAGGCCCAAAATGTTTGGTCAAAAAAAAGGATTGGGTCTCACACTCTATTAGAGGCCCAAAGTGTTTTGAAAATCAATTTTGAAATTTGAATTAATAAAAAAACCCTAATTTTAATCTTTAAAAGTAAATATTTAAAGAAAATCAAACAAAATTCAAAATAAATTTGAATAATCCACTTATGATTTTGCTTAAGGTTTGTAAAAATGAGGGATAATCACAAGGAATATTTAAATTCATTAGGTTTTGATTTTCAAAGTAAATATTCATTTTTAGAATGTTTAAAAACAATTAAAAAATGAATTTATTCACAAAATACTAATTATATTAAATAAATAATATAAATTTAATTTTTTGGTGGAATAAAATATTTCAACATTTTTGTGAATTGTTGCAAAAAGAACCAATCAAAAATGATAAAAATTGAATTAGTTATTAATTTTTCAAATCATTAAAAATAATAATATGAAAAATAACAAAATAAAAAAGTGATAAAAAGAAGTCTGGGGCGAGGGGGATTCGAACCCCAGACCTCTCGCTTGCCAATACTCACAAAACTAGCTGATGAACCGCTGGGGCGCAATGCCAATTCATTAATAACATGGCAAGTGAAAAATATATATCAAACTTAGTTGGAAAACCTGAAGAATGGCGCCATGGCCATCTTCTTCCTCGAGCTCGTGCGTGAAGCACCATATCTCACTCATCTCTCAACCATTGGACATGATTCAAACACCAAACCCGTGCGTTTTTTCACAAGGAATAAGATGGCAATACCCAGTTTTATTCATTTTCAGTGTGGAGGAAAATAATCATGATGAACACAAATGAACCCTAATTTGCAAAAGCAATCTTGCAGGCATGGTTATAAGGTCTATGATCCAATTTCTTGGGGCAAAACAATCAACACATGATGGCAATCAAATGGCAAAAATATCATGCGAGGAAATATGCATGGATCATGGAGTTTGAGTTTGAAGCTCACCTTGATGCAAGCTGAAATGGAACTTTGCCCAGATGGTGTTTCAGTCGTGAATTGTTGATCCCTACAGCTTCAATGGATGTTATGGAGTGTGTTGCAAGCTTTGGAACACTTTAAAATTCTTTGGATCAAGCTGGAGACCTCCACCTGCAAAATTGAAGCATAATGGCTTGGTTGAAGAGTGATTTTGAGCCTGGGGTGTTACAGTTGGTGTTTAAGTGTTTGGACACCTCAAATACATCATATGTGATGTGTTTGAGCAATTGGAATGGATTGATTGTGGCTGCAACTCAAAACTCGATAGTGGTTACTCAAAAACAAGAAAACTTGAGGTTTAAGAAAGAATGAGAGAAAGCAGTGCTGTAACTGGCTTTGGTGTGAGTTGAATGATCCATTGGGACCTCTATTTATAGGTGATCAACTTTTGTTTTGGAGGAATAGTGAATAGCTGCTGGATCAGATCACATTTGCATGGATTGGCTTGGAGGATTTCTTCTCAAGCAAGGCAAGCTAGCCATTCCCAAGAGCAGGGCTATGCCTTGACCAAAACCACATTCCTCAGATGTTTTTAATGTTGTTTAATCAGAGAAATTGACTGAGTAGGGTAGCTACCTTGACAATGCACTATTCCACATTAATGCACTTTGAATTCAAGGCAAAATGTGCCAAAGTGGATGAACTTCAAGTTGGAAGATTCCTTGGCCTTTTGACTCAGACTTATCAGTTGGATCAGTTGCATTGTGATTGGTTTGAACACAGGTGGCATAGTGATCCTTAGTCTTTGGCTCAAAATCGTGTGTGGCAAGCAAACATGCAAACTGATTTTTCCAAAACAGCTTGCAGCAGCATGACTTTGGGCATGGATTTCTCATGGCTTAAGTTGAATCAATTCATGTTGTTGAGCTCTTTGAATTCTTAGTAACATATGCAACAACATTGATGTTTAACTTTGGACTTGATTCAGCTTGCATCTATGTGAAAAGATCTCACAAGTTTTGGTGTTTCAACAAAATCTGTCTTGGACAGAATTTTTCTAAGTGTTGGAAAATGGTATATTTTCATGTTTTCAGCCACTTTGGTTCACTCATAGCTCAAAATCCATAATGAATTGGAGTTAGGCCTAGTTGAAGTTTTTGTAGAGGGTAATGAGAGCTACAAATCCATCTTTGGATGAGAGAAAATGGCCTTGTGGTTTAGGAGTTATGGTCCTCCAAAGTTGGTACCTTTGTCACTTTATTTTTAACTTAGAAAATTTTCTAAGTTTTTATGGTTACCCCTTTTACAAGTTATCCAACTTTTCTTGATTTTTCTTGATGAATGATGATTCAAATCATACATAAACATCATTTTAGGGTTAAAAATCCATTTTGGTGAAAAATCTCAAAAAGTCAAAGTTGACTTTTGTGCACAGTTGACTTTTTATCAGATGAATTCCAAATTGTGCAATTCTTTAGGAAATCATGTCCTTGATCTAAGCTCTGAGAGGGCTTGAAACCCTAATTTTGATTGTAGTGGATGCTCACCCATCTTTGGGGAGACTGACAAGGTAGGATGGTTTCCCCATATTGTGATGATGATTTACACAATGATGGGAAATCTTAGTGGTCAAAATTTGGGGTATGACACCTCCTTCGATCATGATAACTCTTCTGCCTACTCTGAGAAGCCTTTATCTTCTCACGAATAAGTTTCACCATTTCCGTAGTTTGTTGAATTAACTTCGGTCCAACCACCGAACTCTCACCAGATTCATGCCAACACAAAGGTGTTCGACATCTCCTTCCATACAACGCTTCAAAAGGTACCATTCCAATACTCGAATGGAAACTGTTGTTATACGTGAATTCCACCAACGAAAGATAACTATCCCAAGCACCACCTTGCTCAAGAACACAAGCTCTCAGCAAATCTTCCAACGACTGAATAGTTCTCTCGGTCTGACCATCCGTCTGCGGATGATAAGCCAACTCAATCTCAACTTGGAACCTAACGCCTTTTGCAAACTTTCCCAAAATCTGGAAGTAAACCTCGAATCTCGATCTGAAACAATACACAACGGAACACCATGTAGCTTCACAATCACACAGATATAAATCTCAGCCAACTTCTCCAGAGAAAAACTGATGTCAATCGGAATGAAATGCGCCAATTTAGTCAGCCTATCCACAATCACCCAAATGGCATTATGTCCTCTCGGAGTATTTGGCAACCTTGTCACAAAATCCATAGAAATGCTGTCCCATTTCCACTCAGGAATATCCAACGGTTGCAAAAATCCACTAGGCTTCTGATGTTCTACCTTTGACTTCTGACACGTCAAACACGCATAAACAAACTGAGCCACATCCATCTTCAATCCGGACCACCAAAAGATCTTCTTCAAATCTTGGTACATTTTATTAGCTCCCGAATGTATACTCAAACTACTCTGGTGTCCTTCCTCTAAGATCATCTTTTTCAATTCCGAATCATCAGGAATACAAATTCTACCACGGAATCTCAAAACACCCTGATCATCCACTTTAAAGTCACCATCCACACCTTTATCTCCAACCATCATCAAATCAACAAATTTCACATCCAGCTTCTGCTTCTCGCTAACGGTCAACAGAAAATCATTAGTAACCTTTAACATACCAAGCCTCACGCCATCAGATGTCAATTCACACACCAAACTCAAATCTCTAAATTCTTCCAAAAGTTCCCACTCTTTAACCATCAAAGCAGACATATGCAACGATTTCCGGCTTAACGCATCGGCTACCACATTAGCTTTACCAGGATGGTAATTCAAGCTAAAATCGTAGCCCTTAAAAAATTCCAACCATCTCCGTTGCCTCATATTCAACTCTTTCTGATCAAACAAGTATTTCAAACTCTTATGATCACTAAAGACTTCGAATCTTGCACCGTAGAGATAATGCCTCCAAATTTTCAACACGAAAACCACTGCCGCTAATTCCAAATCATGAGTAGGGTAATTTTTCTCATGAACCCTCAATTGCCTCGAAGCATAAGCCACAACCTTACCTTCTTGCATCAACACTCCACCTAACCTAATCAAAGACGCATCGCAATACACCACAAACGGTTCACTAGGATTCGGTAAGATCAAAATTGGAGCTGTAGTCAATCTTCTCTTCAGCTCAATAAAACTTTCCTCACACTGAATATCCCAAATAAATGCTTTACCTTTATAAGTCAGCTGGGTCAAAGGAAGTGCTAACTTGGAAAAGCCTTCAATGAATCTTCGATAATATCCAGCTAATCCCAAAAAGCTTCTAATTTCAGTAACCGATCTAGGAGCCTCCCATTGTAGAACTGCATCTACTTTGGATGGATCCACAGCAATACCATTACCTGAAATCACATGCCCAAGAAAACTCACTTCTGACAACCAGAACTCACACTTGGACAACTTGGCATAAAGTCTATTTTCCTTCAAAATTTGCAATACAATACGCAAATGTTCCGCATGTTCCTCCCGAGACTTAGAATAAATCAAGATGTCATCAATAAAGACCACAACAAAGTGATCCAAATGCTCATGGAAAATACGATTCATATACTCCGTAAACACTCACGGCGCATTAGAAACCCCGAACGGCATCACGGAATATTCGTAATGTCCGTATCGTGTCCTAAAAGCCGTCTTCTGAATATCTTCGTCTTTCACTCTAATCTGATGATAACCTGACCTCAAATCAATTTTACTAAACACACACGCACCTACCAACTGGTCCATCAGATCATCAATTCTCGGAAGAGGATACTTATTCTTAATCGTCACCTTATTCAGCTGGCGATAATCAATACACAATCGCATACTTCCATCTTTCTTCTTCACCAATAAAACTGGAGCACCCCAAGGCGATACACTCGGCCTCACAAACCTCTTCTCTAACAATTCATTCAACTGCTTCTTCCACTCAACCAACTCAGATGCCGACATACGATATGGTGCCATAGATACAGGTTTAGTACCAGGAACTAGATCTATAGAAAACTCCACCTTTCTTTCTGGCGGCACATCTAAAATATCCTCTGGAAACACCTCTGGAAAATCACACACAACTGGAACCACATCAATTACAACTTGAGTATCCATGGTCAACGATGCAAACAACCCGAACAACTGAGCTTCATCCGCCAAAAGTTTCTTCAACTCTTTGGTAGATAAGAAACTCAATTCCTCATCTTCTTCAAGAGAAAGAAATCTTACCAACTTATGATAACAATCGATATGAACTCGATTAAACTGCAACCAATTCATTCCCAGAACCACGTCTAAACCCTCCAACGGCAGACACACCAAATCCATCTCAAAATCTTAACCATAAATGGTCAAAGGACAACTTAAACAAACCAAAGAAGTAGTTACCGACCCCATTGCTGGAGTATCGATAACCATCTCTCCACCCATCGATGACAATAAAAGATTCAAACGTTGGGCACACTCTGACGAAATAAACGAATGAGTCGCTCCGGTATCAATAATAGCAACTAAAGGCGTATTATTAATAAAACAAGTACCTCTGATCAGACGATCCGCACTAGTAGTCTGAGTTCCTGTCAATGCAAATACTTTCCCACCAGCTTGAGCTTGCTTTGGTTTCGGACACTTCGTACTAATATGACCAGGTTCACCACAGTTGAAACACTTCACCACACTCTTCTTGCACTCAGCTGTTACATGTCCTATACCTCCACAATTGGAACACTTCCTCATATCCTTTCTACATTCAAACTGACGATGTCCTAAGTCACCACACCTAAAACATCTCAGAGGATTACACATACCTCCCCCACTTGGCCTTTTATCAAAATTAGCCCTTTGCTTACCCTTGTCAGCTGGTGACACATAAGGACCCCCACGAAATGGTTGCTTTTCTTTCCTTTCGTTCACACTCTTATAATGAATAGAATGAGCTTTGCTATCCTCCTCATAAATTCTACAACAATCCACCAAATCCGAAAGCCTCCTAATTTTTTGATAACCAATGGCCTACTTGATCTCGGGACGCAACCCGTTCTCAAACTTCACACATTTGGAAAACTCCGCAGTTGCTTCAGCATAATGTGGATAAAACTGAACAAGCTCCACAAACTTAGTAGTGTAATCAATAACAGACATATTACCCTGTTTCAACTCCAAGAACTCTATCTCTTTCTTTCCTCTTACATCTTCCGGAAAATACTTTCTCAAAAACTCCCTGCTAAACAAAGCCCAAGTGACCTCTTCACCTGTAGCTTCCCACACATGACGCGCACTAACCCACTAATCATCAGCCTCCTCCTGCAACATGTGAGTACCCAGTCTCACCTTATGTTCCTCAGCACAGTCCATCACTAAAAATATTCTTTCAATATCCTTAAGCCAAATTTGAGCACCATCAGGATCATGTCTTCCTTTGAAGATAGGCGGTTTTTTCTTCCTGAACTCATCATTCCCACCAGCATTAGGAACATTCCGCACAGCCTGAACCATAGCTTGCATACCAGCAGCAAGAGCAGCGCCATTCCTACCAGCCATATTCCATTCATCCAATAACAGTAACAGTAACTATGGCTAAACAAACAGCTCACCCAACACAAATGTCGCACAACAAACAACTTGGTCATAATGACCGACACAGACTGGCAAGGACTGACACAAACAGGCTCTGATACCACTTAATGTAACACCCCCAATCTATCCCCCAATTAATTAAAGCGATAACAGATAATCAGAGTATAATTAAAACATTCATGGCATAGACGGGAGCGTCACATCAAAATGATGAAATAAAATAACATGCTCAAATAGATATACAACAATCAGGTAGCAACATAAGCAGAGGAACTCAGTTCCTATCACCCATTATTCAGATACAGAATAAAAGCGGTAAATCTGCAACTGAAATCTCATAGATATAAACATAAAAGTTTGTCTGTTATACACAGAGTCATACATGTACATCCAAAAAGATATATATACATATACACATCAATCACATAACGATCTCCCCGACTACCCGATGCTACATATCAGAGCCGACCGACAAAAGAATGAAGACATAATCTTCACAAAAAGACCTCCGACATCTAATCTGCAATGCCTCATAGAGCATTCAAAACAGCAGAAGGGTGAGAAACACAATTATAATATAGTTGCATACAAATATATAATGACACAAAATACACATGTAAAACATTCTCACCACAACTTATACCATAATTCAAATACAAAACAACACCATTCATATCTCACACACCCATCACAAAGGCATATCAATCATGCTCAACAATTTCATCACCAGTATATATATATATATATCAACCCATCAATTCCATTCACAATTCCACACATAATCAATCCATTCATGATTTATGCAAATGCACAGAGTCCGACACAACGACTCTATGCGATGCAATGCGGTACCATTCCATCCATCATCTCATCATTAATTCACTCAGGAATTATTGGAATCATCGCTTGTTACTTAGTGTAACTCCCCGTCGGGTAAACGATGTTCCCCGTCGCTTTAGGTCCTCTTGGTATAAGGCTCACGACGTTTATGGATCGCTTTAGGTCGTCTTTGTATAAAGCTCACGATCCAATCGCTTTATGTCCTCTTTGTATAAGGCTCACGATCGTCTATAACGTCTCTTTAGGCCCTCTTTGTATAAGGGTCACGATCGTCTATAACGTCGCTTTAGGTCCTCTTTGTATAAGGCTCACGACCGTTATAGCAGATTCCCTCTGGAATCATTTCTTCGCCCATACCCACTAGAGCACACGACATCACAAGAATGCATATCATGATGTTTGGCATACAATGACTCATGACAATCAAATGCATACATATATACAACCATGTGAACCATTCCAACATCCATAATCATGCATATACAATCAAACACAACACAATGCATTTACTTGCCCTTAGGCGACTAACCCTCATCACAACATTTCATCACATTCATTCACATCATATAACAGCACACAAGTCATACGTTATATATCCAAAAACATATCGCATGATTATACATCAATCGCACACAATTACGACGATAAAAGTCGACAAAACGACACATTTCCAAATTCCCGACCCAATTAAATCGGCCACTAATCTCAAATCCATTTTTATATAAGAAAGAACATTTCATTAGCTTCCCAACGCATCCGACTGCGCCTCGATCCGAGCTACAGATCAAAAGTTATGAAGGAAACAAAACTGCACAAACTGTCATGCTCGTTAGGCGAACCTTCTAGCGGGCATTCGCTACCACCTTCGCTATGCGAATGTCCAGGAGAAACCAAAAACAGACCAAAACAGACACAAAGTTCGTTAGGCGAACTCCTTGGCGAACCTTCGTCTTGCCGTTCGCTTTGCGAACCTCTGGGCGAACCAAGGCAGCAACAAACAGAACTGAAAAGATACAAAGTTCGCTAGGCGAACGTCGTTGGCGAACATTCGCTGACCTTCGCTGACGGGTTCGCTAGGCGAACCCTCGAAAATCATTCGCTTTCGCTTCGCCCCATGTTCACTAGGCGAACCATGGAAAACTCAGAAATTCTGCAGCGCTGTTATGGGTCCAAAAACAATATTCCTTCAACCAAATTCACTTCCAAACCATAACACAACCATTAAAACATACCACAATCATAACAACAAGTATCCTACAACATTTATATCACATTCCAACCGCGAAAACATTGATTCCCAATCATTTTCTCATTTCCAACCTAGAATTGAAAACCATGGAAAGACAAGTAGACTTCAAACACACACATACATATTCATACACAATGATAAGATAATCGAGTTTCACACCCTTACCCGATTAATCGTGCTTCGAAATGTCGGTTGATTCGATTTCTTACACTCCAAGTTTTTCCTCTTTTTCTTCTTTCCTTTCTCTTTTCCTTCTTTTCTTTCTTTTCTCTCTATTTTTCTCTCTATTTTCTATTTTATGAAAACAATAACCCACCAAGCCAAAAAGACCAAAATACCCCTACACTCAATTTCCTCGCAAATGCTCTCGGATGCGATAAAACATACTAACGATAAACATAACACATTTACCAAATAAAAACCAAGAATAAAATAATATAAAGACAAAAATAATTAAATCGACTCGGTTAAATAAATCTAACCAAAACCGGGGCGTTACAAGGTCTCGATGTGATCTTGGGTATGAACTGGTTGGAGTTCAATCATGTTCATATTAATTATTTGAATAAGTCGGTTCGATTTCTTACTCCTGAGGAAGAAGAAGAAGATGGTTTTCTGTCTGCTAGAGAATTGAAAGAGCTTTAGAAAGACGAAGCTCAGGTGCTTGCATTATTTGTGTAAGACCCTAATTTTTGACACCTAAGATTCCACATATCATTCATATTTTCATTTGCGTCTTTACCACAAGCAAGATCACACACTGATTCCCTTATCCCTCTCATCTTTGGGTTTATGCCTTGCAGGGTTTACTGATCATCTGTGTGTTTTCTTATTCACTTTATTGCTTTATTTGTTTATATTTTACTAACCTTAACCAAAATCCTAAAATATTTTTTGCTTTTCTTTCAATAACATTTTCAGGGGAAGAACAGGTCAAAAATGCCAAAATAACAGTCCCACAGCTCGAATGAATTTTATCTGAGAAAAGTCAAAGTTGATCCGCAATCATGTCAAATTTATATGGTCAAGGATTCCCCCAAGTTTTAATTGATTATTATTCAAGAGACTCCAAGTTTCAAGTGTTTATTTCCATGCCTTCTTTGACGAACAAAAGAATCGAGCCGAACCACAACAGTGCATTCAAAAGAAGTATTTTTCAAAATTTGCACCGAGTAACCGGTTATCATATAGTCTGTAAACGGTTACCCTCGTGGAAATTTTAAAAAAATTCAGCAAATTCAAATTCAGCAATTTTCACACCAATTCTCATCATTTTGATCACATTTGGAATATTCTAGACCATCTCAGTTTAGTTCCATACATCATCATAATTAATTCCTACCATACACCTTCACTAATCACCACTCTTTTATGAATTTCCCTCCAAATTAAAATTCCAAGCCTAATTTTGATCTTCCAAACCACCAAATTCCCAAACCTAAACTCTTTAAATAGAGCCCTCATTTCTTTCATTTCACAAGCTTTTGATAGCCAAAAAACCTCTTGCAAATTCTCTCACCAACCATAAATTTTACTAAAGCTCACTTTTCTTTTTTTGAAAGTTAACAAGAATTCACATTGAATCTTGTTCAACTTTGAGCTAAACCTTCATCCAAACTTGTTTTCTTCATCAATTCTCATAGATCAAGGCTTTGGTGTTTGGATCTTGAAGCAATTTGAAGGAATTTTCAGATTTGAAGTGGTAATTCATCTTTCACCATTGTTGAAGCTTCATCTTCATCTTCCATAATGTAGATCTTTGGAGATCTTTGTTACTTGATCCTTTGGATCTTGTAATTGTGTTTAATTGTTGGTTTTTGCTGTTATTTTACTTTAAATTTTGTGCAATTTCAGTTCCATGATCACAAGGTGTTTGTAAAAAGTTTTGGAAGTGGATCATGCTGAATTTTGCACAATTTTCTGCATTCTGGTGCAGAGTAACTGGTTAGCAGATATGTAGTGACCGGTTACTCTGTGTTAATTTTGAAAAACTGCACTTATTTTGAACTAAGTAACTGGTTAGCAGTTATGCAGTAGCAGGTTACTTCGAAACAGAATGCACATTTTGGCTTGTTTTTGGGACTATTTTGGTTCCTTTTCCTTTTTTTCCCTTTCCTTTTGTTCTTAGCCTTAGATCACATAATTGTGTGGTTTAATTTGGCTTTCTCTTTATCTATTTCCCTTTTCTTTTGATCGATGAAAGTCTTATGGATCATAGAATTCCATTGTTGAATTTTGATCAAGACTAGATCGCTACCTTCTTTTCTTTTCGTGCGGTATTGCTTTCGGATGACGATCTACATATCTTTCATCTAGTATGCATTAGCACAAAGAGCTATTGATCGGCCTCATTGTAGGGTAATTACTCTGTAAATTACTCGGCGATTGCTTAACATAGAACAACATATATCCCTTATCGGAAAACAATCAAGAATAGTTGATTATTTGTCTTTTGATTCAACACTAATGAGACTTGTTGTTAGGAGGCTTTGGTCTTATCAATCCTCTAATGAGCTCTCATTAACCTTGACCTAAGTTCAATTATTCAATTATTATTGATCACTTACTCTAACAACTAACAACTAATCACTAACTTCTAACTTTTACTTTTACAATTCCTTCTCATTACCTATCTCTCTTTTACTTTTATGCTCCATTATTATCATTTTATATCATGTTTATGCTTCCGCAATTTTTCCTTTGTCCGTTGGACACATGTTTATGCTTATGCCTTTTTCTCTTTGTCCACTTGGACCAAAAACATTAATAAAGGCCAAAACCTCTAAAAAACTTGTGCTTCTAATCTTGGACTATGGTTACTATCCTTTGCAATGGACATGGAGTTTTACACCTAGACCTTGGACTTCAATGCTATTCTTGGATCCTTGGACTTAGAACTAGGACCTTTTTCCCTTTGCTTTGGAATTATGGTTCGAAGACTTTGAAGACTTGTGCTTTTGCTTGGTTTACGGTGAAGATAGCTACATTTGTTGTTAGATCTTCTTATCCTTAGCTTTTACTTTATGCTTTAGGATAGTCACTTCTCCTCCTCCTCATTCTTCAATTTTCAAAACTTTCTCCCTTTTTCAAAACTTTCTTGATTTTAAACCATCACCTCTTTCATAATCAAACCTTGACTTTGTCAAGTGATTTTACTCTTTTCTTTTTATTTCTTAACAAATGCTAAACTACATAAGCATATTGACACCTTTTTCAAAAGACTTTAAAAAACACCAAACTCATTCAAACTCCTTTTGTGCCCTCATGCACTTTCTCTTTTAAAACGTTTTCATAAGTTTAGACATGATTCATTTCTTTAAGCGGAATTATTCGTTTGGAAATGACGACTTGTCTTTACATTTAAAATCAACCAAAACAAACAATTTTCATTCTTTGTACCATGAACTACGAGGTTTTGATCCTACATTGCACATCGTGGGTACGTAGGCATGAGGCGACAAGTCTCTCCAAACACAAAAATCTTAAAAACATATTTCTCTTCTCATCTCCTCAATCACTTTTCAAACAAATCTCTTCAGACCAAAAGCGTAAATATTTCAAAGGGCTCATATAGAGTACTATAGACATTTTGGGTGCTAACACCTTCCCTTAACGTAACCAACCCCCTTACCCATTCTCTGCTTGTTCTTGTTGTAGAGCTTGTGTAGGTTTTGTTCGCTCTTTTTCCTTTCCTTTTTGGATAAAATAAAAGTGCGGTGGCGACTTTTGCTTTTCAAGTTAAGTTAATCAATAGCTTACACTCACGATTTTGTCGCTACAGGAAAAGTGGAGACTCTGCTGGGGACGGTCTCCCTTGAGGGGTTTAGCCTACTTTGATTTATTTACTGCTTTTCATTTGATTTGCTTGTTACTTGTTTGTTCTGTTTGGGAGTTCCTCTGTGTGTGAGATAGGTCCTATACTCGGACCAGAGTGTACTTTGAGATAGGAGGATGGTATAGTCAAGGGAGCTTTGAGGGAGTCGAATCCCGAAAAAGTAGAACTTGAGAATCCATCCACTCGGTGGTTGCCTCTTTGGAATTACTGATGTCCATCGAGCGATCGTTGCAGGCATTACTTTTTCCATAGAAGCCTATAACACTGAGAATCGCAGTAACCTTTAACCCATCTTAGCCTTTTTAGGATCGTGGCACGGAAGCTATGAAGATGCAAATTTAACTTAGCTGTTACGCGATGCCACACTCAGGTTAGATTCTCTTGAGGATAACTACCAACCTCCGAGCAAATCGGTGCGCTGGTGTGTCTGATAGTGGATTGTGGACCCTGGGCATTCTGTTAGAATCGCTGTTTTCTGTAGGTACAATGAAGACAAAACCTTAGTACATACCATTGTGGGAGGTTCTTAACCTCTACTTCAGGCTCGTGACTTGAACCTTGAACCCATGTGCTTTGAGTGATCTTGTTTGTGGAAGTTGCATCCATGCACTCTTGTATCCATGAGCATACATATGCATTCTTCCCGGTTGTCTCAGAAACTCATTTCAACTGTCTCCTTCTCCAATTATCTGTTCACCGTCAAGCTGTTTCCTCAACACACCTACGAAACTAGAGCTGCCGTCAGATTGAGAATGGAAAACCAAGAACAACACAACGCCGAAGTCAGAATGGAAATTGATGAGTTGAAGTCCGGCTGGACCAAAATCACAGAAATGATGCAAGTTCTGATTGCTAGAGGTGAACCACATCAGAGGACTGTGATCTCTAAAATCTTACCTGCTGCTGTTGACCCTCCACTGACTCAGAAACCAGCTTCTACTTGGCCAGAATTTGGGTTACCTCCGAATTACTCGCCACCCTTTGGAACTACTCATGTGTTTGTCTCGTCTGTACTGCCAGTATCTTCAGCTCCATTGTTCACTGAACCTCAGCCTGTTGTGCATTCTATTGCTCAAGCTATTCCTGAGAATCCTTCTTTCGTGTACCATGCTGCTGGTCCACAATCTGAAAGTCATGGAGAACTTGGATACATTGAAGAAGTCAGAGAGTAATGGCAAACTCTAGACAAAAGGATAAGAGTCGTGGAAGGAAGCGATGTCTTTAGTGCAGCCGCAATGGACATGTGCTTGGTTCCAGATTTGGTTATGCCTGCAAAATTTAAAACTCCTGATTTTGAGAAATACAAGGGGCACACCTGTCCTAGAAGCCACTTGGTGATGTACTGCCGCAAGATGGCTGCTTATACCAAAAATGACAAATTGCTCATTCACTGTTTCCAAGACAGCTTGAGTGGGGCTTCAATGAAATGATATATGGGACTTGAGAAGAACTCTATCCAAAGCTGGAAAGACTTGGCTGATGCTTTCTTAAAGCAATATTGTAGCACCCCAAAATTTGCCCTAATTTTTTCTAACTTTTTCTGGCTTTCGCTTCGCATTCATTCTGCATATCCAGTAAGTCATAACTCATATTCATTCATTTGTATGTGTTCCTGAGGCATGGGATCATGGTTTCTTATCTTCTGGGCGACTTGGTTGATTTTCATCAATTAAAGATGGATTGGGGCTCATGGCAAAGGCATCTTGACATGAGATACAGTTGTGGAATTATAATGCGGTCAGGACAGAATTATTCTCTCAGTTGCTTATTGTTTATTGCGTATAATACAAGTTAATGAGGGAGGAGCTTGAAGTTGATTCAAGATGGAGTTCATGGAGTATTTGAGTTTGAATTTGGATTTGGATTGGGCAAGCGCTTTAAGACATTTAGAATTCAAGATACAAGTCCGTAAATCCGTATCCACCCTATATCATAAACCATAATCCACTTTTGATATTCATTTCAACCGTAAACCATTATCCAATTCCTAATATCCATTTTTAGTCCAATTGTCCATTTTAATATCCACATCCAAAGTCAAATCCACTTTTCAATCTTAAATCCATGGTTTCAAATCCAAATGGTGCTATCTATTTCATCATCCACATCCAAAACCTATAACCATGTTGGATAACCATTTTATTCCACATTATGCCAAAACCAATATCCATTTCCATTTTCCAAATCTAATGTCCATATTTTAGATCCATTCTTGGTCCATATCCATATTTCTACTTTTGCATTATCCATGCTCATTCTTTTCCAAATCAATTATCCATTTTCTAATATCATTTCTTGTATCCAAGTCTTCCAATCCATTTCAAATAAAATCGTTCTTTCTACATCCATATCCTTGTCCATTTTCAAATATAGTTAACCCATAAACCATATCCACTCTTACCTCTATTTTCCAAAATCACAAAGTAATCTCATATCCAAATTGAATTAAGGGAGGACATGGTTGCACATATAAAAGCTTAGTAATGATTGGTGGAGAAGCTGATAGAGTGGATATTGTCAACACAGAACTTTTCCGTCTTGTTATGGTTTTGACCGGGTAAGGTACAATGACTTTAGCAAGTGGTTAACTAAAGCTGCTCTTGAAAAGCAAACAAGTATACTGCTTCTTATCTTGAAGAACATCAGACGGCATGCCATTGGACAACTCAAACGTTGGTAATTACGTACAAAGCACAGCGGTAAAAGGCACACGTGGCAGAAGTTCTTTCATAGCATATCAGTAAAAAGTCGTGACTGAAAAGTACATTGATGCATAGTCATGGAAAAGAATAATAGCAGCTAAAAGAAAATTCAATGGCAGGAAAATTATTGCATGGCGGTGAAAACATCCGAATGCTAACAGCAAAACTTCTGAACCGAATTATACACCAGAAAAATTATCACAAAAAAAAGCCTACAAAAATCCATAACAGTTAACCTCCATGACGGTTACCAATCCGAATCAAAAAACTCATTCTAACAGGAAAAACGAACTCAATTTCAATCTTCATCATTCTCTAACCATTTCCTAACCGCTTCTAACAGAAAGTAACTGCAAAAAACTCCTAACATTTTTCCCCAAAACTGAAACTAACAGCATTTCTCCCTGAACTCTTCTTCCACTTTCTTCTTCCTCTTTCTCTAAACTCTGAATTTCCTTCAATCACCAGCCTCAATTCAACAAAAGAAACTTCGATTCACCCTTTCTTGGATCTCTCTTCCATTGCTCCAACCTTCAACAAGCTTGCGTCCTTCTGCATAGAGCATCCTCATCATTTTCCTCTCCGGCTTCACGCATCTGAAGCAATTCCATACATCTTCAGACCTGCAAATCAATTCAAGGAAAGGCTTCAATAAATCGGTTCAAGAATAATCAGAACTTTGTAAAACGAGACGTAATTTCAACAAATTGATCTCAACATTTTGCACACACACCACAACGCAAATTCAGATGCATCTCAGAACGAGAATTCAGTAGCAACTCGCACAGCAATAGCAGTTCAATTCAGCATCAAAGAAGGGCAAGAAATAGCGCAAAGAAATAGAGAAGGAAAAATGCAGAGGAAGAGGGAAGAGCCTTACCTGTAAATCCGTCGCAGTTGTCGAAATAGCATAATCACCGTGCCGGAGCTTCACGTCGGTAAGTACGTTATGAATCGTTGCTTAATTATTGGTGTATGTTCGCTTCTGAGTGTTATTTCACCACAACCATGACTCGATTATAGCGTTAGAACATGATTTCTGTGATAATTTGAGAATTAGGGTTGAAAAATTTCAGAGTTCCAGTTTAGATTTGATAGGTAGGATCTGGCAAAAAAACTTTTATTGGATTCAAAAATCAGGAAGAGAATCGATGAAGGTTTGTCACTATGCGTGTGGATTGTTTTTGGCCGATTCATGTTGAGTTCATGAGATCTCATGGATCATGGTGGTTCAGGTTGTGGACAAGAGAGAGAGTGAGAATAAATTATGAGATAGATGCTTTAGATTGTGACTTATTCTTATGCTGAGTTGCTACATGGCCTTGGGTGAGACATCGTGAGTGAACCGGGCCTTAGACCCCATGGAACTTCTATTCACACGCCACAAGTAGCTATTCCACCCCCTGACTCTCGTTTTCCACCCTAATACTGATTGCATATAATTTCAGTTCTTGGCTTGTTGTTTTGATTAATTAGGTTGATGACTAGTTTTAAGCTTAATTAATTGCTTTAGGATTTTATTAGAATTAGATATGATTCTTCGAATTAGGTTTTAATGCTAGTTTTTTTTATTTTTAAAATTGGATTTTCTTAATAATTAATCCTAGTTGGATGTTAGAAATTAATTTTGGATTAATGGAAATTTTGATTTGTTACTAAATGTTAACTTTAGCTTTTAATTAGAAGTAGAATTAGACTTGGATTTAAGTTTTTTATTTTAGTTTAGTCTTAATATTAGAAATTAACCTTGATCTCATTGACTCTTAACTCGGATCTTAATTAGTGTTGATTTAGTACTAATCTTTAGAATTAGCTTCATGACTTTAGAGTTGTTTTCGAACTAATTTCAATTTGATTTAGATATTGACGTTAGACATTAATTTTGATAATTAGGTTTATATTTTGCTAATGTTTTTTGAATAATTGTTTTGTTCACTAGTTCACTAATCATTTTTAGTTTAATCGCATTAATTATTTTTGACTTAATCGTCTATTGATTGTTCATTAGAATTGATATTGAACTATTTGACATTGACGTAGTTTGATTTGACTTAGTTCTAACATTGACTAAACATAGGTTTTAGTGTTAATATCTTCTTAATAGTTTCATTTGGTAACTTTGTTAATAGTTACTAATATTTGTTACATGTTGGTTTTTGACTAGGAGTTGTTTACATTTTAGCATTGATTTCAATTACTTCTTATTGACATTTCCTTTTGATCTTAGTTGCTCACTTTGGTTATTTCCATTTGAACTTTTACTAATCTTTGAGTTTGTTTTGTAGTGTTTCTCACTTGACTTAGTTAATTGAATAAAGGTGGAAGTTGTTGTAGCATACACTGCTGTAATGGACAAAGTGTGCTGTAAAATGTTGTTATTCTGTTTGGGTGCATACACACCTGCCCTGTTCTGGAAATAGTGGCTGTTATAGGTTATTTTTACTTGTTGCTGGTTTTTACAGCTATGCAGGTGCTGGAGCGCTGTTGTTGCTGCTGTTTATGGCTTATGGCCTTGTTTTATTGTTTTTTGAAGAGCATTTGGTTCCATGCCTTTCACGGATCCATTCCACTTTCTAACACTTTTGCTCGTTTATACTAGGTTACTAGAAGTGTGCCGGTTTGCTTACACTTTGTTTGCGTTGCTACGGATTGATATCCGTTCGGTATCACTTCTCTTCTCTTTTACTGATTCCGTATTTTTTTTCCTTTTTGTGCCATGAGAAGTAGGATTGGGAGTCTGTGCCACTTGGCCGGCAATGCTGGAAGTCCTCAAAGGAGGCTCTGTTTGTGATTGTTTAATATTGTGCCTAAGACCTCCAAAGAGGAATCCCATTCCCATTTCCCCGAAAAGTCCTCAAATAAGGCATTAGGCGGAATGAGAGTCCGCAATCGACTCCCGCCATTTCTAGTCCCAGGTCATTCTTAGCTCGCATTTCATGTTGATGCTTTGAACATAGCTTACTCTTGTTATCGAGTCCATCAAGTGGAAGAAGGGTTTAGTAATCAAACCCACACGCCTTGTCTATAGCTCGCATTGACCAATGTTGATGCTAATGTGATCTGATTTGCATCTTCCCCTTTCTTACTCTGCTCTCCATGGTTCTCGATGCCATTGGGTGAGCACCCCTATTTACCACAGCTAGCTTGTTTTCCTCGGTTGATATGACCCCTTGGCTAAAGCTCCCTTTTTTCTAATTTGATTATGTGACGTTGTTGTTGACTGACACTGTTTACTCTTTCGTTGCGTTTAGTTCATTTTGTGATTGATTTATCCTGTGTTTACTTGTCTGATGACATGATCCTGTAGGATTCCTAGCTCCACTAAATTTTCGATTAAGTCGTAGGTAGGAGAGACATTAGGATAGCAATCCCTGCATACTGACATAGGTAGACTTACCTCACCTAACCATAGGATCTCCGTGCATGATAACTTTAGGATCATTAGTCCCCCTCTTAGACTTTCTCCTTTCCTCTTTTGAGTCTCTCTTCTTCTCATCTCAAAACTTCTTGAAAACACTTAATAAAGATAAAGAGTATTGCGCACGAGCCTTAAGCGTGGGGAATGAGAAATGAGGGGCTTCCTCTCATCTTTCTAGAGTGCTTAGCGGGTGTCCTGTCTTGGGATGATTCGTCAAGTATTCGTCCCTGTGCCCTAGACTTTGGTGCAATGCAAGTTACAAACAACTTCAAAAACACTTCTTTCTAAAAAACTTCAAACAAACAATTTCTTTTCTCATCTCTTCACTCTTTCCTTAAGGATGCGTCAAGTCCGTTCCACCGCAAACCGGTAACGCCTAAGTCTCCCTACAGCGAGCTGCAACACCTAACTGCTGGGACGCCCACTCTGACGTTTCCACTAAAAACACAAACAAAACGACCCTCGTTGAGGGGAACTACGTCGCTCTGATTCTCATGCTCCCGATGAGATACGTAGGCAGTGGGGTAGGGCCCATGCGAGTACTTCTTTTATTTTCCCTACATTTGTTTCTCTTTCTCTCTCCTTTCCTTTTCCAGTTCTCCAGCTAGCAGTTCCTTTTCCAGTATCCTTTCCTTACACCCTTTGATTGAAGCAGCAAGCGTGGATCCCATTGGGTACGATGGACGCGTGGGAGTGCTAATACCTTCCTCGCGCGTAACCGACTCCCGAACCCAGTTCTCTTGGTCGCAAGACCATGCTCTTTCCTTTCCCTCAGGTTTACGCGGTGTTTCCTTTCCCTCTCTTGGGATAAATACACATTGCTGGCGACTCTGTTTCGGTACCACTTTCGCGTTTGTACTTGGATGAAAATCCCGGGAGCGACTAATATAAGTACAATCTGGACATGGCACCTGATCGTCTCCAACTACAAAATATGTCTCAGAAAGAAAAAGAATCTTTTAAGGAGTATTCTCAGCACTGGAGAGAGTTAGCTGCTCAAGTGGAGCCACCCTGGGCTGAAAAGGAATTGATTGGATTGTTCATGGACACTCTTTAGCCACTCTTTTGGGAAAAGATGATTGGCAGTGTATCATCTGGTTTTACTGACCTAGTCACTATTGGAGAAAGACCAGAAGAGGGTATTAAGAAAGGAAAGATTACTAATGTTGAAGCCTTTAGTTGTGCTAAAAAGTATGCTGAGAATTTTCAAAAGAAGAAGGATGGCGATACCCATGCTGTTTCAGTTGAAGGGAAACCTCGTCACATGCAACAACAATATGTAGCTGCAGTTGCTCCTGTTGTCAATGCTCAAACAGTTCAAGCTCCTCGTCAGGATGTTAGACAAAATCAGAATTGCAATAGGGTTAACTTTGATCCTATCTCGATGTCCTACACTGTGTTGTATCCATGTCTTGTAAAGAAAGGTTTGATTATAACGAGGGATCTACCTCCTCCTCCAAATCCTCTCCTAGCCGACAATAGGGCTGATCTTCACTATGAGTTCCATCGAGGTGGGGCAGGCCATAACTTGGAAGGTTGCTTTGCATTGAAGGCTAGAGTACAAGAGTTGGTGAACTTAAAAATTCTGGACTTTGTTGATAATAATCCCAATGTTGTCAACAATCCTTTGCCAGAGCATGCCAAGTGAAGTTTGAGTCAGTTCAGACGGATCATCTCCTAAAGCCAGTGTTTTAGATAGGACAGCTCATCCTTGCTGCTGATTAGTCACTAGGCCTTGTTTCTTTCTGTTTGCATTTTTCTTTGGTTGTATTGACTGTTTGCTTTCGAACTTTATTTGTACTTTCATGGTAATTTCAATGAAATGAGCATTGCAATGTTTGATTCAATTCATTTATATCCAATGTGTAAATCTTTATACTTTCTTTTTCATAAAACAAAAATATATCTCCTGTTCACTTTCTTTATCAAACTTTTGTTTATGCAAAGATTGGAGGGAAGATGATGAAAAACGAAATACCTGAAATTGCTGGACTTTATGCTTTCAATTTAAAACTTAGCTGATGATGTACATGCATTGTTTCAACTCCCAAACACTGGAGAAATAAGGAAGTTAATCCCTTGTCAACCCCTTTGAGCTTAGAAGTTGGAGTTTCTTTCTGTACGAAAAAACCCGCAATCTTAACCTGGGGATGGGTAGTTCTCGGTTAATTTGACTGTGCATGCAAGACGCCTTCCAATAAAGGTTGCAATCACAAGCTTTCCTTCACACACATCAAAGAAGTGTCGAAGATGTCTTTCAAATCGAAAGCCAATGATGGTTCACCGTAATCATTTAGCCAGGCAGTCACTATATTTTAAAAAAAAAAAGAAAAAAAATCAAAAGAAAAGTCCGCTAAGTAAAAACCTATGAAGGAGACTTAGGCAAAACTTGAGGCATCCCGCTGACTGTAAGCTCAAATAACAGAGTTCAGACAAAAGTTAGGGATAACAAAAAAAATCAATCAAGAGGTTACCAAAATCCTCAAAGACAAAACGAGTTGACCGAGGTCCTCATCAAAAACAACAAAATGTTGTAAGAAAGAGTGACTGCCATCTCAAAAATCCCTTGAGCCATCATCATAGCTGTGTTGCAATTCCAAAATCTCTTGGAACCTGAATGCATAGTGTTGCACCCCAAAATTTGCTCTCCTTACTTTATTACTAACTGACTTATGTTGCATTGCATTTTGCATTATCATGTGTGCATATCATTGGTTCTTAGCATGGGGTCAAGGTGCCTGAGGCAGTGCTTCAGAGGGTCAAGCAAGAGTCCTGGTATTGTCCAAGAGAGCTCAGGTGGATCATCATTTCCTAACTAGTGCATAGATTAGGGTTTTGAGATTCTTGGGTTTATTGCTTCAATGGGCAAGCTCCTTGGGTTTTTATCATCATCAAATAACATATCTTGTCTTTTTTGGAGAGGATACACATCATATTCAGAGGAATTTGGATTTGGAGACTGTGCTATTTCCTCCTAAATAAGGGTACCACAACTAGGGTTTGCTATAAAGTCAGTTTATTTCTGATTTTTTGGGCAAGACTTGATTCCATGGTACTCCTTGGGTCCCTAAGTACCTAGGGATGGGAGGTTGTCCATCAGTTTGTTTCAGGGAAAGTTCAATTGGCCAATGGATTGAAAATCAGTTGAATTGGATAAAAGTCAACAGTGAGAGGAGAAGTCAACTGTGGAATTTTGAGGTTCTCTCCAAGGTTTCAAGGTCTCACATCCTCATATGGTCTTCAAGGGTCAAGCTTCATACATATTTATCAGAAATCAGGAGTTGGTGCAACGTTTCTAAATTTAGAAAGTGACCTATAATGAAAAGTTTCCATTTTTGGCAAGTTTCTGCACTGCATTCAACTTGACTTTTCACCATCAAGAAAGCTTCAAATGAATTTTTCTCCAACATGAAAGTTGAAGATATTTTTCTCCTCTTTCCAACAAGTACTAGTGGGTCTCCATATCATTTGTGAAACTCAACTTATAGTCAAAAGAAGGCAAAGTGGTTTTTTAGGGTTTTTCATGGTGCCATTTTCACAACTTTGGGCATAATGACCTACAATCAAATCCATTGCTTCATGCCACATTCTAATATTAAAAGACTTTCCTTAAGGATTATTTTGGGCCCAAGAATGAAGAAATTCCATGGTTTATTATTCACTTTCTTCCCATTATTCAAAAATGCCAAATTATTCAAAAGTCATGAATCAAAAAAGTTTCAAGGCCCAATTTAAATATGGTGTGATTAGCAATCCAAATGGAGGTGATCCATCAAATAATTCTCAAGTATCCATGCAAGGGGAAAGGTGTAATTCATATTATGCATTTTTCCAAAATTATTCAAAAATCATTAAACAATGGATTACCCAAGCCCAATTCATATTCAGAGGCAAACCCTAGTCTTTATAAACCCATCCATGCACTGGTTAGGATTCACACACGTGATTTTGGAGAGGAATCCAAGCTTGAACCCTAAAGCTCTTTTTCATCAAAGCTCACGATTCACAAGGAGTTCCTTCAGAATTCTTCCACAAGGCTTCTCTTGGTAGTCCATAGAGTGCAAATCAATCTCCATTCGCAACCAAAGGCAAGGATTGGAACTGCTCCATCTCAAGTTGAGAGGTTTTTTCATGCTCTTAAAACTCCATTTTTTTTACGTGAATATTGTTGTGAGACTATCACTGATCATGCTGATATAATTGGTTTTTAATATGGGTGTGTATATTGCTTGCTATGTGCATTTGAAGTTTTATGCCCTAACACTAATCCATTCATTTTTTATTGTATGTTGTTTATTTGTGATTTTGGATGGGAGATTTGGAACCCTCACGAAATTCCGGTTCGAATGGTATATGGTTTGGTGCTTTCTGGGCATTTTTTAGGTTGCAGGTGGCGGAGGACGGCGGCCGGAACCCTAGCTCCGGCGGCTATGAGGGTTCCGGCGAGGCAGGGCAGCTGGAGGTAGGAGATGAAATCTCCACCCTTCATTCCTCCTATCCAACGGTCACGACGCAGCCATGTGTTTTTAGTTTTATTTTTTTTTCTGATTTTAATTAATGATCTTATGTTCATTCCCCCATGCTACTTACCATGTACACCCAACCAGTTTGTTTCTTTTTGTTTACTTTTCATTTACGTTGACTAAATTCCGTGTGGTGGATGAATCTTAAAGCCATCATCTTGCCAGCCCATTAATGAGACCATGTGCCAGGCACATCGGAGGTGCATCGTATGCTGATTGCTTGGTGCGTGCGTGTGTTTGTATGCTATGGTGTGTGTTTGATCTCAACCACCAATCTTAATTACTTCTCGTTTTAGTTGACTGATTGGTAAATGTTGGATGCATCTAAGGGCCAGGACAAGTCAACTGGGTTGACTAGAGTCCACACGTGGGTTTTTTTTGTTTGTTTCTTTTCTGACTTGGATTTAAGACTGGGCTCGCTAATTGCACCCCCAGGTTTCAGCCCACTTCCCAATTTCAACGCGCCTTCCTTGCTAAACGCACCCCCCAGCCAATTAATTCATCTTATTTTATTTTAATTTTACATTTTTATATTTTAATTATTAAAATTATGTAATTGCATTAAAGAATTACTAAAAAAATTTCATACATCATATTTATCATTTTAATAATTTTTACAAATTTTATTTTTATTTTTATTTTATTTTTTATCATTTAAATTAATTGTTTAATCTATTTTCCTTTTGAATTATCCATACCATGCATACTTAAAATTCTTTATTTTATTTCTCTGCAATCATAAATTATTTTTTATCCGTTCTTTTTGCATTTGTTCATTAACATCCCAAAGTGCATAAAAATATTTTTCTTTAATTTTTAAATTTATTTCATATTGCATTTAGGTCCTTCCCTTTGACACACTGAGCCCTAATTCCCACCTGAACTCTGCATAATTATTTGAATGACTAATACCTTGATTTTTTGCAGGGACTTTTGATATGTTGTTTACCTCTGGTTAAGGAACCTTAATGTTTAATTTGAGAATTTTAGGAGTTATTTTTATAATTATTTGATTTGCTTTCTCTTGAGATTCTCTTGTGTGCGCATCTTTGATCTTATCTGATTATCTTGTTTGAAAGGCACTTGTGCCATTTGCTTTGGGATTGCTTCTTTGATATTTGAGTTCATGTTTGGATTATTATCATTGTTGTTTACCTTTGCTTGATTTTTATTCACCTCATTTCTCTTATTTATATCTGTTCTGTACTAATCTTTTATGCAGGGACAAAGGTAAGTTCTTTAAGGGTATGGATAAATATCCATGGTCACCCTTACTTTTTCCTTCCCTCATCTCTTTCCTTTAGGGTTTAGGTTGTCGTCAAACCTCACTAACCGTAGGTCACCCATGCATGATCACTGTAGGATTCATAGTCTCCCTTAGAGTTACCCTCGTGTCTTCTCTCTTCTCATCTCAAATTTCTTTAAAAAACTTAATAACAATAAGATGTGTTGCGCACGAGCCTTAAGTATGGGGAATGAGAAATGAGGGGCTTCCTCTCATCTTTCTAGAGTGCTTAGCGAGCGTCCTGTCTTGGGACGATGCGTTAAGTATTCGCTCCTGTGCCTTAGACTTTGGTGCAATGCGACTTAAGAACTAACTTAAGCTACTTCTGTCCTAAAAGATACAAACTAACCTCAAACCTTTTTTGTCCTTCGGGATTTCCAAACTTAAAGGTTATTTTCAAAAAGGGCACGTTACCTTCCTTCTGAGTCGCAAACAGGCATCGACCCTAACTGCCGGACGCGAACTTAACGTTGCTCATAAAAAAACACAAAAAGAACTTGGTCCAAACTACATTGACTCTGAATTCCCCATTGCACAAAGGGGGTACGTAGGCCTAGGACGTCGACGTCCTACCGAGTCTGTCTTTGTCTTTCCCTCCCCGTTTAGTACAGCCCTAGATGATAGTATAACTTACCCTTAGAATAGACAACAAGCGTGGATCCCATCGAGTATGATGGACGCGTGGGGTGCTAGCACCTTCCCCTCGCGTAACCGACTCCCGAACCCAGGTTATGGTTGCGATGACCATTCCTTTCCCTCTTCCTCAGGTTTATGCGGTGTTCCCTTTCCCCTCCTCGGGATAAATTTACACGGCTGGCGACTCTGTTTTTCCGCGCCACTCTCGCGTTTGTACCTGGATGAAAATCCTGGGAGAGACAGCTGGCGACTCTGCTGGGGACCTGGTTGACCTATGCTGGTCCATCCCTAAGCGAGTCAATCCTAGCGCTTGCTTGTTCTCTTTGGGTGTTTTGTTTTGATTTGCTTTATGTGTTGTATTTTATTTTTATTTTTTATTTTTACCGCATTTTCTGCATTTCATTTTTTATTACTGTCATGCTGCTGTGCTGTGCTGGCTGTCTTTGTTTTGCAGGTTGGGTGGGACCGAGAGCTAAGCCCAATACCAAGGCTTGAGAATACCCTAGGACTAGAGTGGAAAGTAGTGGGACCTACGTGCCCGCTTGGTACGTTTGTGTGTTCACGAAATTCACAACCAGACGAGGCTATCTTGGGATGCATTTTAACGTGTGTGTCTTGCGCATGTTGGGGTGTTGATCTAGAGAGCTGTCGACTCTAGTGACTGATCATTGAGGACCTTAGTGGAAACATCCCTCTTTAGTGGTGACAGTGGCATACCACATCTTGTGGCAAACCCATTCGCACTCGAGGGACCGCTTTGGAACTCACATAGGACGGCCCCTACGTTTTGAAGAGAATCAGTGGAGGCACTCCTCGATTGACTTTAGTACTGTACCCCGAGGGATGAATGTACTATTGTTTCTCGACCTCAGTGCCAAAGCTGAGGACCTTCCGGTTTGGAGAATCAGTTGAGGCCTCCTCGATTGATGATGATGCCAAACCAGAAATCGTGAACGTATCATCATTTCTCGACCTGAGAGCCCGGGATACTGAACATCCTAGTACCCACATGTGAGAGGGGATGGGCGTTTGCAGGTTTGCAGGTAACCGAGACTTTCAACCTACCCGGTTTTCTGGATTTCTCATCAATGTCTGATTATTTGGGTTCCTCAGTGGTTCAGAGTTCTGGTTTTCTGGTTTCTCGTTCAGCTAACAGCACAGCACATCCAGCAGTGTGCCTTGACCCCATGTTTGCATGAGCATATCATTTTTCTTGCATTCTGACATGTTTGACATTTTTCAGGGCTTGCATCTTACCCTTGATTCCGGTTTTCTGAGGTCGCTTCAGTATGGATGTTCAGAGAAAGAAGACTGTCGCCTATTCATTCCCAGAGCCGACTTTGACACTGATTCACAAATTGATTAATATGGCTGGTTCCGGAGTTCGTACAGAGTTCAGTGGAAGGTATGGAAGACTTCTGAAATTTGTCTATAATATCTCCCAGTATGAAAAGGATGCCATTCACACACTTCTTCAGTTTTACGACCCGTCTCTGCGTTGCTTCACTTTTCCGGACTACATCTTGGCTCCAACGTTGGAGGAATTCTCATTTATTTTGGGAATTCCTATCAGTCATGATATAGTTTTCTTTTCTAAGGAACACTCCGGTATGAAAGAAATGGTTGTGGCTCTTTATATTAGTGAATCCATCCTGAACAGTAATGTTGAAGAAAAACAAGGGGTTAAGGGTTTCTTGTTGAAGTTCTTATTTGATCAAGCTTGTATACATGTCAAAGAGAAGAACTGGACTGCTTTCCAAGCTATTCTGGCTGCGTGTATCTATGGGATTGTGTTGTTTTCGAATATTCCTGATCTGGTGGATATGCACGCCGTCAGGATCTTTATGTCGAAGAATCTTATACCTACCTTGCTAGGTGATGTGTATCACTCGGTTCACTACAAGAATGAGAATAGGCGTGGGAAAACTGTAAGTTACTGTGCACCGCTTTTAGCTACTTGGTTTCTGAGTCGTCTCCCTGAATCTGACGCTTTCGTTGATACGAAAGATTCTCTGAAATGGTCAAAGAGGGTTATGGGCTTGACTGCTGACAACATTGCTTGGATTAATCGTGACTTGCTAGGAATGGAGATTATTTACAAATGCGGAGAATTCCCTAATGTTCCCTTGATAGGGAGGAAAGGTGGAATTAATTATAATCCCTCCCTAGCTATCAGACAGTTTGGCTATCCTTTGAAGAATCCACCCGAAGAGCGAGATGTCCGTGAGTCCTTGTTCTTCAATGGTATTGAGGATCAAGGGTTGATAAGGAAAGTTGTGAATGCTTGGAAACAGGTGACTAAGAAGGGTAAGATTCCGTTCAGGAAAAGTAACAATCGGGCTTTCCCTCCCTATAAAGAGTGGATTAAGAAGAGAGTAGAAGAGGAGCTTCTTCCATTCCCGGTGGAACCACCTTTGTATCCTTTGGTGATCAAGCCTCCTACCACCGTTGAGTTGGAGAAGTATAACAAATTATGGGCTGAAAAGGAAAGGTTGCGGGAAGAAAATAGTGAGCTAAAGAGAGAGATTTATCAGTGGAAGCATGAGCGGGGTGAAGCTGTTCATACCGCCAAGTTGAAGACAGAGCTCCTTGCTAAAGCAGAAAAAGAGCTTGCTGACATGGTCGCATCCAGAGAAAGAATGAAACAAGCTTTGGATGGTATCAGTAGCGTTCTCAGGTCCAAGGAGGAGGAATTAGGCAAGGCTTTGTTGAAGATTCACAGGTTCAATGATCACCAAGAAACTGCCATGGCTGAGAATAAGAGAAAGGAAGACGACTACCTAGCTAAGATTGATCAGTTGGAGTCAACACTCAAGAAGAAGGACGCTGAGATCTTATCAGGGATATTCAAGAGACAAGGAGTCGAGGGTCGACTCAATGAAGCCATAGCCTCCATGGAAGAACTGAAAGTCCAAGCTAAAGTGAAGAAACCTAGACACGAGGGTCCTAGCATGGATGGTGTTTCTGGAGAAGATGCTTGGGAGTTACATTGCCGATACTTGGATGGGATCATACACAGGAGAGACCTTCTCATTCAAGGGCTAATTCAAAGGCCGAAGCATCCCGATACCAGAAAGTTGTTCAAGGAGATTCAAGACTGGTGCAGAAAGCATAATGGATGGGGGGGATTGACACTTGTGAATTTTGATGACATGCCATAGTTTCCTTTTCTCTTTTATTGTATTTGGATCACCACCAGGCTTGTTGGTTGGGACCTATTTGATTTATGTGTTCAGATTTGTTATCTTGGATTCGTGATTGTCAACATTTGGTTTTCCTATGGTTTTCTTAATATATGAGCAGAAGTTTCATTATATCTTGTTATTAAATCGGAATCAAGAGGTGGATCGCCCTATGAATTTTCAAACACGTCCATTTGCATTTGCATATTCATAATCATTTAGCATAATCATTTTGCATTGCAGGTGTTTATCTCCGGTATTCTTATCTTGTTCTCATCTCAAAATTTCATATTAGCGTATTCACCAGTATCCTACTAAGCAGAATCGGAAGAGACTCATGGATCAGCTACAGAATGAGATTATTGAGATGCAGACTCACATGAACCAATTCATGGAATTGATGCAAGGGGTTGCTCAGGGACAAGAACAGTTGAGAACTCTCGTTCAGCCACTGATTGCGAGGGTTGATAATGATGGTGTCCTTCATGGGGGACTTCAGACTGGTGTTACTGATGATGGTCAGAATGGTCCTACTGGCGGAGGTGTTCCTGCTTCTGGTGTTGTGATTCCTCCGGGCGGAGTAGAAAGTGTTGCTATTCCCACTGCAGTGGGAGGTGGTATTGGTACTAACGCAGTTCAGGGTCGTCGGTATGATGATGTTCAGGATGATGTATTTTCTTTGCCAGGTGGGGATGCTGGTCCCCAGACTGATCAGGATCAGAGGATCCGGTTAATTGAGGAACAGCTGAAGGGTGTTGTGAATCAGGATTCTGTGGGAATGGATCTAGAGGATTTGGGGCTGGTTCCAGGCATTGTTATTTCGCACAAGTTTCAGACTCCCACTTTCGAGAAGTATAATGGTATGACTTGTTCGAGGAGCCACGTCAGGGCATATGCAAGCAAGATGGCTGCATATGCGAAGAATGAAAAGCTGATGATGTATTGCTTCCAGGATAGCCTATCTGGGGCATCCCTGGAGTGGTACATGCAACTGGAAAGGAAGGATGTGCGTAGTTGGAGAGATCTGGCAGGGGCATTTATTAGACATTACCAATATAACACTGATATGGCTCCTAACAGAACACAGTTGCAGAATCTGTCGCAGAAGAACAATGAGAGCTTCAAAGAGTACGCCCAGAGGTGGCGTGAACTGGCAGCGAGGGTTCAGCCTCCCATGTTGGGACGTGAAATGATAACTATGTTTATGGCCACCTTGCAGGGTCATTACTATGAAAAGCTGGTACCATGTATGACTAGAAAGTTTGCTGACTTGATCTTAGTGGGGGAAATGGTGGAAAGCGGAATCAAGGCGGGGAAGATATCAGGCAGTGATGGGTCCTCATCTGGAGGAAGCAAGAAGCCTTATGCCAATGGTTATAAGAAGAAGGAGGGAGATACAAGCTCTGTGTCATCATATCGTGGTAGAGATGGACCTCGTCAGAACTACAATCAGCAGGTGGCTTCTGTAACCATCCCAGCAGCACCTCAGCAGCCAGCAGTGACTCAGCAACAAAATCAGGCTCCTCGCTGGTCTTAGCCTCTGACTAGGCGGGATAGGCATTTTGACACTCCACCTCTTCCATACGCTCAATTATTTCAGTACTTGCTACAACTACAGTTAATCCAGAAGAGAACATTGGCTCCACCTACTGGTAATCCACCTCCCGGCTATGACGACAACACCCACTGTGAGTTCCACTCTGGGGCACCCAGACATTATATTGAGAACTGTAAAGCTTTTAAGCATCAGGTTCAAGATCTGCTGGATTCCAAAGCCATCAATTTCTCCAATGACGTCCCGAATGTGAATCAGAATCCAATGCCGAATCACGGTGGGTCGAAGGTCAATGCTGTCATAAAAGACTGTGAAGACTTGAGTTTGATTTCAGATGTGAACGAAATCCAAACTCCCTTGGGTGTGGTGAAGGAAAGACTATTGAAGGGAGGGGTATTTCCCGGTTGTGATGAAGGTTGTGTAGAATGTATGTCGCAGCCAGGCGGTTGTGATTTATTGAAAGCAGGTATTCAGAAAATGATCAGCGAAGGGGTATTACAGTTTGACAGGGGCTGTAAACAGAGTATTGTTACTGACAGAGAGATTGATGTTGCCACGATAACAATTCCATTCAAGAAGATAACTATATCAGCGCCGGCGAGACCAGCGCCGGTCACTATCACTGTTCTCGGACCAGTTCCGTATGAGAGTACCAAGGCCATCCCATGGAATTATGGGGCCGAGGTGTTTGTTAATGGTAAGAAGCTGGAATTGGAAAAGACATCAGCTGTGAATACAGGGGTGGAAAATCTTGTTGAAGCAGGGGCTATCACTAGGAGTGGTAGAGTCTCTATTCCCTCCGAGAATCAAGCTAGTAGTTCAAGACAAGACAAAGGTAAGCAGATGATGGATGAGTCTGTACAGAGGCAGGAAGCTAATAATTATACGACAAAGCCAGGTGGGGATGCTTACTCAGAAGACGTAGAAGAGTTTATGAGGTTGATCAAAAAAAGTGATTACAAGATTGTTGACCAACTCCACCAAACTCCATCGAAGATTTCCATCCTATCCTTACTGTTGTGCTCCGAGGCACACCAAAATGCATTGCTGAAGATTCTGAATATGGCTTATGTACCGCAGGAGATATCTGTCAACCAGTTAGAAGGGGTTGTGGCTCATGTGAATGCTGGTAATGGTTTGGGTTTCACCGATTTAGATCTGACTCCGGCTGGGAGGAATCACAACAACGCTCTGCATATTTCAGTGGAATGTCGTGGTTCTTTAATGTCGCATGTGTTAGTTGATACTGGGTCGTCTTTGAATGTGCTACCGAAGAAGGCTCTGATGAAGTTGGATACTCGTGGGTTGATTTGTACACCAAGTGACTTGGTGGTACGTGCTTTTGATGGCTCCAAGAGGTCAGTGTTTGGAGAGTTAGTTCTGCCGATCAAGGTGGGTCCTGAGGTTTTCAATACCACCTTTTACATAATAGATATTCAGCCTGCCTATAGTTGTTTGTTGGGTCGCCCTTGGATCCATGGTGCTGGGGCAGTAACTTCTACGCTGCACCAGAAGTTGAAGTATATGGTGGATGGCCACGTTGTGACTGTTTGTGGTGAAGAAGATATCATGGTGAGTCACCTATCGACCTTCAAGTATGTAGAGGTAGATGGTGAGATACCGGAAACTTTGTGCCAAGCCTTTGAAGCTGTGAAGATTCCCCAGGAACCCCCAAAGGCAGTTACTCAGCCTGAGGCAGTTGCCCAACCTGAAGTCGTCATACAACCAGAAGTTCCAATGTCCTCTTTCAAAGAGGCGCGTGCTATAGTCGAAGCTGGTGGTTCTCAGAAGTGGGGCAGTGTTATTGATGTTCAAAGGAAGCAAGATACTCATGGACTGGGTTACAAGCCACCTAGGCGTTCTGAAGAGCCTCCCAAGTTATATGGTCCAGTCCGTTTCACCAGTGCTGGTGTTTTCTTCGACAGAGTCAATGCTATTGAGGATGAAGGAGATAGTGATTGTGACATGGATGAATGGATCCACCCCTGCATTCCTGGTCAGAGTCTAGGCAACTGGTCCTCCGAGAAAGTTATCCAAGTGACGCGCCAGGAGTAATTTACTTTTGTTTTCTGTTATGTTGAGTCCTACGCTCTGCCCAAGGCGTAGTGATATTTATTTGTAGGGCTTGGATGTTTTATTTGCTATTTTTATCATCAATAAAGGACGTTTTTTCATTCAAATATTTTGATCTCTGTCTTTCTATTTTTACTTTTTTGCATTAACCCACATCAAAATGGCAATGTGTTTTCTTGTTTGTTGCACTCATAATAAACATAAAACATCCATCATGCAGGTTCCTTTGTTCAGATTCCACCCATGACTTAGCTATGGCTCGATATGACTTCGACAATCCCATCTATCAAGCCGAAGAAGAGATTGACGAAGACTGTGACTTACCAGAAGAATTAGCCAGGCTACTGAAACAAGAGGAAAGGGTTATTCTACCTCATCAGGAGGAAGTTGAGACTGTTAATCTGGGAACCGAGGATGTTAAACGAGAAGTAAAGGTTGGGGCTGCCCTGGAAGACACCGTTAAGGGAAGACTGATTGAGTTACTTCGAGAGTATGTGGACATCTTTGCCTGGTCTTACCAAGACATGCCTGGGCTTGACACTGACATTGTTTCACACAGACTGCCGCTTAAAGAGGGTTGTACTCCAGTCAAGCAGAAATTGAGAAGGACGAAACCAGATATGGCTGTCAAAATCAAGGAAGAGGTTCAGAAACAGTTGGACGCCGGATTTCTTGCTGTGACAAATTATCCTCCGTGGGTTGCTAATATTGTACCTGTACCTAAGAAGGATGGGAAGGTCAGGATGTGTGTTGATTACCGAGATTTGAATAGGGCGAGCCCGAAGGATGATTTCCCGCTCCCCCACATTGACGTGTTAGTGGACAATACTGCTCAATATTCTGTGTTTTCCTTCATGGATGGCTTCTCTGGGTATAACCAAATCAAAATGGCCCCAGAGGACATGGAGAAGACTACTTTCATAACACCGTGGGGAACATTTTGCTACAAGGTAATGCCCTTTGGATTAAAGAATGCTGGGGCAACCTATCAGCGGGCGATGGTGACTCTCTTTCATGATATGATTCACAAGGAGATTGAAGTCTATGTTGATGACATGATTGCGAAGTCACAGACAGAGGAGGAACACTTGGTAAACCTCCAGAAGCTGTTTGAAAGGCTGAGGAAGTTCAGGTTAAGATTGAATCCGAACAAGTGCACTTTCGGCGTGAGGTCTGGTAAATTGCTGGGATTCATTGTTAGTGAAAGAGGTATCGAGGTTGATCCTGCAAAGATAAGAGCCATACAGGAGATGCCTGAGCCAAGAATAGAGAAAGAGGTTCGTGGTTTCTTGGGGAGGTTGAATTACATTGCCAGGTTCATCTCTCATCTGACGGCTACATGTGAACCTATTTTCAAGTTGTTGAGAAAGGATCAAGAGGTCAGGTGGAATGAAAATTGTCGAGAGGCGCTTGAAAGAATAAAGACGTATTTGCAGGAACCTCCAGTCCTTATGCCACCAGTGTCTGGGAGACCGTTGATTATGTACCTTACGGTTCTTGAGAATTCGATGGGTTGTGTGCTCGGTCAACACGACGAGACAGGTAAGAAAGAGCACGCCATTTACTACCTGAGTAAGAAGTTCACTGACTGCGAATCAAGATACTCTATGCTGGAAAAGACATGTTGTGCACTCGCTTGGGCAGCCTAGCGCCTAAGGCAGTATATGTTAAATCACACAACCTTGTTGATTTCGAAGATGGATCCGATTAAGTACGTGTTTGAGAAGCAAGCACTTTCTGGAAGGATAGCCCGTTGGCAGATGGTTTTGATAGAGTACGATATTCAGTATGTTTCCCAGAAGGCCATTAAGGGAAGTGTTTTGTCAGAATATCTTGCTGAACAGCCAGTCAAGGATTATCAGCCTATGAAGTTTGAGTTTCCAGACGAGCATGTTATGTTTCTGAAAATGAAGGATTGTGAAGAGCCTTTGCCTGACGAAGGACCTGAGATTGGATCACAGTGGAAGATGATTTTTGATGGGGCTGTCAACTCATATGGGAATGGAATTGGGGCAATCATTACAACTCCGAAGGGTTCTCATATACCTTTCACTGCCCGGTTAGCATTTGTGTGTACCAACAACGAGGCGGAGTATGAAGCATGCATCATGGGGTTAGAAGAAGCAATTGATTTAAGAATTAAGAACCTCGATGTCTATGGTGATTCCGCGTTGGTAGTTAATCAGATTACAGGAGAATGGGAGACTCGTCAGGCGAACCTGGTGCCTTACAACAACTATGCCAGAAGGTTGTTACCTTTCTTTGATAGGGTGGATTTTCATCATGTGCCCCGAGCTGAGAATCAGATGGCTGATGCGTTGGCGACATTGGCATCTATGTATAAGCTGAACCGTTGGAATAAAACTCCGTCAATTAGAATCATGCGTCTGGACAGACCAGCTTTTGTGTTTGCAATTGAAGATGTATCAGATGGCAAGCCGTGGTATCATGATATTAAGGTTTTTTTGAAGAGACAAGAGTACCCAGAGGGTGCCTCCACCAAGGATAAGAAGACTCTAAGAAGGTTGGCAGGGAACTTCTTTCTGAACAAGGATGATGTGTTATATAAGAGGAACTTCGATATGGTCTTGCTACGTTGTGTTGATGAACACGAGGCAAGCTCATTAATGGAGGAAGTTCATGAGGGTTCTTTTGGTACTCATTCTAGTGGACACACCATGTCTAGAAAGTTGTTGAGAGCAGGATATTATTGGATGACTATGGAGTCTGATTGTTTCAAGTACGCTCGGAAGTGCCATAAATGCCAGATTTATGCAGATAAGATGCACGTACCGCCTACGCCTCTAAATGTGTTGTCATCTCCTTGGCCGTTTGCAATGTGGGGTATAGATATGATTGGAAAGATTGAGCCTACTGCTTCCAATGGGAATCGTTTCATTTTGGTTGCCATTGACTATTTCACAAAGTGGGTGGAGGCAGCCTCGTACGCCAATGTCACCAAGCAAGTGGTAGCCCGGTTTATAAAGAAGGACATCATCTGTCGTTATGGGGTCCTGGAGAGAATCATTACTGATAATGGCTCGAATTTGAATAATAAGACGATGGAGGAACTATGTCAGAGCTTCAAGATAGAGCATCACAATTCTTCTCCATATCGTCCGAAGTTGAATGGGGCTGTTGAGGCGGCAAATAAGAATATCAAGAAGATTGTGCAGAAGATGGTGGTAACGTATAAAGACTGGCATGAGATGTTACCTTATGCTCTACATGGTTACCGTACTTCGGTGCGTATGTCAACTGGGGCAACCCCTTTCTCATTGGTATATGGTATGGAAGCAGTTTTACCCTTAGAGGTCGAGATTCCGTCTTTGAGAGTTCTGGCAGATGTGAAGCTTGATGAAGCTGAATGGGTGCGTTCCAGGTTGGATCAGTTGAACCTTATTGAAGAAAAGAGATTGGCAGCCATCGCACATGGTCGTTTGTATCAGAGCAGGATGAAGCACGCCTTTGATCAGAAAGTGCGTCCTCGGAATTTTCAGGCAGGTGAATTGGTTTTGAAAAGGATCCTTCCTCCTCAGACAGATCACAGGGGCAAATGGACTCCAAACTACAAAGGGCCGTATGTAGTCAGAAAGGTTTTCTCTGGTGGAGCCTTACTACTTTCAACTATGGATGGCGAAGATTTTACCTCCCCTGTGAACGCAGACGTAGTCAAAAAATACTTCGCATAAAAGAGACCCGCTTGACATAAAAAGAAGATCCAGGCAAAAAAAGGGGCATCCCGGCGAACCATAAAAAGGAAAAGGTTCGGGCAAAAGTTAGGGATAAAATGTAAAAAGAGAGGTGTAAACCCGCAAAGTTGAAAACCTGAAAAGGCAACTTTGGCAAAAATGGGTATCCCGATGGATTGAAAACCCGAAAAGGGCGATCCAGGCAAAAGTTAGGGATTTATAAGCGAAAGGCTACGGTCTGTGTTCGATCTGTGAACATTCTCGATACCTGAGAGTTATGAAAGAAAGGAATCAGTACAGTTAGTCTTTTCAAAGGCCAAGACATTTGTGGATAAGCAAGTCGTATGGGTCATAGTTGAGTCGAACCATGGTGGATATCTGTTCCCACATTGCCGACATGTGTATTTTCTTTTGTTTTTTGCATAATTACCTCTTTCTAGGAATTGCTTCCTATTATAAATGCCTATTTACAGGCCACTCTTCAATAAAATATTCATTTCACTCAAAGAGCTTTCCATTGTTTTACTTTTACTTTTACTGTTTTGTTTGCAAAAACGTCCGATATTTTTTATAAACATTACATATGAAACTTTGAGCTTTGCGAAGCATAACGAAAAGCAGTAGAAATTACTTAGGCGTTAACGGTGGTAGCCAAGTTATGGCATATTCTATTTGTTGTTATTTGACTTGCAGGGCAACAGGATTGTACTCCCCCAGCAGGTTGCTCTCCCCAGCATTGAGATTACACTTTCCTCAGCAGAGCAGACTTTCCCCAGTAGAAGACTTGGAAAGTATTTTCTCCGGATCAAGACGTTATTTCCCCACAGACTCATGGTGCTCGCTTCCCCCATCCAGCCAGGAAGTGTACTTTCACCAACAACGTTATATTCTAATCCCCAGCAAGGTGGGAGTAAAGTCATTCTCCCCATCAGCAGGCTAAGTTCAGCAGTATCCCCAAGCAGGATGGTATCATGGACTGTTTTTCCCAGCAGGTCCTGAGCCCAATTGGATATTAGCAATCTTCAGTAATGGACTTCCGGTTCTGTTATCGACGTTCATTCTCAACTCCCCCAGCAGAGGAGAAATCTCAGGTTGGATATTACCCTCAGAAAGGTGGGGTCCCCGGTAGTTCTTTCATCCCCAGCAGAAGTTGTTGATCCAAGGAGTCGATCAGTAGGACACTTCTCAGCAGAGTTCCTAGATTCAGAGGAAAATTTATTTTTGTCATCCCCGGCTGAATTGGTCTCTTCTCTCCAGCATTTATTTTACTGGAGAGACCCTCTTTGCATATCATAAGCATTTGCATTGCATCCTCAAACGCGTAGCATTTCCACTTCGTGTGGAGCATTACGGCAAAATTCAAACATTTGCATTCGAAGCATAAGCCAGGTTCGATACTTTCCTTGCCAGTTCTCTTTCTCAGTAGAGATGGCATAACTCAGGAGATTTTGGAGGGATGCGTTCCTCATACTTGTGCTCCCCGACGGAGTCTTTTATTTAGACTTCACCTTCCCCAACGGAGTCATCTTATCTGTGGATCAGGAGTCCGTTAGAAGTTTGTCTGTGTTTACCCCATTTTGGGCCTTTTTCTTTTGTGAGTCTTGTTTCACGTTATCCCCAGTGAAGTCCACTTTATGTTGGTTATCCGTTGAGGGTACAATTGAGGTTGTATTCGTTTTGTGGATGCGATCGAGGTCGTATTCGTCTTTTCTTTGCGGGTAGAGTGATTGAGGCCAGTCTTCCTTTGAGGGTACAATTGAGGTTGTATTCGTTTTGTGGATGCGATCGAGGTCGTATTCGTATTTTCTTTGCGGGTAGAGTGATTGAGGTCAGTCTTCCTTTGAGGGTACAATTGAGGTTGTATTCGTTTTGTGGATGCGATCGAGGTCGTATTTGTATTTTCTTTGCGGGTAGAGTGATTGAGGTCAGTCTTCCTTTGCGGATGCAATTGAGGTTGTATTCGTTTCGTGGTGCGATTGAGGTCGTATTATTATTTACTTTGCGGGTAGAGTGATTGAGGTCGGTCTTCCTTTGCGGATGCAATTGAGGTTATATTCGTTTCGTGGTGCGATTGAGGTCGTATTCTTATTTACTTTGCGGGTAGAGTGATTGAGGTCAGTCTTCCTTTGCGGATGCAATTGAGGTTGTATTCGTTTTGTGGTGCGATTGAGGTCGTATTCTTATTTACTTTGCGGGTAGAGTGATTGAGGTCAGTCTTCCTTTGCGGATGCAATTGAGGTTGTATTCGTTTTGTGGTGCGATTGCGGTCGTATTCTTATTTACTTTACGGGTAGAGTGATTGAGGTCAGTCTTCCTGTGTGGGTACAATTGAGGTTGTATTCATTTTGTGGATGTGATCGAGGTCGTATTCGTCTTTTCTTTGCGGGTAGAGTGATTGAGGTCAGTCTTCCTTTGTGGGTACAACTGAGATTGTATTCGTTTTGTGGATGCGATTGAGGTCGTATTTGTCTTTTCTTTGCGGGTAGAGTGATTGAGGTCAGTCTTCCTTTGCGGATGCAATTGAGGTTGTATTTCATTTTGTGGGTGCGATCGAGGTCGTATTCGTATTTTCTTTGTGGGCAGAGTGATTGAGGTCAGTCTCCCTTTGAGGTTGTATTCGTCTTTTGGGTGCGATCGAGGTCGTATTTATTTTTTCCTTGCGGATATGGTTGAGGTCATATTCCTTATTTTTCAGCACACTCTATCTCGTTATTCTTACCATAAGTAAATTTCTGGGGTTCTTTTCGGTATTCAATCCCCGTGTACCCTGGAATGTCTGAGAGCCGTTGCTATCATACCTTCAGGACCAAGTTGATTGAATAGGGGCAGCTGTTGCACCCCAAAATTTGCTCTCCTTACTTTATTACTAACTGGCTTATGTTGCATTGCATTTTGTATTATCATGTATGCATATCATTGGTTCTTAGCATGGGGTCAAGGTGCCTGAGGCAGTGCTTCAGAGGGTCAAGCAAGAGTTCTGGTATTGTCCAAGAGAGCTCAGGTGGATCATCCTTTCCTAACCAGTGCATAGATTAGGGTTTTGAGATTCTTGGGTTTATTGCTTCAATGGGCAAGCTCCTTGGGTTTTTATCATCATCAAATAGCATATCTTGTCTTTGTTGGAGAGGATACACATCATATTCAGAGGAATTTGGATTTGGAGACTGTGTTATTTCCTCCTAGACTAAGGGTACCACAACTAGGCTTTGCTATAAAGTCAGTTTATTTCTGATTTTTTGGGCAAGACTTGATTCCATGGTACTCCTTGGGTCCCTAAGTACCTAGGGATGGGAGGTTGTCCATCAGTTTGTTTCAGGAGAAGTTCAATTGGCCAATGGATTGAAAATCAGTTGAATTGGATAAAAGTCAACAGTGAGAGGAGAAGTCAACTGTGGAATTTTGAGGTTCTCTCCAAGGTTTCAAGGTCTCACATCCTCATATGGTCTTCAAGGGTCAAGCTTCATACATATTTATCAGAAATCAGGAGTTGGTGCAAGGTTTCTAAATTTAGAAAGTGACCTATAATCAAATCCATTGCTTCATGCCACATTCTAATATTAAAAGACTTTCCTTAAGGATTATTTTGGGCCCAAGAATGAAGAAATTCCATGGTTTATTATTCACTTTCTTCCCATTATTCAAAAATGCCAAATTATTCAAAAGTCATGAATCAAAAAAGTTTCAAGGCCCAATTTAAATATGGTGTGATTAGCAATCCAAATGGAGGTGATCCATCAAATAAATCTCAAGTATCCATTCAAGGAGAAAGGTGTAATTCACATTATGCATTTTTCCAAAATTATTCAAAAATCATTAAACAATGGATTACCCAAGCCCAATTCATATTCAGAGGCAAACCCTAGTCTTTATAAACTCATCCATGCACTGGTTAGGATTCACACACGTGATTTTGGAGAGGAATCCAAGCTTGAACCCTAAAGCTCTTTTTCATCAAAGCTCACAATTCACAAGGAGTTCCTTCAGAATTCTTCCACAAGGCTTCTCTTGGTAGTCCATAGAGTGCAAATCAATCTCCATTCGCAACCATAGGCAAGGATTGGAACTGCTCCATCTCAAGTTGAGAGGTTTTTTCATGCTCTTAAAACTCCATTTTTTTACGTGAATATTGTTGTGAGACTGTCACTGATCATGCTGATATAATTGGTTTTTAATATGGGTGTGTATATTGCTTGCTATGTGCATTTGAAGTTTTATACCCTAACACTAATCCATTCGTTTTTTATTGTATGTTGTTTATTTGTGATTTTGGATGGGAGATTTAGAACCCTCGCGAAATTCTGGTTCGAATGGTATACGGTTTGGTGCTTTCTGGGCATTTTTCAGGTTGCAGGTGGCGGAGGACGGCGGCCGGAACCCTAGCTCCGGCGGCTGTGAGGGTTCCGGCGAGGCAGGGCAGCTGGAGGTAGGAGATGAAATCTCCACCCTTCATTCCTCCTATCCAACGGTCACGACGCAGCCATGTGTTTTTAGTTTTATTTTTTTTATGATTTTAATTAATGATCTTGTGTTCATTCCCCCATGCTACTTACCATGTACACCCAACCAGTTTGTTTCCTTTTGTTTACTTTTCATTTACGTTGACTAAATTCCGTGCGGTGGATGAATCTTAAAGCCATCATCTTGCCAGCCCATTAATGAGACCATGTGCCAGGCACATGGGAGGTGCATCGTATGCTGATTGCTTGGTGCGCGCGTGTGTTTGTATGCTATGGTGTGTGTTTGATCTCAACCACCAATCTTGATTACTTCTCATTTTAGTTGACTGATTGGTAAACGTTGGATGCATCTAAGGGCCAGGACAAGTCAACTGGGTTGACTAGAGTCCACACGTGAGTTTTTTTTGTTTGTTTCTTTTCTGACTTGGATTTAAGACTGGGCTCGCTAATTGCACCCCCAGGTTTCAGCCCACTTCCCAATTTCAACGCGCCTTCCTTGCTAAACGCACCCCCCAGCCCATTAATTCATCTTATTTTATTTTAATTTTACATTTTTATATTTTAATTAGTAAAATTATGTAATTGCATTAAAGAATTACTAAAAAATTTTCATACATCATATTTATCATTTTAATAATTTTTACAAATTTTATTTTTATTTTTATTTTTTTTTATCATTTAAATTAATTGTTTAATCTATTTTCCTTTTGAATTATCCATACCATGCATACTTAAAATTCTTTATTTTATTTCTCTGCAATCATAAATTATTTTTTATCCGTTCTTTTTGTATTTGTTCATTAACATCCTAAAGTGCATAAAAATATTTTTCTTTAATTTTTAAATTTATTTCATATTGCATTTAGGTCCTTCCCTTTGACACACTGAGCCCTAATTCCCACCTGAACTCTGCATAATTATTTGAATGACTAATACCTTGATTTTTTGCAGGGACTTTTGATATGTTGTTTGCCTCTGGTTGAGGAACCTTAATGTTTAATTTGGGAATTTTAGGAGTTATTTTTCTAATTATTTGATTTGCTTTCTCTTGAGATTCTCTTGTGTGCGCATCTTTGATCTTATCTGATTATCTTGTTTGAAAGGCACTTGTGCCATTTGCTTTGGGATTGCTTCTTTGATCTTTGAGTTCATGTTTGGATTATTATCATTGTTGTTTGCCTTTGCTTGATTTTTATTCACCTCATTTCTCTTATTTATATCTGTTCTGTACTAATCTTTTATGCAGGGACAAAGGTAAGTTCTTTAAGGGTATGGATAAATATCCATGGTCACCCTTACTTTTTCCTTCCCTCATCTCTTTCATTTAGGGTTTAGGTTGTCGCCAAACCTCACTAACCGTAGGTCACCCATGCATGATCACTGTAGGATTCATAGTCTCCCTTAGAGTTACCCTCGTGTCTTCTCTCTTCTCATCTCAAATTTCTTTAAAAAACTTAATAACAATAAGATGTGTTGCGCACGAGCCTTAAGTATGGGGAATGAGAAATGAGGGGCTTCCTCTCATCTTTCTAGAGTGCTTAGCGAGCGTCCTGTCTTGGGACGATGCGTTAAGTATTTGCCCCTGTGCCTTAGACTTTGGTGCAATGCGACTTAAGAACTAACTTAAGCTACTTCTGTCCTAAAAGATACAAACCAACCTCAAACCTTTTTTGTCCTTCGGGATTTCCAAACTTAAAGACTATTTTCAAAAAGGGCACGTTACCTTCCGTCTGAGTCGCAAACAGGCATCGACCCTAACTGCCGGACGCGAACTTAACGTTGCTCATAAAAAAACACAAAAAGAACTTGGTCCGAACTACGTTGACTCTGAATTCCCCATTGCACAAAGGGGGTACGTAGGCCTAGGACGTCGACGTCCTACCGAGTCTGTCTTTGTCTTTCCCTCCCCGTTTAGTACAGCCCTAGATGATAGTATAACTTTCCCTTAGAATAGACAACAAGCGTGGATCCCATCGAGTACGATGGACGCGTGGGGTGCTAGCACCTTCCCCTCGCGTTACCGACTCCCGAACCCAGGTTATGGTTGCGATGACCATTCCTTTCCCTCTTCCTCAGGTTTATGCGGTGTTCCCTTTCCCCTCCTCGGGATAAATTTACACGGCTGGCGACTCTGTTTTTCTGCGTCACTCTCGCGTTTGTACCTGGATGAAAATCCTGGGAGCGACACATAGTTTGAATTAACTGAGCATAGGATTGAAGATCATCATGAAGAATGGGTTGGGTACAAATAAACTTTGAGCCTATATCCTTTGTTTCAAAAACCGTGAACCATACCACGTTACAACCTTCAAAAGACCTAATTGAAGCCAGGTTTCTTTTGAAAGCATACTACAACAAGGTTACGTAAATTGACTCCTAAGTTTGTTGCTAATCATTTACTTTGATGTCTTACCTTTGCTTTCTCTTTCATTTTGAATGTCTAAACCGCCGTGTTTTGACAAGTAGTTCATTTTGCTTTACATCAATAATATCATTCCAAAAATGATTTTTGATTTCAAAATTGCATTAATCTTTGCATTAAAATTACCATGTCTGAATGATTTTATTTGCAAATAAACTTTCCTCATCAAGAAATTTCAAACAGTTGAGAAACTTGGTCAGTGATCCCATCAGGGGCACATTACTTCCAAATCCTGTTGTGAATTAGTTCAAGATTTGTTGCTCGGTGCAAGTTATTCTCATATTTGGTTAGCCAGAAGATTTCCTTTAAGACCCATACTGAGTTTAGCCTTCTCAACAGTCATTTCAAGAACTGAAGCCATGATCAGTTCATCCCTAGCAATAGTAAAGCTGAAGCCATGATCAGTTTATTCTCAAATATCATTTCAAGAATTGAAGCCATGATCAGTTCATTCTTCTCCTGCAGCAGTCAAACTGAAGCTATGATCAATTTATTTTCATCAGTCAATCAATATGGGGCAGTTTTCTTCAAGAATCCTCAAGACGTCTTTCCTCAAAAGACCATCGGCATGATACAATTCATAAGTGTGACAGAGATGTGTTCAACATCTTCTCTCCAAGCAGAGTGGGCAGTGTTCCCTGTGTTGAGGAATCAGAGTCCCCTTTCTTCCCTCACAAAAGAGTCTATCTCAGTTGTCCCTATCATCTGCATTGCATACATAAATCATTCACATATCATACATAAAAAGATTTTCATAGATCGAAGTGTGTTTCGTGCTCATATGCATTTCCCGAGGTCCTGTTGTTGGCAACATCTTACCTTGTGATCAAAGTCCAACTTACTTGGCACCTACCAAAACATTACCTGTCTTTTCACCCAGTGCTATTCCTGGATGTCTTGTTTATTTTCTTTATTTCCAGTGCCATTCCTGGATATTTCCGTTTCCCTGTGCATCTTGTCCTGTTGTTAGATGTTTGTTCCAGTGCTATTCCTGGATCTTTGTTTTTCTTTCGCTCCAGTACCATTCCTGGATGTATGCCTCTTGTTTCTCCATTGCCATTCCTGGATGTCTATCCCTTTTGATTTCCAGTGCCATTCCTTGATATCTTGTTCCTCTTGTTTCTCCCACTGCTATTCCTGGAAGTATTTTCTCTGTTCTGTAATCCTCATCAGATTTGCTTGGATATCTTTCAGTGCCATTCCTGAGAGTTTTATCTGTTTATTCAGTGCCATTCCTGAATGAGTTTTCTCCTTTGCATTCAGTGTCATTCCTGGATGTTTTTCTCATTATCATTCAAGGCCATTCTTGAATATAGTGATTTACCTTTACTTTCAGTGCCATTCCTGAAAGTCCTTTCTTTATCCAATGCCATTCTTGGATATCTTTTCCTAAACATAGTCCAATGCCATTCTTGGATACTTCTAATATATTTTCCAGAATCTTTTCTCACTTCATCCAATTCCATTATTGGATGTTGAGATTTCTTTTGTCCAATGTTATTCTTGGACACCTTTTCCCCCAACCAAGTCCAATGTTATTCTTGGATATCTCTGATGTTTAACCTTTCCATCCAATGCCATTCTTGGATGTCCCCAGTGAAGTTTTTCAAATGGAATTTTATTTATATCCAATGCTATTCTTGGATGACTCTAATGTTTGTTGTTGCCCCATTCAATGCCATTCTTGAATGTTGTAGTTCCTTTTATCCAATGCTATTCTTGGATACCTTATCCTCAATAGAGTGTTTTTCACCTCCATCCAATGCTATTCTTGGATGACACTGCTGTTTTTACCGGAAACTTTCCTGTTGTTCTTGGACATTTTTTTTGTCATACCTTTTATCTCGTTTGTAGTTTCTATCCAATGCTATTCTTCGATGTTACTACTCGTCTTCCAGGGTCTTGTCCCTCTCTTTCCAACTATTGATAGATACTTCTTGTCACCTTGACAGATCTCCAGAAATAGCTTGTGCTCCCCGGCGTGTCTTTTCGCGTCATCTCACTCAATTTATCGTAAATATCTTGTTTCAAGTTCCCCGCAGTTTGTTTCATCCTTTGCATTCATATCATCTTGTGGCATCTTAGGGCTAAAAAATATAGTTATTTTGTATTTAAGTATCTTCATACCTCCCGATAGAAGAGACTTAAATAGGGGCAGCTGTAAGACCCTAATTTTTGACCCCTAAGATTCCACATATCATTCATATTTTCATTTACATTTTTACCACAAGCAAGATCACACATTGATTCCCTTATCCCTCTCATCTTTGGGTTTATGCCTTGCAGGGTTTACTGATCATCTGTGTGTTTTCTTATTCACTTTATTGCTTTATTTGTTTATATTTTACTAACCTTAACCAAAATCCAAAAATATTTTTTTCTTTTCTTTCAATAACATTTTCAGGGGAAGAACAGGTAAAAAAATGCCAAAATAACAGTCCCACAGCTCGAATGAATTTTATCTGAGAAAAGTCAAAGTTGATCCGCAATCATGTCAAATTTATCTAGTCAAGGATTCCCCCAAGTTTTAATTGATTATTATTCAAGAGACTCCAAGTTTCATGTGTTTATTTCCATGCCTTCTTTGACGAGCAAAAGAATCGAGCCGAACCACAACAGTGCAATCAAAAGAAGTATTTTTCAAAATTTGCACCAAGTAACCGGTTATCATATAGTCTGTAACCGGTTACCCTCGTGGAAATTTGAAAAAAATTCAGCAATTTTCACACAAATTCTCATCATTTTGATCACATTTGGAATATTCTAGACCATCTCATTTTAATTTCATACATCATCATAATTAATTCCTACCATACACCTTCACTAATCACCACTCTTTTATGAATTTCCCTCCAAATTCAAATTCCAAGCCTAATTTTGATCTTCCAAACCAAATTCCAAACCACTAAATTCCCAAGCCTAAACTCTTTAAATAGAGCCCTCATTTCATTCATTTCATAAGCTTTTGATAGCCAAAAAAAGCTCTTGCAAATTCTCTCACCAACCACAAATTTTACTAAAGCTCACTTTTCTTCTTTTGAAAGTTAACAAGAATTCACATTGAATCTTGTTCAACTTTGAGCTAAACCTTCATCCAAACTTATTTTCTTCATCAATTCTCATAGATCAAGGCTTTGGTGTTTGGATCTTAAAGCAATTTGAAGGAATTTTCAGATTTGAAGTGGTAATTCATCTTTCACCATTGTTGAAGCTTCATCTTCATCTTCCATAATGTAGATCTTTGGAGATCTTTGTTACTTGATCCTTTGGATCTTGTAATTGTGTTTAATTGCTTGTTTTTGCTGTTATTTTACTTTAAATTTCGTGCAATTTCAGTTCCATGATCACAAGGTGTTTGTAAAAAGTTTTGAAAGTGGATCATGCTGAATTTTGCATAATTTTCTGCATTCTCGTGCAGAGTAACTGGTTAGCAGATAGACAGTAACCGGTTACTCTGTGTTAATTTTGAAAAATTGCGCTTATTTTGAACTAAGTAACCGGTTAGCAGATATGCAGTAACTGGTTACTTCGAAACAGAATGCACATTTTGGCTTGTTTTTGGGACTGTTTTGGTTCCTTTTCCTTTTTTTCCCTTTCCTTTTGTTCTTAGCCTTAGATCACATAATTGTGTGGTTTAATTTGGCTTTCTCTTCATCTATTTCCCTTTTCTTTTGATCGATGAAAGTCTTATGGATCATAGAATTCCATTGTTGAATTTTGATCAAGACTAGATCGCTACCTTCTTTTCTTTTCGTGCGGTATTGCTTTCGGATGACAATCTACATATCGTTCATCTAGCATGCATTAGCACAAAGAGCTATTGACCGGCCTCATTGTAGGGTAATTACTCCGTAAATTACTCGGCGATTGCTTAACATAGCGCAGCATATGTCCCTTATCGGAAAACAATCAAGAATAGTTGATTATTTGTCTTTTGGTTCAACACTTATGAGACTTGTTGTTAGGAGGCTTTGGTCTTATCAATCCTCTAATGAGCTCTCATTAACCTTGACCTAAGTGCAATTATTCAATTATTATTGAACACTTACTCTAACAACTAACAACTAATCACTAACTTCTAACTTTTACTTTTACAATTCCTTCTCGCTCCCTATCTCTCTTTTACTTTTATGCTCCATTATTATCATTTCATATCATGTTTATGCTTCCGCAATTTTTCCTTTGTCCGTTGGACACATGTTTATGTTTATGCTTATGCCTTTTTCTCTTTGTCCACTTGGACCAAAAACATTAATAAAGGCCAAAACCTCTAAAAAACTTGTGCTTCTAATCTTGGACTATGGTTACTATCCTTTGCAATGGACATGGAGTTTTGCACCTAGACCTTGGACTTCAATGTTATTCTTAGATCCTTGGACTTAGAACTAGGACCTTTTCCCTTTGCTTTGGAATTATGGTTCGAAAACTTTGAAGACTTGTGCTTTTGCTTGGTTTATGGTGAAGATAGCTACATTTGTGGTTAGATTTTTCTTATCATTATCTTTTACTTTATGCTTTAGGATAGTCACTTCTTCTCCTCCTCATTCTTCACAAATGCTAAACTACATAAGCATATTGACACCTTTTTCAAAAGACTTTAAAAAACACCAAACTCATTCAAACTCCTTTTGTGCCCTCGTGCACTTTCTCTTTTAAAACTTTTTCATAAGTTTAGACATGATTCATTTCTTTAAGCGGAATTATTCGTTTAGAAATGACGACTTGTCTTTACATTTAAAATCAACCAAAACAAACAATTTTCATTCTTTGTACCCCAAACTACGAGGTTTTGATCCTACATTGCACATCGGGGGCACGTAGGCATGAGGCGACAAGTCTCTCCAAACACAAAAATCTTAAAAACATAATTCTCTTCTCATCTCCTCAATCACTTTTCAAACAAACCTTTTCAGACCAAAAGCGTAAATATTTCAAAGGGCTCCTATAGAGTACTATAGACGTTTTGGGTGCTAACACATTCCCTTAACGTAACCAACCCCCTTACCTATCTCTGCTTGTTCTTGTTGTAGAGCTTGTGTAGGTTTTGTTCGCTCTTTTTCCTTTCCTTTTTGGATAAAATAAAAGTGTGGTGGCAACTCTTGCTTTTCGAGTTAAGTTAATCAATAGCTTACACTCACGATTTTGCCGCTACAGTTTGCATCATTATCAGTGGAGAGCAAGTCAGTGATTAATGAGTTGCAAGTGTTGCGTGAATTTCTTGAAGTGTTTCCAGATGACATTGTTGATGTGCCACCAGAGAGAGAAGTAGAATTTATTATTGATCTTGTCCCTGGTACCAGACTTATTTCTATGGCACCATACAGGATGTCGGCATCAGAATTGTCAGAGCTGAAGAAGCAACTGGAAGACTTGTTAGAGAAGAAATTTGTGAGACCAAGCATATCGCCTTGGGGAGCTCTAGCGTTGTTGGTAAAGAAAAAGGATGGTAGTATGAGGTTGTGCATTGATTACAGACAGTTGAATAAAGTAACGATTAAGAACAAGTATCCACTTCCAAGAATAGATGACTTGATGGATTAGTTAGTGGGTGCACGTGTATTTAGCAAGATCGATCTGAGATCGGGATATCATCAGATAAAAGTTAAGGATGGGGATATCCATAAGACAACTTTTAGGACTCGATACGGACATTATGAATATGTGGTGATGCCATTCGGAGTTACTAATGCCCCTGGTGTGTTTATGGAGTACATGAATAGGATTTTTCACGCTTACTTGGATCAGTTTGTAGTTGTTTTTATTGACGACATCCTAATCAATTCTAAGTCAGAAGAAGAACATGTTGAGCATTTGCGAGTTGTGTTGCAAGTGTTGAAAGAGAAGAAGCTTTATGTCAAGTTATCCAAGTGCGAGTTTTGGCTGAAGGAGGTGAGTTTCCTTGGTCATGTTATTTCAGGTGATGGTATTGTTGTGGATCCATCTAAGGTAGATGTAGTTCTACAGTGGGAAACTCTGAAGTCAGCAACTGAGATTAGAAGCTTTTTGGGTTTAGCTGGTTATTATCGTCGGTTTATAGAAGGCTTTTCAAAGTTGGCACTCCCGTTGACACAGTTGACCTGCAAGAGTAAAGCATTTGTGTGGGACATTCATTGTGAGAAGAGTTTCATTGAGCTGAAGAAGAGATTGACTACAACTCTGATGTTGATTTTGCCAGAACCAGATGAACCGTTTGTAGTGTACTGTGATGCTTCGTTGATGGGTTTAGGAGGTGTGTTGATGCAGAATGGTAAAGTTGTGGCTTATGCTTCGCGACAGTTAAGAATTCATGAAAGAAATTATCCAACTCATGACTTAGAACTAGCGGCAGTGGTTTTTGTGTGGAAGATTTGGAGGCATTATCTTTATGGTTCCAGATTCGAAATATATAGCGATCATAAGAGCTTGAAGTATCTGTTTGTTCAGAAGGAACTGAATATGAGGCAGAGGAGATGGATTGAATTTTTGAAGGATTATGATTTCGGCTTGAATTATCATCCCGGAAAAGCTAATGTGGTGGCTGATGCTTTGAGTCAGAAGATATTGCATATGTCTGCTATGATGGTGAAAGAGTTGGAATTGATTGAACAGTTCATAGATATGAGTTTGGTTTGCGAGCAGACACCTTATAGTGTGATGTTGGGAATGTTGAAGATCAATAATGAGTTTCTGAACAGTATCAGAGAGGGCCAGAAGTTGGACGTGAAATTAGTGGATTTGATAGTTGGGAATGATCGGACCGAGAATAACGAGTTCAGAATGGATGAACAAGGTGTGTTGAGATTCCGTGATAGGATTTGTATTCCTGATGACGCTAAGATGAAAAGGATGATTTTAGAGGAGAGTCATAGGAGTAGCTTGAGTATTCATCCAGGAGCTACAAAGATGTATCAGGATTTGAAAAAGATATTTTGGTGGTCTAGATTGAAGCGGGATGTGGCTCAGTTTGTGTATGCGTGTCTGACTTGTCAGAAGTTAAAAGTGGAACATCAGAAGCCTGCTGGTTTGATGCAACCGTTAGACATTCCAGAGTGGAAATGGGATAGCATTTCTATGGATTTTGTGACTGGATTGCCTAATACACCAAGAGGGCATGACTCCATTTGGGTAGTAGTAGACAGACTGATGAAGTCGGCATATTTCATTCTGATTAATATCAGTTTTCCTTTGCAGAAGTTGGCATAGATTTAAATCCGAGTGATTGTGAAGTTGCATGGTGTGCCGTTGAGTATTGTGTCGGATAGAGATCCGAGATTCACTTCCAGATTTTGGGAGAGTTTGCAAGGAGCATTGGGGTCGAAGCTGAGGTTGAGTTTAGCTTATCATCCATAGACGGATGGGAATACATAGAGGACTATACAATCTTTAGAGGATTTGTTGAGAGCTTGTGTACATGAACAAGGAGGTGCTTGGGATAGTCATTTGTCGTTGATCGAGTTTACTTATAACAACAGTTATCATTCCAGTATCGGAATGGCGCCTTTTGAAGTGTTGTATGGTGAGAGCGTAGTGCTTGGACATGAGATTGTTCAACAGACTACGGAGAAGGTGAGGTTGATCCGTGGGAAGATGAAAGCTTCATAGAGTAGACAGAAAAGCTATCATGATAAGCGAAGAAAGGATCTGGAGTTTCAGGAAGGAGACCGTGTGTTTTTAAGAGTCACTCCGGTGACCGGTGTTGGACGGGCATTGAAGTCGAGGAAGCTTACTCCTCGGTTTATTAGTCCATATCAGATTTCTGCGAGAGTTAGACCTGTTGCCTACAGAGTGGTGTTGCCACCCAGACTATCAAAATTGCATGATGTATTTCATGTGTCGCAGCTTCGGAAGTATGTTCCGGATCCGTCACATGTGATTCTGATGGATGATGTAGAAGTAAGGGATAACCTTACGGTTGAGGCTTTACCTATACGGATTGAGGACCTCGAAGTAAAGCAACTTAGAGGAAAAGAAATCACTCTTGTGAAGGTGGCGTGGGGAGGCGCTGCTGGTGGAAACATGACATGGGAGTTGGAAAGCAGGATGCGAGAATCGTATCCAGAGCTGTTTGAATAAGGTAAATTTTAGAGGACGAAAATATTCCAAGTAGGGGAGAGTTGTAACGCCCCAATATAATTTAATTATTTTTTTTGTAATTAAATTATGAATTGTTGTGGCTATGTGTGGTTGTAGGTGTTTTGTGGCATTGAGTGACCTTGGAATTGTGGGACTTGAGGTGTTAGTGATGAGATGAAGGGGTATGTGGATTAATAATATTTAATTATATTATTTTGTGGGATATTATTATTATTATAAAGTTAGTTGAAATAATACTAATAATAATAATAATGATAATATTTGAATTAAAATATAATAATAATAATAATATTGTAATTTTATGGAAATATAAGAAGAAAGGATAAAGGGGTTTTTGTTGGGTACGTCAAAACAAAACCTAAAAGGCAGAGCTATGAGGCAGACAAGGGAAAGGAAGAGAAGCCATTTTTGAAGGTCGAAGGTCCGCCGGAAAAAAACTCTAAGGTAAGGGTGGGGTTCTTCGATCACTAAAGGGGTAAATGATATATGTATGAGGGTAGATAAGTCGTTAGGTTTTATTCCCGTATTTTGTTGATCGTTGAACGTTTCCAGTGAGAAGTTGAAGTTACGTGTCGGTGATAACGAAAGTGCTCTAATTGTGTGAAATTCTTGATGGAATTGGTGTTTTGTTGGGTTATAAGCATTCATATTATATGTATAATGTTGCATACTAATTTTGGGGATCGAATTCTGTGGTATATGTGGTTTGGGGTTATTGGATTGGGGTTGAAAAGTGATTTTCGTAACAGAAACAGTAGAGAATTGATTCTGCAGGTCAAGTAACCAGTTACCGTGTGGGACGTAACCGGTTACATAGTGCAAATTTGGGGGTTTTGGGCATTTTTCAACTGTGTAACTGGTTACGGCATATGTGTTAACCGGTTACCACTGAACGTGACAGTTTTTCTAAATTTTAGAAAATTCATAACTTTTGATCCGTAAGTCCGTTTCAGTTGCCGTTCGGACCGTTGGAAAGCTGGAAACGTATTCTTTCTATTAAAAATATTTTGAAAATCAGATTCCCAACGATTCGATGCAAAATTCTGTTTCGGTCCAGTTTTGTTGTGTTGAGCGCCAAAACGTGTAATCGGTCGCGTATTCTTGTGTTGCAGTTGTATGATGTATCTCTGCAGATTTAGCAGGTACTAATTGTGTGTGGATTAACTGTGGTAAGTTGCACTGTTATGTGTTGTGGTTAATTTCATGTTGAACATGTTATTATGTGGGACGCCTTGAATCGTTGTTGATGAGGTTTGCTGTCATGCTTTATGTTGCTGATGTGTTATGCATGCTGCTGTTGTGTGTTGTTGCTGGCCTATGATGGTGCATTATCGTTGATGTTGCTGAGTATGTGTTAATTATGGTTATCGTTGTTGTTGATGAATGCCATGTTGCATTAGTTGTAGAAAAAGTTGTGTGCCCATGTGGGGTGTGAGCAACTTATTTAGATTCTTAGAGTAGAATCATGTTGTTGTTGTTGTTGAGGTAATCGTGCGCCCGTGTGGGGTGTGAGCAGTTACGGGTGATCGTGTGCCCATGTGGGGTGTGAGTGGTCACGGATGTCGTGTGCCCATGTGGGGTGTGAGCGATGTATATGGAATTCCGATGGGAATATGATCATGAAAAAGGGATCGATTGGTACCACATGCATTGAGTCGAGTTGTATGTCTCATTGCATTGCATTATGTTATTGTATGATGAGTTGTTGATTATGTGTTGATGTGTATATTGTGGATCCGTGGATGTATTGATGATAGGGTAGATTCCATATTTAATTACATGCTCTTATGCTTATATCATGTATTTCTTTATTGATTGAGAATCTCACCCCTTCTGTTTGAATGTTGCCTCCACGTGGATAACGTGCAGGTGATCAAGATTAGTGCGGAGTCAAAGTGAGTGAAGATGAAGTCTTCTACTTGCTTCGTTGTGTCGGCGTCTGCTCTGATGTGTAACACCGGGGTTTTGGAACGCTTAGTTGTTTTGTTTATTTGGTTGAGGTTTAATTGAAGGATTTGAATTGATGTTTTGGTTATGATGCTAAATGACTATTTTTCTGCTGCAGATTAAAAGAATTTTATTTTTGAAAAATGATTTATGTGTTACATGTCTATTTCATGAGCAGGTTTTTGTTAAAGTAGCATCCTGAATGCCCTTATTGTTTTAAATTGACTCTGATGTTTTATTATTTTAATATTATTATGTCGCGGGGGTTTAGGGTGTTACAAGCGTAATGTGGACAATCCACTAATCTGTAGTGCGAATCAAACTCGATTGGAATTTTTACACCAGATGAGTTGCGGACTGATGTGAATTGGGGCATCATTGTGACACCTCTTTGTGATCTTTTAGATTGAGTATCAATCGTTTGAGTTGTATTCGCAGAACACTAAATCATTTGAGCATCTTCGCTGCTTCCTGATGTAGAACTCGACAAGGTCGACATCTATGTTCAAAAACAACAACAACAACATGAATAACAATGGCAAATGAGTTTACTATAGATGCATGGGGAAAATATTTTACGTACCCTAAACGTGACGACTAAGTAAACGATGTTGGTGTTGGTGTTGTTGTTGTCTTCCTTCCTTACGACGACGACAGTGTTGTTGTTATCTTCCTTCTCGACGGTGACGATGATGACGACGGTGTTGGTAGGTGCGTAATCTTCTATTTTCTTCACGATCGTGACGATGATGATGAAAATGACAACAACACGGTGAAGAATGGATACTGATGATGCAAACTTTGGTTGAAATTGTGTATTGTTTCACAGTATTAAACGTTAGGGTTTAGGGTTGAAATCGTGTAACGTTTTGTCTGGTTTCTATTTTCAATGGAAAAAAGGATATTGAAGAGACAATGAAACTAGCTGGATTGGAGAATATTGAAAAGCTACTGCGATGGTCAACATTCTAAACCGTTATGATATATTATTTTCATAATAAAATTTCATATTAAAGCGCCAGAGTTATATTTAGAATTAAAAATTAAAAAAAATACAAAATATATCACAACAGTGTAAATAAACAACCGTAGTCATAACTTTTAATTTTTTAAATTAAAAGTAAATAAAAAATAAAAGGCGCGCTTTAACATAAAAGGAATAATATATATGATGACGCTGAGGTTCGAACACATGAAAGCTTGATGGTATCACCACAATTGATTTATCAACTGTTGTTATATACAGATAATCACCACGGTTGGTTTATCAACCGTTGTTATATACAGATAATTTTTATTCAATAAACAAATAAAATACAGCCGCGCCATAGTTTAGATTTGTCACAATGGTATAGGGATGAACCGTTGTGAGCATGGCATCGTTGTTTACGCGTTTTGTAGTAGTGAAATCCTTTCATATCAAGTACCACAAAATCTGCAGGAAACACTAAACCATCGACATGCACTAACACGTCTTGTAAGATGCCAAGTGGATGAGTAACAGATGAATCAGCTAAAGTGAGAGTCATATTACTCGATATGATCTCTCCCAAGTTAAACTCTTTAACCTTATCCAGTGGCATAACATTTATACTAGACCCTAAATCACATAAAGCATGTGGGATCTTTATTCCACCAATAATACAAGAGATAGAAAACTTACCTGGATCCTTTAGCTTCGGTGGAAATGTTTTAGGCAATGCCATCTCATCCTTTTCAATCATCTTTACGTGTTCCTTAACCACTTTCTGCTTCGTATCCCTTAGTAACGCCTTCATAAATTTAGCAAACTTAGGCATTAGTTATAAAACCTCATGGAACGAATACTTACCTGAAGTGTATTAATCATCTCCTTAAACTTTGCAAACATTCCTGCCTCATCTTCATGAATTGCTTTCTTCTGTATTATTGGATACAGTGGCTTGATGTAATCATATAGTTCTGGATTAGGATCATTAAGGATATGCTTCTTAATTCTTCTTCGATGGGAGTTTTTTTATCTAGTAATTGTTCAATGGTGACTCCTCTCTCTTCTTGGTCACCTTGAATTTTACTCTCCTCATTTTCAGTCCTTAATTCTCCTTTTTCCAACAACACCTCTTCAACTATTTTATCTTTACCCTTGTTGGTGATCACCTCAAAACATGTTTCTATAAACCTGCAAGACTCATTCCGACATAGGGAATTTTTCATATTTCTTAGGGATGAAGTTTAAAGACACAAATGATGGAGTGTTCTTGCACCAGAAGAAGTATGCTCAAGACATCTTAAAAATGTTCAAGATAAACAACTGTAATGCAACTGTCACACCATTGACGACTAAAACAAAATTGGGAAAGGAATCAAATGATGAGTTTGTATATGCAACATTGTACAAACAAATCATTGGATCCTTAAGGTATCCATGCAATACCAGACCTGATATTTGTCAAAGTGTTGGGTTGTTGAGAAGCTTTATGGAGAAGCCACAAGAATGTCATCTCACATCAGTAAAGAGAGTGTTGAGATACATAAAGGGAATAATTGAGCATGGAGTGAATGCCAAGGCAGAAGAATACGAGCACAAATGTAGAGATACATAACTACACTGGCTTAGATTTCAGTGGAGACCAAGATGAAAAGAAAAGTAATGCAGGCTACATATTCATGATTTGGGGGAGCACTAATCACTCGGAGCTCAAGAAAGCAAAACATTGTGACATCATACTCTTGTGAAGTTGAGTATGTAGTTACATCTTATGCAACATGTCAAGCAGTATGGATAAAGATATTGCTGTAGACAACTTAGTCGAAGATAGTAAAGTAGGAGTTAGCTGTATTCGACATAACCGAATACGACATATAGTTGTCAAAGTATGTAAGCATGTATTCGACAAAGTTGAATACTGTTGTTAGTAAATAATGTGTTTAGTTGCCTATATATATAAGTGACGATGTAAATCAAACTAGATAATAACTTTTTAATAAAATTTCCTTTCTCACAATATACCTTCTCTCTTTATTCTTTCTTCTTCATTCTTCTTAAATCCTAATTGTTCTCTATTTCAAAATTGCTCTTTGAAATGATTAAATACCATTTCCTTAATTTTATATTTCTCTGTTACTTTTGTGGGGTCCAGCCATTTCACATAGCTAACATTCATTTGGCAAAATTGGAGGTTGGTTATAATGAAGAGTAGAATAGTGCAAAGGACACTTGGTGTTTTGCATGAAAGGCAAAGAACAAGTGTCTTCATGCATGTAAGACCCTTTTGGCTTGCTTCTCCTATAAATAGGACCAAGAGCAAGCATTCAAATCACACAACCACAAGAGAAACAATAAGCAAGAGAAATAGAGCTTTGCTCAAGAGAGAAAATTGTTTTTTAGAGAGTTTTTTCTTGTGAGAGATATAGTGAGCCAATTTGTGAGAGTGTTCCTTACAAATTGAGAGATACTTTGTAGAGAGTTCCACCTAAGGGTCTCGTGGTTTTTTCCTTTCTCACATTGAGAAGGTTTTCCACGTTAAAATCTTTTTGTGTCATTTTGCTTATTTTTCACGTTTCCGCTAGTGCCTATTTTTGAGTTCACGGAGGAGGGAAATTATGGAGGTCTTTTTCAACTGTGGTATCAGAGCCTGGTTGGGCTCTATGATACTATGTTGTTGTACTCATAATAAAGTTCTTAGTATGCTCTGTGATTGCAACATTGTTTGATCTTCCACGTCAGAAAAGAACTATTATTGTTGGAATTAAATTATTGTATTGCGAAGGTGTGTCTTGGTAAACTCTGGATAAGGAAAGACTTGGTATTTAAGTGTGTCAATATTGACCCACCTCTCTTTCCTGGGAACTTTCTAGTTGCGCCATTCACAAACTACGGTGACTTTTTCAGTGTACGACACTATTTTTAAAATCTCCTAGTTGAAGGAACTACTTTCATGTGTTCTCAAAATGGATAGTTTTATCAATTATGAAGGAGATATGTTCAAGCTGACCGCTGATAATTATACCTATTGGAAGTCGATGATGGAAGACCACCTATATTGCAAAGATTTGTATGAGTCAATCTATCAAAAGGATAAGCCAACAGAGAAGAAAGATAACGAGTGGGAGCTCCAAAATAGGAAGGCAGTGCCATGATCAGAAAATACATAGATAGCAGTTTATTTGAGCATGTGTCAACTTATACAAATGCGTATGAGTTGTGGATCAAACTTGAATCCTTGATTCAAAAGAATACACCGAGAAATAAAGCACACCTTGTCAGATGACTGGTGAAATTGGAGTACTCAGATGGCAAAAATATGATCGAGCACTTGAATACCTTCAAAGGTATCATGAATCAGCTGACGAAAGCTGACATGAAGATAGATGATGAGTTGCAAACTCTTTTGCTCCTAAGTTCTCTACCTGAGAGTTGGGACACTCTAGTTGTCACTCTTAGTAACTCTGCTCCAGACGGAAAGCTTATCATGGATTCTGTAACAGATTTCTTGCTAAATGAAGAGTCAAGACGGAGGAAAAAAGGCTTCAACAACCAGTTCAAAACCAACATTATTGATAACAGAGGAAGGAGTAAGAATCATGAAAGAGGAGGTCGTGGGAGATCACAAGCTAGATCCAAGTCCCGCACAAGAGTAAGCTATTATTATTGTGGCAAACCTGGCCATAGAAGACCTGAGTGCAGATTCTTGAAGAGAGATCAACATGTTGAAAAAGTCCATCCAGATTTGATAAACCCAAAGAAGAATAAGGAAGAAGGAGCCACAACTGCAGTAGCCTCGAACAACGAGAATATTTTCCTTTTTGGAGACGACAATTATCTAAATGTTGCATTCGATAATTGCACTTGGACAATTGACACCGGAGCATCTTTCCACGTTACACCTCATGAAGAATTATTCTCATCATACCAAAAAGGAGATTTTGGTACGGTGAAGATGGGAAACCACGTTGTAATACCCCAAATTTTGACCACTTAGATTTCCCATCATTGTGAAAATCATCATCACAATATGGATGTATCTTTATGCTTCATCAGTCTCCCCAAAGATGGGTGAGCATTGACTATAATCAAAATTAGGGTTTCAAGCCCTCTCTGAGTGCTTAGACAAAGGATCAATCAAGAAATGACATGATCTTCAACTTGTCTAACCTCTCAAACATCCACAATGTATCAAAAAGGACTCCCACTTCAAGGATTAAGCACAAGGCTGCTCCCTTCTAGGTGGATCAAGTCTCAAGATCGACAGTGTCACCAAATTAGGGTTTTGGTCGACCAGGGCCTCCAGATGGAAATTTTCATCTGGGCACAAGGAAATGATCCAAAACATAACCTAATATACTTCATGGAACCTCATGAACCCATGCATCAAGTCAATTTTGCCTCAGGGGATGCATTCATCAAAAATCAGGAATTAGGGTTTCTTGACCTAATTCACCCCTAAGTTGACTTTTGTGACAAACCATGAGCCAAGACCTCAAGAGATGATTTGAGGGTCTCTAATATGCCATATTGATCCATTTGGGACAATGGATTGATCCAAGAAGTTTGAGCAACAAGTCTCAATTTCATCTGCACCACAATTAGGGTTTTAAGGGAAAAGTCAACTGTAACTTTGACTTTTGACCAGGACATGCTCCCAAACCCTAATACATGATTGAATATACCCTATGGCACCCATGGAACATGTCCATCAAGTTTGATTTAGGTCAAGGACATGATTTCCTGAAGAATTGCACAGTTTGGAATTCATCTGATAAAAAGTCAACTGTGCACAAAAGTCAACTTTGACTTTTTGAGATTTTTCACCAAAATGGATTTTTAACCCTAAAATGATGTTAATGTATGATTTGAATCATCATTCATCAAGAAAAATCAAGAAAAGTGTGATAACTTGTAAAAGGGGTAACCATAAAACTTAGAAAATTTTCTAAGTTAAAAATAAAGTGGCAAAGGTACCAACTTTGGAGGACCATAACTCCTAAACCACAAGGCCATTTTTTCTCATCCAAAGATGGATTTGTAGCCCTCATTATCACCTACAAAAAGTTCAACTACAAGTCATTCCAATTCATTAAGGATTTTGAGTTATGGAGTGATCAAAGTGGCTGAAAAGTGAAAATGTCACTTTTTCCAACACTTAGTGAAATTTTCACTAAGTCAGATTCTGCCTCACTTTTTGCCAAATGTAGGGGGATTTTTCACTTGGAATAAAAATAGATCAAAACCAAACTTGTTCAAATAGTTGTTGTACCATGTAAGAGCTTTCCAAAATGGCCAAGAACATTGCCAAATTCAACCTACACCATGAGATACAACATTGCCAAGTTGCCTTGCTGAAATCTGTCAAGGCAAGGCAGAATTTGTAATTTTGGTCGATTTTCCAAAATCAACCAAATTCAATTGCTCCAATCCACTTGGACACCTCAGAGGATTGAATCTAAAGGGGACAATCACTGAGCCAAGCCTCCAAAGTCCATGGAACAAGAAATAGCATGTTGAACCTAGAATGGCCAAAATAGGGACAAGACTTCAAATTTGGAATGAGGCATTCAATGGAACCATCAAGGTGGCATGGACTGAGCCATTCTCATCTGAAATCAGTCAAGACTTATCCAAGACCAAGGGGACCAAAGCTCTGTGCCCTAACCTCTAGATTGACTAGAGGAGACTTGGATTTTCATTTGCCAACATTGGCCAAACCTACTTACCAGCTGCCATGCACTATTCCTTGCAAAACAAACTTGCTCTACTATAAATAGAGCTCAATTGTGGTCAGTTTAAGTACACCAAAGCCATCTAACAGATGCTTTCCTCAAAATCTCTTTCTCTTGGCAAAAATGCCTTTCTTAGCAAGGTAGCTATCGGGTTTTGAGTTTGAGAGCAATTCTGCACAAACCAATCACTCACACACCTCACATACATAACATATGAGCTGATCAAACACTCACATAACTTCTGAAACATCAATTTCATGAAATCACCAGCTGGTTGCTCAAATTTTCAAACAAGTTGCAGCTGAGGTACCACGAAGTGATCCAGCCAATTTCAATCAAGTCCAAACATTCAAACACACTCCATAGGATGTAGGGAAGCTGTTCAGATCATCACAACTCATTTGTAACACCTCCAACACAAATCACGATCACCAGCTGCAAGTGGTCAATACTTAATTTTTGAAGCATTAATCCAAGATCACAATTTGTTTTCCATGTGTTAAACAATTTTTGATCACTTTAATTGAATTTTTATTCAATTAAATACCTTTTGAAAACAAATTAGGGTTTTGGATTAATTCAACCCTCATAAATCATTTAAAAACACTTTGGGCCTCTAATAGAGTGTAAGACCCAACCCTTTGTAAATACAACCTATTTTTGGGCCTCACTTATTGTATAAGTCCCGTTGTATTTCAAAAAAAAGTTTGACGCGATCATCATCCATTGAAAAACAAAACCTTGGGCCTACCCTCGAGTAGTAAGACCCATTTCTTTCAAAACACTTTGGGCCTCTATTAGAGTGTAAGACCCAATCCCCCTTTTAACCAAAACATTTTGGGCCTCACTTATTGTATAAGTCCCTCTGCGTTAAAAGAAAACCTCGGCGCGATCGCCATTTTTAAATGAAAAAATCATTTGGGCCTACCCTCGTGTTATAAGCCCCACTCTTTTCTTTAAACCTTTTTGGGCCTCTTGAGAGAGTGTAAGACCCATCCCTTTGTACAGAAAACCTTTTTGGGCCCCAGTCACTTGTATAAGTCCCTCTGTACAAATTCAAACAGCGCTCTCACTGATAAAACCCTGGGCCTCTCCTTGAGCTGTAAGCCCCAAATCTTTCTTTTTCAAAGCACTTTCTCCTTTGATTTTGAGTATACTGTTGTTTTCAATCTTTCTTTATTGAACAACTAACAAAACAGCATGGAACACCTCCAACCGAGTAAGTGGTTATCGCTTTCGTTTACTGCTTTCATATTATAAACTGTATTGTGGGGCTGCTCACTGTAAGTCTCCTTTCATAAACTCATATCTACTGTGTAATAATAGTATAGATATTTCGAGTTTCCCCGGCAACTACGTCTAGAACTAGGGGACGCCGTTTCACTTATTCGTAGAAATAGACGCCTAGATCCCCAATAGGAGCACCAGATACAGTCTTCTCTTCGGCTGTCCTCCTTAGGAATCGTCAAGAAACTCTACTCCCCGAGATGAATGAATTCTCTGTGAATGGCATCTTTGAGTTTCTTCCCAATTCTCGAACTTTCCTGACTTGATCTATTCCTTGTGGATAGCTTGCCTTGAATGTCTCGGGGTTTGGGTACCCACTACGGTCATAATCTTGGACCTTAACTAAGGAACCCTCTTTTAAAGCTAAAAGTCGCTGGCTAGTAAACCTCGCACGTTTACCAGTGGTTTTCATCTTTAAAAGAGTTATCTCTCCTAATGGAAAGGAGATGATAGACCCACGGGCTTCTTAAAAGCATTGGCCTCCTCTTGGGCATTATTCAAGGACCCTACGGCTTCTTAGAAGTATTCACAGCCTCCTCTTAGGCTTCGTATAATGACCTCTTCCTCCGGGAATGATAGCCTCCTCTTGGGCTTCGTACAAGGGCCCGGCGGCTTCTTAAAAGTTTCCAGCCTCCTCTTGGGCTTCGTACAAATTGTCCCGACGACCTCCTAGAGGTATAGGAACAGAACCTAGTCATCCTCATAGAACAGTCCTTTCATAGAGTCTACTACTGTTTCTCACAGCATAGTACAAAAGATAAAACTCTAGACACGGACAGTCTAACGTCATTGAGTCTCGAAGACATTCTCAAGCACCCTTCGTTAAATAGGAAGGAAACCCGCAGACTCGGACAGTCTCAATACCCTTTGGATTTCCTGTTTCCTCAAAGAGAAGGAAATATCCCTGATCCTTAAATCAAACCCCTGGGTACAGTGTTACTCATATAAGAACTGATTTTCTCTTTTAAAATCAGTATATTGGATCTGTCACTCAACTGAAACAGTTACAATAGCCTCCATCTCGGGCTTCGTACGAGATACCAAAATTCTCCCCAGTGGAGTCAAAACAACCTTTTCGCCTCTCTCTCGGGCTTTGTACGAGATACAAAAAACACTCTCTTACTGAGTATAAAAGATTCTCCAACTGAGTCAACTCTTTGCTAGCCTCCTCTTAGGCTTTGTATAACGATATGCCCCACTGGGTCGAACCCTTTTAGCCTCTTTCTCGGGCTTTGTACGAGACACAAAATAGCCTCCTCTTAGGCTTTGTATAATGATTTTCCTAGCGGAAATTAGCCTCCTCTTAGGCTTCGTATAAGAAAACCACTGGTTGATCCAATTAACCTTTTAGCATCAAAGCTGTGCCTCGTTCACAGTATACAAACATCAACAACTCCTTCCCCTTCATCTAATCGCTGTAAGCGGCAAGCCTCTGGATCATCTACATCCATGCAACTGTCCCTCTTTTAGCATGAGAAATTCCTAAGGAAAGATGGCATTGCTCTACACTGAGTTAAAGTCTTCTCCTTCAGGTTAAAACCCTTTCTTCGGAAATTATGGCATTTCTCGGATCCGCGTATCCCAGTTAAAGTAATTCTCCTTCTCCCTTCTTTAGAGATGACAAATTCTCTCTAAAGTCGAGGTCTTTCAGCTTCACGTCTTGGGCTTTGAACAAGACACAAATAGACCTTTCAGCTTCACATCTTGGGCTTTGAACAAGATATAAATCACCTTTCGCTTCACGTCTTGGGCTTTGAACAAGACACCAAAAACCATTTCCTCCCATAGAATAGGAGGAACTACGAACGCTCTGATTTCCCTGTTTCAGTAAACGGGAATACGTAGGCATAAGATCGAAAGAAAAGATCTTAGCGAGCGAAATCAACAAAAAACCCAAATCCCATATCTCCATCAATCAAAAGAAGTATTTCAAAAGCATCAGTCCTAACATCCTAATCCTTGTTCCCCACTAGAAATTCCTAGAAAGAAAGAAAACAGTATTGGCGAAAATACAAATAACCAGTACAAAGGCCCCCCCACATTGATAGCATCCGTAACCTAACAGACCGCTGTTTAAATTCAGTATGCAAAGCAGGGTTAATTGGAGACATCTATTTCCCTTCCTTATTCAGCTCACAATAGGATAAAAAATGAATCGACCTGTAGTTAAGCTCAAACCGCAGAGAGCGACCAGCGCTTAAGAACCGCGTCCAAAATCGCTCGCTACAGAAAAGTGGCGCCCACCGTGGGGCCGATCTCATTTTGCTTTAGGGCATCATCCCCATTTTCTACGGAAAATGGGAACTCTATCGAAGAGAAAGATTGACCTATGCTGGTCCATCTCTTAGGCAGGGAACCACAGATTAGGGCTTCCGCCGGGGAACCCATTTCTGTCAGGAACTTAGGATTCTTAGCTTTATAAGTCTAGGATGATTAGGACAAATATATATACTGCTTTTCCTAATTGCTATACGTGTTTATTTTTCTGCTACTGGGAATGTGTGTGATGCCGCATGTGGTGAGAATGAGTATACACCTAGAAAAGCCAAACCCTTTCGTAGTGCGGAAGCTATCGGAAATAGCTGTTACGTGATACTACCCTCATTTGAGGCTGGTGATCTATTCTCGGTGAATGGAACTTACTCTAAGATTGCACACAACTCGCTGGCGTTCCGCTTGTTGTCTGCCTTCCTGGGAGGAGCTGATGATAATGAGTACAGGTACAAAAATCACCCTAGTATAAACCTTTGGGGATGGGTAGAGCCTTGACTTCATGACAACGACCCTTTGACCCCATGTTTTTTCTATGTTTTTGTGTGCTGCATTCATGCATCCATTTAATAAAACATTAAAACATTCAAAAAACTTCTCTTCTAGTCTCTCTGTTTTTGAAATTAAACTAAGATTGTGATTGCAAATATCAGAGAAGAGGATTACGCTAATGGATTTCGGTAGAAGGAGAACTCACCAGTATACCTTCAAGGTTCCAAAATTAGGGGATTTGAGAAAGTTAGCAAGGATGATCGTTAACCCAGAGGCTTTCAGAGCCAAGCACGGTGGTTTGCTACCACTGTTAAGAGTCCATGTGATTAAGGGGATCATGGACGCGCTCATTCAATTCTACGATCCGGTTTATCATTGTTTCACATTCCCGGATTACCAGCTTGCACCAACGCTGGAGGAGTATTCTCATCTGACTGATTTATATATCACTGATCGAGCTCCATTTTCTGGACTGGAAGAAATTCCAAAGAATCAGACTATTGCAATAGCAATTCATTTGGACGAGTCTGAGGTCAGGACTCACATGACCACTAAGGGTGGCACCCAAGGTTTGCCAGCCCAGTTCTTGACGAAGAAGGCTATGTACTTCGCTAGTATAGGGAACATGACTGCTTTTGAAAGCATCTTTGTCTTGCTCACCTACGGGTTATTCTTGTTTCCCAACATCAATAACTTCGTCGATATCAACGCTATTAAGGTTTTTCTCATTGGAAACCCTGTGTCGACTTTGCTCGCAGATGCGTATCATTCTGTACACTTAGGAAATTTGTACAGTGGAGGGGAGATCACATGCTGTGTACCTTTGCTCTACAAATGGTTTATCTCTCACTTGCCCAAGTCTGCTGCATTTTGGGATTGCAAGAGCGTCTTACGTTGGTCACAGAAGATCATGTCTCTTACCAACTCTGATATAGATTGGTGTAATAGGATTTATGAGGGAATTAGAATCATTGACCGTTGTGGAAACTTCCCCAGCGTACCCCTCATAGGAACTAAAGGAGGAATCAACTATCATCCGATATTAGTTCTTCGTCAATTTGGATACCCGATGAGACACATCCCACTGGGTGTTCATCTGGAAGGTCTTTTCTTCAAAGAAGGAGAAAGTGACAGAGCACTAAAGATGGAAATAGTGCAGGCTTGGAAACATGTTCATAAGAAAGGACGAGAGTCTTTGGGAAAACCGAACTGCGTCTCGGTGGAGCCTTATCTCCACTGGGTACAAACTAGAGCTCTTAAGCTAAAGATGCCTTATCCTCGTTACAGAATTCTTCCGCCGAGGGAAATTGTCATGTACTTCATGACAGAAACTGAAAGGCTTCAGGTTACTCTCAACAAAGTTCAAAAGGAAAGAAGGTCTTGGAAGAACAAGTACCGCACCCTCGACGTAGAGTGTATCCAAATACAGCAACTACTGAAAGAGAAAGATGCTCTGATTGAAATTTTGGAGCAGCATGTTGTGGAGAATCAAGATGACCAAAGGAATTTGCTCGCTCCTTTCACCTGGCAAAGGAATGACAACCCGACAACGGCCTAAGCGCCCCGGTCAAAGAAGAGGACTCGGGACCCATTAGTTTAGGTTTCTGTTTCTGCACTTTGTAATCTACTGTATTTCCATTTCTGTAATCCTTTGGAATTCAATAAAAAGGGGTTTCCCCAGTGTTTGATATTTGCAATCTAATTGTCGAAGTTTATTTTGATTAAACCAAAAAATAATTAATATAATCATTGCATTCATCATTCTCACATCGCGTATTCTTCTTCCCTACGAATCTCACGTTTGTGTCTCGATTCTATAGTCAAACTGTCTCATTCGTACAATACTCGGACCAATCGTCAGAAAAGGATGGATGATCTTGAGGAAGAAAATAGAGAGTTGAAAGAAGAGATCGACGCTCTGAGAGAGGATATGAGAAAGCTTCGTAACGACATGCAAGCCATGGAAAAAGCTCAGCTACAAAGAACCGTGATCTCAGAGATCACCTCAACGCCCATCATAGAAAAGTATGATCCTAGGTATCAGATGCCGAAAGATCGTCCTTGGGGCATGCCTGTTAACTATATCCCGGAAGGATATGTTCTGCCGATCACTGAAGATCAGGGAATTGCAATAGAAGCCGTTGGGCCTGAAGGTTACAAACTTCGGGAAAGCAAAGATGCCAGGGGCATACTCAAGACTCCTGAAGGTTACAAACTTCGGGAGGCGCCAAGACTTACTGCCGTAGTCACGGTACCACCCCCTGTGGTGCACACTGTCCCGGAAGGACAGATTCCACCAACACCTTCTGGTAAGAAGGAAACTATGTTTGACAGAATGGAGGAATTCCAGGAACAGTTCTTGGAAATGCAGAAAGAGCTGCAAGCCATTCGCGGTCAGGATCTATTTGGAAAGGACGCCGCAGACCTCTGCTTGGTCCCAAATGTGAAAGTCCCGCACAAATTTCAAGTGCCCGACTTTGAAAAGTACAAGGGTAACTCTTGCCCTCAGAACAATCTGGTGATGTACGCTCGACGAATGTCAGCTCAGACGGAAAATCAGGACCTGCTGATTCACTACTTTCAGGATAGTTTAACCGGTGTCGCACTCAAATGGTACATGGGTTTAAACCGTACTACGATCAGTACATTCAGAGATCTTGGTACTGCCTTCTTCCAACAATACAAGTACAATTTGGACATGGCACCCGACAGAGATCAACTCAGATCAATCTCGCAAAAGGACAAGGAAACTTTTAAGGAGTATGCTCAAAGGTGGCGTGAAATTGCCGCTCAGATTTGTCCACCTCTTGAGGAAAAAGAGATGACAAAATTCTTCTTAAAGACCTTAAGCTCATTTTACTATAACCGAATGGTCGCCAGTGCGCCCAGTGATTTCACCGAGATGGTCGGTATGGGTGTACGTCTTGAGGAAGCCGTCTGAGAAGGACGTTTGGTAAAAGACACTGGATCAACGAGCGGTACTAAAAAATACGGTAGTGCTCTCCCTAAGAAAAAAAAGCAAGATATTGGGAATATATCTCTCAGAAAGCAAAGGCGACGTTATCAGCCAGTAGCAGCTGTAACTCCTGCTATCGGCCCCGCTCCTGTTCCTATGTATCAACCTCAGGTTGCGCAGAGCCAACCTGACCAACAAAGGACACAACAGCCTCTTCAACAGGCTTGTCCTCCATATAACAACAACCGTACAATACGGCCACCAGGATTTGATCCTATACCCGTAACGTACGCAGAGTTGTTTCCGTTACTGCTGGCTAAGGGGCACATTCAGACTAAGTCTCCCCTTTCAGTTCTGGAAAATCCGCCTTTTTGGTTTAAAGCGGATCAAACATGCCCTTATCATCAAGGAGGTTCAGGGCATAACATTGAGACTTGTCTCAATTTCAAGTCCGACGTGCAAAAGCTTGTTAGGAGCGGGCTCTTATCTTTCAAAGATACGAATCCTAATGTTCTTACGAACCCGCTGCCTCAACATGAGAAGGCTGCAGTCAATCTGATTGAGAAAGAGACTAACAATGTCTATCAAATTCATGATGTACTCTTATTGGGGACCAATCTGGTCAAGATGCATTGTAGACAGAGTGGATATGGCCATGTGCCACCTCATAGCTATCACCAGTGTGATATCTGCTCTAAAGACAACCAGGGATGTTCTGTAGTGCAAACAGCTCTACAAGAACAAATGGATCTTGGATGGATCCAAGAGCACCGAGTTCGTGGAGTTAACATGGTTTACACGAATTCCAACGTCATTCAAAACCACGACATCCGTGCGATGAATGTTAACTTGGTGGCGATGCACTCAAGGCAAAGCCAGTATCATAATCTGCCGCGACACGATTACAGTTCCTGTCTGATTTGCTCGGTAAACAAACAGGGATGCTCTTTCATACAAGAGGCCCTCCAGCGTCAGATGGATCTTGGATGGATCCAAGACTACCATGATAGGAACTCCTATCAAATCAACATGGTTCAGATCTTTGACATTCGCGTGATGAATACCAACCTGGTAGAGTTACATGCTGAGCAGGTCCGACTTGGATTCTTAGTATCACATGACTATCAAAATTGTAAAGCAGGTTGCGAAAACGATCGAGGTTGTACCCTTGTCCAGGAGGCACTTCAGCACTTGTTAAATCACTGGTGGATGCCAATCTACATGGATGAAGATACTCAGCAGATTAGTATCAATCATAGGAATCCTACTCGTCGTCAAAGTCAGGATGTCCGATCAATGGAAGATAACCTAGTGAGGTTACATTACATTCAAAGTGGGTGTGGCCAGGTGCCACCACACAACTATGACAGTTGTAGTGTCTGTTCAGAAAGTAACCAAGGGTGTTACCTTGTGAGAACAGCTCTTCAGGGTCAGGTCGATCATGGAGAAATTCGTCCATGTCCAGGTTCGGGACCCATCATTTGGTCGCCGAACTACCTTGCCGAGCAAGTTGAGGATGTTGTCACGATCTCTGGTCATCATAGGACCCGGGATGTTTTTGCCATTATTCCTCTACTTGACGAAGCTAGAGTTCCCAACCGGGAACGGATCGAGGTTACTTATGATGGTCAGAAAAATCAGAAGGTTCCCATAGTCATCTATCTACCGGGACCACTACCGTATGAATCAACTAAGGCAATCCCTTACAAATACGGTACAACAATAATCGAGAATGGAAAGGAAATTCCATTACCCTCCGTCGTGAATATTGCAGACATCAGTCGTGTAACACGGAGCGGTCGAATCTTCAACCGAGGGGTTGGAGAATCCAACAAAGAAAAGGAACTTCAGGCAGAAATTCCTGATCCACCAGTCGGTCAATCTAGTAATCCCGACTTTTCAAAAGACAAAGATGAGATGCTGAAGCTCATCCAAAGGAGTGAATATAACATTGTTGATCAACTGTTACAGACTCCTTCAAAGATCTCAGTATTATCACTGTTACTCAGTTCAAAAGCCCACAGGGAGGCTCTACAGAAAGTCTTGGAGCAAGCCTTTGTGGAACAGGATGTAACAATCAGACAGTTCGATAGTATTGTCTCTAACATCACTTCTTGCAATAATTTGGGATTTAGTGATGAAGAATTACCTGAAGAGGGTCGCCGTCATAACATGGCGCTCAACATTACAGTTAACTGCCAGGGCGATGCTTTAGCCAACGTACTGGTAGACACAGGGTCAGCCCTGAATGTTATGCCAAAGTCCACTTTGATGCAATTATCATTCAAGGGCCCTCCGATGAGAGTCAGCGAGGTCGTCGTCAAAGCATTCGACGGATCCAAAAAAACAGTTATCGGCGAAGTTGATCTTCCCATAACTATTGGTCCTCACACTTTCCAGGTCATGGACATCCGGGCAACATACAGTTGTTTATTAGGAAGACCTTGGATACATCAGGCTGGAGCGGTTACTTCAACCCTCCACCAAAAGCTAAAGTTCGTCAAGAACGATCAACTTGTCACGGTTTGTGGGGAACAAGCCTTGCTTGTGAGTAACTTATCATCATCTACTTGTGTGGAACCCGAGGAGGTTATTGGAACTCAGTTCCAAGCATTGTCGGTGAGCAAGGACAATCAGTTCAAAGAAGGAACTTCAATTTCTTCATACAAAGATGCTATCAAAGCGGTCGAGAGTACCGATACGACAGGATGGGGACGGCTTGTCGTTCCTATTGACAATAAAACAAAGAAGGGTCTTGGTTTTTCTGCAGCCTGTACCCAGACAGCCGCCAACGATGAAAGTCTTCATCCCCTTCAAAGCTTCTTCCACAGTGGAGGTTTTCTTCACCCCGTGTCTCAGACAGTTCATGCTATCAATGAGGAAGATCCCTCTGACACAGATGAAGAATGGAAGTCCTACCTTAACAAGGATGGCTATATGTCTCAAGAAGAGGTGCCTAAGCCTTTTTGCTTTCCTACAGAAAGTCCGAGATTTATACCAAGATCAGATGTCGAAATGATCTACGGGGATTGTGATCCGAAAGGATGTCGTGCTCTACCAAATTCATTGGAGGAGGACACTCTGATGAAAGACAATTTTGACCACAATTACTACGGCCCAATGGATGGCCTGCCAATGTGGCAACCTTACCCAGGAAACTTGGGGCAAGAAAGTCAGCCTAACAATAAAACTCAGCTGAGCGTCATTGAACAGAATACCTGTGTCCCCACCATGTTATGGGATCAACACTCAGGTCATTCGGAAACTACTCAACATGACGATGAATTCGCAACGTTTGCGAGACTTGAATTCATCAACTATGCTTTTCCCGAGGTCAACGTCATCGAGAGGGATGACTTCTCCAGTTCCAAAGAAGTTTGGGACACTCTGGGACAACCAAGTGGAAAATACGACTATATGGTCAAGTACACCGCTCCCGAAAGCTCTCGTATCAGGCTCGAAGATATCCAGTCAACTGGATGGAGAGATACAGCTGAGAGCACAAATGCTATGCAAAATACAACAGAGGAGTCCTCCTACGACAATTCTGCCTGGGAAACAGATTCCAATGATCCTGCTCCACCAGAAATCAGCGTCATTTCTGAAGACAAATCAAGGAAGGTGCCAGACTTTGTGATTCACCGAGGAGTTCACCGCCAATGGGTTACCGTCGAGGTTCCGAAGGTCGTTCCCAGTCAAAGTAATTGCCATCTTTAACCTTTCACCCTGCCCAGGTGAAACGGATGTTTTGATGGGGCTCGTTTTCTGTAAATACCCCTCTTTGCTTTGCCCGAAGCGACAGAGTTTTGTTTTATAGGGCTGTAGTTTCAAGATTCGACTTGTTCATTAATAAAATAACGTCGTTCTGTAATTTCCGCATTAATTGCTGTTTTCTCTTTTTGCTTTTTCAGAAAATGGTAATCCTAAAAAAACATTCAATAATAAAAACAAGCAGTAAAATAAAACATTGCACACACTTACATTTTCTCTATCTCTTCTAAACACGAATCATCACGTCATGCAGATTACTTGTTTTATACCCCGTTGAAACATACGATCCGATGCCTTCTCCCAACTTTGAGTTCCCGGTATTCGAGGCTGAAGAAGAAGATGACGACCAAATTCCAGAAGAGATCTCCCGACTACTCAGACAAGAGGAAAGGTCCATCGAACCTCACAAAGAGCCGTTGGAAACGGTAAACTTGGGTTCAGAAAAAGAGAGAAAAGAAATCAGGATCGGAGCATTGCTCAGTCCAACTGCCAGAGAGGGTTTGATAAAGCTTCTCAAAGAATTCCCCGATGTGTTCGCTTGGTCCTATCAGGATATGCCAGGGTTGGATACCAGCATCGTGGAACATCACTTACCGTTGAGATCAGAATGTCCGCCAGTAAAGCAAAGGTTGAGACGGACTCACCCGGACATGGCCATCAAAATCAAAGAGGAGGTACAGAAACAGATCGACGCGGGTTTCCTCGCTACATCTGAATATCCTCAATGGTTAGCCAACATCGTACCCGTTCCCAAAAAGGATGGAAAGGTCAGAATGTGTGTTGATTACAGAGATCTGAACAAGGCAAGTCCAAAGGACGACTTTCCTTTACCACACATTGACGTGCTGGTAGACAACACAGCAAAGTTCAAAGTTTTCTCCTTCATGGATGGATTCTCAGGCTATAACCAGATCAAAATGGCGCCGAAAGACATGGAGAAAACTTCGTTCATTACCCCGTGGGGTACCTTTTGTTACAAGGTAATGCCGTTCGGTTTGAAGAACGTCGGGGCAACCTATCAAAGGGCCATGACTACTCTGTTTCATGACATGATACACAAGGAAATCGAAGTGTATGTCGACGATATGATTGCAAAATCAAAAACAGAGAGTGAGCACGTTGAACATCTGTCAAAATTGTTCGAACGTCTAAGAAAATTCAAGCTCCGCTTGAATCCCAACAAGTGCACCTTCGGTGTCCGTTCGGGGAAACTACTAGGGTTCATCGTCAGCCAGAAAGGGATTGAAGTTGATCCTGACAAGGTCAAGGCCATTCAAGAAATGCCTTCTCCGAAAACTGAAAAACAAGTCAGAGGATTCCTGGGACGTTTAAACTACATCTCCAGATTCATATTCCTTATGACCACGACGTGTGCGCCGATTTTCAAATTACTTAAAAAGAACCAGGATTGCGTTTGGTCAGAAGATTGCCAAACTGCCTTCGACAGTATTAAGGAATATCTGTTGAATCCTCCAATTCTATCACCTCCAGTGGAAGGAAGACCACTGATCATTTACCTCACAGTCCTAGAGGACTCGATGGGATGTGTACTTGGCCAACAAGACGAAACTAAACGGAAAGAGTCTGCCATTTACTATCTAAGCAAGAAATTCACCGACTGCGAGACTCGGTACACAATGCTTGAGAAAACTTGTTGCGCTTTGGCTTGGGCAGCCAAACGTCTTCGCCAGTACATGATTCGTCATACTACTCGGTTGGTCTCCGAAATGGATCCAATCAAGTACGTTTTCGAAAAACCTGCTCTCACGGGAAGGATTGCCCGTTGGCAGATGTTACTATCAGAATATGACATAGAGTACCACGCTCAGAAAGCCGTTAAGGGAAGTATTTTAGCCGATCATTTGGCTCATCAACCGATTGACGATCAAGAATCAATCGGGTTTGACTTCCCAGACGAAGATGTCATGTATCTAAAAATGAAAGATTGCGATGAACCACTACCCAGTGAAGGGCCAGAACCAGGTTCCCAGTGGGGACTTATCTTTGACTGAGCAGTCAATCATTATGGAAACGGAATTGGGGCAATCATTGTTACCCCTCAGGGTTCCCACATTCCTTTCACTGCCAGACTTACGTTCAAGTGTACGAACAACGAGGCCGAATACGAAGCATGTATCATGGGTCTCGAAGAAGCGATTGATTTAAGGATAAAAAACTTGGACGTATACGGCGACTCAGCCCTAGTGATCAATCAGATAAAAGGAGATTGGAACACATACCAATCAGGATTGATTCCTTACAAAGACTATGCAAGGAGGTTGTTGCCCTTCTTCAACAGAGTCGACTTTCATCACATCCCTCGTGATGAGAATCACATGGCTGATGCATTAGCCACTCTCTCTTCCATGATTAGTGTAGGTCGATGGAATGACATACCTAAGATCGACATAATGCGCCTTGAACGGCCCGCTTACATCTTCGCGATTGAAGCAGTCATAGACGACAGACCTTGGTATCACGATATCAAATGCTTCCTTCAGAAACAAGAGTACCCATCTGGGGCACTCAGAAAAGATAGAAAGACCCTCAGAAGATTGGCTGGAAACTTCTTCCTGAGCGGTGAAACTCTTTATAAGAGAAATTTTGACATAGTCTTGCTCCGATGCGTCGACAGACCAGAAGCAGACGTGCTCATGAAAGAAATTCATGAAGGATCCTTTGGCACTCATGCCAACGGACACACAATGGCGAGAAAAATCCTAAGAGCAGGGTACTATTGGTTGACAATGGAATCCGACTGCTACAAGTACATGAGGAGGTGTCACAAGTGTCAAATATACTCCGACAAAATTCATGTACCGCCATCACATCTCAAAGTTCTTTCTTCCCCGTGGCCTTTTTCCATATGGGGAATCGACATGATTGGCATGATTGAGCCCAAGGCTTCAAACGGACATCGATTCATCCTGGTAGCCATTGACTATTTCACCAAGTGGGTCGAAGCAGCGTCATTCGCCAACGTAACCCGACAAGTAGTGGTCCGATTTATCAAAAATAATATCATCTGCCGTTATGGTGTTCCAAGCGAGATCATTACTGATAATGGATCTAACTTGAACAATAAGATGATGAAAGAGTTGTGTGCAGAGTTCAAGATCGAACACCATAACTCATCTCCCTACCGACCCAAGATGAACGGAGCGGTAGAAGCGGCTAACAAGAACATCAAGAAGATCGTTCAAAAGATGGTTGTAACCTATAAAGATTGGCACGAAATGCTACCCTTTGCTCTTCATGGTTATCGCACATCTGTCCGTACTTCAACAGGGGCAACCCCTTTCTCTCTAGTATATGGCATGGAAGCAGTGCTCCCCATAGAAATAGAGATCCCATCAATCCGGGTATTGATGGAAGCGAAGCTCACCGAAGCTGAATGGTGTCAAAGTCGACACGACGATCTGAACCTGATCGAAGAAAAGTGAATCACGGCACTATGCCACGGTCAGTTGTATCAACAGAGAATGAAGAGGGCGTTCGACAAAAGGGTCCGACCTCGTGTCTTCAGGAAAGGAGACCTTGTGCTCAAGAAGATACAATCATTTCTCACTGATTCTCGGGGCAAATGGACCCCGAATTATGATGGTCCCTATGTGGTCACGAAAGCTTTCTCAGGCGGCGCCTTGAGACTTGCAACCATGGACGGAGAAGAATTTGCCTACCCCACGAATGTTGATGTAGTCAAGAAATACTTCACCTAAAACTAAAAAAAAAAAACGTCTCGGTGGATTGAAAACCCGAAAGGGCGGTCCAGGCAAAAGTCAGAGACATGAAAAAAAAGAATCATCCCGATGGATTGGAAATCTCATAGTACAATCCAGGCAAAAGTTAGGGATAATGGAAAGTAACTATGTTCAACAGAGGCAAGTCCCTCAGCAGCAGTTGCATCATTTATCGGAGGAAATCTCCAGTTAAAGGTCATCTTCGACGGAAGCTCAGGATGTCCCGAATTCAAAGTTGGTGGAAGGATAATGGTCGTTATGTTTCAACGTAGCCCTTTTCCCTGTAAATTACCGTTTTCAAACTTTGTAAATACTCTTTGGAATCACGCGTTTGGCTGATTTCCATCTTATCAATAAAATTCTAGCCCTTGTGCTTTTGTTTGTAATTCTTTACTTGTTTTAGCTTTACAGAACGACGTTGTTTAAACTTAATCAGCGATTCTTGAAATAAAACAAAAATGAATTTACTTGTTAAAACTTTTTCTGCTTTTAAAATAAAGATGGCAATTTCTTTTGACTGTTGAACATCAGAAGAACATCGATCGCTTCTCCCGAAGTAAGCGAACTTCAAAGTGCGGAATCAAAGTACTCCTTCTAAGTCAGTATGCTTGAATGAAGGGATCAAATGAGTCAGAGACCATGTTTCATCTGACATCCTCGGCCGAGTTCTCATCTCCTAAGCCCGATCAATATAGCTCCCAACGGGACTATCTCTCCTAAGCAAGGTGGAATTGCTATTTTGAATCAACGGTACTTCTTCGCCCCGCGATGGCCGAGTATCCAATTGTGTTCATCCATTAGTCTGTATGTCGCGTCAGTTTTATCAGCATATACATACGTACTTCATGCATTTTTTATTTGCATTTACATTTCATATTGCATCACTATCACTCTAGTCGGTCTTGTCCCCTAGTGGTAGAAGTCCTCTCAATCGAGTTGTCAGTTCTTGCCTCGTCAGGAAATACTGTGTCTGAACAACCTCGCTTCCAATTTAATTCTGGAAAGAAGTTGGTCCTTGACCACTTTGATAACTTGAACCTCTGAAAAGCCAGAGAAAACTTTCAATAAACATCACTCTTTGCCATTGAAGATGATATCCTTGTTTTCCCGGATTAAGGAAAATCCACAGAGAAAGCCTCGTGATCAGAGATTCGGCAGCACGCCAGTTTTGCTCCGAAAAACCACTGATGAGAAGGTCATTGGCACCTCAAAATTGGATCCCATCATATAGCATTTCTCCGGGAAGATCCCGAGAAAAGTATGATGTAACCCCAAACGAAAACAGTCTCTCAAGAGACTCGCTTTCCCCGGATAGAGTCAACAAATGGCATCTCCAACAGAGAAGTTTGTACACCTCTACAATTCAGACGACTGGGTTCCCCAGCGAGTCTGACATCAAAGTTTTTCCACTCAAATGGCATCTCCCCAGGAAAATTCGGCGAGAAGTTTGAGGAAAGCCGCTATGAACAGCGTCCCTTGTCAGTAAAGTTTATTGACAAAAGAAACTAAGACCAGTTCCTTGGTAGGAAACCAGGATCGAGGGGAAGTTTAAATAAGAAACTGAGACCAGTTCCTTGGTAGGAAACCAGGATCGAGGGGAAGTTTAAATCAGAAACTAAGACCAGTTCCTTGGTAGGAAACCAGGAACGAGGGGAAGTTTATTTCAAAAGAGACTGAGACCAGTTCCTTGGTAGGAAACTAGGATCGAGGGGAAGTTTACCTTTTCTAAGTATCATCGCTTAGCTAAAGAAGATGAATGCGTAAGCTACCATTCATAACCACCATCAAAATTTTGGGTATTCCGATATTTAATCCTCTTGCACCCCGAATGCCTGAATCCCTTCGTCATTCACACCTTCGGGTCCAAGAAGATTAAATAGGGGCATCTGTAATACCCCAAATTTTGACCACTTAGATTTCCCATCATTGTGAAAATCATCATCACAATATGGATGTACCTTTATGCTTCATCAGTCTCCCCAAAGATGGGTGAGCATTGACTACAATCAAAATTAGGGTTTCAAGCCCTCTCTGAGTGCTTAGACAAAGGATCAATCAAGAAATGACATGATCTTCAACTTGTCTAACCTCTCAAACATACACAATGGATCAAAAAGGACTCCCACTTCAAGGATTAAGCACAAGGCTGCTCCCTTCTAGGTGGATCAAGTCTCAAGATCGACAGTGTCACCAAATTAGGGTTTTGGTCGACCAGGGCCTCCAGATGGAAATTTTCATCTGGGCACAAGGCAATGATCCAAAACATAACCTAATATACTTCATGGAACCTCATGAACCCATGCATCAAGTCAATTTTGCCTCAGGGGATGCATTCATCAAAAATCAGGAATTAGGGTTTCTTGACCTAATTCACCCCTAAGTTGACTTTTGGGACAAACCATGAGCCAAGACCTCAAGAGATGATTTGAGGGTCTCTAATATGCCATATTGATCCATTTGGGACAATGGATTGATCTAATAAGTTTGAGCAACAAGTCTCAATTTCATCTGCACCACAATTAGGGTTTTAAGGGAAAAGTCAACTGTAACTTTGACTTTTGACCAGGAGATGCTCCCAAACCCTAATACATGATTGAATATACCCTATGACACCTATGGAACATGTCCATCAAGTTTGATTTAGGTCAAGGACATGATTTCCTGAAGAATTGCACAGTTTGGAATTCATCTGATAACAAGTCAACTGTGCACAAAAGTCAACTTTGACTTTTTGAGATTTTTCACCAAAATGGATTTTTAACCCTAAAATGATGTTAATGTATGATTTGAATCATCATTCATCAAGAAAAATCAAGAAAAGTGTGATAACTTGTAAAAGGGGTAACCATAAAACTTAGAAAATTTTCTAAGTTAAAAATAAAGTGGCAAAGGTACCAACTTTGGAGGACCATAACTCCTAAACCACAAGGCCATTTTTTCTCATCCAAAGATGGATTTGTAGCCCTCATTATCACCTACAAAAAGTTCAACTACAAGTCATTCCAATTCATTAAGGATTTTGAGTTATGGAGTGATCAAAGTGGCTGAAAAGTGAAAATGTCACTTTTTCCAACACTTAGTGAAATTTTCACTAAGTCAGATTCTGCCTCACTTTTTGCCAAATGTAGGGGGATTTTTCACTTGGAATCAAAAGAGATCAAAATCAAACTTGTTCAAACAGTTGTTGTATCATGTAAGAGCTTTCCAAAATGGCCAAGAACATTGCCAAATTCAACCTACACCATGAGATACAACATTGCCAAGTTGCCTTGCTGAAATCTGTCAAGGCAAGGCAGAATTTGCAATTTTGGTCGATTTGCCAAAATCAGCCAAATTCAATTGCTCCAATCCACTTGGACACCTCAGAGGATTGAATCTAAAGGGGACAATCACTGAGCCAAGCCTCCAAAGTCCACGGAACAAGAAATAGCATGTTGAACCTAGAATGGCCAAAATAGGGACAAGACTTCAAATTTGGAATGAGGCATTCAATGGAACCATCAAGGTGGCATGGACTGAGCCATTCTCATCTGAAATCAGTCAAGACTTATCCAAGACCAAGGGGACCAAAGCTCTGTGCCCTAACCTCTAGTCAATGGCTAGAGGAGACTTGGATTTTCATTTGCCAACATTGGCCAAACCTACTTACCAGCTGCCATGCACTATTCCTTGCAAAACAAACTTACTCTACTATAAATAGAGCTCAATTGTGGTCAGTTTAAGTACACCAAAGCCATCTAACAGATGCTTTCCTCAAAATCTCTTTCTCTTGGCAAAAATGCCTTTCTTAGCAAGGTAGCTATCGGGTTTTGAGTTTGAGAGCAATTCTGCACAAACCAATCACTCACACACCTCACATACATCACATATGAGCTGATAAAAAACTCACATAACTTTTGAAACATCAATTTCATGAAATCACCAGCTGGTTGCTCAAATTTTCAAACAAGTTGCAGCTGAGGTACCACGAAGTGATCCAGCCAATTTCAATCAAGTTCAAACATTCAAACACACTCCATAGGATGTAGGGAAGCTGTTCAGATCATCACAACTCATTTGTAACACCTCCAACACAAATCACGATCACCAGCTGCAAGTGGTCAATACTTAATTTTTGAAGCATTAATCCAAGATCACAATTTGTTTTCCATGTGTTAAACAATTTTTTATCACTTTAATTGAATTTTTATTCAATTAAATACCTTTTGAAAACAAATTAGGGTTTTGGATTAATTCAACCCTCATAAATCATTTTAAAACACTTTGGACCTCTAATAGAGTGTAAGACCCAACCCTTTGTAAATACAACCTATTTTTGGGCCTCACTTATTGTATAAGTCCCGTTGTATTTCAAAAAAAAGTTCGACGCGATCATCATCCATTGAAAAACAAAACCTTGGGCCTACCCTCGAGTAGTAAGACCCATTTCTTTCAAAACACTTTGGGCCTCTATTAGAGTGTAAGACCCAATCCCCCTTTTAACCAAAACATTTTGGGCCTCACTTATTGTATAAGTCCCTCTGCGTTAAAAGAAAACCTCGGCGCGATCGCCATTTTTAAACGAAAAAATCATTTGGGCCTACCCTCGTGTTATAAGCCCCACTCTTTTCTTTAAACCTTTTTGGGCCTCTTGAGAGAGTGTAAGACCCATCCCTTTGTACAGAAAACCTTTTTGGGCCCCAGTCACTTGTATAAGTCCCTCTGTACAAATTCAAACAGCGCACTCACTGATAAAACCCTGGGCCTCTCCTCGAGCTGTAAGCCCCAAATCTTTCTTTTTCAAAGCACTTTCTCCTTTGATTTTGAGTATACTGTTGTTTTCGATCTTTCTTTGTTGAACAACTAACCAAACAGCATGGAAGCACTCCAACCGAGTAAATGGTTATCGCTTTCGTTTACTGCTTTCATATTATAAACTGTATTGTGGGGCTGCTCACTGTAAGTCTCCTTTCATAAACTCATATCTACTGTGTAATAATAGTATAGATATTTCGAGTTTCCCCGGCAACTACGTCTAGAACTAGGGGACGCCGTTTCACTTATTCGTAGAAATAGACGCCTAGATCCCCAATAGGAGCACCAGATACAGTCTTCTCTTCGGCTGTCCTCCTTAGGAATCGTCAAGAAACTCTACTCCCCAAGATGAATGTATTCTCCGTGAATGGCATCTTTGAGTTTCTTCCAAATTCTCGAACTTTCCTGACTTGATTTATTCCTTGTGGATAGCTTGCCTTGAATGTCTCGGGGTTTGGGTACCCACTACGGTCATAATCTTGGACCTTAACTAAGGAACCCTCTTTTAAAGCTAAAGTCGCTGGATAGTAAACCTCGCACGTTTACCAGTGGTTTTCATCTTTAAAAGAGTTATCTCTCCTAATGGAAAGGAGATGATAGACCCACGGGCTTCTTAAAAGCATCGGCCTCCTCTTGGGCATTATTCAAGGACCCTACGGCTTCTTAGAAGTATTCACAGCCTCCTCTTAGGCTTCGTATAATGACCTCTTCCTCCGGGAATGATAGCCTCCTCTTGGGCTTCGTACAAGGGCCCGGCGGCTTCTTAAAAGTTTCCAGCCTCCTCTTGGGCTTCGTACAAATTGTCCCGACGACCTCCTAGAGGTATAGGAACAGAACCTAGTCATCCTCATAGAACAGTCCTTTCATAGAGTCTACTACTGTTTCTCACAGCATAGTACAAAAGATAAAACTCTAGACACGGACAGTCTAACTTCCTTGAGTCTCGAAGACATTCTCAAGCACCCTTCGTTAAATAGGAAGGAAACCCGCAGACTCGGACAGTCTCAATACCCTTTGGATTTCCTGTTTCCTCAAAGAGAAGGAAATATCCCTGATCCTCAAATCAAACCCCTGGGTACAGTGTTACTCATATAAGAACTGATTTTCTCTTTTAAAATCAGTATATTGGATCTGTCACTCAACTGAAACAGTTACAATAGCCTCCATCTCGGGCTTCGTACGAGATACCAAAATTCTCCCCAGTGGAGTCAAAACAACCTTTTCGCCTCTCTCTCGGGCTTTGTACGAGATACAAAAAACACTCTCTTACTGAGTATAAAAGATTCTCCAACTGAGTCAACTCTTTGCTAGCCTCCTCTTAGGCTTTGTATAACGATATGCCCCACTGGGTCGAACCCTTTTAGCCTCTTTCTCGGGCTTTGTACGAGACACAAAATAGCCTCCTCTTAGGCTTTGTATAATGATTTTCCTAGCGGAAATTAGCCTCCTCTTAGGCTTCGTATAAGAAAACCACTGGTTGATCCAATTAACCTTTTAGCATCAAAGCTGTGCCTCGTTCACAGTATACAAACATCAACAACTCCTTCCCCTTCATCTAATCGCTGTAAGCGGCAAGCCTCTGGATCATCTACATCCATGCCACTGTCCCTCTTTTAGCATGAGAAATTCCTAAGGAAAGATGGCATTGCTCTACACTGAGTTAAAGTCTTCTCCTTCAGGTTAAAACCCTTTCTTCGGAAATTATGGCATTGCTCGGATCCGCGTATCCCAGTTAAAGTAATTCTCCTTCTCCCTTCTTTAGAGATGACAAATTCTCTCTAAAGTCGAGGTCTTTCAGCTTCACGTCTTGGGCTTTGAACAATACACAAATAGACCTTTCAGCTTCACATCTTGGGCTTTGAACAAGATACAAATCACATTTTGCTTCACGTCTTGGGCTTTGAACAAGACACCAAAAACCATTTCCTCCCATAGAATAGGAGGAACTACGAACGCTCTGATTTTCCTGTTTCGGTAAACGGGAATACGTAGGCATAAGATCGAAAGAAAAGATCTTAGCGAGCGAAATCAACAAAAAACCCAAATCCCATATCTCCATCAATCAAAAGCAGTATTTCAAAAGCATCAGTCCTAACATCCTAATCTTTGTTCCCCGCTAGAAATTCCTAGAAAGAAAGAAAACAGTATTGGCGAAAATACAAATAACCAGTACAAAGGCCCCCCCACATTGATAGCATCCGTAACCTAACAGACCGCTGTTTAAATTCAGTATGCAAAGCAGGGTTAATTGGAGACATCTATTTCCCTTCCTTATTCAGCTCACAATAGGATAAAAAATGAATCGACCTGTAGTTAAGCTCAAACCGCAGAGAGCGACCAGCGCTTAAGAACCGCGTCCAAAATCGCTCGCTACACACGTCACAAGCAAGATTGTTGGTATTGGTGAAGTGATTATGATCACAGAGAATGGAAATAAGCTTGTGTTGGTGGAAGTAAGACATGTACCAGAAATGCGTCTAAACCTTATATAAGCAGGAAAGTTGGATGACCTAGGGATGATAAACCAGTTCGGAGATGGTAGATGGAAGCTTAGCAAAGGGAGCATAACACTTGCTCGTGGCAAAAAGGAAAGCTCCCTGTACATCATGCAGGGAAAGATAAACAAGGGAGAGACTAATGTTTCTCAAGACGCAACCAAAGAATTGTGGCATAAATGACTTGGCCACATGAGCGATAAAGGCTTAGAGATTATTTCTAAAGATCATCTTTCAAATATCAAGGGACAACCACTTGAATCATGTGAAGACTGTCTAGCAGGCAAACAACACAGAGTATCTTTTCAAAGATCAGTTGATGCAAGAAGGCGAAAGAAAATCCTTGATCTTGTTCACTCAAATGTATGCTCCACATCTGAAAGGTCTCTTGGTGGCGCACAATACTTTGTTACCTTCATTGACGATCACTCTAGAAAGGTGTGGGTATATCCATTGAAGAAGAAAAATCAAGTTCTACAAGCTTTCAATGAGTTTCACGCCTCTGTAGAACGAGTATCTGGAAGAAAGTTGAAATGCTTAAGAAGTGACAATGGAGGTGAATACCTAGGTCCATTTGAAGCATATTGTAAAGCTCATGGGATAAGACATGAGAGGACACCTCCGAAGACTCCCCAAATGAATGGAGTAGCTGAAAGAATGAACATAACGATTGCAGAGAAAGTCAGAAGCATGCTTTCTCATGCAAAACTTCCCAAATCATTTTGGGGTGAAGCAGTGAGAACTGCCATTGATTTGATAAACTTGTCTCCTTCAAGACCGTTAAATGGAGAGATACCGGATGAAGTATGGTTTGAAAAGAAAGCCTCTTACGGTCAATTGAGAGTATTCAGGTGTAAGGCATTTGTCCATATTCCTAAAGATGAAAGAGCAAAACTCGATGCTAAGACGAAGGAGTGCATATACCTTGGTTCTCCAAGAGATAAACTTGACTTTAGACTATGGGATCCTGCAAACAAGAAGATTGTTCGAAGCAGAGATGTGGTATTTTATGAAGATCAAACAATCCATGATATTCAATCTAAGAAGTCAAAGACCATTGTGGTACAAAACTCAGGGGAGAGATTCCTCAATGAGATATTGAACCTGATCAGGCAGTAGAACCCAAACATACGGAGGAACCTGACCAGATAGAACAAGGTCAGGAAATACAGGGAGAGCAAATAATAGATGTTGATCAGAGGGATCAAGAACCTCAAGAGAGAAGATCTATGCGAGTAAGACAACCATCAAAAAGATATTCCCCAAATGAGTATGTCACTCTCACTGATGAAGGAGAACCTCAAAGCTTCATGGAAGCCATTGAGACATATGACAAGGACAAATGGATGCAAGCCATGCAAGAAGAACTACAGTCACTGAAGGAGAACCATGCGTATGACTTGGTAAATTACCAAAGGGAAGAAGGGCTTTGAAAAACAAGTGGGTGTTCAAACTCAAGTCTGAAGAGAACAACCCAAACCCCAAATACAAAGCAAGAATTGTCGTGAAGGGGTGCCATCAGAAGAAAGGCATAGACTTTGAAGAGATATTCTCACCAGTAGTAAAGATGACATCCATAAGAGTAATCCTTGGTCTAGCTGTAACGCTAGACTTAGAGATAGATCAACTTGATGTTAAAACAACATTCTTACATGGAGACTTAGAAGAGTATATCAAGAAAATCCTTGGGAGGTTCAACATGCATAATGCTAAACCAGTGCATGTCCCACTACCTGGTCATCTAAAACTCAGTAAGACACAATGTCTAAGCAATGAAGAAGAAAAAGAAGAAATGAGCAAAGTGTCCTATTCTTCAGCTGTGGGTAGCCTTATGTATGCAATGGTTTGCACAAGACCTGACATTGCTTATGCTGTAGGAGTGGTGAGTAGATTCCTGTCGAATCCAGGAAAAGAGCATTGAAATGTTATGAAATGGATACTGAGGCATCTAAGAGGAAATGCCAAACAGTGTTTGTGCTTTGGCAATGAAAAGCAATTACTCATTGGATATGTAGATGCAGATATGGCAGGGGATGTAGATTCAAGAAAATCTATTTCCGGGTATTTGATTACTTTTGCGGGGGGAGCTGTCTCATGGCAATCACGATTACAAAAGTGAATTGCTTTGAGTACCACAGAAGCTGAATACATCGCAATCACTGAAGGTTGTAAGGAGATCATGTGGATGAAGAAGTTCATGCAAGAGTTAGGCCAGAATCAAGAAATTTATGTTCTCTATTGCGACAATCAGAGCACAATCCATCTCAGCAAGAACTCGACATACCATTCAAGGTCAAAACACATTGACGTAAGGTATCACTGGATTCATGATGTGTTGGAGAGTAAATTGTTGAAAGTAGAGAAAGTTCACACCAATGAGAATGGGGCAGACATAATGACAAACCTCTTCCAAAAGAGAAGATAGAGTTTTGCAAACAAGTTGCTGGATTAGCAGCAACTCCAAACTAATCAAGATCATTCCCCTATGGCTGGAGGGCGAGAAATGTGGGGTCCAGCCATTTCACATAGCCAACATTCATTTGGCAAAATTGGAGGTTGATTATGGTGAAGAGTATAATAGTGCAAAGGACACTTGGTGTTTTGCATGAAAGACAAAGAACAAGTGTCTTCATGTATGTAAGACCCTTTTGGCTTACTTCTCCTATAAATAGGACCAAGAGCAAGCATTCAAATCACACAACCACAAGAGAAACAAGAAGCAAGAGAAATAGAGCTTTGCTCAAGAGAGAAAATTGTTTCTGAGAGTTTTTTCTTGTGAGAGATATAGTGAGCTAATTTGTGAGAGCGTTTCTTACAAATTGAGAAATACTTTGTAGAGAATTCCATCTAAGGGTGAAGTTGTTGTATTCCCATTATCCTTATAGTGGGTGTTTAAGAGGCCTAAGGGTCCCGTGATTTTTCCCTTTCTCGCATTGAAAAGGTTTTCCATGCTACAATCTTTGTGTCATTTTGCTTATTTTTCACGTTTCTGCTGGTGCCTATTTTTGAGTTCACGGAGGAGGGAAATTATGGCAGTCTTTTTCTAACAACTTTCTGTCAATGGGTGCTACAATTAAGATTGGCAAGCTTATGTAATTCATCCACTGCTTCATGCTTTGCTCTAACTTCTTTCTCAGACAAGTTTGCTGACTCGTTTTTCTCTTCCAACTTGCTTAGAGCATCTTTAGCCTTCTTTATTTTTTCTCCAACGCTCTAACAATGCAAAATATACCATTCATTTTCTAACACTCATCATTCTAAACAATTTTGTCTGATGGACATCTAAGTTTTTCTAAAACTCTCGATGACTTGATCCAATTGGACACACCCCTTAATCCCAAAGACTTGAAAGGCTTAACCACCGATCTCATCAAGTCCTATTTCGACAAAGGCTCAATCGAAGAAGCACGCTCACTGTTCGACGAAATGCCCCAGAGAGATGTTATTGCCTGGACGGCCATGATCACTGGCAACACTTCCTGCAATCGCCACAAATGTGCGTGGAATGTGTTTTCTAATATGCTCAGGGATGGAGTGAAGCCCAATGCTTTCACTGTTTCTGCTGTTTTGAAGGCTTGTAAAAGTTTGAAAGCTCTTTTGTGTGGTGAATTAGTTCATGGGTTGGCTATCAAGATTGGTACTCAAGGGTCGTCTATATATGTTGATAATGCACTCATGGATATGTATGCCACTTGCTGTGATAATATGGAGAATGCTAGATTGGTTTTTGAGGATATCGTAACCAAAAATGCTGTCTCTTGGACTACTTTGATCACTGGGTATACTCATAGACGTGATTCCTTTGGTGGTCTTCGAGTTTTTCGCCAAATGTTTATGGTAAAATTCTGTTTTTATATCCTATTTCCTTGTTATAGATCATTGCTTTTTTGAGTGAGTGATGAAAGAGTGAAAGTAAAGTAATCATTGATATCATATGAGTTGGAAACCTGTTTAACATAGATTTTTTTGTTGTTGTGGCAAACAGGAGAGAGGAGAACTGAGTCCCTTTAGCTTTTCAATTGCAGTTAGTGCCTGTGCGTCGATTGGCTCAAGTAATTTGGGTAAGCAGGTACATGCTGCAGTGATTAATCATGGATTTGAGTCGAATCTTCCTGTCATGAATTCTATACTTGACATGTATTGCAGGTGCCGTTGCGCATCTAAGGCAAAACAAGTATTCCGTGAAATGACTCAGAAAGATACGATCACGTGGAATACTTTGATAGCTGGATTTCAAACACTGGATTCTAAAGAGTCTCTCTGCATATTTTCACAAATGGTGTCAGAAGGTGTTAGTCCGAATTGCTTCACGTTTACTAGTGTTATAGCTGCATGTGCAAACTTAGCAATTCTGTATTGCGGGCAACAGCTTCATGGTGGAATCATTCATAAAGGCCTCGATAACAACTTGGAATTATCCAATGCGCTTATAGATATGTATGCCAAGTGTGGAAATGTAGATGATTCACATAAAATATTTAGAGGAATGCTGCATACAAATTTGGTCTCATGGACTTCCATGATGATTGGATATGGTGCTCACGGACATGGAAATGAGGCTGTTGAGTTATTCAATGAGATGGTTAGATCAGGTATTAAACCTGATAAGATAGTGTTCATGGCAGTTCTGAGTGCTTGTAGCCACGCCGGATTAGTGGATGAAGGGCTTAGATATTTTAAACTAATGACCGGCTATTATAATGTTGCGCCAGATCAAGAGATATATGCGTGTGTGGTGGATTTACTTGGTCGTGCAGGAAGGGTAAAAGACGCGTATGAACTAATAGAGAATATGCCATTTATGCCAGATGAATCCATATGGGTAGCCTTTCTTGGAGCTTGTAAAAAACACAAACAACCAAGTATGGGAAAATTAGCAGCTTCGAAGGTTTTGGATATGAAACCAAATAAGGCGGGAACTTATGTGTTGTTATCGAGTATTTATGCTGCTGAAGGTAACTGGGCTGATTTTGCCAGTTTGAGGAAGCTTATGAGAAGTACTATAAGTAAGAAAGAGGTGGGGAGGAGCTGGATTGAATTGAAAAACGAGGTTTACAGTTTTGCTGTTGGAGATAGATTTGTTTCTTCGAATGAGGAGGTGTGTGATGTTCTGGAATTGTTGGTTAAACATATGAAATAAGTAGGATATGTACTTGATTTAGATTGCTCTGTACATGACTTGGAAGATGAGACTTGAATATTTAGATGCTGAAAATATCATCTTATTATTGAATGCTTCATAAGCCAATACAATTTATTATACAAGCATTAATTACTATAGAACATGATATTTCAAACATGTACAAGCCTCCTGTTAATAAACCAATACAAAAGCGTTGATATATAGTACTCCCTTTAGTCCTCCCATTTCTTTTTATAATTGACCAGATATATTGATTATTCAATAAATATAAAGTTGTCTTTTATAAATATGACCGAAGAGAATATTACATGTTATTTATTCATGTATATGATTTAGAAGATGAAAGGGGGGATTGACCCATCAATACAAATTCAACACACCAATGCAGGATAGGATGAGATGTCCAATTGAATATTGTTCAACATGCCAAGTCAATTAGAAGTTGATTTAGTATTTATCTATGTATCGTCTATTTATCTATGTCTTTTAACTAAACTTGAGTTTTTCATTGAATTACATTGTTTCTATCTATGTCAATTGAATAGTGTTGAAAAAATTACATTGTTTCTAACTTTATTGACTGTATATCCAGCAAAGCTTTAGTTTAAGTATTTTCAATTGTTCGATCCTCTTTCCTTTGTTACCCTTTGCTTTTATAACATAACTTTTCTTTTCTCCCTCCTGGCGGTTACGACCGTTACTATATTTATGCTAGTTAATGTCGTTTTCCTTCCATTAGAGCGAAACGACCATTAACTAATATTCTCTTGTTTGAGCCTAACGGTCACAAGAGCCATTAACGTTGTTGTTTTCATGTAAGTCAAACTTATCAAAGTAGTTATTTATGCTCGTGGATGTGCTATTGATTCTGGGTATGTATCACACCCTTAAATTAAGTCGACCACGAAATTGGACGAGCTTATTTAGGGAGTATGATTCATTGAAGCCAAATTGATATTCACCTTTAGTTTAAGGCGATCACATGTCTAATGAGCTCTCCACTCATCAAAATGGCGAGCTATAGTGGTTCTTGCTTAACCTCGACCTTTTCCTTTTGAGTCTTCTCTAAGCTCTGTACGTGGAGTACATAGAATAGTTGATGCATAGTGGATCCTAAGTCGATATAGATATATAGATAAACAATCTCCTAAGCACGCGACATGTAGGGTGAAGTGGTTTAACTTAGAAGAAAGTCGGGCAGACAGAGCTCCGTAGACATACTGGTACATAACCCCCCAAGCACAAGACATGTATAGGCGAAATGCTTTGACTTAGAAAGAAATCAGACAGGCAAAGGTAGGTATAGACATCCTGATAGACAATTCCCCAAGCACAAGGCGTGTAGGGGAAAAATACTTTCTCATTTTCTTTTAACCATTTTTAATCCTTATTGTGCTATTCTTTTAGGATATTGTGAATATTATATCTTCCACCTTAAACTAGCTTAATGATTACGACCATTGGCAACTTACAACCTATACGACTAGGGTTTCACGCTTTAGTACTAGTTGCTTTTAATGAAATATCAGAGTTGGTCGGCCATATCTTTCTCCATAACCTTTATTTATAAAATGTTAGTTTTTCTTTTTTCTTTTCGTGACTCTGATTTGCCTCCTCTAAACTTAGTGAAGATAGAACGTTTGTCATCTCATTTTCTCCCATTGCGCTATAGTATTTTTTTTTCTTTTTATCATCTTGTCTTTCCCATTTTATTTATCTAGGCATGGTATTTTTTTTTGGAGAAAATGGTTGAACTTGAAAGAAATTTTGAGAGGTGTGAGTCATGAATGATCGACTAGTGGAAGAGATTGATCTTGAGGTTAGTCAGATGAAGATCCTGATAAACTTGAGAACCCAATTTTTTTGAAGGAGGTGACCACTAAGGATTTAGAGCTAGTGGCGATCATGACACGTGGCATGGATGTTCAAAATGATGATTTCTACGAAATTGCCCACGACAATTAGGGTCTTTTGATGTAATTTTCAGTTTACTCCCTTTTGTTTTAATTGGTCTAAACACTTTTTGTATCTATTTCCATTTTGAGTTGTTTTGAATAAAATTTTAGTTTACTCCTTTTTGTTTGAGATAGTTTCTTTTGCCAATCAATATTTACTAGCGTTTTTGTTTATTTGTAGTAACAATAGAGTCGAACCTAACCTCGTGTAGGTGATATGTCCATATTATTAATATTTCGGATGGAGTATCTCATAGGTCCAATGATATTTTAGAGGGTTTCAATATAATACATTGAAGAAAGTAACCTGTAAATGCAAGAATGTCCTAGATGATTATAACATAATATCTTAGATGAGAATAATCCATATTTGCAAGAATACTCGAAGAGTTTCGACATGGTAGTCCGTAAGCGCAATAATACCTAAAAGTGTTCTAGTATAATAACCTCGAAGAGAGTAATCCATAAGCACCCTCTAACCTTAAAACAATGGTCAAATTTCTTAAAAACAAAATCCATCTCATTGAATCATATTATACCTATGAAAAATATATGTAAACTTAGAACCATGATTAAAACAAATGTTAGCGAACCTCAAGATTAAAAGAAACACAAAAATTATGAGCCAAGAAATTGGGATTATTTGAGTGGAAAAAAAATGTACATCCCATCGTAGCTATGGATTTGAAAATGAAATTAGCCGAACATAATAAACTCGTTCTAATTCCCGCCAAACAAATTAATAATTCATTTTTATAAATAATAAAAAAGATATAAAATGTAAACACTACTCCATTTCTCATTCTCATTCACTTCACCATTTCTGCAATCACAGCGAAACCCTAACCCGATAATCCATGGCGTCCAATTCCAAAACACGTTCTTCCTCCCCCTCCTCAACCATCTTCAAACCTGGAACCTTAGTTGAAGTCAGCTCCGATGACGACGGATTTCGAGGTTCATGGTTTACCGGCAAGATCGTCCGTCGTCTCGTCGGTGACAAGTTCATGGTCGAGTATGACAACTTAACGGTGGATGAAGAAGGCACAAAGCGCCTTAAAGAATCTATTAGGCTTCGCCAGCTCCGGCCAATTCCCCCCAAGGAGATCACCCGGGACTTCAAATTCGGTGATGAAGTTGACGCGTATCACAACGACGGATGGTGGGAGGGTCACGTCACCGGAATATTAGAGGATGGTAGAAAGGCCGTATATTTCAGAGTCTCGAGGGAGCAGCTGGAGTTCCTGGACGAGGAACTTAGACTCCACCGTGAGTGGGTCAATGGAGGTTGGATTCCGCCATTTCAAGAACAGGTGTGCTTTGATTTCCATTGTTTATTGCGTTTAGGTTGAATTCTGGGGTTGAATTTGTTATTGCATGTGTTATGATGTTAATGTTAATTAACTTATTTTATTTCAATCAAATGTTGTGAGTGGCGATGTTGTTTGTTAATTGTTAATATTATAGGATGATAGTCAAATCAAGAAAACGGTGAGGGTGAAGGCTTCTGAAACTGTGACTGGAGAAAATGCTGATTTTAAGTTTAAGGAAGGGGCATTGGTTGAGGTATGCAGTGACGAAGATGGTTTCAAAGGGGCTTGGTTTTGTGCAACCCTTGTTGAGCCTAAGGCAGGAGGGAAGTTTGTTGTCGAGTATGAGAGCCTGCTCGATGACGATTCAAAGCTTTTGAGAGAGGAAATCAGTGTGTTACAAATTAGGCCTCGGCCACCAAAAATTGATGATGTTGATCAGTTTAAGTTTCTTGATGAAGTTGATGCATATTACAATGATGGTTGGTGGGTTGGGGTTGTTTCTAAAGTTCTCGGGGATTCCAAATATATTGTTTATTTCAGGAACTCCAACGAAGAACTGGAGTTTGAACATTCCCAGTTGAGGCTACATCAGGACTGGGTGGATAACAAATGGTTAATGGCTTCTAAGGTATGACTGCATGTTTGTTCTTTTTGTTTAACAGTAATCTTGAGTTAATTTGCATATCATTATACTATCAAAATAATTTGTTGCCTTGTGAGATTTGACTTTTGTTGCTGTGTCACTAGACGATTTTAAAGAGGAATTCTAGTCTTCCTTTAGATTAGTTGAAGCATGTGTTTGCTGCAAAAAAATCTTATTTAAACTGGCTCAATCTTTTGGTGTGTTGGATTTCATCCTTGATGGAATCCGAATTAAAAGCATGATGTTTTGAAACTTGTGGCTTGGCATTATGAGGATGAGGCATCCAGTAGATGTTTTTAAATTGATCGCTTCTCAGGAAAATAGTTTACATTTAATAGCACGATAAGATGATTATTGACTCAAACTCAACTCGGTGATTATTAGGAGGTATGTCTGCCTCTTTTGTCACTTGCTTTTATGGTCTAGATGTCTAGAATCTGGATTATCAATGTTTATCTCTGACAGTACTTAACCAAACTTGCTCTGCATTTCTTATGGGTTGGCTTTAAATTGTGCATTCCCTTCGGAGAATGATATTGTAGGTTGAGATGGGTGTATTGAGGGAGTCTACTATTGATAACATAAAATCATGTTTTATATATCATGTATTAGGCTGAAACATATATTATTTACCACGAAATCACTCTTAACGTTTGGATTTATAGTTTTATGTCTGTCTCTAAAACTGTAACTATATCCCCTATCTAGTCTAACCTCATTATCAATACTTTACAGTCTTTCCTTTCTCCATACACATCTACGCCGCCTAAGTAGATATTATATGATGTCCATTACAAGAGTTATCATCCCAAATTCCTCTTTACTAATTCTATCTTTTTTCATGTAAGCACTAATTCAATCATCCTATCTGTTGGCTCTTTACTACTCAATATATAGTTCTTTTTTGTTTTTGTTTTTGTTTTATGCAACATTGCGGGTCTTTTGAAGCTGTGATTGTGTAACTAGTTTTCTTTTAAGCTTAAGAAGAATTTTGATATCATATAGCATTCCTTTATTTCATCTATACTATTTGGATCCTATGATTGACACATGCTTTTATTTCACTTTAACTGTATGATCGGCTCTACAGGTAAGATTTGTTGAACAAAATCTTCTCCAAAATTTAGATTTTCAATTTACATTATTCAATAGGCCTGCATTTGCATAATAATTTGGTTTACTTCTTGGCGGAAATCATTTACTTAGGCTTATTACCATATCACTAACCTTTTATTTATCTTCTCTCTAGACTCTCCAATAATGTTTATATCATCTCATAAAAGTATGCATTATTATATTATACATTGATCGATAGAGTAGTTTGAAAGTATCCGTCTAGCGTGTCAACATGCACAATTTTAGAAAATAACCTGTCTGTCAAAACAATAGTTTGAATAGCCATGTGCAAGATATGGGTCATGTTTAACATCAAAGAAATTTTCTTAATTAATATTGTGGACCAATACTTAATGTTGACTTGATGACAAGCAATGTTTTGAACTTTGATCTGCCTTGCAGTTGTGGCTAGAATGACAAGGTTTGTGAGTCTTAGCAACCACTTTGTTACTGTAAAAATACAGAGCAAATGAGTTATCCTTGCTTCTTCAGCATGCAATAATATATTTTGATTTTACCGTCCTAACCTCAAGCTTTTGGTTTAAACTATTTCAGGCGTTAAAGTTTTGAACGCTGGAAGCTGGAGAAAACACTAGGCTCCATGGAATGATGAAAATAGAAGTTTGTATATTTTCGACTGAGTTCTTACTAGCGAAATTTAACTTTTAGTTGTCATGGATCAAAACTTTGAACTTGCTGTTTTAATGTAATTATGAATATGTTGAATATCATAAAAAGAGCTTTTAACTTGTTTGGTAAGACCATAAAGAGTTTTTAGTTTGTAGCTTTTAGCTTTTCAGCTCATTTTGATTAAAAAATTCTGTTTGGTAATGCATTTTAGCTTTTAGCTTTTAGTTTTTTAACTAGCTTTTAGTTTTTTTTTCAAAAACTATTTGAAGTAGCTTTTGAGCTTGTAGCTTTTAGCTTATGACTTTTTATTCCAATTATACCCTTATTATTTTAACAATATATATATATATATATATATATATATATATATATATATATATATATATATATATATATACATATAATATTTACTATTAAAAAATTGATTTTAAAAGATTGAATTTAGGGAGATTTTGAAGAATGTGATAGAAGATTTTAGATATTATTTTTATTTATTAAATATAAATTATATAATTAATTTAAAAATAGTGTTGATAATTCTTAAATTAGTGAAACATTGGAATAGAATAAATAAAATCAACAAAGATGAAGAAAATTCAGAATATTATCACAGTTTTATTATAAAATATTAGACAATAAACTTATTTTTTGTTATTTTTTTAGATTAATATAACTAAATTCAAAATTACAATGTTATTATTTCACATATTTTATTAAATTTCATTATAAAATTAGGAATTAAGAGTTAATTAGACCAAGAATCAGTGTTTTAAAAACCGGACCGGTCATCAAACCGATGAGGGTACTGGGTCACTGGTTTATCGGTCGAACCACTGGGTCATTGGTCGAACCGCATGACCAAACCGGATTAAACCGGATAACTCGGTTGAATAAACCTGTCATTATAATAGATATAAAATCGGTAAAACCGGTCGAACCGGATAATTCAGTCTCTAAAAAATATAACTAGCAGTTAAATTTTTTGAAAATATCATATCATAAATTCACATGTTCATAATTTAAATTCAAATTTTAAACAGAGTCTAATTGTAAATTTTAAACAGAGTCTAAATTAAACAGAGTTTAATTTAAATTCATAGTTTTAATGTTAATAGAAAATCAGTTTTAATGTTAATAATTAAAACAATACAAATATTAACATTATTCTAAATAATAAATTTTCCAAGTCTATATATATAATAGAAATCAGTTAAGTCTAAAATTATATTATATTTAGTTTTTTAATCCGTGTTCTTAAATTTCTATACAAATATTTGTATGATGGTTTTTCAATCAATATAAATACAAAATAGTAAAAATAATTTTGTGGATATTACGAAACTTAATTTGTGTATCACTTGAATCAAATGAGTAATCACTATTATTCTTGGAGAAAATTCCTATGTATTTGAGTAAAAAAAATTTTTTTAAAAAAATTTAAAAAAAAATTTAAAAAAAAATTAATTTTTTTTTTAAAATAAGCAGTTGAACCGCCGATTTGCGAAAATCGCCGGTTTTTCCGATTCGAAGACATGGCCGATCGAGCAAGTGAACCCGGCCAGGTCCGACTGGCCGGTCCAGTCCGGTTTTTAAAACACTGGAATAAATGGTTATTGTGTTTTTGAATGGGCCACACGCGCTTCTGATATGCACACCCCCATATTCTGGCCCACTAACATTTTAAACATAAGAATTGCAATGTTCATACCCCTCCCTTGCATTTTGTTCATATTTTATTTTCTTTTAATCGGGTTTCATTTTTCTTTATTAAAATTACCTGTAGACCCTTAAAAATTCTACAAATATTCATAAAGGATAGGGTTTTAATTAATTTTCTATAATTTTTAATTCCATTTTTTATTGATTTTAGTAATTGTTTTAAATTTTTGATTCAAAGGTGTACAAGTTGATGTATCTTGCATATTAAGTCTTCAATTTGATTTTTCCCAACTAGTTTTGATCCTGATTTTTGTATGCCTTTAGTCACATGATTATAGGTCATATTGATGATCACTTGGGATTTTTTCCATTATGTTTTGGTTCATTTTGAATGCCTTTTTTGTGACTTGTCATGAATGGTCCGTGCTTTGGAACTTGTCATATGTTTGATATTGTTTGAGCACATTTTGCACATAATCTTGGGCATCTTATTTGGATATAACGAGCTTTTGACTTCATCATATCATGGTTAAAATCTCATAATTTTTCAAGACTTATAACTATTTTTCATGATTATTTCCTTGCATGTCTAATGCTTTGATGTGTGTCTAGAATTAGGGTGAACTTGATGATTGTGTGTGACCTTTCTTAAGCCAATTTCCTTGACATGTTTAGGCACATTCATGAGGGTATTTTGTGCTCCATTGCGATGCTTTGATATTGATTGTTGATCATGATCCATGTGCTTATCTTGAACCCTAAATGCATGCCCGATGCTTGTTCAATGTTTACCTAAGTGATTGGATTTGATGATGCATTTATGCAACCCTTTTGGGGATCTTTTGGGCATTGATTTACACTTGATTTAGCATGAGGTAAAGCCTTTCCATGCCATTTTATAGGTCATTTTGTGTGCCTCTAATTGGTGTTATACTTGCATGAACTTGAACATAATTAAGCATCAAACCTTGACACCTCCACTTAAGCTATTGTGTGCTTCTTTTATCAAATGCTTTTGAGATTTAAATGTGAGATATTATAGGTAATTTGCTTCTAACTAGTATGGTTTGGCACTCACTTGACATGAAATTTTCCTTCTTTTACATGATTGACAATTCACATGCCTTTAAAAGGTGGTTAGGGTTGATTTTGGTTCCCACTTGCAATAATCTTTGAGAATGTGTTGCCATGCCAACTTTGTGACAACTTGAGGTTACTTTTAAACATTAAATTCATGAGTTAATTTCTGGCTTAGGTCATTTACAAGTCAATTTCATGCTTACTTGTTCATTGTGTAATCATAAGTGATTGATGCGTCATAAAAGTGACATCTTTGTGTAGAATTGCCTAATCTTTTGAACATGACTTGGTGTGGATTTCATAACCATTTATTAACATCCTAAACCTCACTTTGCTATGATCATAACATGTGTGCTACTGACCCAACTTGTATGATTGGTTTAACCTCACTCGTGTAGCCTTTTCAGGTGTGTTTTACATGATTTTTTGAGTGACAATTGTTTGTGTGCTAACATGAGCCATAATTTGAATGTTTTTTATCTTTCTTAGGACAATAACATGAATGTGAGATATAGTAGGACATAGCTACTTCCCCATTAGGGTTCTCATCATTTTAGGATCCATTTCATTTTGTTAATTGATTGACATTACTTTTAGGATAGTTTTAGGACATTTGCATGAGCATAGGTGCATAGTTTTGCATATTTCTTTCAACTATCTAATAGTTGAGATTGGTTTGAATTTAATGAATAATTGTATAACTTTACATTGACATCCACTCTTATGAGATTCCTCTTTCATCTCACTTCTTCTTTATTACTTATTTGAATTGTGATTGAATCATCTAATGTTTACTTGTATATGATCACATGTTCCCTTAAGGTTCCTAGCTTGAATCTAATCTTGGATTAAGTTCAAAGTAGGAAAGACATTAGGTTATCAATCCAAGCATGCTAAAATAGGTAGAGATTCCCTTTCCTTATCCTAAATATAGGATCAATCATTGCATGACAACTTCTAGGATGGAGATCCCCTAAGATTTCTATTTTAACCATTTGAGTCTCTTTTCTCTCTCTTTAAGAAAAGCAAAAACACTTAACAAATGTTGTATGTAGAGTGCGCCACGAGCCTTAAGCACATGGGGAATGATTAGTGAAGGTCTCTTAAACAAAACAAATCAAAACACTTCTTCTAAAAGACATAAACAAATCAATCGTCTTCCTTCGGGATTCTTTTCTCATCTCACTCCCTCTAATCGTAAGAATGCGCTATTTCCGTTCAACCGCAAACAGGTAAATGCATAAATTAATAACTTTGTGCCAGAATATTGATTTCCTAAAGATTTTCCAAATTAAGAATATAAGCTGATTTTGATTGAGAAAAATTATTTCAAATCTTTATTTATTCTCTGCTTAACTTTTTTTTTAAGGGAGAGAGAAGGGAATGGCCGAGTTTTTGACTCCTCCAAAATGGGAGAATTTAGACAGAAGATAGAACATATGTATATACAATAAGTATTAATATTTTTTAAAAATGATTGATTTATAATTATCAATAACTTATTTAAATAAATATATTATGATAAAAATACAAAGAACAGATTCATATCGATACATTATCAAAAAGTATAAGAAAATATTGTCACAAGTTAAATTATGGTTAACAACTCACACTCATATTAATAAATTTTTATTAGATACATAAATATTTAAAAAATGCAATTGAAAAATGTAAAATTATATTAAAAAATTTTAAATTTGATGATAATAATACTCTTAGGATTATCATACTACAAACTAATGATACAGATATATCAAATCACAATAATAAAGCTACTCCCATAAGTTGTTTGACCTAATTTTAGTTTTCACATTGCCTTGTAACAAACACTCTTCGCATACAAAAATTCTAACACATGATAGAAGGAATGTGATATTGAAAGTGGCTGGTAGAATTACAAATTTACCCCCAGTCGATAAAGGGGTGTAGGGGTATCCACCTTCCGGCGGAGGTTGCAACGACGGAATCGTACCAACGTGCTTTGGCTTGTTTGTGCTGAATGCTTGCGGCATGGCGTTTCCGGTCCGACGGTGTGTCTTGAAATTTCTTCTCGCAATATTCGCAGAAATACTTCTTTATCGCCATTTTCCCTTCTCTACACCACGCTTCAACTCTTCAAAAACCTTGAGTTTTTTTTTTCATGTTAAATGTATATTTTAATCCATAATAATAATAATAATAATAATAATAAAAACAAAAATAATAATAATAATAATAATAATTATTATTATTATTATTATTATTATTATTAATTTGGAGATACCGTAACCAAATGTGTTTTGGAGAGAAAGATAAAGATAATAACATTGGTGTTAAGATTGTGGACACCATTGTTCATAGATGTTGGAATAGGCCGAAGCTTAGAGAACACATTGGTGTTCTTCTAATGCCTTAAGTTTATTTGTATTCTTGTATTGTTTTTTGGCCGGGTCTTAGACCGCCTTGTGGTGTATTGAGTTTTTTTGGAATTTAATGAAATTCTTTTTTTTTCAAAAAAATAAAAAAATAAATAATAATAATAATAATAATAATAATAATAACAACAACAACAACAACAACAACAACAACAACAATAACAACAACGACGGTAGTAGTTTTGAGGCAATTAAATATACTTTGTGATGATCGACAATCAGGAAAATTAGGAGTGTTGAAAATCAAACCAATCAAATAGAAAATTATAAACCAAATTAAATCGAAATCATAGAAAAGCCTATCAAATAGAAAATCGTAGACCAAATCAAATCGAAATCATAAAAAAAACCAATCAAATAGAAAATCATAAACCAAATCAAATTGAAACCATAAAAAATTGCAACAAAACTGTGTGGTTCGGTTACTTTGGTTTGTAATTTGTATTTTGTAAATCGAATTAAACCAAATCAAAGTGCATTATATTACGACCTAAACTTTATTTATCTCACATTTGAATCTCTCCTAATAGTATCGTGCATTCTTCTCATCTTCTTTGTCATGAACGTCTCACATCTTCTACTTTAATCTTTTCTCTTTTATGTTCTTTCTTTTCACCTTCTCATTTTTATGTACCTCTAACTTCATTTCAGCAAGGTTCTTGGATTCTTTTATGGACACCATAATGTAATCAAAATTTTCAGTTAAAAAATCTAACATTTTTTCAATCTTTTGCAAATCATTGATTGATTCACTACACATCTTCATCTGGATGGTGAGTAACATTAATCTTGATAGAAAATCAGCGACGAATCCATCTTCTTTCATATGTGTCATCTCAAACTGCTTTCTTAGTATCTTCAACTTGTCTCACACTTCCTTGGACGTCTCTTCTTCAAGAATCTCCTCGAACACATTAGGATCCACGCATTAATCGATCCAGAAAATAGTTTTTTCATCTTTCTTTGTTCCTTGTGCACAGCCTTCTGAACATCACTTGCATTCGCTTTCAATAGAGGTACTCCATCACTCACGATTTCAGCCACATCTTGAAATATAAAGATAACCTTCATTTGTGCATCCCACCCACCTCTCATTGTTCTCACCTTTGAAAACAGGTAGATTTACATGATATTGCATTAATGTTGTGTTACCATTTGTAATTGCTAATTGAATCGTAATCAGGATCGTTGATACCAATTTGTTTGAACGAAATATTGTTCAAGAATAAAGAAGAGAGTAATAAGAAAAACGATTGTATCATAAAAAGAGGAAGTTGTTATAAGTAATTACAATTCTCCATTATCACGTGTCTATAAGCAACTAACAAATCTTAACTATTACAAGATGTATTCGACGATTCTCCATTATCACATGTCTATAGGCAACTAACAAATCTTAACTATTACAAGATGTATTCGACAAAGTCGAATTCATACTATCTCTTTTTGACTACAACCTACTGCTAGCATCTTTTAATAATTGTTGTATTCGACTCTGTCAAATACTTCGACAAAGTCAAATACATATTACCTCTTTTTGACTACAACCTACTGCTAGTATCTTTCAATAATTGTTGTATTCGACTCTGTTTACATCAATTCGATCGAATATGGTATCAATTTCTAAACAATGAACTAAATTTATTAAATTATAAATATAGTGAGAATTCAATACATATATATTAAGAACTTTACATTTTTTAACATACATTTAATCATATATCATTATACTGTTGGAAATACTTTTTAATAATATGCACACACATTTCTACTACTGGAGTATAACTGAGTAGCTGTCTAATACAAGTTGTTCTTTCAAAGTTAAATTCTCTAATTTTATTGTTAAATTATTAATTTAGTCCACGAGGAATTGTTAAGGAAAATAATGTACACCGAAAATCCAACCACTTAAACCACCCAATTTGACCGTAGACCAGAGACCAAAACTTGTGGTAATTAAGCTTTGTTTATTACTCGCATTCAACACCCGAGCCAACATCATGTGGAATTTCTCCAAAATAAAAGTGTACCTTTGAATATTACTTGGAACTTGGAAAAGTAATCTACTCTGAATCTAAAATGCTAAAAATATTTTGAGAAATGAGAGCGAGCGGAAAAAGAAAGTAAAGAACGGTTTGGCCACCCCTAGAGTGTCACTGGCCATTCTGTTCTGTTTTCGTCACTGCCAGGAGACTAAAGCAAATATTTCTGTTCTGTTTTCGTCACTGCCAGGAGACTAAAGCAAATATATAGTATAGGACAAAAAAAGGTGGGGAAATTACATAACACATATATTAACCACTCTTTCTACTTTATTGCAGAGTAGAATGGCATTCTAGAAGGAACAAATCAAAAATCAAAAATCAAAAACCAAATGAATAGCACCAAAAATCTTTAGGCTAATTACGGGATAAAGACCACTTGAACCTACAGCTGATATGGTTTTCACAGCAATTGCAACTCCAACGAATTTTCCCAGTGGACTTGACCAAAGGAGCATGTGAATGAGCATCTAAACAGCCAAATGCAAGAAAGGGAATAGTGCTCTTTCGAATGATCCGACAACAAGCAATGTCCATTATTCTCTGCTATTTTCATTTGGTAGATACGAGTCCTGGATTCGTTCAAGAGAGCAGGTTTAACCACTAAAGTAATATCAGCAGGACTTCAATATTCTGAAATCGAGTGATACTCAAGACAACAAGCAATGTCCATTATTCTCTGCTATTTTCATTTGGTAGATGAGTCCCTGGATTCGATCAAGAGAGCAGGTATAACCAGTAAAGCAATATCAGCAGAAGGACTTCAATATTCTGAAATTGAGTGATACTCAAGACAGATCAACGAGACTTGGTTATGCCAAAATGAGTAAACAGAAACTAACACAAGAAGAAAACAAAAAAGGAAACATACTCGCAGATAAGGCAATCGCCACAACTTCCAAATTGCAATAACCTTGCTAAGCATAACTAAATTAAGCAACGTCTCGTCATTATCTCCACAAATACAAATATTGATACAACATTTAGATAATTGCAAGCACTTGTCTTCTATTGCATGTTACAATCTGCCGCGATACACGAAAAAGGGTATTCTGAATACCCATCAAGGTTGGGTAATATAGGATAGCATATATCTCTAAATTTTCTTTCACAGGGCAACCAATTACAACAAAGATACTAATAAATATCATATCATCAAATAGATTGTATACATAGCATTCATACCGAAACAACACTTGCAGTATTGTTACATTTCACAACATATTACAGTCCAAGAAACGGGCATTGCTTCCTCGCATGCTCCGGAACCAATTTCACCAAGGTCTCGAGTGGGACTCCTTTCAGTTCTGGAACAAAGACACCAATAACATGAATTCAGTTACAAGCCCAGAACTATAGATGACAATTAAAGAGCGCCGAAGCACAAACACACTAGCCTATTCAAAAATTACCATACCGTGAGGTTTGAAGTTAAATAGTGGTGGAAGGAAACGGCCAGTTGGCAAGCGAGCGTTAGGTTCACGAAGCTCATCAAAGAAAGGATGGGTTAAGGCATCTAACTGCAGCACATAAAGCAACAATAACAAGTTATATTACACAAACCCTCAGAAGACGAGAAACAGCCTTTGACTAACTAGATTAGAAACCATAAAACTGCCTTTACAAACATAAACCATCGAGGGAAGCGCTATTTTATAAGTTTGAAAGGTCTGCAAGAAATCATATACTCACAGCTTGGCACCGTAGATTTGGGGAGTATTGTAATAATCTTGATACCAAATCAACAGCTTCTGGAGGCATGCGCTTATGGAAGATCTAGTAAAAGAAAATCATCAAATATATATATTAGTTTAGTAAGATGATAATGCTATAAGATTTATTTGATTACCTTGTGCCATGGATGTGCTTTGATTTGAGGGAATTTAAATTCTGTATAATTAGGATTCATGCATTTAATTTCTTCTCTAGTCGGAGTTCCCAGAACCTATCCGAACAAACAATAAACGGATCATTTACATGTAAGATACTGGCATTGTGCTAAAAAAAGCAAGGCCACCTATCCGCAGATCAACTCGTCAATTAAGCCAAATCACTTTTTAAAAAAAAGTAAAGCAAAGACATATCAACCATTCAAATGCATTCAATAATGTTGCAAGTGAATTATTAACCAAATAAATCAAGCTCAAAAAAGTAATGCGATGCAAATAAAAAATATTTACTGCAATAATGAGGAGTTAAAAAGTATTGCAAAAAATACCTTGATGATCTCAACAAGCTGATCAACTCCACTCTCACCAGGAAACAATGGCTGGAAAAGCAAATAAATATTCGAATTAAATGTTATAAGTTACAAAGTTATAGGACTTCGCATCAACAGAGACCAACCTGTCCAAGCAGCAGTTCAGCCAAAACACAACCAACAGACCAGACATCAATAGCTGTAGTATATTCAGTTGCTCCAAAAATAAGCTCAGGTGCTCTGTAATATCTTGAACATATATCGATACATTATCAAAAAGTATAAGGAAATATTGTCACAAGTTAAATTATGGTTAACAGCTCACACTCATATTAATAAATTTTTATCAGATACATAAATATTTAAAAAATGCAATTGAAAAATGTAAAATTATATTAAAAAAATTTAAATTTGATGATAATAATACTTAGGATTATCATTCTACAAACTAATGATACAGATATATCAAACCACAATAATAAAGGTACTCCCATAAGTTGTTTGACCTAATTGCCTTGTAACAAACACTCTTCAGGCGGAGGTTGTTGAAAGTGGATGGTAGAATTACAAATCTACCCCCAGTCGATAAAGGGGGTGTAGGGGTATCCACCTTCATGCGGAGGTTGCAACGACGGAGGCAAATTGCCGAACCACACTCCTACATTCCCTGACGGCGTGTTTGTGATTGGTTGCTGTTGCTGCGTATTGGGATGAAAATATTTGCAAGAATCGCCGTAAAGACAAAATCCCTAAACGTAAAGAGAGAGTAAATCAAATCACAAAATTGGTTGAGAGTTAATCACGAATGATTGATGATAGAAATACCTTGTTGATGAAGTGAAGGCAGAAGGGTTGATTAGGTTGCTGTGGAATAGGATTGTGGTGTTGGGGTTTGAAGGAATCGTACCAACGTGCTTTGGCTTGTTTGTGTTGAATGCCTGCGGCGTGGCGTTTCCGGTCCGACGGTGTGTCTTGAAATTGCTTCTCACAATATTCGCAGAAATACTTCTTTATCGCCATTTTCCCTTCTCTACACCACGCTTCAACTCTTCAAAAACCTTAAGCTTTTTTTTTTTCATGTTAAATGTATATTTTAATCCATAATAATAATAATAATAATAATAATAATAATAATAATATAAACGGTAGTTTTGAGCAGTGTTTTAAAAATCGGGCCGGTCATCAAACCGGTGAGAGTACTGGATCACTAGTTTATCGGTCGAACCACTGGGTCATTGGGCGAACCGCATGACCAAACCGGATTAAACCGGATAACTCGGTTGAATAAATCTGTCATTATAATAGGTATAAAACCGGTAAAACCGGTCGAACCGGATGATTCAGTCTCTAAAAAATATAACTAACACTTAAATTTTTTGAAAATATTATATCATAAATTCACAGGTTCTTAATTTAAATTCAAATTTTAAACAGAGTCTAATTGTAAATTTTAAACAGAGTCTAAATTAAACAGAGTTTAATTTAAATTCATAGTTTTAATGTTAATAGAAAATCAGTTTTAATGTTAATAATTAAAACAATACAAATATTAACATTATTCTAAATAATAAATTTTCCAAATCTATATATATATAATGAAAATCAGTTAAGTCTAAAATTATATTATATTTAGTTTTTTAATTTGTGTTCTTAAATTTCTATATAAATATTTGTATGATGGTTTTTCAATCAATATAAATACAAAATAGTAAAAATAGTTTTGTGGATATTACGAAACTTAATTTGTGTATCACTTAAATCAAATGAGTGATCACTATTATTCTTGGAGAAAAGTTTCTATGTATTTGAGTAAAAAAAATTTAAAAAAAAAATTTAAAAAAAAAATTAATTTTTTTTTTAAAAATAAGCAGTTGAACCGCCGGTTTGCAAAAACCGTCGGTTTTTTCGGTTTGCACTGGTTCACACCGGTTCCCACCGGTTCGAAGACATGGCCGATCGAGTAAGTGAACCTGGCCGATTACCGGTCCAACCGATCCGACCGGCCGGTCCAGTCCGGTTTTTAAAACTATGTCAAGAATCGTAGTTATTACGATTACTTTTATGTCTTCTTAATTGATTTTATGAAATACCCTTGCTTTATATATGATTTTGCTGGTTTTTTTTCCATTGAATTTTGTTGTCAATATATTCATACTAAATAGCAAAGTCCATAAAACTTTTATACAAATTTATATATTTTGATGATATCTTTAATTTTTCATATATATTAAAATTGTTTTGCATGTTGTTATTAATGCATTTACTTTTATCGAATAAAAATTAATTTAATAATATAATATAATAAGATAATAAAATCACAAATTTTTTAATTAAAAATGTCATTTTAAGTCATTTTGTAATTATCAACTAGTGTAATAGCTAATTTATCAAACAGTTAAATTAATTTATCAACTATCAACTATAAACTACTAACTACCAACTACCAACTATCAACTACCAGCTAGTTTTACCATACATAGCTCAAGTGGCAAAAAGACAGGTTTTTTTTAGCCTCACTAGTGCCTTTAAAATGACATTATATAAAAAAGTATCAATTGTTATCATTACTATTTTACTTTACTATCTAGTCACGGTGTAAAAATAGTGATAATTATTGTTTTCAACTATGGCAGAGTTAGGCTAGTGTAAGTACAAATGAAATGAGCAACCAAATCTTTTCCAAGTCTTCTTGGGTCGATTATTGTTGTTGCTAATACTTTAGAATGAGTCAAATGCAACCAAATCTTTTCCAAGTCTTCTTGGTGGATTATTGTTGTTGCTAATACTTTAGAATGAGTCAAAATGCAAGGAAATTTCTTATTGCACCTTGGTAGGATTTTTACCGCACCGTGTAAAATTTCACTAATGTTTTTTGATTTTGGAGATATATCTTTAGATCCACTCTATGCAGACTCAACAAAGACTATTCTTAGAGACGCTCTATATATTGGGTTTAATTTGTTTCGGAGATGCATTTCTGAAATTGTACCAAATTGTACCATAGTTACATTTTCGGAAAAACACTAGAAACAAATTCAACAAAAAATGAAATTTTTAAAATGCAATTGATATTCATAACACTAGCGTCCAGAAGGGCACTCGTGTGCCCGTCTGTCCGCTTTTTAATGCACATGAATGAAAATATAAATGATAGTTTTTATTTAAATATAATTTAAAAAAACATTATTTTAACGTTAATAATAGGAAGTTACGTGGAAGTTAATAATAGAAGTAATGTGGAAGTTAATAATAAGAAGTTATTAAGTAAATTACAAAATAAAGTAGGGATAAAAATGGTAGAAAAAATGGCTACACTAAAATAAAGTATTCTCTTTATATATTGTATAGATAAAATGATCATTATAATGATGATTTCAACATAAAATTAATATTACATTTCAATATCCCGGTGAACGCTTGCACATCTTTAGGATATTTTTGACCGATCTTTGTAGCACCATTTTCAACTCGAGCAGAACTTTCTCTTCGAAATCGAAATATGTATCCCGCATAGCCTAACATCCGCTCGAGTCTTGAGCTCAAATTTGCTGAACACGATGTTCCCTTTGTTGTCAACCGAAGGTGAATGGTACTCGAGTTTCACAATCTTTTGTTTGTCTCTGTAAGGTAGGAGATAATGAATTTTGTCTATGATATCTTCGAGGGGGTGAGATCGGTGAGCTTGAACGATCGGTCGGGTGTAGAGTTGTCGGAGTAGGAGACATTTGCGATATACAAGCGAATGTTTATTTGTGACATTTGAGACATATTGAGTTTGTGTGAAATATAACACAAGAACACATAAATTTATAAAAGACCTAGTTCAATATGGACCACTCATTAACTACCATATTGATTCCAGAGATATATCTTTGGAACCGCACCATATTATCTTGTTCCGGAGATGAATCTCCGAAACATTCCCTGAACCATTTCAAAAACAAACTATATAACAGAACCTTCTGGAGATGTATCTCCAGAACTTCTCCTGAAGCATTTTCAAAACAGAACCATATAACAGACCCTCACATTAAGACCAAATATGAACAAAATATGCATAAAGACACTATATGAATAAAAAGTGAATATGTAACACTTCATTTATATTGAGATACAAATATATACAAATATTTGTTCGATTAAACAAGAAATCAAAACGAATCGAAACAAGTGTCGCCGGCTAAATCCATAGGTGGTACCCCCTTGGACTTTTGTCCATTCGATTCTTTTTCAATGTTGTTCAATCTCTCAAATTCTTGCATCTTTTCTATGAAATGATCCGGCCACGTCTCGACTTTTGCGGTTGAATGAGTCATCCACTCTGTTGATGTAAGTGGTATGTGGCTACCCGGTTTCAAGTAAACTTGAACAAAATGACTTGATTTTGAAAGACATCCAATACAGATGATACGATCATTTGGATTTTGGGGTGGTGCGGTGCGCAGTGGGAAAAAGGTTTCTGTGAAACCTTAGTGTGTCAGGTCAATGCACACCCTATCATATGCACATGCTATTAGGTGACCCATATCTGGGAAGATCATCCATTTTGACTCCGGTGCCAGACCACTCAAGCAAGGAACAAGAGACTCATAAACCGCATTGGATTTTTATTTATTTCTGTACAACTGCGTGTACGATTCTTTATGCGTCTTCAACTCTTGGATAAGTTGATGTCAGAAAAACACATGACTATCTTCTCTTTTACAGAGTAAAATCGAAGCGGCTCGGTAACCACAATTACCGTCCCCCATAACATCGACGATCCGCTCGATATATTTGTGAATAAAAACCGACATCTCATCTTTGACTGGAATCTTCGGTGGAAGCGGGGTCGGAGGTAATTTGCTAATGCAGGCTCCTTTCACAACACTTTTTTTAGAGATTTTGGAGTCGGCGAGTCGGGAAAAGCTTTGTCAACGTGTTCAAAATATGAAGGAGACCGTGTAGTCGAGTTGTCATTTGGTGTAGGCTTCATTTTCTTCGGAGCACCTTTTATTTTTACTGGTTGAGAAAGCGGTTTCAGGATAGGCAATATTCCTCAATTGTTCTTTGATGTGGAGTTTCATGATGACATCGGCCTTCGAAAATCTCTCTTGTATCACTCCCCATTCGGTCAAAATAGAGATATTCGATTTCCCGTCATCCATGCATCCATCATCATTGAACCTAAGTCTCTTCCAATGAGAGCAAACCTTGTCCATTCTTATTGGTTCACCAAGTTTCACCATTTTAGAAAGAGTACAAGACATAGGAGACCACATGTTTTCACAATAGTGCAACCACAATTTGCGCAATCAGAACCTACATTATCAGCTCGTTTAGCCTCATGAAAAATATAGTTCAAACCCGCCCGAGAAATGTCACCGAACAACAAAGAATATAAAGTGCTGTCTTCAAATCGGTCTTCTAAAACATTGATGCTCCGACCAAATGTTGTTTGTATCTCATTATGATGGTTCTGAATCATGTGGTTCTCGGAGTCCCAGTCTCGACACAAATTCCCTTTGCTATTTCCCAACCAATTTTTCAAAGTAGCATGAGCCGACTCAACTCTGTTAGTAGTTGTATTTCCAAGGTGTCTAACATTATCAGTCCACGCGCAAACTATCTTCTCCATCACCTGATCAAGAATTGTGCTTTCAACATATTTCAACAAAGCAGGATAATTTTCACACATTTCCGGAAATGAATAACGGAATCGACATATAATTCTTTTGTGGAAGGATTTATTATACGATTCCATGCATCCATTATTTTTCCATAATCACACCCGCCTTCACCAATTTTCCACCTTCGGACTCTATTGGTTTTGTCCCTACCACAGGTTTTACCCGACTTCTCACATTCTTTGTTATGTGATACTTACACAGTAATGCATAAGAAGAAGGAAATACCTTAGCAACCGAGTTCATCAATGCGGTATCGCGGTCGGTAACATTCATTTTAGGCATCTCACCTTGATCCTTCAAAAGTGACCGACACACCTCTAATGCCCAAATAAAATTGTCCTTTTTTTTCACACTCAAGAAATGCAAAACCAACAGAATATGTTTTCTCAGTTGAGGTAACACCAACCATCTCAAATAATGGAAGTCTATATTTGTTGGTCTTGTAGGTTGAATCAAGTATGAGCACCATCGAAAACGTGTTGAACAACTTAATCGAATTAGGATGAGTCCAAAAAATATCTCTAACCGTAACTCCACCATCACACGTTCTGTACTGAAACACGTAGCTGTTATCGTCCAACAGTTTCAAGAGTTGTTGCATCTCAGTTCTATCCCCCCTAATCGCCTTGTTAGTGAGGTACCGAATGTTATACACTTGTTTGATATTTGCTATATTGTCGGGTCGCTTCTGTTTCAATGTTGCAAGTATATTTTTTGGTTGAACAAGATTCAAGGTCATGTTACTAATACATTCCTTCTCTTCCGACTTGAGTCGACATACACTAGGATAAACAACTATTTTAAAAACAAATCATGGTTATACAAACCACACATCACATTAAATCTTCAATTTTTGTTTGCCAACATGTAACCACGAACCTTAAACGAACACTCACATTTTCTACTACCCATGTCGTCTCTTTTAAGATTCCGAAGAGGAGCTCGATATCTCCCGCTTCTTTCGCACAACATTGCCACAAAGCCGCGTCTTCTATTCAAGCCATTATTGGACCTTCCGATTACCGTGCCAAATCCAAGTCTAGATGCCTCCATGCGAATCCACTCAAGCATTTTATCACGATTTTCAAACTCTTGCTTGTTATTAAAGTCGTTGCCAACATCTACCGCCTTCACAACAACCATTTGAACATTCAGAAAAACATTGTTCGGAGAAACTACTTGTTTTGGGAAAACGTTGGGGTGCATCATATCTATTGGAAACAATTAAAACAATTACAGAACATTAATTAATCAAGTGCTGCAGAAAGGCTGAAAAATAAACACAGACACATTCCAGAAATGTATATCCGGACAAGTTCATACACGTTTCGAAGATATATCTCCGGACACAGCGTAATTTTTTTCAGAAAAAAATCATGATTAATGTGAGCAATGTAGAGGAAAAAGAACAATCTTTACCTAAAATTCTATCTTCTTTTACTCCCTGTGATATGTTGAACCAAAAGGATGCAAATTTGGAGTGAAAAAATGGATTGAGAATGAAGGGTTTTTGGGGTGAGGGTTTATGTTGAGAATGAAGTATTGTAACAATGGGGGACTGATCAGCTGGAAGCTATATCAAATATTTCTGGAGATGCATCTCCAGAAATACCTGACATGCAAAGGTGACAGAAAATTCAAATTGCTACCCACAATTTCGGAGATGCATCTCCTGAATATCCACTGAGCTGAACAATTAAAATGTTTTCCTAAAACGATTCCGGAGATATATCTCCAGAATATACACTAAACTGAATAGTTAAAATGTTTTTCTATGACTGTTCCAGAGATATGTCTCCGGAATAAACTAACCCAAATATATGTGTCATATCTTAAAATGGATTTGGTTGTGTATGTATAGGGTGCATCCGAAGATATATCTCCGGAATCAGGGGACATATGTGAAAATATACATGCTATGCTAAAGGTGTATAGGATGCAATAAGAAATCTTCAAATGCAATATGATCATGCAGTTGGGCTTTATTTCATGTTAATAGGATTACAATAAATAATTGAAGAAGACATACATACATAAGACAATAAGTTAATTGCGGGGCGTCATATATCTCAAAATAGATTAAACACTCACACATTATTTATAATACTCACATTATTAAAGTAAATAGTCAATAATTTAATGAGACAGCATTTTCTAGACCCTGATTTTATGGCAAGCCCGATAGTTCCTTTTATAATACCATAATTTAAAAATTATTCAAGATATTTAATTAATCTATCAAACTATTTTACACATTTTTTTTTAAAGCATTTTTAGATTAACATTTCTACAACTTATACCTAACACTATAGATTATTGAAAGAACCAAAAGTTGAAGGACAAAGTTTATTCCTTAACGCGATCACTTGAGACAATGAAATTCTTGTTGAGAGCTACTGAGTTATCCTCGATTCTTGTTGAGAGCTATTGACTTATCCTGGATTGGCATGTCTGATGGAACATTATCATGACCAATACCATTGGAAAATCCAATCTTTGGGTCAAGACAATGCTTGGCGTATGCACTTGTGATATGGAAAGAGTCTCGACAACATGTACTCACCATCATCTACGAGAAGATTATCTTGAACAGTGGGAAAGGCAACAAATGCACCTCTTCCTATTACTTATAGAGCAACAATGATTGTTCACCTTGAGGAACCAATGGTAATGACAACGTCTTTTAAAGGAAGGGACGAGTCTACATCTCAATACTGTCAGTCATCTTCCCCGAGTTCAAATTCTAAAAGACACAATGAGATCGGAAAAAATTAGTTTAACAATTTATATCTTGGGCTAATAAAATATTGCAATGCTTGCAATATCAACAACAATCTCCGGCAACGGTGCCATTTTGTTAGAATTATACTATAGGGGATTTTTGTTATTATCTCCACAGGGATTGTTCTGATATGGGATGCTCGTGTTCAATAGTTACCAATTTAAGAAAAAAGGTTTTCAAAGTTTATTTCATAAATTGTCACGATTTTATTAGTAAAGCTTTAAAGTCTAGATGTTTGATTAACAAAATATATCAAAAGTAGTTTTTATCTACCCTAACTTATACGCATTCTCTTAATCTTGCATGTAAAGTCGGATCCGATTAATATCATCACGTATTCTCTGAATACCGTCTATCTCTAGAGCGGCGTCGTGAAAAATACCGTATTCATCGCTACACGATCTCTCCATATAACAACCAATATAGTAAGCTTTAAGCTCAATACAAAGCGAATATCAATCATAGACCGATCTCTTCAATCTATGAATCGATAGATGAATATTTTAGGTCAAGTTCCATAAAATCTATGTCTAGAGTTTTACAAAACAAGAATGGATCATTAAGAAAAAAAATATTCATCATATATTAATTATCACTTGTTCACATACAAGGCTAATCAAAAGAAATACATAAAGTTAAGGTAGACTACCTCTACCTTTGATACAAAGGAAATTAACTACCCATAACCATGGTAGCTTGCTTTACAAGTAATGAGAGAAGATGAATGAGCATCCACGTCGAAGAATCGATCTTGGATGCGAATCAACTTCTATTTGCAAAATATCACTCTTTGGTGAAGAAATGCTAAAAATATGGGTTTCTATGTGAAAATTGGGTTATGATCCCAAAAAAGTGTGAAAAGTACTTTTATAGTACAACTAAAAACTGCCAAATTCGCCTAGCGAACACATTCTTCGCCCAATGAAGACCACTTTATGGCACCTGAAGTGCCTATGAATAGTTTAACCGCCCTTGAGGAAATATCTAAGTTCGCTGTGCGAACGCTTCTTCGCCGAACGAGCTTCGTTGCTACCAGTTTGCACAACGAACTTACGGTCCTTTAGCTACTGCCTCTGTTAGTTCTTGTATTGGCTGGAATTTTGGTAAAACAAAGTTGAACAATGTTGATGTCATATGTCTGATGTCATAACATTGGTTCCTAACATTAGTTGTTGCAGGGTTGAAGTTTTATATGCTGATGTTATAAGTGATGTCTTGACATCACTATATCAGAACATCAGTACATCAAGTTGTGATGTTTTAGGGCTACGCGTGTTAGTAAATCTTGAGGTGATCTGATGCGAATTTATTGGAGAAGATATTTTCAATCAGATAATTTTGCAGATTATGGAGCAGATCATGTAACTAACATTAGGGCTGATTTGGAGAGATTTAAAAAGATTTGAAGATCAAATCTGTTTTAAATTCAGTTTTTAAAACAAATCAAATCAGATATTTTTGGAGGAGGTCCAAGCCCAAGTCAGAATTATATAAAAGCAGCCTCAACCCTTGTTGGGAAAGGAACGAAGACAGAGAGCATAGACTAAGAGTCAATTTGAGTTTTCGTGTGTTTTTGTAAACCATTCATGTTTGAATTGGTGTTACTATTTTGAGTTGTAAGGGTATTCACTCTAGAGCTTTTAAGCAAGAGTGTGTTGTTCTTGATCAAAGCTGTTAAGCAGAATCAAGGTGGGTTTTGAAGTGTATTCAGTGGATTGTATCACTGAGGTGATTTAGGGAGTGAGTGGTTTCTCATACCTAAGTGGGTTCTTAGGTAGAAGTATCATTGGGTAGTGATTAAGTTAGGTAGATGTCAACTGGGATTGTTGAGTCTGTAATTTGATACTATTGATAATGAGTTTCCTCCCTGGCTTGGTAGCCCCCAGACGTAGGTAGTTAGACCGAACTGGGTGAACAATTCATTGTGTTATTTGTAATAGCCCGCGGCCGCTCGCGCACGAGTCCCGACACTATTACCAACTCAGACTTAATCACTAGCCCCCTTTTTCAACTATACTAGTGTTTTTGCCTCCCGTGGGAATCGAACCGTGTACCTGGGGATAAGTACCACGTTCAATGCATTCCCACTACCAATTGAGCTAGTAGCTCAATTGGTAGTGGGAATGCATTGAACGTGGTAATTATCCCCAGGTACACGGTTCGATTCCCACGGGAGGCAAAAACACTAGTATAGTTGAAAAAGGGGGCTAGTGATTAAGTCTGAGTTGGTAATAGTGCCGAGACTCGTGCGCGAGCGGCCGCGGGCTGTTACATTATTTACTGTTGTTTATTGCCTTGTTCATAGCAGATTGTGTTGTTGTGACATCACACTTAACATCACACATCTGATACCAGAATTTCAATTGGTATCAGAGCAGGCATCCTGCTCTGCATCTGGGTGAGATCTAGGGCTGATACTTTCTGGTGCAATGGACAAGGAGACTGGTGGATTTGTGAATAAACCCCCTATTCTAGATGGGTCTAATTATGACTATTGGAAACCACTGATGGTTACCTTCTTGAAGTCATTAGACAGCAAGGCTTGGAAAGCTATTGTGAAAGAACGGAAACATCCTGTGACATTAGAAGGATCACCAAACAACCTAGTGTTATGCAACTATTCAGAGGAAATATTGAAGAAACCAAGGTAGTAGAGGTTGATCATTCAGGTATGAAGGGTAATGACGATTTCCCTAAAGATATGTGTGTTGAAACTTGTGAAGTGTTAAGTAGGGATTTGGGCATGTGGAAAAGGATTCAAAGGTTAGTGAATTATGGTGTGCATTTATTAAATTTCAAAAATTTAAAAGGAAATTTGTTTTGGTGGGGAAAATACATTTATTAGCCTTTAAGTGACCAACAAAAGCAGTCCCTTACCTTAGGCTATCATTCCCTATTATCACTCTCACACGCTTCTTGAATCTCAACACTCCAAGTCCGTTCATCTTCCCCCCTAAGAACAGAAATTACCAAACACTTTTGGCCATCAGTTGTAACACAGGAACGATGTCTAAACAAGTGTCATCTCCATCCAAGAAGGCTGCGTGCAAAAGTTCCACTCATGCAAATTCTAGGGTTTCGACAGAAGAGGTGTCTGTGAATGAAGCTATGGACATTGCTCCTATCTCTATAATTCCAGCCTCAGAAAAGAAAAGACCTGAGAAGTATCAACCCAAGAGACCTTCAAAAGGTAACACTTCTAATCAATCTTCGAGTAGTAAATTTGATGATAACGAAAGTAGAGCCTTTGTCACTACTGTGTTGTTTGGAGACAAACCTACTCCTAGGACTACCACCCCTCTTCCTCAAGCTGTTGAAGAAAGGGTAGATGTGGACAAGAGCATTGATCAGATTGTCACAACAATATTTGAGAAAGGGATTCCTGTGAAGGGAATATCTAGACCTCTGAGTCAAAGGCCTACTGATCAATCTGTTAGAGAAGAGGGTGACATTGAAACTTCTGAAACAAATCTTCATAGATTAGCTGTTTCAGTCATTGAAGATGCTAAGATTGAAGATGAAGTTGAAGCTGAAGCTGAAAGAGAAAGGGATACTCATGTTGAAGATGAGGTTGATGTTGAACATGATGTTGGAACATCACATGCTAGGGATGTTACTCCTAGTCCCAGAGGGAAGAAGAAGGCTGATGTGGTGGATGTTGTTGACTTATTTGATAATGAAGTAATTGGTAATGCTGTTCCTGGGATTGCAAATAGATTGAAGACTAGAAAAGGAAAGACTGTGGAATCTTCTCCTAAGATGACAGCTGAAGGTAAGAAGAAAAAGACATCTGTTGTTGGTCCAACTAAATCTTGGAGCAAGGTTGCTGTGACCTCCAAAAAGAGAAAGGTTAGAGAAGAATCTGAATCTGAGTATGATGTTGAGGAAGATGTTCAAGACATCATCCCTGTGAGAAAGTCCATTTTAAAGAGAATTTCTGATAAGGTTCCTGAAGCGCCAGTGGACAACATATCCTTTCATTATGCTAGCAGTGCTTCACTGTGGAAATTTGTGTGTCAAAGGAGATTAGCTCTGGAAAGATAGCTGGGCAAAGATGCATTGGAGATGAAAGAAATTATGGAGCTCATTCATGCTGCTGGCCTGTTGAAGAATGTGACAAAATTCTCTAAGTGCTATGGTGGACTTGTTAAGGAATTTGTTGTTAACATTCCTTTAGACATTTCTGATAAAAGAAGTGTGGACTTCATGAAGGTGTTTGTTAGGGGTAAGTGCATTAATTTCTCTCCTAGTACCATCAATAAGCATCTGGGAAGAGATGATCAAGAGGGTTGTGAACTGGAAGTGACTGATAATGATGTGTGTAAAGAGATCACATCCACTCAGGTGAAGGTTTGGCCACTGAAAGGTAAATTGATAGCTAGCAAACTCAGTATCAAGTATGCTATTTTGCACAGAATTGGAGCTGCTAACTGGGTACCTACTAATCACAAAACCACCATAGTTGTGGGATTAGGAAGGTTTATTTATGCTGTTGGGAAAAAGGTCAAGTTCAATTATGGAAATTACATATTTGATCAAGTAGTGAAGCATGGTGCCACTAATGCTATCAAGATGCCTATAGCATTCCCTTCCCTTGTCTGTGGCATGATCTTAGATCAACATCCTGGAATTCTAACCAGTTCAGATGTAGCATGTAAGAGGGAGTCAGCTTTATCCTTGCATCCCAAGCTGTTTGTTGGGAATCATGTTCCAGACATTGTTGTAACATCAAGTTCTGGTGTTAAGAAGGCCAGTACTAAAGCTGAGTTGATTGAAGAATTGAAGGCAACCTGCAAGGATCTTGATATGGTTATCAGTACTAGCACTGCTAGGAAGTTGAAAGTTGAGCAGATGATCAAATCCTTGGAACAGGGTGAAGATGATGTGAATGTCAATGCTGAAGATTCAGGTTCAGAGGAAGGTGAGGAGAATGATGCAGATGGTTCTGATGCTAATGAAGATTAAAGTGTTGTTGTTGTTGTTTATTGCTTTTGTAGTTTATAGTTTTTTTGTTTCTGCACTTTGTGTGCATGATGTGTAACTTGGATAATAGTACTTTTATGCTTATCTTGGTTTTGTTCTATGATTTGTCTTGTCTTGTGGTGCTGACTTTAAACTGACAAGGAGAGCTAGTAGGACTAACTGTAGTAAAGTGGTAGGGTATAACGTGTTGGATGTTGTCAATTTGTGGCTAAAAAGGGGGAGAGGTTAGCCTATGTGTTGCCTGGGTGTCTGTTGCTGGCTCTAGGCTTGAGGGGGAGTGAACAGCTGGTATGCTGGTTCTTATTTTGAGGGGGAGTCTAGCTTTGTGCAGTTTGTTTTGTGATTGCTGCTGGTATGAAGTTTTTCCACTGCAGGTACCTCTGATGATGGCAGAGATTGTTTTAGCCAAAATTAGCCAAAGGGGGAGATTGTTAGTTCTTGTATTGACTGGAATTTTGGTAAAACAAAGTTGAACAATGTTGATGTCATATGTCTGATGTCATAACATTGGTTTCTAACATTAGCTGTTGCAGGGTTGAAGTTTTATATGCTGGTGTTATAAGTGATGTCTTGACATCACTATATCAGAACATCAGTACATCAGGTTGTGATGTTTTAGGGTTGCGCGTGTTAGTAAATCATGAGGAGATCTGATGCGAATTTATTGGAGAAGATATTTTCAATCAGATAATTTTGCAGATCATGGAGCAGATCATGTAACTAACATTAGGGCTGATTTGGAGAGATTTAAAAAGATTTGAAGATCAAATCTGTTTTAAATTCAGTTTTTAAAACAAATCAAATCAGATATTTTTGGAGGAGGTCCAAGCCCAAGTCAGAATTATATAAAAGCAGCCTCAACCCTTGTTGGGAAAGGAACGAAGACAGAGAGCATAGACTGAGAGTCAATTTGAGTTTTCGTGTGTTTTTGTAAACCATTCATGTATGAATTGGTGTTACTATTTTGAGTTGTAAGGGTATTCACTCTAGAGCTTTTAAGCAAGAGTGTGTTGTTCTTGATCAAAGCTGTTAAGCAGAACCAAGGTGGGTTTTGAAGTGTATTCAGTGGATTGTATCACTGAGGTGATTTAGGGAGTGAGTGGTTTCTCATACCTAAGTGGGTTCTTAGGTAGAAGTATCATTGGGTAGTGATTAAGTTAGGTAGATGTCTACTGGGATTGTTGAGTTTGTAATTTGATACTACTGATAGTGAGTTTCCTCCCTGGCTTGGTAGCCCCCAGACGTAGGTAGTTAGACCGAACTGGGTGAACAATTCATTGTGTTATTTACTGTTGTTTATTGCCTTGTTCACAGCAGATTGTGTTGTTGTGACATCACACTTAACATCACACATCTGATACCAGAATTTCAGCCTCAAATATGGGATAGTTCGCTGAGGATTCGCCAAGAGCTCACCCAACGAACATTCGCTGACACCTCCCTGTTATTCGCACATCGAACATGCTGAATCTTCTTCTTTTCCTTTAGTTTCCTTGTCCATTCACTTGTGTCTTACTCTTTGATGTTTTATGCCTAATTCCTGCACAATAACACACAAATCAAAGCAACCAAAGGTATTTGCAACATAATTGAAGAATAGCATGAAAACATGGAATAAATGCATTAAAACATAACAAATGAGTTGAAAAATGCCAAATATAATGGATTAAATTAAGACATGTTTGGCATTCAACAATACCCTTATGGATACTAACGCTAAACTTTGGGGAGAAGGTAATGTTCCTGTTGATACTAGAAGCTATCAGAGATTGGTTTGGAAATTGATTTATTTGTCACACACCCGACCTGATATTGCTTTCTCAGTTAGTGTAGTTGACAGTAAAGCTGCTATTAGCATAACTCATAATCCAGTTCAACATGACAGAACCAAGCATATTGAGATTGATTGACAATTCATAAAGGAGAAGTTAGATTCTGGAATAATATGTCTACCTTTCGTGACTTTAAGTAAGCAAACTGCAGATATCCTAACCAAAAGTTTGGCAAGACCTACCTTTGAGAATTTGATAGACAAGTTGGGCATGCTAGATATCTTTGCACCAACTTGAGGGGGTGTGTTGGAAAATAATTTATTTCCCTATTTAATTGTTTCCGTTTATTGTCATTTATTTTATTTTATTCTCCATTAAGGAGAGAAATAAAAGTATTCATTGTATTCTCATTATATAAACCAGTCTTTGGCTGAGGAATAAAAACACAACAACTTTGACCTATTTCTTCCAATATCTTTCATTTGACAAAGCTTGAATACAAAGATACATGATATCATGTATAAGGTGGATAAATTCTAAAATTATTTATCCCATATCTGATAGTGTTTGGATCAGTCATGTGTAATGTGTTTCAAAGAAGGGTGGCATGAAAATGGTCTCTAGTGAAAAGAATGAGTTTATTCCCACTAGAGTTGTGTTGGGTGGAGGATATGCATGGATCACAAAAAATTGAATAAGGCCTCGAGGAAGGATCATTTCCCCTACCCTTCATTGACCCAACGTTGGACAAGTTGGCTAGGAAGCAATATTATTATTTCCTTGATGGTTATTCTAGATATAATTAGATTTCAACCAAACTTGATGATAAAAAGAAAACAACATTCACCTGCTCTTATGGAACATTTTATTTTTGAAGGATTCCATTTGGGATATGAAATGTCCATGCATCTTTTCAAAGATAGGTGATAGGCCCTATTTTCATATCTTATTGAATCGTTAATGGAAGTCTTCATGGATAACTTTTATGTTTTTCATGAATCCTTTCAAAAAATGGTTGGATAATCTTGAATTGGTGCTAATAAGGTATAAGAAGATCAATTCAAATTTGAATTGAAAAAATGTCACTTAATGGTAAAAAAAGGTATTGAAATAGGTCATCATATTTCCAAGAAGAGGTTGGAAGTAGATCAATTCTAGGGATAAATAATTGAGGAGCTACCACCCCTAACAAATGTCAAGGGTGTTAGAAATTTTCTCGGTCATGCTAGATTCTGTAGGAAGTTCATAAAAAACTTTTCAAAATCACAAAACATCTATGCCAACTACCACAACATGACGTGACATATCACTTCAATGAAGAATATATGAAGGAGTTTGAAACTCTCATAAAGGCCTTAATTTCTTCTCTCATCATCATTGCGCCTGATTGGTCCAAACCATTTAAATTGACGTGTGATGCAAGTGACTTTGTAATAATGTGTGTATTAGGTCAAAGACACAATAAGGTATTCCACTCCATTTAGTATGTGACCAAGACTTTGATTGAGGGCCAAGTAAACTATACCACTATTGAAAAAAAGTTGTTAATTATGATTTTTGCATTTGATAAATTTATATCTTATTTGCTGGGCACCAAATTGGTAGTATATACTGATCTATCTGCAATCAAGTACATAATAACCAAGAATGATGCCAAGTCTAGATTGATAAGGTATGTATTTTTTTTGCATGAATTTGATTTGGAAATCATCGACAAGAAAGGTGTTGAGAATCAGGTGGAAATCATTTTTCATGTCATCTAGATAAAATATAAGGTCACTAGATCAGGCATAAGAGAGGAATTCACCGATGAACAATTTCTAGTGTTATTAGGTATCATGACACCTTGGTATGTTGATATTGATAATTACATGGTCAATGGGCATCTTCCCCCAGAATTCAATTCACAACAAATGAAGAGATTCTTCCATACTTCTAAGAGTTATTTATGGAATGAGCATATATTATACAAGAATTATGATGACCAGTTGCTAATAAAGTGGGTTGTTGAGGAAGAGGCGTGTCACATCTTCTCATCTTGCCATTCATCCCCTTATGGTGGACATTTGGAGGAAGTAGAACTACATCCAAAATATTTTAATTTGGCTAATTTTTGCCTTCATTATTTAAAAAGGACCATAAATTTGTTAAAATGTGTAATAGATGCCAAAGAATGAGGAATATTTCAATGAAACAAGAATTTAAACTTACCAATCACTACAAAAAAACAGATTAATTGTGGCGCCTATTTTTAAAAATTATGTTGGTTTGAACCACCAAAGGTGTTTTTTAAAAAGTCGTAAATTCTAAGGTTGCTGGGTAAAAATTGGCAATTTTACTCAAACTGTCATAATATTACAATTGTAAAAATGTCGGTTCTCCTTTTTGTTAATAATGTGGGTTTAAACAATCGGAATATGTTTTAACTATAAAAAATATTTGCACATTGTGGCGTTTACAACCACCATAATTTTTCTTATTTTAACAAAAAAAAGTTGTTATACATTAATCAATTCATATTTTTTTTATTCACCTAACACAATAAACACCTTTAAAATTTAACTTATGGAATCAAATCAACAAGTTTACTTGTAAGCAACTTATCACCATTTGATAGAGAGGTTATACACATTCAAGTTCATCAGACAAGCAATTAAGAGATGGTTTAAACATTCCATTGAAATACTATCCAACCATAAGATATCACTGTGTTAGGATAGTCAAGTACAAGCTCTCTCCCATTTATATACAATGATAAAAAGTTGCGTTTTTGTTAGTAACATACTTGTCTCCTATTTGTCTACATAACAACCAGTAAATATACAACTTGCTTTCCTAAAATTGAGTTAAAAAATCCCTATGATTAATCCTATAATAAAAACTGCTAGCTATGCTAATTAAATGAATAAAATTAGATACAATCATTTTAAATTAATACAATTAGACATTTCAGCCCATACAATCGGAATATTCTAAATCAAAATTGTAATGCCCTGTATAATACATACCTAGAATAATACTATAGAAGCATTTTAATTGGTACTGACACCATCATAAGTGCCTAATGGCGTAATTCACATACTTGACCATTCTAAAAACATAATACAATCTATGGTACAAGATATCAAAACTAGCCAAAACAAAAACTAAGATCAATATACAATATCCTCAATTGTATACAAACAATTACACAGCGGAATACTAAAGCTAAGCTTCTCTTGAAACATCCAAGCATAGCTCCACTTGTAAATCAAACTTGCAAACAACGCCTGAAAAATAATAACAACAATGGGGTGAGATATTAAATCTCAGTGAGTTCCCTATCTTATGGATTCTCTCGGCTTTACAGGGTTCTAGCCAATTCCTAACTCAAGTCAAGGGGAAGGGAAATGACCTTGAGTTCGCAATCTTACACTATATGGAAACATGTTCATGAGTTCACAAACTCAAAATATCACTAATCGATAACCTTACCAAGGTATCCTCTTTTCCCGCCCACTTCTAGGTCTAGAAGGCGACCGAGTCATAGATCCTTGTAACCCACTTAACATACGAATGGATTCGGGTTCTACGGGCCATTAACTGTTATGAACCGTCACTTCACACAGGCCATTAACCATTATGAACCGTCACTTCACACAGGCCATTAACCGTCACAAGCATACACCCCACGGGCGCCATTCGTACTGCACACGGGAATCAAACCTACCAAGTAGTCATGCGTATATTTCAGAGGAGCCCTAAGCTCATGAAACTGCAACTCAAGAGAAACGGTTACGATTACATGATCTCACATACAAACGTGATTGTATTCGACAATCACAAGGCTACATTTGCCTTAATCACAAAGAACACAAAGGTTCACACACATGTTTCATACTAGTGTATCACTCTCCTCTAGACCACTACTCGTCAAGGATGCACGCCTAGGCATCGAATGCACGAGCATCGCTATCTAGATTCTCTATCACAATTCTAGTCACAACCTAGAATCATACCATTTGTTTTGAGTAAAGTTTCCTCACTCTTCCTAATTCGTTTTTAAGCATGCATTTCCTCTCAATCACACTTAAAAGCACATAGAAAGATATAGCATAATACCATTTGTATAATAGAAACACATATAATAACTCAATCATAAGTTATACAACTCTTGGGTTTTGCTCCGATTATTTAATCGGGTAACAAAACTGATATTTTTCACTTTCATTGTGTAGAAAATTTCCACAGCTTTCCATTGATACCAAGAACGCTTCGATCAGAATCACGGTTCAAAAGTTATGAATTTTCAAAGAATATTTTTCATCAACAAACAGTGGTAATCGGTTACCCAAAATGAGTAACCGGTTACTCAAGTTGCACTGTTCAAAACAGACTCAAAATAAGAGTTAGAGGCACATTTCGTAATCGGTTACCCAAATAGGGTAATCGGTTACTCAGTTAAAATTTGCGCAGATTATTGCTTTTTCCACAGAGTAATCGGTTACTCTGCTGCAGAACATAATTTTCTGGTTTTTCATGTTTTCAAAATCATCCAAATTCATTCAACATTCATAGAACTCATAGGAATATCAAGCAAGCATATTAAGTTAAATATACACATAACCCGACTATATTACCCGTCTATTTCCACATTTCATCCGTTAGAAACATCGATTCCACACAATTATTCATTTTCTCTCAAACTCTAACCTAAGTTCAACATCAAGAATTTCTAGAACTTAAAGTGTCTATCTAGAACCCACCTGATAATCGAAGAGGAGGTTGAAGAAGATGATGAATCGATGATGATCCAAGCTTCTTCCCAAGTTTCTTCCTCTTTCCCTCTTCTATTCTCTTCCTTTTCTCTTCTTTCTCTTTTCTTCTTCTTCCCTAATATTTTCTTTCCTTTCCTCTTACTAACAAATATATATATATATATATATATATATATAAACTTATTATATAATATAATCCAATAGAGTAAAATACTCCAATTAATATTTTGTCGTCTCAATCCAATTGATTAATTATTAGAGTTACCATAAAATCCTCTCTTGAACTAATAATTATTGATCTGTCTCTTTCATTAAATAATCTATCTCTTCAGAGCTCACCAGTTGCTCTATTGATCTCAATTGACAATACTTAAGGAATTCCAAATAACAAAGATAGAGCACATAGATACTCATCTGACTTCATCTGATATCCAATTGGGCATTTAGATAAAATGGGGTATTACACTCTCCCCCCCTTAAATTGAAATTCATCCCCGAATATCCTCTACTCGACAATAACCGCAACTTGTATCACTGTCTTAGATCCACACTTAACTTTACTTATGTTAAAATTCTGACGTAATCTAATTCCAACTTGACTTTACAGACCAAAATTCTTGTTTCCATAATTTATCAAACTTCACGTCCTTAGTCATACTCTTGTTTCAATATCGGGTTAACTTCTAACTTTGCTTTTTCCGTAATCCATCTGTTGTTCCATACTAAAACACTTGGTCGCATCTTACCTTCGGAAAGAATCATACCATTCTATACTCTTCTACTGAGTCACAAAACAAAACCACAACACTTCATCTAGATTTGGGATAACAAACCCTCATCAAATCTTCGCGAGGTAATTCAGTGATTCCTTACCTTAGTGCAATTACCGACAACTAACCTCTCATAAATCCTTCAACGTTCAAACCACTTCATAATTAGTCAGGGACTTCTTTACCAGTTCCATCTGGTCTGATACTCAACATTGTAACCATTACATCCGATAATTCATTTCTTTCGTGTCATACCAAAAGGTAACACACTTAGAATAAGATTTTCTTATTTCCATACTTATAAGCAACAACCCTTCAATTCCTAATATTCTGACTGAACTCTTCCGTCTGTCACCTTCCACTGTGCAATCCAAATTTTAATAGTGGAACACCACGAATTCTCAAGCACTACCAAGTAGCTAACAGTCGGCGGAGAAACACCCTTATCCACTGGGATCCTTACTAACCAACGGTACAAGAAACTTACTGACATCCTTTGGTAGAATAATTTCCTCGCCGACACACAATATTATAACATCTGTCCAACACTCTCCAGACGATAAGGCACAGGAGTCACACTGCTACAACCATAACATATACAACTCCAAATCTATTCTAAACTCAAACCAATATATCCAAAATAGTTTAACAACCTCCGGTTCTGGTTACCACATTCCAAATTGATTCTTCTTACGGGGTCTCTGACTTCCTTGACTCGAAGAGACTTTCTCTTCCTTGTTTCTTTTGTCTGTCGGATCCGAGTGAATCTCAAAGTCTGACATTTTTTTTCAACTCTCACTCTGGTGGTCAGAGCTCTAGTACCATAAAGAGTTATGTTTTTGTTAGTAACATACTCGTCTCCTATTTCTCTGCATAACAACTAGTAAATATACAACTTGTCTTTCTAAAAGTGTGCTAACAAATCCTTATGATTAATCCTATGATTAAAAGTGCCAGCTATACTAATTAAATGAATACAATCAAATCCAATCATTTTAAACTAATGCAATTAGACATTCCAGCCTATACAATCATAATGTTCTACATCAAATATTTTCAATAATTATTCATAAAACATGAAAACCATATATATATATATATATATATATATATATATATATATATATATATATATATATATATATATATATATATATATATAAACATTTTAGTAACATGATTAAAAAATATTTCAAAGCATTTTATGACAAGAGTATGAGCACCAAACATAAATAATACTCCCTCCGTCCTAAATTATAAGACGTTTTGCGCATTTCACACGAATTAAGAAACTTAATTATTATTTTATAGAAAAGATAACTTATATATGACTTTACAGTAATGCCGCTCATAATTACACATGAGAGAGAAATTAAAAGAGTTGAAATAATAAAAATAATAAATACTTGAGGGTATATTGGGGAAAATGTCATTAATATTGCATTGAGATTGTAAGGTGACTTATAATTTGGGACAAATTTTTTTGGGAAAGTGACTTATAATTTGGGACAGAAGGAGTAGGATGATTCACAAGTTGTATGTTACATTTTATCAAGCATGATCATATGTTTGTGTGCATGTGTATGTGATAGAGAAACTTTTCAAGTTTACATGAGCATGGAGATACATTAATCCAGAAATGATATCCTGCAGGTATCTTATAACAACCTTTTAACCTAAGCTTCAACTCGACCTGAAACCTCGCAAAATCATATGTCTTTTACATATTTAAGTTGTACTATAATAGAAAAAGTCAGCTACTCATGCATCGACCCAAAAATAGATTCTTATTCGATTATCAGGGTTCCTGCTCATTGAGCTGCACAGTGTCACTGTTTTTGGGTTTGGTCGTCCGCTTAGGCATCAATGGGGTGCTAGCTTCACAACGTATCATTTAGGTAAAGGTCTCGTATGATTCTCTCTTTCGTGAAGGTCTGTTGGCATAGCCAGAATGTGTTTCTGCGTCATTGTTTGGGTGGCTTTATTATTGGCTTGGAGTAGGCTTCTCCTCGGATTTGGATCTGGTTTGTTGGCCATTTCTGCTGCTGGTTTGGGCTTATAGTTTCAAAATTTTGTGGTGGTTTCCAGAAGAACCTTGTGGAATCATTGTATGTAATATGTTTAGTACTATTCTGTAGTTTCATTTTAATCTTCTGTTTGTTCTCTGCTCAAAGGTGTTTCGCAGTAGAATTCCTGCTATGGCTGCTCTTGGTTTTGGTCTGTTTCCAAGGGGTTTGGTGTTGTTACTAGCAATTGGTTGTAACTCAAAACTTGTATTTGCTGTACAATAGCACTTCTTGTGCCCTTTATTTAATTAATCATTTGGCCATTTAAAAAAAAAACAAAAGCAAAGAAAAAGTAAAACTAGCCATTAGTACCCATGTAAAAGTGATTCAATTCCTGTTCATCAATCACCTCAATGAGATTGACTATATTAGAATGTTGTGGGCATTTTTATAATGAAAACCTGAAAAGATAATATGTTTCTTAACAAATTACGGGGACAGTAGCACAAAAGGGAGTACAATCAACTTAGAAAATGTAATATATCATATAATCACGCAGAATAGGAAGAAAAATAAGATGAAAATACTTGGAATGAGAACTTCCTTTAAAATTTGAATGTAAAAATTATGAGAAAGAACACACGCACTTTCAGAAATTTGCAAGTGTGTTGGTAGTTGATTAGTCGATAGTTGATAAAAAATAGTTTTAGAGAGTTGTTTAGAAAGAAGGCTATGTCATCGATTTTTTAGATGATTAATTACAAGATACCAATTAGGGGTGTTCATTGGTTCGGGCAAATCCGAACCAAATTGGAATCCAAACCAAACCAATGTGTTTGGGTTGGGCATTTTTCCAGTTCGGGAAAAATAAAGCCGAACCAATTAAAACCGATGTTAATTAGTTCAGACAACAGATTTCTAATTTGCTACCCATAAACCCGAATCAAACCAATAACAATCAACATAATTAATTATAAATTATTAATTTTAATTGAGTTATTACTTATTTATTTTAATGAAGAGAATAATTGTTATAGCGATTACCAAGTACAAACCATAGTAAAAGAAACAAAGAGGCATAGTCTCTGGACATTTTCAATGAAAATCAGAATAACATCTTTCAAATTATCACAAGCATATCAATCAATGATGAAATATACAGAAATCAAACATCACAACCATCATAAATCAAACTCACAAATTGCAAACTACAAGTATCCGCAAACCACAACCTTCTTCCCAAATTGCAAAACCCTCAAATCACAAGTATCTACAAACTACAAACCGTCAATTTTATGCTATGGAATGGAGTATGAGTATGCAGTAAAATTATTTTAAGTTATTGAATATTTAAGTGAAATTTAACAACTATATGACTATGGTGGTCATAACTTGTTTAAAGTTATGTGTGTCATGTGTTCAAGATTTATTTTTCATATTTTAGTGTGTAAGCAAATCATTTTTAAAAAATATTTTTGTATATTTATTTTTAATATATCCGATCAATCCAATCCAAACCAATCCATTGTTTTTCGGATTAATTTGGTTTGGGCTTTATTGCAAAAATATAGAAATCCAATCCAAACCAACCCATTCATTTTTCATTGGTTTGGGTATCGGATTCTCTCGAAACCGAACCAAACCGGCCCGTGAACACCCTTAATACCAATTGCCTATTTATAGGCTCAAGTCACCAACCTCTTAATGATGGTGAATTTTCTACATTACATTAGTTCTTTCTAGAGTTTTCATGATAGATGAGTATATCATGATAGGTCTAGGTTATTCTATCATTTTCATATACTTATAGTTCTAAATTGTTCTACCATATTCATAAACATTATAGTTCTAGGATCTTCTACCATTTTCATACATATTATATTAAAGAATATTCTATAAATTTGTAGCAATTTCAACACTCCTCCTTGATGCAAATTTCTATGACTCCAAGCATAGCTCATAGCTCTTCAAATCTTGGTCTCAGTAACGCCTTCATGAATATGTCTGCCATTTGATCTTCTGTTCTACAGTAGTCGAGTTTGATCTCTTTAGTTGCTTCAGCTTCTCTAATAAAGTGATACTTGATTGCTATGTATTTTTTTCTGTTGTGATGTACTGGATTTTTCGCCATTGCAATTGCTGATTTGTTGTCGCAATTGATTTTAGTATTCCCATCCAGTTTTTCTCCCATGTCTTCAAGTATCATGCGAAGCCATATAACTTGACTCGTTGCTTCAGCAGCTGCCACAGACTATGCTTCTACTGTGAATTGTGCAACCGTATCTTGCTTCTTCGACGCCCAAGAGAAAATTCCCGATCCTAGTGAGGAATCATAGCCAGAGGTGCACTTCATGTCATCTACCGAACCTGCCCAATCACTGTAGGTGTAGCCAAGTAATCCTGAGTTGGTTTCGGTAGTGTACCATATACCTAATTCTTTTGTTCCTTGTAGATACCTCAAAATTCTTTTTCCTGCTCCAAAGTATATTTGACTTGAGCTTTGTATGAATCTTGATAGAAGACTTGTAGCATACATTATGTTTGGTTGTGTAGCTGTCAAATATAGGAGGCTTCCAACTAGATTTTTGTATATGGAAGCATCAACTTCTGGTGCTCCATCATTCTTCTGTAGTTTCTCATTTGTTATGAGTGGAGTAGCGACAGCTTTACAACCATACATCTTGATTTTCTTAAGTAAGCCTTCTGTGTATTTCTTTTGCGAGATGAATATTCCTTCATTTCTCTGACTTACATCTATACCGAGGAAGTAACTCATCAAACCAAGGTCGGTCATCTCAAAGGTCTTCATCATGTCTTCTTTAAACTCCATCAACATCTTAGAATTATTTCTCGTGTAGGTAAGATCATCTACATATAGAGAGAGTAAGAGAGTGTACTGACCTTGAAGCTTGATGTAAAGTGTAGGCTCACTCTTGCTCTTCCAGAATCCCCGACCCATGAAATACTGATCGATTATGCTATACCACGCTCAAGGTGCTTGCTTCAAACCGTAGAGTGCTTTTCTTAGTCTTAACACTTTGCTTTCTTCTCCTTCAGACATGAATACTCGTGGCTGCTCCACATGGATCTCATCTTCAAGTATACCGTTGAGGAAGGTAGATTTGACATCTAGTTGATGGATACTCCATCCTTTTTGTGCCGCAAGAGCTATTAGAGCTCTAATGGTATCAAGACGAGATACTAGTGCAAATGTCTCATTGTAGTCAATCCCAGGTTGTTGTGAGTAACCCTTAGCTACTAGTCTTGCCTTGTGTTTCTGTATGGTGCCATCAGGGTTGAGCTTTGTCTTATAGAACCACTTAACCCTAATGATATCTTTTCCAAGGGGACGATTTACTAACTCCCATGTGTTGTTTTTTCGATAATCTTCATCTCTTCTTCCATTGCCTTGACCCATACTTCCTGCTTTGACGCTTCTTCAAAGCTTCCAGGTTCAAGTATGGCCAAGTTACAGGTTTCATATATGTCCATCAAAGATCTTACTCGTCTTGGAGTAGACTCTGGTGATGATAGTTCTTGATCTTGTTGTTGTGGTGGAGGTGAAGCAGATTCACCCGTGTCTTCTTCCTCAGCTTCTTTTTGAGGTAGTTGAGCTGGTATGTAATGCCCTGTATAATATATATCTAGAATAATACAATACAAGCATTTTAATTGGTACTGACACCATCATAAGTTCCTAATGGCGTAATTCACATACTTGACCATTACTAATACAAATACAACCTATGGTACAAGACATGGAAATTAGCCAAAAAAATATAAAATCTAAGATCAATATACAATATTCCTCATTGTACAAGAAAAATAATACACAGCAGAATAAGCTCAACTAAGCTTCTCTTGAAACATCCAAGCATAGCTCCACTTGTAAAACAAACCTGCAAATACCTCTTGAAAATAATCAACAATAGTGGGGTGAGATACATCAAATCTCAGCGAGTTCCCTATCCTATGGATTCTCTCGGCTTTACAAGGTTCCATCAATCTTAACTCAAGTTAAAGGGGAAGGGAAATGACTTTGAGTTCACAATCTCACACTATATGGGAACATGTTCATGAGTTCATCAACTCAAAATATATCACTAATCGATAACCTTACAAGGCATCCCCTTTTCCCGTCCGCTTCTACGTCTAAAAGTCGACCTGAGTCATGGATCCTTGTAACCTACTTGACATACAAATGGATTCAGGTTCTACGGGCCATTAACCGTTATGAACCGTCACTTCACACAGGCCATTAACCGTCACAAGCATACGCTCCCTGAGCGCCATTTATACTGCACGCGGGAATCAAACCTGCCAAGTAGTCATGCCTATGTTTCAGAGGAGCTCGAGACTCATGAAACTGCAACTCAAGATAAACCAGTTACGATTACGTGATCTCACACACAAACATGATTGTATTCGACAATCACAAGTCCACAATGCCTTATGGCCACAACCGCCTTTTCTCATAATCACAAAAGTTCAACATGTTCCATACTAGTGTTTCACTCACTCCTAGACCAATCTCGTCACGGATGTACCTTCCTACATCAGGTGCCCGAGCCTTGCCATCTAGGTTATCTACTCCAGGCCAGAACTCACCAATGAATGCACGAGCGTCGCCATCCAGAGTTTCTATCACAATTCTATTCACAACCTATAATTATAACAATCTTAACTATGCCATTTGTTTTGGGGTAAAGTTTCCTCACTCTTCCTAATTCATTTTAACATGCATACTCTCTCGGTCATGTTTAACAACAATTAATCACACATAAAATAATACAATTTGCATAATAGAATCACATATAATAATTCAACCATAAGACACATAACATCATTTTTCTCAATTACATAGTTAATAAAATTCTTAGGTTTCCTCCGATTCATTTAATCGGGTATCAAATCAACATTTCCCACCCTTATCCCGTAGGATATTTTCATAGCTTTGCATCGGCTATAACCATGCCTCAATCGGATTTACGATCCAAAAGATATGGATTTCAACATCTCCATAACCATTATTTCATTCATTTTCCACTAAATAATTAATCCCACATCATACCCCTAATTTCCACTTTTTATTAGGTAGAGGATTGTCATAGCTTTCCAACGGTACCAAGAACGTCTCGATCCGAGTTACGGATCAAAAGTTATGGATTTTCAAAGAAAACTGAATTATTGAAAATTCCCAGGAGCGCCCGGCGGTACAAAATTTCGCCCGGCGGTGCCCCCTTTGCCCGTGCTTCGCCCGGCGGAGCAGCGACGTCAATCCCATATCCCAAAACTCAAGAGTTACAGAAACGTGATATGCTGCGCCCCTTGGCTTTGGCCCGACGCTCAAATCGCCGCTCGGCGCTCTGCACCAGAAGCAGAATTTTCTGTTGCGTTTCTTAGGGTTCCAAGGCTCCAAAATTCATCTTTTCCAAACCAAATCATTTCCAAACATCAAAACAAGTATCATCAATTGATCACATGCATATTATGACTATACTACGCAATTTATATCGATTTCCATCCGCTAGATTTCATTGATTTGTCCTTTTAATCATTTTCTCTCAAATCTAACCTAAGTTCCAAACTTCTATTTCTAGAACTTAGAGTCTCTAACTAGAACCCACCTGATAATCAAAGAGGAGTTTGAAGAAGATGATGATGATCCATGAGCTTCTTCTCAAGCTTTCCCTCATTCTCTTATTCTTTCTCTCTTCCTTCTCTTCTTTCTCTTTTCTTCTTCTTTACTATCTTTTTCCTTTTCTTTTTCTTATAACATATATATATATATATATATATATATATATATATATATATATATATATATATATATATATATATATATATATATATATATATATATATAATACCAATATTATATAATATAATCCAATAGAGTAAGATACCTCCAATTGATATTTCGTCGTCTCAACCCAATTGATCAATTATCAGAGTTACCTTAAAATACTCTCTCGTACTAATAAATACCAATCTGTCTCTTTCATAAAATAATTAATCTCTTCAGAGTTCATTAGTTGCTCTATTGATCCCAATTGACAATACTTAAAGTACTTAGAGGATTCCATTAATCAAATTATCCAAAGATAGAATACACAAAAGCTCATATGATATCCAATTGAGCATTTAAATAATATGGGGTATTACATGGTATAAGGATGTTCTTCTCCACTTTTTTTTCATCCCAATTCCAGGAGCATTCTCATCAATTTCAACATCTCGGCTGATGATGAGTTTTTTTGTTTGCAAGTTGTAAACACGGTAGCCTTTAGAGATTGTGCTATACCCTAGAAAGATACCTCGTCTAGTCTTGTCTTCAAGCTTCTGCCTCTTCACGTCTGGAATATGAATGTAGCATATAGATACAAAGACCCTTAGGTGTTTTGTTGATGGCTTCTTTCTGTTCCAAGTTTCAATTGGAGTTTTATTATGTATTGCCTTAGTTGGACATCTGTTGAGTATGTAAACAACAGTGTATACTGCTTTAACCCAGAATGTGTTAGGAAGTCCCTTCTCCTTGAGCATCGATCTAGCCATTTCCATAATTGTGCGATTCTTTCTCTCTGACACACCAATTTTTTGAGGAGAATATGCGACCGTAAGTTGTCGCTCAATGCCGTCATCCTCACAAAATCTGTCAAACTGGTGGGAGGTGTACTCTTTGCCTCGATCACTTCTTAGTACTTTTATCCGTTTTCCACTTGATTTTCAGCAAGGGCCTTGAACTTTTTGAATACTCCAAAAACTTATGATTTTTCTTTTAGGAAATAGACCCATGTCATTCTAGAGAAGTCATCAATGAATAGTATGAAGTACCTGTTGTTCTTGTGTGATGGCGTCCTCATTGGTCCACAGACGTCAGTATGTATCAGCTCCAACAGATCTTTCGCTCTCCATGCTCTGCTTGTTGAGAACGGAAATTGGTGTTGCTTACCAAGGAGACATCCTTCATATACTTCATTATTCTCCTCTATGCTTGGAAGATCTCTCATCATGTTCTTCTCATGTAACAACTTCAAGGAATGTGTGTTGAAGTGGCCAAATCTTCGATGTCATAGCCATGAATCATCAACTTGTATCTTCATGGCAATGTTAGTTGCATATTTTAAATTTAGCAGGAAGCTTCTATTGCTCTTATTCATCTTCACTTAGGCTATCCCAGACCTTTTATTTTTGTTGTCTAAGATTTTACATACACCTCCTTCAAAGTGAAGTGTGTAGCCTCTCTCCATCATTTGGCCAATGCTTAGAAGATTTTCTTTTAGGCTGGGAACTAGTAAAACATCATGGATGAGTCGCGTACCTTTATATGTCTCCACCATGACAGTGCCTTTGCCTTTTGATTCAACCACACTTCTATTTCCCAGTCGAACTTTGACTTTGACAGACTTGTCAATGGTTTTGAAAATAGTCTCATCCTTAGCCATGTGATTGCTACATCCACTATCCAAGTACCAACTTCCACCTTTATCTTTGATTGAGTCTTGAGTGGTATAAAACATACATTGATCTTGATCACGCTCCTCTGCGATATTAGCTTGATGATTATTTTTGTTGCGACACTTTTTCTCTACGTGCCCGAACTTCTTGCAATGGTTGCATTGTGGCATATTACGGTACCAGCGTGACCTAGTCTTTTGCATATATTGCATGGAGGATTTTTATCTAGCTTGTTCTTAAGGAAATTTCTAGAAACTTCTCTTCTTCTGGAAGTTTCTCTATAATTTTTCTTTCCTCCATTTTCTTTATTTTGGGGCTGAAATTTTAGTTTTGAATGGAAGACATTTTCTAGTGTATCTTCTTTATGCATATACAGTCTTTGCTCATATGCTTCAAGATAGCCCACAAGTTCTGTCACTGATAGAGTGGATAGATCTTTGGTTTCTTCAATCGTTGTCACGATTAGGTCAAACTTTGGGGGCATAGTAATTAGAATTTTTTCAACGATTTTCTTGTCAAGAATTTCCTCCCCAAAAGCTCTCATTTGATTAACTATTTCTTTAACTTTAGATAGTAATCTTTAACTGTCTCAGACTCCTTCATCTTCAATAGTTCAAAATCTATTCTTAGAGATTGAAGTTTAACGGCACGTACCTTATCGTTTCCTTGAAACTTCTCCTGCAACGTGTTCCACACTTCTTTGATAGTCTTAGCTCCCATAATTCTTGAAAAAATTGCATCAGTCACCGCTTGTTGTAAGGTGAACAACGCCTTTGAATTTTTCTGTTTATTTTTCTTCAACTCTTTTTCTTGAGTTGCATTAAGAGCTGAAGTATCCGAAGGAACGGTGAAACCTTCTTCTACTATGTCCCATAAATCTTAAGATGAAACAAATGTTTCCACTTTAACACGCCAGAAATCATAATTTTCACCATTGAAAATAGGGACAGAAATAGATGATGATTGAGTGGTGTTATCCATAGTTTATAATTTTTTTTCGGAGTGGGTTTATAGTACACAGGAAATTTTTGTAGTAGTTTGGAGGATTTTAAAATGTTAGGTAGGTAATATAACTACGCCTAATATATGACCGAACGTAACTTTGATGCCACTGTTGGTAATTGATTAGTCGATAGTTGATAAAAGATAGTTTTAAAGAATTGTTTAGAAAGAAGACTATGTCATTGATTTCTTAGATGATTAATTACAAGATACTAATTGCCTATTTATAGGCTTAAGTCACCAACCTCTTAATGATGGTGAATATTTCTACATTACATTAGTTCTTTCTAGAGTTTTCATGATAGATAATTATCATGACAGTTCTAGATTCTTCTATCGTTTTCATATACTTATAGTTCTAGATTGTTCTACCATTTTCATAAACATTATAGTTTTAGGATCTTCTACTATTTTCATACATATTATATTAAAGAATGTTCTAAAAGTTTGTAGCAATTTCAATAGTGTGAAGGAATAACTAATACATTTATAAAAAATTTGACATGCATATTTGAATCATATTTACAATTATCGATCCAAACTATGTAAAAATATATATAAAGAGGAAATATACCTGACGTAGAACATCAGCCATAGCAATTTCCGAGGGTCCAACTCGCACTACAAGAAAATCTGTGTTTAGCTACGACAAAAACAGAAGCCAGACTGTAGCTAATCTCTATCAAACAGAATTAGCTAGAAAATAGTTTTGGATTAACTATAATATAAGTCGTAGCATAGATTGAGTGGCTAATCACCTATGCAAAAATTTCCTAGCAAAATTCCAACTATTGATACATTTTTCCTAGCTAAATCACAACTAAATTGTAGCAAAATATCAGTCTTAATCTTATGTTTCCTAACTAAACAACTACAATATCGCCACAAAATTATCGTAGCAAATCTTAAGCTAAACGTTTATATATTTGCTAGTTAAAATTTTGTATAATTATTTCTCAAACTAATCGGGTGAAATTAATTTTTTTTAAAAATTATTTTCTCAATTTATATTTTTAATTAAAATAGTCATTATGAAATTAATGTGATAATGGAACAAGACAAACAATAAATAGACATCCATCTTAAAAAATAATCTACAATTCTCTTAAGCTTCATTCATACAAATTCATAGGTCAAATGTGAGCAATTATCTATTATATTGATGATTTCACATTCCTCATATCTAATACTATTAAAATAAAGAAGAAAAATAATTCTTGGCTACAAGCAAACAAGTCCAAAATTTGAGCCAAAAGGGAAGAGTTTGCATAAGTAGCATGAACTGGGATGGCAATTTCCTCCTGACCAAAAAAGAGTTTTTGAAATACCTCAGAACCCGGATTGATTATTCCAACAACTGATGGTGTTTCCCTTCCTGTAAACACAAAATTACAACTTCCATTACTATTAAAAGCAAAGATTAAAAGCAAGAAATCCATAATTCAAAATCTCATATACTATAATGAAACCAGAATTCCTCAATTAGGATCGGCATAAAAATCATTGAAGAAGATTTTAGGAAATAGGATCAAATTATGAACCTTGTGGCAACCAGGTAGCCCGAACCGAGTCCCTTCTTTTCCTGCTGCTAAATGCAGTATTAATACGTACTACCATAAGGTACTTTCGCTTACCCGACGACTCATTCGTCCTTATATCTTCTGAAATAGAAGCACCACTCTGTACCAACTCTTGAACAGCCCTTGTAGTAGCCAAGTCCATCTCTAAACTTGAAATAATTTTATCCAAAGCTCTACATTCAATACAACACATTCACATTAGTTTGGCATACAAAATAATAAAAATAATTAAACTTGCATTTGCATATAACTTACTGTATAGAATAAATCATATACTTTCTTTATCAAGTAGTGAAAATGAAACTGATGCTTACAATTCTGGAATTACACCCCTCTGAAACTACATCCAATTTACCAGTTTCTGCCGCTGTTGGTCTTGCAAGTCCATTTTGTTCTGGAATACTCCATATCCTGTTATGATATTAACATTTCTCATTAGAAAAAGTAGCACAACCAAGGTTGTCAACTAAATTAAGAATAACCAAACATTATCACATAATTACTTATAGCACAAGGTCTTGTTTGGATACACAATTAATTTACAACTTATACCATAAGCGATTATAAATATGAGTTGCATACTTTACCAAGTAAAACTTTAAACAATAACTACAGAGAACATAACACAAATAGAGAACTTAACACTTCGAGTCCGGGTACATATTCCATACTTACATCAAATATAACCAGACTATTTGGTGCCACCCTTGGTCTTCCAGGAGCAGAATTAAGCCCTTTTGGAAATGCCAACTGACAAACAAGAAAACAAAGATATTTAGCCTCATACATATGCAGTACACACAAGGCATTAATGTTCAGCATCACTATACTAACCTACTTTCATACTAATTGTTCCCAGCCTGCATATTGTCCAATCTACATCATCCTAACCATCACTATACTAACCTACTTTCATACTAACATAATTCATTCAAGCATCAAATCCTTCTAACTAACATTTCTTAACTCAATTTAACTAACCTAACAGCTGATAGAAATTTAACAGAATGCAAATAACCAACTAATATCTAACAAAAACAACTCCAAACAGTTGCAATGAGTATTCGCTAACTGCAGCCAATTAATTCCATTTTAACAATGTTATCAAATTAACATGACAAACAAAACTAAACTAACACTAAAATTCAAATTCCAACAGCTTCTCTATAACTCACTAACTACTGATAACATACAACCCAATCCAATTTCCAATTTACTAACTAACTTAACAAATATCCATTCCATCCAAATTAACTTTAATTGTCAAAACTCAGTTACTAATTTCCATTCATCAATTTAACTAGCAGTTTTGATACAATAGTTAATTCCATAACCAAGTTTCGGTTTGCATCGACCTCTGTAATCAGCCCTGCTAATATACTCAATCCGAATCTCATAACAATTCAGAGTTTCTACTAGCATTGTTTGTTAACATCACACCAATTCAGATAGTTATCCCCATTATAAAGTCAACACAAACAGAATCAGATAGTTATTAATTGTTAAGAGTTTGTTACAACAACAGACTGACAACTACCCTGCAATTCAGTTTCTCAATCGACTGTATAAATATGAAAACTCCCTCCTGACTTCATTTCAGAAATAGAACTACAGAGAATAAAGAAACGCCCTGTTTACTTTAATTTTTTTTTACTAAATAACATAGAACTGATATCACTATGCCCACTGTACAGTCTACATAATCAGATAACTATCTTTATTAAGAGTTTGTTACAACAGACTGACAAGTAACAACTACCCTGCAATTCAGACTAGTGAAACAACTTATTTCTTAAGCTGTTTTCACCTACAGCTTATTTCCATCCAAGATAGCCTAATAAAGCAACTTATAAAATAACATGTCAAATAAAGTATTCAAACTGAAACCATTGAAAAAAATATTCAAAAACTTATGCTAAACAATGCTAAAATTCCAATCCTGCCTGAACAAGAGTGGGAGAAAAATAACAATAACAACGACTAAGTTGTATCTCACTAGGTAGGTCAAGGTTTTTGCCCTACTCAGTTTCCAAATTTGTCTTAAAATGTAACATAACAGAAGCATTGGCATATCAATAAGCAATATGGATTTAACTATTATCTACCAAATAAACTTATGCTCACCCAGCAGAAAGATGTTAACATACCTTCTTCTCTATTTTGTCCAGGTCTATCATAGCATGATCAATGTGTGACTGCAGTGTCAGATCCATACCAATCAACGCCTCCGAATTTTTTTCATTTATATTTTTAACAGCTTTAGCAACACCGTTTCCTAGATATACACCTTTGTCACCATCCCGTAACTCAACAGCCTCATACCTGAAATGAATCATCAAACCAAACAGCCAATCTTAATTCAATTCTATAATTGATCAATTAAAATGATCAACTGCCTAGCAACAGAAAGAAGAAAAAAAAGACCAACATCAGCATAATGCTGAGCCAAATCAGAGAATCACCCACACATGGAAATGTAATTTACACTCACAAATCAGCCCTGCCACATTTGTGAGGAAGTTCCGCACAGAAAGTTAGGACAATGAACCGTCTTGTTCAGAATTGTCAAATACAGATCTCAGAAAATAATAGTTTGTAAATTTAAGATAGTTTCAGTTTGAATACTTCTTTCGCTCTAGGTGATGATTCCTTGGTTTTCTTTAGATGAACATTCTCCAGCATTATCATACTTGTATACTCAGATATAAAGTCGGTCTGTAGGCTCAGTTTTGCAACCTGCCAATTAAAATGACATGTCATAAGAAAATTTATTGAATAGAAAGCAAACTGTAAGTAGAGTGATAACATAGGAAATATTTACCAACCTTTTGTTCTAATTGTTTATTATCTGAAAGCCATGCTTGAGCAGTAAGATGCTATATTTGATCTCTGGCAGAAATCTGTGGAAGAGAACATAATGAGCATTAATAACTAAGGAAAGTTTATTCATAGAGCAACATCTGGTTAAGGATGAAAGGACCAATGGTTCTTTATATACAGATATAAAGACTTGAAGACAGACAATGAAAAAGAATATATTAAATTTGTCTAGATCCTAAATTATCAGGTCTTATAGAACTGATTATACATGACCCAACTTTTAACTCGTGCTTTAAGGAAAAACATATTCTTCAAAGTAGTTCACATAAACATGAAACAAACAAAGAATCTCCTCTACAGAAATAGTAGGACATAATTCCAAAAAAAAAAGAAAAAAACTTGAGTATGCTAAGTAGAAGAATACTTTACCCTTTGTACAGGTAGGCCCTTATCCCTCTGTATCTTCAAATCTATTTCAAAATTATTAAAATCAGCCAAGATATCATTGACTCTAAGAGTTTCGGGAAAATTTCCCTTCTATCTGCCTGATAAAACCAATGGACCCTCTAATGAAAGATCCGGGATATTCGATGGATATACCTATCACAACAAATTTCAGATAATGCCATAAGAAAGAGCCACAAGATCAGAGAAAATTAACACAATTCAAACATACAATAAGATATATGTAATAGAAAGTATATAGTAATAATTTTCAGGATATTCAAAAGTTCAGTTCCTTCAAGTCAGAATATATTGGTTTTCATTTTGGAACAACATTCTAAAGTAGTATAAACAGAAACTAGATGATCAAAACTGTATATATATACCACAAATCCCCAAAAGGTGCGTTGTTTCGTGTCAGATATGTATCCGACTCATATCTGTTTAGTCAACATTGTTACTACCTCTCAGCTGAAACACCATTCTCAAAACCACTATCTATTTAGTCAGACTAGTGAAACAACTTATTTCTTAAGTTGTTTTCACCTACAGCTTATTTCCATCCAAGATAGCCTAATAAAGCAACTTATAAAATAACGTGAAAACACTAAATACTTGCACTATACAAGTGTATAACTAAACTATCTATCCAAACTTTGTCAAGTACCTTTAACTTTGTCTAGTAACTTTAGAATCAGTTTCTTCTAACAGCATTCTCAACAATATCCTGTAAATTAGAAACAAATCAGAAATTCATGACAATTATATCGTAAATTTAAAATCAATCTCAACTATACCTTAATTATTAGGTTTTGAGAAATGCGTGAGCGATTTCGAACGAAGAGAAAGTTGAAGCAGTGATTTCCAACGAAGAAGGAGAAGTAGCAATTTCGATCGATAATGGATAAACAACAATTTCGATCGATGGCAGAGAAATCGTGTTTTCGATTGATAAATGAGAAGTAGCGGTTTCGATGAAGAGGAAATAGGGTTTCGATGAAGAGGACAACGATTTAGATGCAGGAAAAGTGATTTTGATAGATGAAAAAAAGTGATTTCAATCGATGAAGGAAAAGTGATTTTGATCGATGAAGGAAAAAATAATTTTGATATGCAATGATTTAGGATGGAGAAAAGTGATTTGGAAAACGTGAGTTTTTTTTTATTAAAAAATAATTTTTGAAAAGAGATTAACATATGTGTAAAAAAAATAATACGTTATTTTAAAAAAGTGTAAATAATATTTAATCTTTTGATTTTCATTTATGTAATTAAAATTAAAGTGATTCTTTAAATTGAGATTAGCTACAAAAATAATTTGTAGTAAAATTTTGGTAGCTATTCTGTTATTTTCTTGTAGTGTCGAAGCTTCCGTAAATGAGACTTATGAAAGGCCTTATATTCAGAAATTTTTTAGCTCAATCAACAAACAATTGCATCATTTAGGCATTAACAATAATCAAAATGATTCAAAACATAATACGATATTACTCAATACAACCATGTAATGGTCATATATCCTATCTTTAACTAATCTACATTTCCAAACTTAAAAAAAAAATTCTTACCTTAATTGCATGATGTTTTCCATCAGCCGTCTTCTATGCAGAGACTGCCAATCATTCAAGGAAAGAGGATCAAGTAAACTGTTTTCCTTGAGAGAGATGATAAAATGAATACTATGCTTACCACTTTCCCAAGACTACCAAAACCAATCTTATACTCACGAACATACTCATTTATTATCTTGTTTCCATATTTTCATCCTGTACACAATTATTATAAAAATAACCATTCAGATAAGAAAAGACATATATCATAAACTATCATTAATAAAAAACACAAATCATACCATTCTATATGAGCAATTTTTCATCCTAATTACATTTGTGCAAAAAACTTTGTCAATCTCTTTTACACGAATGTGTCTACAAATCATACAATTCTCCACTCTAAAAACCAAAATATTCTCCGATCTTGGGACGAATTTTCTCCTCACTATCATCTGCACTGGTGTGGCTAGTAACCCCATAATTTCAAAAGGATCCATCCTTACAAAACCGGTTGGTAAGGTAAAGGGTGCCACTCTATATAAACTATTTCATTGTTCTATCTCCAACCAATGTGAGACTTTAGGATTTTCCTAACACTGGATTACTTGTTTTCCCAGATCATATGCAGAGATAATATCTTACATTTTTGGTTAGATGTTAGTTCATCACTATACATAGGGTTTATCTTCTATCTACTATACCTACAATTGAATGATCTTGAGCTGCCATAGGTCAAAATTAATTATTTAATTTCTCCCAGTTTCCCCATAATTTTGTCTCTGTTAATTCTATTGAAAAAATATTAAGGGTTATATTTAGGCCATGTTTTGATAAACACTTAATTAAGGTGCATTTCTTAATCATTCTCTTCAAAATGCAAGTCCCATTTGTATGTGATCACAAAATAAAAACCTTGTCCTTTCATTTTATTTGTATGTTGCATTTCTCCCTAGACGGGGATCTCTTCGTAGAACACATCGAAGTTATCCTCCTTTGTACTTCAATAATCTCAACACAAAATATTGTCCATTATCTTCCCTTTCAGCGACTCAAACGTAATACATTAATCGTCGACGACTTTCCGTCAAAGAGTTTCCCAAAAACATTCTTCTCAAAATTTGTGAATCATTGCCTAATGTCTCTATTCCTTAGATAATTTTTGAAATAAGTGTGCTTTGTGAAGTAAATGAAAATCCAATTTCAAATTTATATTCTTCTAATGCTTATTATTTAACCAATTTGATTTTGTTGTTTTTGAAGTTATAGATTGTTCGCAGGGAATGATGTTTTTTGTGAGTCAACTTGATCTTCGGGCTAACAAGAAGCGAAAGTTCATGCTATTGTCTACAGTTACTAAATAGATTGACGGTTCTGTTACTTTACAGTGGGCTCCATTTCCTGTTGATATGTGTGGAGGAGTTTCCGTTATGATTCCATCGCCTTCTGGTTCAAAGATTTTGATTGTTCGAAATCCTGAGAGCAAAGGCCATTGTTGGTTTGAAATTTGGTGCAAGTCTTATCTTGAAAGGGAGTTTCATATACCTCAATCCAAACACGGTTCTTTTTACATTGATGAATGGTAAATTATCATCTCATCATCATTACTTCACTTGTCATTGATGTTTAGTGTTCACCCAAGTGCATAGTTACGTGGTAATCAATGTTAGCCATTGATTTGGACAATTAGAGTAAGATTAGATGACTCATATTCTAATATTTTATATTAGACGGAATTTACAGAAATATAAATGGGAGTCGTTCACCCTTGATTTGACATTCTAGATCGTGTGACTGAATATACACGTTTTGATTTCAACTTTATCCTTATTTTATCTTCTGTATGATATTCATGTCATGTCTTATAATTTAAGTGTTTGGTTGTGTTTTCATTTTTTATGTAGTTCAAGTGCCTCTCGTGTGGTTATCGTGCTTTCTAGATTTTGTTTCTTTTTTATGTCAATCAACTAATGTTTAGGTGCCTTGTCATGTGATATTGTAGGTTTGTGAGAATATCTTTGAATTCAGATGAAACTCGTATAGCATATGTTGCTGAAGAGTCTTCCCCAGCAAAGCCTACATTCAATGATCATGACTATAAGAAAAGTGGTTATATTGACAAAGATTGCGGCAGCTGGAAAGGTCAAGAAGACTGGGGAGAGACATACACGGGAAAGAGGCGGCATGCAATTTTTGTCCTAAACATCAATATGTTTTGTATAGTTTAACTTCATTAAATAGTAAAGTTTATATTTATCTATTGATAGAAATCCGAATTATGACACTGATTTTACAGTGGAAAGGTTCAAGTTGTCAAAGGAATTCACAAATCTTTGAGTGTTTGCCAAGTTGTGCGGGCTCCATCAAATGAAGGATCTGCAAAATATTTGGTTTTTGTTAGATAGTTAGTTGAGACAAGAAAGATTTCTCTTAAGTTCTGCTACAACAAGCCTTGTGCATTATATGCTGTTAAAGCACCACGCGAATCAAACAGTAAAGAAAATGAAATTGGGTAATTATTTGATACTTATTGTATTCCATTCTCGATATGCAGTGGTGTTATTGGGTTTCTTCTTTGCTCAACAGAGGGTCCACATGTTGATTTTGTGAGCCCATTAATCCCATTGAAAAGTTAGAAGTTGCTGCTGATAAGCACAAAAGGAAACTTAGGTTCTATAACTCAGGTAAGTATGTCGTCCTTATGTTGCGTTTACTTAATTTGTTAGTATGAGTTTTGTAAAAAATATGTCCTTTAAATTTGTATATCGCTAGGAAACCTACACGCAAGAAAGATCTAACGACAGTTTTGTTATGCAAATGCATTCAGCTGCTTTCGCACTGCCTGCTTTTCTGAAGAATGAGGTGAATTCTCGTCAGTAGTGATGATTGTTTCTGTATCGTACCACAAGTCATTTGGGGAAACAGATCAATGTGGGAGAAATAGGAAACTTGTGTGGTTATTTATATGAGAAATAGAAACCTCTGGTGTGGTTATTAATGAGAGAACTAGAAACCTGGTGTGATTATTTGTCATCCAATTCCATTTGTGAACCCATTTAGCTTTATTGAACTTATGGAGATTTTGATGACAATATCTCTAGTTTAACATATTATTAATGTATTCAAATAATTTGCATATAGTATTTAAAGAAACAAACATCCATGGTAAAATCTGGTGTAATATATCATGAAAATAGGGTGTAAATTTGCCAACATCCATGGTAAAATCGAGTGTAATATATCATATTTTTACACCCTATTTAAAAAAAAATAGGGTGTAAACTTGCCAATATCCAGAGTAAACATTGCTCATTTTACACCCGATTTTTATCAAACGGGGAGTAAATATATTTAATTTAAATGCAATTATTTGAGAATTTACACCCGTTTTCTAAAACAGAGTGTAATATTACATATTTATACACCCGTTTTAAACAAAAAGATGTGTAATATATCATCTATAAATGTATACATGTAAACATTTACACCCGATTTCTATAAAAAAGGGTGTGATATACGATCTATAAATGTATGTATGTAAACATTTACACCCGATTTCAACAAAAAAGGTGTAATATAACATCTATTTACACCCGTTTTAAAACGGGTGTAAATTCGTCAGACATTTCTTACCCATTGAATTCACATCCTCTAATAACGGGTGTTAAATGTAAAAAAAACTAGTGTAAATTACTCTTTCTGCACTAGTGTCATTTAAGTTTGTCAAACGCATTGTCATATCCAACTCATTTTAAGGAACACTTGTGAGGTGTTGTGAGAATTTTCTTGGCAACAGATATAAATTGTTGTCTGATCTTTTTTTAGGCAATAAGTGTTGCTAGAGGAAATAAATTTTATAGTCAATGCCTGTACGTTTTTGCTCATCTTTTCCAGTGCTCTTGCGACACAAATATAACATAAGGTCCATGGGGATCATAGAAATATAGGGAGAAAAATAAATTGAACAAAATTGTTATAGAATAAAAGAAAAATATATTCACTCTTATCGAAAAGCTAATAAACGCGTTGATGCTCAAGAGAATGATGGTGAGAATGATGGTTGCTACCTAAAAGATAACACTCCCTCCGTCCTACAATGAGTGATCCATTTAAAATAAAATATTGTTTCAAAATAAATGATCCATTTCAATTTTCAATACATATTTTTCAATTCTACCCTCTAATTAATTAAACTTTCATCATTTTCAATACATGATTAGGGGTACTATAGTAAAATAATTATTCTCTCTCTTACTTTTTTACATTTTTTTTAATATGTGTGAAATGGTGTGCTGGATCACTTATTGTGAGACGGAGGGAGTAGTACATTCATATTAGGTCATTATTAGACGATGATTCAAATGGGATAGTTATTTTAGGAGGGTATGTTTGTAGCTTTTTTTTGGGCTTAGGCTTTTTTTATTAAAAAAGAAAGAATATATATATATATATATATATATATATATATATATATATATATATATATATATATATATATATATATATATATATATATATATATTAGAGAGAGAGAGAGAGAGAGAGAGAGAGAGAGATTCTTAAAAATAGATTCTTATATTAACAAAAAAACTATTTTAAAAAATGCATCATTTATTTCTCAACCATTCACATCATCCTAATTAATTCCAAACTTTTAATTTAAACTTTCATCCTTTTATATATCAGTGACTAATATATTTTGGGTTTTTTACACCTATGAATTAAAAAAGTTTCCTTTTTTATAGAATTTTATCAATAATAAATATTTATGAGTTTTTTATAAATTAAAATTTTATTTGAAAAAAAATAGAAAATTAGGAGCATAAACCATATAAACCATGTAAAATCCCGAATAAGATACTGTCTAGAAACACCATATTCGGAATGTTATATGTAGATAATGATACAATCAACATTGTTTATATGACATAATACATAAAAAACGCACATAAGTTAGATGAGTTATATCTTGGTACTAATACAATCAGCATTTTTCAGATGATATAATATGTATGATACAAGATACTAAGATCAAGACACTAAAAATTCAAAATGCACAACAGACTAATTGGTTAGAGTTATTTGTGTTCTTATTATTAGATATATAGAATCATAAACTAAGAGAGTTAGTTAGATTGATGGTGGTTAATGTAGAAAAGTTAGTTAGAAAATCTAACAAACTTCATTTCTTAGTAAATAACTGGTGATAACATGCATGAGATATATATAACATGTGCATGCCTTGTGTAATGTAATGAATCATAATACACGTCACAAGCAACCTAAATACAAGACACTCAAAATGTTTGTATGTTCTTGCTATCCACACCTGAGGCTCTATTACCAACACAAACTTGACTTCAGGAGTAAAAAAGTGTATGTACCTTGGAGTGTCTCCCACTCATAAAGGGCACAAATGTGTGGCTCTTGATGGTAGATTCTATATTTCAAAGGATGTTTTATTCAATGAATTGGAATTTCTCCATGTCACCTCACTCGAAGGGCCATATTTTACAAGCTTTTTTGATAAACAAACATCTATATATCTTCCTATAACCTTGAGGAACAACACTCACAACCATAGTCCGTAAGTCATTTCAAGTGAAACCCTTAGTGCATCACATCCAACACCAGTCACCTCATAAACTGTTCCATTGGCCTCTCATTACAATTCAACAGAAAATCATCCCTCAAATAACTCATCCTTACTAATACCTAGTTAAAGTATTTCTCAAGTCCCTGAAACACAACTTGAGTCATAAAATTAAGCTATGACAAATACATCTTCGACTTACACATGACATCCTGATCATGAACCCACACCTGAGCATCACTTATCCTCATGTCCAACTGACTTGCATAGCAAGGCAACTCATAACTCTTCTACTTCTTTAAATCTCTATATCACCAGCTTTTTTAACTCATTGTCACCTTCTTTCCATACTCAATCCCATTCCATACCACTTTCTATCAACAATCACCATATGATGAGAAGATCTAAAACTATTCACTCTCGACCAAAAGATTTCATTGTTCATTCAGAACCTACTACTGCAAAACAAGCCTTAACACATCCAGAGTGGTTCAATACCATGAAATGTGAATATAACTCACTGCTGATGAATGGAACCTGGACTCTAACTCAACTCCCACCACATAGAAAAACAATTGGATGTAAGTGGATCTTTAAGTTGAAAGAGAATCCATATTGCTCTATCAACAAATATAAAGCTTGACCTATGGCTAAAGGACTCCACCAACAAGAATGCTTTGATTTTCATAAGACCTTTTCACTAGAGGTGAAGCCTACCACAATTAGAACCATAATGACATTAGCACTTACCTTCAAATGGGACATTCAATAGATTGACATCAACAATTCCTTCTTAAATGGTGATCTTCAAGAGGAATTATACATGCATTAACCTCTAGGGTTTGTAGAAAACAACGCTACCCTTGTATGCATGCCTGAAAAAGGTGATCTATGGTCTCTAACAAGCCCCTCGGGCTTGGTATGAAAAGCTCCATCAGGCTCTATTACATTTGGGGTTTAACTTTAGCAAATATGGTCATTCACTCTTCATCTATCTGTTATAACAAGATTTGGTTCTGCCAGATATCTCTAAGTTTTGATAATAACAAAGTAGTATTTGTGTGAGAACAATTTTGGTACTCTAACGTTTGTTTTCTGAAGAATTAACAAATAGGATCTGACTCTGATAGAGAAAGCTCTGACTCTGATAGAGATCATGTGCAACGTCACTCTCATTTGACCAAAAGTCGCTTCTGCGCCAAAGAAGCAAGCTTGCCTTTGATCTACTCACATTCAGAAAGATTCTAAGAAGACAATATGTTGCTGCTACAATGCTCTCTTGGATTCTTCCTCTGAGCGTGACTCTGATGATTATCTTCTGAAGACTAAGTGCTGAAGACTCTGAAGACAAGGTTCTGCTGAACAACGTTCTGAAGACTCTGAAGACCTAAGTTTCTGAAGACTAAGTGCTGAAGACTCTGAAGACAAGGTTCTGCTGAACAACATTTTGAAGACTCTGAAGACTTAAGTTTCCGAAGACCAAGGGTTCTAAAGACTGAGTGCTAAAGACTCTGAAGACAAGGTTCTGGTGAACAAGTTCTGAAGACTCTGCAGACTCAAGACACTGAAGACCTAGTGATCAACTCTTATACTCATGCTTCAATCATCTCTATTCAGAAGCCTCTGATGAACCGCAAAAGATGAAACGTTTGCGAGGGAAAATAGTACATAGTACGTATCAAACACGTTCTTTTCCACTACTTTTCCACTACCCTGATTTGGTGGTACAAAGGACAACTTTTGTGTTATATTTTCATCCCCGCATAACGACATTATTTCAAGTCACCAGCAATCTTAATGGTATTCCTGATCTGCCCTCCAACGGATCTCTTTCTGGCTATATAAGGACTTGATCACTTGAATAAAATAAGAGAGACATATGCGTGAACAGTAAAGCACCACAATATAATGCAAGAAACATTGTTCATACTATATAGATTTTCTTTAGGTTATTTGAGCTATTCATAGTGTTTATATCTGCTTGTGTATAAGCAATTCATTGTAAACATTAACTTTGTTCAAACAGTTGTTTGTATTCCTTAAGGGACCAGTTAGGTCAGAATCCTTAAGAAGAGACAGTTAGTCTTTTCTTGTTAGTCACCAGCAGTTGCTAGTGTAGTGTAATCAGTTGATTATAGTGGATTAAATCCTTGTGTATAAGGCGAAATCACCTTGGCGGGTGGACTAGATTAGCTTGATAGTTTTCAAGTGAACCAGGATATATCGTGTGTCTTTCTCTCTTGTTAGTTTCTTTGTGATTTTTGTTTGAGTTTCACAAAAAGCTTTCATTTTTAAAAACCTAATTCAAACCCCCCTTTCTTGTGTTTTCTCACACCTTCACTATCAAGAAGAAAAGTCACCATTTATGCCTTGGTGTATGTTAATGATATATTGATCACCGTTATGTCTCCTCAGCTGGTACGTACATTACTTGATTTCCAAACTACCTCACACATGTTCTCTTAAAAAGTTAGGAAAGCCAAAGTATTTTCTAGGAATTGAGGTACATAAGCAACAAGGAGGTTCTATTCTCCTAACTCAAACTAAGTATATCATAGACTTGTTGAACAACACAAATATGGAAGATGCAAATTGAGTCAACACTCCAATGTTTAGTCAATGCAAACTGAGCAAATATGTCAAAGATGTTATACCTGACCCATCACACTACAAGTCCATTGTTGGAGCACTGCAATATGTGACACTAACTCGACCAAACATTGCTTATAGTGCGAAAAAAGCTTGCTATTTCATGTCACAACCCCTTGAATCCCACTGGAGTGCTGTCAAAAGAATTCTTCGATACCTTAGTGGTTATACTCATCATGGTTTAATATTAAAGCCAGCCGATCCAATGCACAAGTTAACTATTCATGCCTACAGTGATTTGGATTGGGCCAGTGATCCTAATGATAAGAGGTTTACTTCTGGCTCATGCGTGTTCTTTGGACCAAATCTCATTTCATGGAGCTCGAAGAAATAAACATTGGCAGCTAGATCTAGCACTGAGACCAAATATTGTGCTCTTGCGCACGCTACATCAGAATTTTTTGTGGATTGTATCCCTACTAAAGGAACTACATGTTCCCAATCAGGTGTTAACTTTGCTCTGTGACAACATTAGTGCAGTAATGGTGTCCCATAAACCGGTCCTCCATGCTCGCACGAAACACATAGAGGTGGAAATCCATTTTGTGAGGGAATGAGTAGCAGCTGACAAGCTTCTTATTCAACATATCTCAGACACCTTACAAATTGCAAATGCTTTAACCAAACTACTATCACATACCATATTTCAAACTTTCAAATACAAGCTCAAAGTTGCACCTTTTCTTCAACCATGATCTTGAGGGGGTGGGGGGGAAGGGGCATTAGATATATAGAATTAGAATATGTAAATAAGAGAGTTAGCACAACTACAAAACGTGTAAACAACAACGCCATGGTCACCACGCTTATTCCATACACCGTTGTGATATCTCTAAACTAAGGCCCTATCATAATATTATTGTTTTTTGATTAAAAATTATTTGTATATAACAACGGTTAATGAACCCAACCGTTGTGATAACTTCAAGCTTTCATGGGTTCGAACCCCAGGGCCCTCATATATGTTATTCCTTTAATGTTAAGTGGCGTCTTTTCTTTTTTAATTATTTTTAAGTAAAAAACTTAAAAGTTTATGATGACGGTTGAAGATTTCCACCGTTGTTAAGTAGCGCCTTTTCATTTTTAATTAATTTTAAATAAAAAACTTAAAAGTTTATGATGACGGTTGAAGAGCCCACCGTTGTTAAGTCACACATTTTCATTTTTAATTATTTTTAAATAAAAAACTTTAAAGTTTATGACTACGGTTGATGATTACAACCGTTGTGATATATTTTGTTTTTTATTTAAAATTTTAAATTGTAAATACTCTGGCGTTTTTTTATGAAATTTCACCATGAAAGTAAAATATCACTACAATTGCATGTATTGGCCATTGTGATAGCTTGATAATATTATACACTCCTAGTTAACTTGTCTCTTCAGTATCCTTTTTTCCATTGCAAATAGAAACTAGACGAAACAATACACGATTTCAACCCAAACCCTAACGTTCAATATTGTGAAACATTACACGATTTTATCCAAAACACCATCGTTCACACTTCACTGTGTATTTGTCATTGTCGTCATCATCGTCAACCAAGTTGACAAGACCATCACGATCAATCAAGTTGTTACCGTCTAGAAGGAAAACAACAACAACACCGTCGTCACCACAAGGAAGGAAGACAACACCATTACCAACACCAACATCATTTACTTAGTCATCACGTTTAGGGTACGTAAAATATTTTTCCCCATGCATCTACAGTAAACTTCACTTGCCATTGTTGTGGTTGTTGTTGTTTTATTTTGTGGTTGATGTTTGTGTTCTTGTTGTTCATGTTGTTGTTGTTGTTTTTGAACTTAGATGTCGACCTTATCGAGTTCTACATCAGAAACCAGCGAAAAAACTCAAACAAATGAGAGGTTAGCCAATGAAACTCAAACAACTGAAAGTCAAACGAAAAGATCACTAAGAGATGTCACAATGATGCCCCAATTCACATAAGTCCGGAACTCATCAGGTGAAAAAATTCCTATCCAGTTTGATTCATTGTACAGAGTAGTTGATTGTGAACATTACTATACTTTTAAGAGTTATGTTTTGTTCCTTGCACGTAGCAAGGCCAGTATATTGATTGATGATTGGAAACAAGTTGATGATAACGTCAACGAAAGCATATGGAATGACGTTAAGGTATTACATACTATAATTTTCATATATCGCCGATATCAATATCTATAATTTCTAATACATACTTATATATTGATTTAAATGTAGTTGAATTTTGAGTTTATCAATGACTCAAATTTGAAAAAAAAAGTGGATATCATATGCTGGTACTATTTGGAGGGGATTTAAGGCACAACTCATGGCTGACTACATTAGGAGGCCTAAGAGCGGTCTTGCTCATCCATGGATTCGATATAGTTTAATATCGAAGAAGCAATGGAAAAAGTTTGCAAAGATACGTCGTTCTGAGGAATTCAAGGTTAGTACTATTCTCATGTAATCGATTATGTTATGCTAATGAGTTATAGATACTAATCATATATTTTTTTCAATATGTTCATAACAGGTTAAAAGAGAAGTCGAAATACTCAATAAGGCCAAGAACATGTACACCCATAGGTTATCTCGTGAGGGTTATAGGAAACTTGAGAAAAAAATCATGCTTGAAAAACAATCAGAAACAGGAGATGATTGCATCCCATCTCCACCTTTAAGACATGAGAAATGGAAGAGGGCTCGATTAAGACCAGATGGAGAGTACACCTCTGAGGCGTCAAGAGTAGTTGCCGAAAAAATTGTAAGTATGATTTGTTTTTCTTATGTTATTTTTATTTAAATGCGTTGGTAATAATATATGTAAGTTTCTCATGTTGTATAGGATAAGTTGGTTGAGGCAGCCCATGAAGGCACATTTGTTCCGCATGCACGACATGACATATTAGTAGAAGCTATCGGATCAGATGAGCGTGGTGGGCGTGTCCGTACTGTTGGAGAAGGTGTTGGCTTGAGGTCATTCTTTGGGTGTCAAAGAAAAAGTACCGAAAGCCCGAAAATTATTGCACAAAGATAAAAGATTGAAAATTTTGAGAAGCAATTAGAAGAACAATGGAGAATGTTAGAAGAGGAGAAGGAAAAAAGGGAGAAAGATATGGAAAGGATTCAAGAGTTATATTCGATATGTACTTTACTTGAGATGTTAGTGTTTTATCGGAAATGTATGATATATATTGTGCTTATTTTTCTTTTATGTTTTAATTGAATATTATGATGTATAGATTAAGTGAAAACCTTGAACAACGGACAAATGAAGATCACCATAATGTTGATGGTGATGATGATGATCGAACTCCTAGTAGAAGTGTTGCATGTCATGCTTCTACAAAAAGAAGTAATTGTTCAGGCCATCCCCCCTGCGGATAACCACAATGATATAATGGACTCTAATCCAAATGAAATCACAATGTTATACTTGAAAGTTGAGGTGTGATAAGTGCAAATTGTACCTATTTTTGTATATATGTTTTGTTGCACTTATCGATTCTTTTTGGTAAATATCGTGCGAATAAAACCCAATTTGTTTGAAAAGACGTTTAGTTTATGTTTTCGGTGTATAGTGCGTTATCGTGTAAATATCATTGAGTTTAATCGATTTTCATTTATTTTTTTAGGTGTTCCAGCAATGGGATTTTTCCATTTTCATAAAGAGCATTGAATAAGCTTTCCAACGCTTCAAACCGTGCGTCAATCGGAGTTACGGTTCAAGAGTTATGAAGAAAACAAATTCTGGTTTTCTGTCATACTCGCTAGGTGAGCCCCCGTAGCGAACACTCGCTAGCTTGTTCGCTAGGCGAATCGGGGCGAACGAAAAGTTCCAGAATCGTGAAAAAACTCAACAGAAAGGCGGTTTACGTTCGCCTAGCGAACGGGGACTCGCTAGGCGAACCTGGAAAAGCAGAATTGCCCATTTAAGCCATTTTTCATCATTTTTTAGTGATGGGTTTGATATTTTTAGTTCCAAATCCATCCAATAGCATTTTTTGACCAGAATTAGGCTAGAAAACACATTGGAGCATGAATTAGGATGATCCGGAGTTGAATCCTTCATGAATCGGAGCCGACAACTTTTGAGATGTTTGGTTTTTCTCCATTTCTTCTCTATGTATTTCTCTATTTTGTGGGTTATGTTTGTATTGTTACTCTAAACCTATGTACATGTATTGATCATGGTTGTATAATATATATGCTTTACAAATCATTATCGATGTTTTCCTTGATCTTTTTGCATTTATGTTTGGATTTGTGTTGTGTTAGAGATAAACATCATGAATCTTGATTAAGGATGGATATCTATTGTCTAGACTCTAGAGATAGATTTAGATAATAATCTTTATGGTGTCGGAACTTAATGTCTTCCGTGTTTCGAGGCGTCGTGCGCGAGAGCGTCGACGAGAGTAATACGGTTGCTCTCTCAACTGTGCGTTAGACATAACCTTTGTTGTGAGCGATACGTGATGATTTTAACGAGTATTGTATGTTGAATGCGACCGATTGATAGGTTTACATTTGTTCTGAGTAGTGTATATTCATGCTTGATAGGTTTCTTCTCTTCAAAGAATGTATTCTTTTTATGTTTTAATATTTACTTCTATTTTCTTGTTTGAAACCAATTTAATCCAAACTCTTAAACGCGAGAGATTGTCGAACGGCATTCTTTCCCTCTAACCGATCTCTGTGGACACGACATAAATCCCGGAGGGAATTCTTTCCGAAAATAAATATTTTTGCTTGCTTTCCCTATTCTGCACCCAACAAAATGGCGCCGTTGCCGGGGATTGGTTTTGATATTGAATCGCATTGCGATAGTTTCTTTGTTTTTGAGTTTTGTAGATATCATACATGTTGTATATTTTCACTTGTTTATATTGATACTTGTACATTTTGACGTTTGTTCAAGTGTTTGGTTAGGACACTTACTTTAGGTTTGCGCGGTGAGGCATCACTATGGCATGAAGGAAGTGAGTTTGCTAGCTAAGCAATGTAAAGGCGTCGAGCTTACGACGTAAAACAAGCATGTTGTATTATTTTCTTTGGTTGTGTGGTGAACTTTCATTAAACAAGTTGTACTCGGATTTTTCGTAAACTTCTCAAATCTTCGCTTTACAACTTGTTTAATGAAATTTCTCCCTTTCTTTTCGTTTGTTTATATTAATAATTCTTGTTCTCGCTAAGCGAGTTCTGGCGAAGTCACCAGCGAAGGTTCGCCTCGCAAATGTTGGCGAAGGTGCCAGCGAGGGAGTGGCAGAAAGTAAAAAAAAAAAACCTTCAGTAGGAAAACTGGGTAAATTCGCTGGGCGAGGGAGCCAGCGAATGCTCGCTGATGTGTTCGCGAGGCGAAGGTGCCAGCGAGGGGGGTGGCAGAAACTTTCACTTTTGAAAACACCCAAACTTCGCTGGGGCGAAGGATGTAGCGAAGGCTCGCGTCGCGAATGATTCCTTCGCTAGGCGAAGGCTGCTAAGATTTTGGTTGTTATTTGCTCACAGATTTTGATTGACTTATTTGAGGATGCTTTTGTGATTTTCCAAGTTGGTTCGTTTCAACTTGCGGATGTATGGTAATGATTTTGTTAAGTTTTGTACACGTCCGAGGTATGTATTTATCGCTTTCTATACTTTAGCATATTCATGATACTTAGGCATTTTACAAACTTCCATGCCATCCATTCTTTTGTATACTTGTTCTTATTGTGAATCACTTTAGTTCCCACCTTTTTGTGAGGTAGCCTTCTATTGTTCATATATGCGCGGAGAACCAACATTCTTGTTATAACTGGATTTTATTATGTTGAATCTTTTATTTGTGTTGATTATATGAATGTATGAAAAGGATCAAGGCAATTGTTTCATTTTGAGCACAACTACCTTAGCCAAATAGTCAATTCACCTTGTGAGTGTGTGAGAATTCGTAACCCCTTTGAGCTTTTTGATCCATGTTTTTATTTGAACTTAATGCTTGTCTATGAGTATTTAGTTCACTTATTTTTGAATGGATTTTGTTTTTTCTTGGACCTCAACTATGTGTTGTTGTATGGATTTTTTTCCTTGCCTTAGAAAGTAGGGAGTATTCACATGATGATGTGGTTGAATTCAAGTTGGGGAGAGAATGGTTGTTTACTCATTGGTTGGATTCTATGAGGATTGAAAAAGAAAAGAAAAAAGAGAAAAATATGACAAAGAAAATAAAAGAAAAAAGTGAAAAAGAAAGAAAAAAGAAAAATCCTTGAAAAAGGAAACAAAAAGAGTTGCAATAATTGTGCTAAATAAGTATTGTGTGTTGTGTAGCACTTGGGATTTTGGAAGAAGTTGGTTGAAATTTTGTGTGTGTATCTTTGTGAGTTTTCACTCCCTTAGGTTTAGGCAAGTTTTTGTTTCAATTACCTTTAGAAAATGCCCCTTGTTTGTTTACCCGACCACGTTACAACCTTGAAAGTCCTTGTGATTCTTGCCTTTGTATGTTCAATGTGAATTTGTGGATGTATGCATAATTTAGTCTTTTGTTTGCAAGATTGTTGTGTGAGTGAAAGAACCTCATTTTGTGTTTTTCATCTACCGATGATTGTTTTTGCTAGGTGTGATTCACATTTGAACTTGTGTTGTTTTAGAATTTTTGGCATGACTTGTGTACTTTGCTTTTGTTTCGTGACTATGTTATCGTTGCAGTTTAGTGGTAAGTATTTACTTTTTTTTGTGTACCTTTTTCATTTGAACCATTCATTCGTTTCCGTTTTTCAAAACCTGTTGATTCGTCATTCTTTGGTTATTTCTTGCGCATTTTCAAGTTTGTTTGATTTTTGTTTGTGGACAAACAAGTAGGTAAGTTGGGGAGAGTTTGATAAGTGCAAATTGTACCTATTTTTGTATATATGTTTTGTTGCACTTATCGATTCTTTTTGGTAAATATCGTGCGAATAAAACCCAATTTGTTTGTAAATACGTTTAGTTTACGTTTTCGGTGTATAGTGCGTTATCGTGTAAATATCATTGAGTTTAATCGATTTTCATTTATTTTTGTAGGTGTTCCAGCAATGGGATTTTTCCATTTTCATAAAGAGCATTGAATAAGCTTTCCAACGCTTCAAACCGTGCGTCAATCGGAGTTACGGTTCAAGAGTTATGAAGAAAACAAATTCTGGTTTTCTGTCATACTCGCTAGGCGAGCCCCCGTAGCGAACACTCGCTAGCTTGTTCGCTAGGCGAACCGGGGCGAACGAAAAGTTCCAGAATCGTGAAAAAACTCAACAGAAAGGCGGTTTACGTTCGCCTAGCGAACGGGGACTCGCTAGGCGAACCTGGAAAAGCAGAATTGCCCATTTAAGCCATTTTTCATCATTTTTTAGTGATGGGTTTGATATTTTTAGTTCCAAATCCATCCAATAGCATTTTTTGACCAGAATTAGGCTAGAAAACACATTGGAGCATGAATTAGGATGATCCGGAGTTGAATCCTTCATGAATCGGAGCCGACAACTTTTGAGATGTTTGGTTTTTCTCCATTTCTTCTCTATGTATTTCTCTATTTTGTGGGTTATGTTTGTATTGTTACTCTAAACCTATGTACATGTATTGATCATGGTTGTATAATATATATGCTTTACAAATCATTATCGATGTTTTCCTTGATCTTTTTGCATTTATGTTTGGATTTGTGTTGTGTTAGAGATAAACATCATGAATCTTGATTAAGGATGGATATCTATTGTCTAGACTCTAGAGATAGATTTAGATAATAATCTTTATGGCGTCGGAACTTAATGTCTTCCGTGTTTCGAGGCGTCGTGCGCGAGAGCGTCGACGAGAGTAATACGGTTGCTCTCTCAACTGTGCGTTAGACATAACCTTTGTTGTGAGCGATACGTGATGATTTTGACGAGTATTGTATGTTGAATGCGACCGATTGATAGGTTTACGTTTGTTCTGAGTAGTGTATATTCATGCTTGATAGGTTTCTTCTCTTCAAAGAATGTATTCTTTTTATGTTTTAATATTTACTTCTATTTTCTTGTTTGAAACCAATTTAATCCAAACTCATAAACGCGAGAGATTGTCGAACGACATTCTTTCCCTCTAACCGATCTCTGTGGACACGACATAAATCCCGGAGGGAATTCTTTCCGAAAATAAATATTTTTGCTTGCTTGCCCTATTCTGCACTCAACAAGGTGATAAATGAAACGCAACTTCTCCCGCTAGAACATTATCCACGTTTGGATTTATTCTATTATAGTCTTGAAGATATAAGGGATTTTCTTGGTGGGTATAAGTGGCTGGACATCGGGATATTGCAAGTTTGGTGCACGTAAGTATATATTTGAATATACATGTCATTATAGAACATTATCATTTATAGAACATCACCCCTAATTTATTCATTTTCTTTAACTATTTAGGTACATTCACCGTCTTTTTATAGAGTTGAATAAATCGAGTACTTATGGAATCTTGGATCCACTTTTTATTCGTTGGGCTTTTAATTAACCAAAAGATATCCGAGAGTACTTGAAAACATGGTTAAATGAGGGAGGAAAAGATTGTTACTTAGCACCATTCCTCTATTCGTAAGTATTTTTGGAATTGATGTTTATGTATTCTATATTTAGTTTTGTTTTAACAAATACCATTAACCTATATATGCTCTTGTTTATTCAGTGGTCATTGGCAATTGATCATCATATCATTTAGGACGAATAGGATAACTTTTCTGTGTTCCTTGCATGATCCACTGGAAAAGAAAATGAAAGATATTATTAATTCGTAAGTGTATGCTTAATTCGTTTTCTTTGACATTGTAATTAGTTTATCATGTAATATGTTTAATTCAAATTCAATGTATAGTGTTGTCGAGCAAGTGAATATGATGAACAATGTTAGAAGAAAGTCCACATGGACCTGTCCTAAAGTAAGTGGCCCGATTACATGTTTCTTTCATTTACATTCATGTGTGGTTGTATTCATGTCATTTTTGCTTAAATTTGTAGACAAGGAAACAACCCGGGACTTACGAGTGTAGTTATTATGTCATGAAACACATGTTAAACATTGTCCTTGCCGGTGAAGATGGCTGGTTTATACATGAGTGAATCGCACACTCAAAGATACAACAGAGTTGCCACTGAACTTTATTTAGTCCCAAAGGACAGGGAAAATATCGATAAAACCCACGGGGAAGAGAAACGGGAACGGGGGTCGGTTATGCGAAAGGAAGGTACTAGCATCTAACGCATCCGTCGTACTCGACGGGAACCATTTCGCTTGCTTCTAGGCTTGGATGGGTTATCTATCTAAAGGCTTCTAGCTAAAAGAAGAGGAGAGAAAGGAGAAAAGAAAGAAATAAAGACAGTGCTCGCGGAGGATTAGGGCCCTCGTGCCTACGTACCCTCATAGTGCAATGAGGAAATTAGAGCGCCGTAGTTCTTGGAACCAGGGAAAAGAAAGGAGAATGGAAGACGGGTGGAAGGGTGGAAGGTTGCTCGCCAAGATCATCGCGATCTCGTGCCTACGTATCATACATTCGAGAGAATACAAAATCAGAGTTTCCGTAGTTCGGGGAACTAAGACGGAAAAAAGAAAAGGAAAGTGGTGTCAAAACCAAGAACAGAAGAGAAGAGGAAACTCCGCTGGGGATTCCAAAGAAATGGTGTCAAAACCAAGAAAAAAGGAGCGAAAAGATTAGAAAAGACTCCACTGTGGAGGCAAAAGAATGGTGTCAAAACCAAGAAAAAATGCAAGGGAAAGATAGAGACAGAAAATAACGTGCAAGAGTGGTGTCGAAACCAAGAAGAGAAAGGAGTAAAAGGGTAAAAGAGACTCCACTAGGGAGTAAGAGAACAAAGAATTGTGCTGGGGATCAGAGGGTTAACGACCCTACTGGGGAACAAACCAAAGAATGGTGTTAAGACCAAGAGAATAAGGAAACTCGGTATGTTAACTGACTGGCAGTTATTAATCGGAGAAAAAGAGATTGAGATTCTATGGGGAAAAAGATTTGGTGTCAACAGGCAGGCTGTGAAGAACCGAAAGGAGAGAGTACTGAACCAAGAGAAGGTGTTTGACTCTGAGGGGATTTTGGTATATTAACTTATAAATAGTGGTTAACCAAAGAAAAGGGCTGGGAACCAAGCAAAGGTTGTGACCCAAGAGAGGGAGTATTTGAACCAAAAAGAGGTTGCTAACTGCCGAGGATTTGGTTTTAACAGAGAGACTGTGATTGACCAAAGAACGGGTGTAGAACCAAGCGAAGATTATAACCCACTGGGGATGTTGGTATGGACTGAACAACCAGTACTTGACCAACAGAAAGGTATTGAACTAAAAGAGGTTGCCAACCATGGAGAATTTGGTGTTAACAGAATAAACTGTGATTAACCGCAAAGAAAACGAGTGATTAACCAAGAGAAGGTGATTAGCTTGAAAGGGGCTCAGTATTTTAACAGGCGGGTTGTGGTTAACTGAAGAAAAAGGGTGATTAACCAAGGAAAGGTGATTAACCCAGAAAGAAAACTCAGTATATTAACAGGTAGACTGTGGTTAACTGAGAAGAAAAGCAATTTGGTGTTTTAACTGACAGGCAGTGGTTAATTAAATCAAAGGGAGAAGAACTAAGAGAAGGTTGCAAACTCCGCAAGGGTTTTGGTGTTTAACAGGAAAATTGTGTTTAACCGAAGAAAAGGAATAGAGGCTCTTCTGGGAAATCAAAAGATAATGATCGACCAGAGAAGAAGGATATCGAGGCAAGAAACGGGTGCCAACCCTAGAACAATGATCTTTAACAAAGAGGATGGTGATTGGTCAAGAGAAGGATTGAGAGGAGCATAAGTGATCAAGGATCGATTCAACTGGGGAAGGAGAAACACTACAGCTTGAGGATAGAGGTGGCTATTCTCGAAAGAGAGGGCCAAATGCCCTTACCCAAGAAATAGTCAGAATGAGGGTAGGACAACTCTATCCTCATTCCTACTCTAGCACTCAAAGTATAGTACAGAAATTGAGACAGACAGCGTAACAGCACCAACTTGTACAGTGCGTCATGCGTCGTGCGTGGTGCTAATCTCTGACTCGGCAGGGGAGAAAGAGAAATAAAACTCTAAAGGAAGCCTAAAGAGAAAAGTAAAGGAAGGATCAACTAATCAAAACAAAGTTTTGATTAATCAATCAAAGGGAATTGATGTGCTAATAATTTTCCAAGGAGATGGAAAATCATTAAAGCAAAAAGTGGATTATTGATTGTACAAGATTAAATTTACTCAAGAAAGACAAACTCAATGCAATAGCATGGAAAACAGTACCAAACATCAACACCAATCATGTAATCGGGTGCAAAAGATGTGCAAGCATGATTGTGATCATACAAATCCCAATAATGTAAACAAATGCGCAATCGATAAATCATGCATTGAAATATTGTAAGCATGCTTCACACAGAGGCTAAACAACACCTAAAACATCCACACATCTCAAAAATATCAGTTCATGGAAGTTAGAGGAGGAAAGAATGTCAAACAAGCTTGAAAATAGGCAAAAATGGCATTCTGGTTCAGTGTTAATCGATTGACACTTTTTGTATTGCAAAGTGTTAATCGATTAACACTTGAAATACAACAAAATAACACTTGTTAATGGATTAACACTTTTGCACTGCAAAGTGTTAATCAATTAACACTAAAGCAGGGGTAGAAAAAACAGTTTTTAAAAGTGCTTTTGGCCACTTATTGATTGTGCAATCACTCCAATGCTAGGGCAAACAATTATGCACAAAAAATTAAGTTTAACAACAGCAAATAATCAGTAATGGAATCAATTAAATCATCAAGATCATGGATCAAGTAATGGCATACTCAATTCACACACAAAAAGTATCGAACTACATCGCGAATGATACAAAAACGTCCGAAACTGAAAAATGAATGAGAGCTACCAACCTACAAGCCGGAGGATTGGCTTGGTGATTGTTGCAGAGGATTCTTGATAAAGATAATCAAAGAAAACCAGAGGAATCTTCAATCGTAGCCGAATCGTATCGAAGCCGAGCAAATTGTGACGAAGTCTCCAAAACGCGAATTCACACCATAGAATCTTGAAGCATTCACTTGTGATGAATCAAAAGCTAATAAAACTCCAGAGAATCAAGTAGAGTGGCAAGGTGTTGAAGGTTAAGCTCAAGAAATAATCACTTCAAATGTAGAAGTGATTATCCTTCAATGGTAAAAAGCTATGGTGAAGTTTGGGAATAGAATGTAGATGAAGATGAAGAGATTGCAGAAAATTCAGAGAGAATGTGAGAGAATTGAGAGTGAAGTGTGTGAAGTTTGTGTGAAAATGGTTGAGGGTCCTTTGAAAGTGATTGAAGGTTTGTTTATATAGACTTTTGGTTTGGAGTGTGAGAGGTTTGGCATTAGTCTAGGAGCTAGCTTTGGGTGGTTTGGAATTAGGCTAGAATTTAGTTACACTTGACTCACCGAGTCAAGCGGTTAACTCGGTTAGTTAGGAAGTTAACTCAGTAGCAATCCCAATGTAAGCTTCAAATCAAAGGTTGGCATGCTTGGAAATCAAGGAACATGGTGCACTTAATTTAAAGTGAAGCATGGGAACAAATGTAAGTGGAGTGTCTTGAATTGTCTTGAAATGTCTAGAGATGTCTAGAATGTTCCACACACTGCTAGAATCAAGTAGAATCCCAAAATGAGGAGAAAAAAGTTGCTGTCATGAAAAAACAACAAATTCTGCTTATCTTGCATGTGTTAATCGATTAACACATTTGCACTGCAAATGGTTAATCAATTAACCAGGCCAAAAATCCCCAAATTTGCTTGAAAAATGGTGTCGTGGCTCCGGTTTCGATTTTCAACCTCTTGCTTTGATGAATAGGCATATAAACCCTTATTTTGTGCTTGTTTTAGTGTTGTGATGACTTTGTGAGGATGTGATTAATCGGGCTTGGAAAACATGAATATTCCTGCAACAAAACCACAGAGAAAAAAATGCGAATGCGTATTCCCGCGATGCGAATGCACATGCTTATGCAAAAGGCAAAAGGGGGAGGTCAAATTTCGGGTTACGACATCTGCCCCTATTTAATCCTCTTGGAACTGAATGTACGAATTGCGGTAACTTTTCGATGATTCGAGGTAGAAGGGGATTAAATAAAAGAGTAGCTCGAAAATTTAGCCAACGGCGACAAGAGAAGAGTGTGAAAGTGTAGAGAGTTGAGTAGGTGAGAAGTTGGCTGAATATTTGCTGGGGAGATGGATCAAGCCAAAAGGGAGGAAGTATGATCGATGCATATGCCATGTATGTGCTGTTCTACATGATGCTTGACGTCATGTTATGCAACGATGCAAGTTGAGGTACTATGCGGTTGTTAGGTAGAGGTTATAGCAAAATAAAGTCGACATCCTCGGCTGGGAGAGGACCCACAGATGAAGACGGCCTGCTAGAGAAAAAGTCCACGATGGGTGACAACTCTGCTGGGGAAGAAACCGAGAAATCTCTAATTTCTAAACCATCATCGTAGTCATTGTCGGGGATAAGAGAATCAGGTCAATCTTTCATCACGACTGACTTTGCCAGGGGAATGAACCCAGAAAATTACCACTGACTCTGCCGCAGGGAATTACCAAGGTCCAGAGGATCTTCTCTGCTTGAGGAAGACGAGGAACCAAGTCGTACCGCTGCTGGCGCGTGACAAATTCGACATGTTGGGAATGATGCACAACCAGTGTTAGGGAAAAGAACTATCATCTCCTTTCTGGGTACATCACGACAACTTTACTGGAGACATTATGGATCTGTCGGGGAAATGGAAAGTAATCAACCTTTCTGGAGAACCACAATGGCGATTGCTGGGGAAATGATGGCTCTTGTGAGGAACAACAACTCTTCAAAGAACCATCACGGTGCTGACCAGGCGTTAGGCTTGCCAAAGGATATTACCGATTATCTTGCTGGAGTTACCAGAAAAATATGCAATGCATATTGCTTTCTCATTTGGTTTTAGCTTTTTATTGTTCTCAATATTTTATAGTATTATGTGATCACAAATAATTGCTTATTCTGCAAACAAAATACTGGAAAGAAAACAATTGAGAAAATAAATTATGCATTTTTATTGAATATGAAAATATTTGTACATAAGATGTGTACAAGGATGCAAAAATCCTTGATGAGGAAATTTGCAGTAAAATTGAAAAACAAAAGTAAATGGCAAAGGGAAATCATGCTTTGCACTGATTACAACATTGGATACCATGCACTGTAAGTCTAGGTTCCAACGCCTTGCACCAGTTGATGACGATTCGACTGCTCTGTTACTGTCTGAGGTCCAGCTTTGACGAAGAGAGGCGCAAATGTTCACAGTCAAATGCCTTATTTCAAATTTTTTCTGGACATTCCTCCATTTTTTTTTCGTCCAACGGGATACCCATTTTTGCCTAAGTCGCCCTTTTGGGTTTTCAACTTAGCGGGCTATTATTTCTTTTTTTTTGCATTGTCCCTAACTTTTGCCTGGACATTTCTTCTTTTGGTCTATCGGGGCGCCCATTTTTTCCTAGATTGTCCTTGCAGGTGTCAATCTAGCGGGCTCTTTATCCATTTTTTAGGCATAATATTTTTTGACTATATCGGAGTTCACGGGCGATGGTAACTCCTCCCCATCCATGGTGGTGAGGATCAGGGCTCCGCCTGAGAAGGCCTTCTTGACAACAAAAGGTCCTTCGTAATTGGGAGTCCACTTGCCGTGTGGATCCGAGTGAACAGGTGAATACCTCTTGAGCTCGAGTTCGCCTTCATGGAACGCTCGACAGAGAACTTTCTTGTCAAAAGCTCGCTTGAGGCGTCTCTGATACAATTGACCATGAAAAACTGCTGTAAGGCACTTTTCTTCGATGAGATTCAGCTGGTCATATCTGGATTGGACCCATTCGGATTCATCAAGTTCTCCTTCCATGCTGACTCTGAGCGAAGGAATCTCGACTTCAATGGGTAGAACAACCTCCATACCATACACAAGTGAATACGGAGTTGCCCTAGTAGAAGTGCAGACTGAAGTTCTGTAGCCATGTAGCGCAAAGGGAAGCATTTCGTGCCAATCCTTGTATGTCTTGACCATTTTCTGGACAATCCTCTTGATGTTTTTGTTTGCTGCTTCGACGATGCCATTCATCTTGGGCCGGTAAGGTGAAGAGTTGTGGTGCTCGATCTTGAATTCTTGACACAACTCCTTCATCATCTTGTTGTGTAGGTGGCTTGCAATGTCAGTGATAATGTTGCTAGGAATGCAATAGCGACAGATTATCTCCTTCTTGATAAATCAGGCAACCACTTGTCGTGTAACATTTACGTAAGAAGCAGCTTCAACCCACTTGGTAAAGTAATCGATAGCGACTAGAATGAATCGATGACTGTTGGAAGCCTTTGGTTCGATCATTCCAATCATATATATACCCCACATAGAGAATGGCCAAGGTGAAGTCAAAATGTTCAATGGGGAGGCACATGGATCTTGTTGTCGCTCCCGGGATTTTCATCCAAGTACAAACGCGAAAGTGGCACAAAAACAGAGTCGCCAGCAATGTGTATTTATCCCACGAGAGGGAACGGAAACACCGTATAAACCTGAAGAGAAGGAAAAGCATGGTCTTGCGACCAAGAGAACTGGATTCGGGAGTCGGTTACGCGAGAGGAAGGTATTAGCACCCCCTCGCGTCCATCGTACCCGATGGGATCCACGCTTGCTTGTCTCAATCAAAGGGTGATAGAAAAGAATACTGGAAAAAGGACCGGAAAAGGAATGGAAAGAGAAAGAAAAACAAATGTAGGGAAAATAAAAGAAGTGCTCGCATGGGCCCTACCCCACTGCCTACGTATCTCATCGGGAACATGAGAATCAGAGCGACGTAGTTCCCCTCACCTAGGGATGGATTGTTTGTGTTTTTTAGTGGAATACGTCAACGTTCGCGTCCTAGCAATTTAGGTGTTGCGGCTCACTGTAGGGAGGCTTAGGCGTTACCTGTTTGCGGTAGAACAGAAATGACGCATCCTTAAGGAAGGAGTGAATGAGATGAGAAAAGAATTCCTGAAGGAAAGACGTTATTGTTTGTTTTGTCTTTTAAAAGTTTTTTTTATTTGTTTACATATGATAGTGTATCTGAATCTTAGTCATTGGAATGTATACATCCTCACATTCCAAGATGGAATGGATAAGAATGCACACTAAGAGTGAAGAAGACCCCCACACTTAGTTCCAATTATCAAGGTTCAAACACACTAGCATACTTGTATTTATTAAGTGTTTTTGTTGATTATGAAATGAAGAAGTGTTTTTTATTTGTACCTTCAACAAGTATTGCATTTAAGTCCCTCATACAAGATCAAATGTTTAACACATTGACCCAAGATGGGCTATATGCTACACATTCTAAGATTACAAGAGAAGACCCCTTATAATCTTTTCTTTATATGAAAGGCCTAAATGCAATAAATGCCTACCTTTATTACATATTTTTAATTTTCTTTGAGATGAGAAGATGAAAGACTCAAAAGAGGAGAGAAAGGCAAAATCTATGTGATCTAAGACTCAATCCTAATTGAAGATTAAAGGGAGTGATCCTAATGGTTTGTGAGGTTTCAAAACCTAAAGTCTAAAGAAGAATGAATTAAACAATTCACTTCTAAAGTAGAAGATGAATTGTAATCCAAAAGGGAGAGTAATGAGTTATTAAAAGAAAGCACATGAGTGCTTAACAAAACACAATATGGAATTGTAAAAGAGATGAGAGGATAGAAATTTGAATGTGGATTCCTTATCCACACTCAATTGCAACTTACCAAAGTCCCTACATGGTTAGTAAACATGTATACAAGTATATGAAGCAAAAGAACATTTAATGCACCATAAAACTCAAAAGAATTAGATGAGAAATCAAATCCTATAACCACAACCAGAATGTACATCATATGGAAAACAAATTATCATTATCATGCAAGTCCAAGTGGATAGGCAACAAACATCATCCATGACATTAGAACATGCTACCATAAGAAAAGGGAGAATGAAAGATGAAAAGAAATGAAAAAAACATGCATGATTGGAACATGTAATCTAAGGATCAGAATTGAAATGAAATGAAAGATGATTCACAAACATCTCACAAGTATTCATGAAGCAACTATCAAGACATTCAAGAGATAATAGGAGAAGTAGAATTGAAATGGAAATTCAAAAGAAAAGAAGTGCAAGCACAACATGTTAAGGATGCACCAAGTTCACATGACAATGAATATGCAATGATGACATATAATGTGTATCAATGACCTATAATTTCACATGAATAGCTCATTGAAATAGGCAAATGATCATGCAAGTATGCACAAAAGAAAACATGTAAACATGCACAAATATTACAAGGATATGACATGTCATTATGCTTCAAATGTGATGCCTTAAACAAAAATTAAATGAACTCATGGAAATTAAGCAAACATGTTTTAAAGATACACAAATCAGAAGTGAGTCATATACCAAAATAGCATGCAAGAAATCAAGGCAAAATGATGTCAAACAATGCACTTAAGTCCAATTGGATGCACATGCAAAGTAATGCAAAGATGGACATCCAAACATGTCATAAAATGATCTAAAAAAATAAAATAAAAATCATAGGACATACTTCAAGATGTTAATGACTCAATGCAAAAAGAAGCAAATCAAAACTATTTTTAATGATCAAGAACAAAAATGCACAAAATCATGCACCACATTAAGAATGCACACAAAAGAAAATCAAAGAAAATTATGGAACAGGCGCAAAAAGGTCATAAAATCAAAAACTAAAATCATCAAAAATATCCTAAATGTTTTAATGATGTTCATGAATTTTTGTGGAATTTTATGATGATATTTGATATTTTTAAAAATTAAAAAGTAAACGTGTATGAAATGGAGAAAATAAAATGAGATGTAAAAAGGAAAGGGGATGCAAGCATAGTAAAATATGAGTTCAAATTGGTTTGGGCTTAAGACATAGGGGTGCAAATATCATTTTGGTCCAAGGTCCATTAAACACGCAGAAACACAATAACAAGCATGCACTCTCAGTCAACAAAATTGACTCACTCATGGCCATTGGATCAAGTCATAGTCAAACCATAGTCAAAGTAAACACATCATGCATACACGCGTGAGGGAACACATTAACTAATATGCACTGCACCACAACATGTATAATTGAAATAAAAAAAAAGGCACATGACTTGCACGTTTTTTTTATGTGCTGGCACGTTTTGGAGCGTAGGATTAAGAACAATCAACGGCCATGATTAAAACATAGTGAAACCCTAGCAATTACAATCACCGGCCGGAGATGACCTCCGGTCACCTTCTCCGGTCACACCGCCACCGTCTGCAACCTCAATTCTCACCAAAATGCACAAATACGGTACCAAAATGAAGCTGAAGTAATGGAGATCATAAATCCAGTGATGAAATGCACAAAATACTCATGAGATAAGAGAAGCGAGCAGAGGAAATTTTGCCCTAATTTTTGAACTATGCCTCTAAAGGCCTATCAACTAGCCAGACAAGTTCTTGAGCTTATAAGAAGCTTCAAGAACCTGAAAACAACTTCACATTAGGTCTATAATGGTGGAGATTCGTACCTGAAGTTTTGAGCTCTTGAAGCGTTCTTCAGAAAACCAGAGTTCCTGCTTCCTCTATAATCTTCACTTGGCCAAATAAAGGCTGAGATGCAAAAATTGATGATGATTCAATGGAGAAGAGATTGAAACCAAGCTCCAAACAAGTAGTACTGTGGAGAACTTGAGAGAATCAGAGAGAGTGTTGAAGTGGAATGAACAAGGTAGAGCTCGAGAATCAGTGGCAATGGTGGAATTGAGAGAGAAGAAGAGAGTCTTTCTGAAGTTGATTGTGAAAAATGAAGCTCGAAGTGAAGTTTTAGAGTGAGGTTTTTGATTTATAGTATGAGCTAACCATGGTTTAATGAGTGAGTTAGCTGAGTCATCGTTGAGTTAAATGAGTCATCCCTAACTAACTGAGTCAAGTTAGTTAGGGAGAGCAATGATATGGTGGTGGCAGCACATGACAAACTATGGTGGTGATAAAAGTAACATTGCAATATCACGGCTATGTAGTATAAACTAGTTCAGCAAGTTTCATTCGTTCCCTTCTCATGTATGATGCAGCATGATGAGGCTAGTGTAAGGAAGGTGTTTGGTTAAAAGTGGAAAGGAATATGGACTGTATGCGTGTGGATTAAAACATGACAATAACAACAACATTCTTTTTTCTGATTTTTAGCAGCCCAAGGTTTAATGGTTTGACCAAGAATTTCCCTCTAGTTTGTGAATGGAACAAAGAGGTATTGATGCCAAATGAAAGAGGAGATATCATGGAACAAGTTTGGGGTGAAAATTGAATTGAATTGAGGCTTGGAAATTGGTGAAAAGCAACATGGAACATCAAGGTTTGGGACTGGTTTGTAGGCAAGACAGTTGGTCGGTTGGCAAGGCAACTTAGTGCATGGAATTTCAGTCTGAACACACTAACTTGAGACCACTATAACTCACTCATAGCTTGATCAATTCAAAATTTTCCCAACATCAATATTGAAGATGACACTACAAAGAACAACTTTGATGTTGAAAAGTTTTCCATTTGAAGCTTTTATCTTGATGAAAAATGAGTGAACATTTGGCACACCAAGTGTTTGAGGAAATGATGTGCGCGTGACCTGAAAATTCTTGGTCATGACCTAGTTTTGGCCTACTTTCTTCCAACTTTGATCCATCATATCTCCCTCAATATTTATCCAATGGAGATGTTCTACACATGGATTTGAAGCTTAAAGTAAGATCTTTTGTTGTGGCCGAGTGGAATTTTCATTTGGTGCTTCAATTTTAAATGGCCTTGGTTCAAACTCTGATGCAAAATGGCCAAAACTTGCCCTTTTTAGTAACCCTACCTCTTCCAAAAATGGCAACTTTCCACATCTTGATTTTTTTATGATTCCTTTGGAGTTTCTTGACCAAATTTTGTACATTGGTCACATATAACATGAATTTCATGATTTTGGCCTTAAAAAAGTCAAGAGTTGACTTTTTCCTCTGATTATTTGACTTGGCCCCAAATTTCCTGATTTTTGATCTTTCTTCCAATTGAACCACTTCTAAAACCAATTGAGAGGCAATTTTCCACATACATACACTTAAGGACATGTAGAATACCATGACATCAAGTTTTGTCCAAAAAATCAAAGATACCTTGATTTAATTGGAAACCCTAATTTTGGTGCCTTCCTCCTAGGAGAAAAATGTGCAGCGTTCAATTTCAAATTCCTCAGAGTATGTTGTGTATCCTCTTAAAGGATGGTGAAATATGCCATTTGAGGGTGACTTTGGATCAATGAGCTATCTCTTTTGAGGGTTTTCCTTCAGTTTTTGAACCTCTTGCATGATGAAGTATGTATGCTTCAATCTCCTATTGGATCTCACTTCCTTGAGATTGTGGATGATCAATTGAGACAGTATAATACATGAGAGCCCTCTTGACTTTTCTTGAGTGAACTTGTTTGACCTCTTTGTGCCTTGAATGATCCCTTGATTGTCCATCCTCCACCTGATCACATGCCTTGATGGTAAGAGGGATGCTATGCTTCATTTTTCTATGTTAAATGCCATGCAATGATAATGAGATGGATATGATATGATATATGATAATGCTAAACTATGATGCCAAAAAGGGAGAGCAAATTTTGGGGTATTACACTTGTCTATGTAGATTTGGCACTTGTGACATCTTTTGGCAAAGTTGTAACAGTCTACCTCCATTGTTGTCCAGTAATACCCAGCTCGAAGGATCTTTTTGGCCATGGCAGGACCTTTAGCATGTACACCCTCACAACCCTCATGTATGGACCTTATTATCGTGTTTGCTTCGTGTCTATCCACGCATCTGAGCAACACGGAATCATAATTCCTCTTGTACAGTACACCACCACTTAAGAAGAATTTGGCGCAAAGCCGTCTAAGAGTTTTCTTGTCAGTGATAGTGATACCCTCGGGATATTCCTATTTTTCCAGATATCTGTTAATGTCATAGAACCAAGGTTCCTCATCAGACTCGTCCTCGATTGCTAAATAATGAGTTAGTTTGTTCAAATGATCAATGCGGATATGAGGAGCTTCATTCTTCCACTTGACCTTGAACATGGATGCTAAAGTGGCAAGTGCATCAGCTAGTTAATTTTCCTCTCTGGGGATATGATGAAAAGAGATCTCATCAAAGTAACGAATCAACTTCGCAATGTGTTGTTGGTATGAAATCAGCTTAGAATCCTGAGTCACAAAGTTCCCTCTGACTTGGCCAATAACCAAAGCAGAATCTCCATAGACCTCAAGAATCTTGATTCTCATGTCAATTTCCGCTTCAATACCGTAGATACATGCTTCGTATTCAGCCATATTGTTGGTGCATGCAAAGCATAATCTGGCAGTGAAGGGAATGTGAAAACCTGTTGGAGAGATGAGGATAGCAGCAATTCCATGACCTTTAGCATTGGAGGCACCATAGAACACGAGCGTCCATCGCGCCCCTGGTTCGGGTCCTATGTTAGGGTCTGGAGTCTCGTAATCTATGATAAACAGAACATCCTCATCGAGAAAGTCAAATTTCATTTGTTGATAACCCTCTACAGGTTGATGAGCAAGGTAATCAGACAAGACGCTCCCTTTTATTGCTTTCTGGGTAACATGTTGGATATCATACTCAGTCAACAACATCTGCCACCGAGCAATCCTTCTAGAGACAGTAGGCTTTTCGAATATGTACTTTATCGGATTCATTTTGGATATCAACAAAGTAGTGTGGTAAATCATGTATTGTCTTAGGTGTCGAGCAGCCCAAACCAGAGCACAACAAGTTTTCTCTAAGAGTGAGTATCTGGTCTCACAATCAATGAACTTCTTGCTCAGATAGTAAATTGCATGTTCCTTTCTGCCAGTGTCGTCATGTTGACCCAATACACATCCCATTGATTCACCGAGAACAGTGAGATACATGATTAAAGGCCTACCAGGAACCGGCGGTACTAAGAACTGTGGTTCTTGCAAATATTGTTTTATTTTGTCAAATGCTTCTTGACAATCATTGTTCCATTCGACCGATTGATTTTTTCTCAGTAATTTGAACATCGGTTCACAGGTAGCCGTCAAGTGAGAAATGAATCTTGAGATGTAATTAAGTCTGCCCAGAAAGCCACAGACTTCTTTTTCTGTTTTGGGAGGCGGCATGTTCTGAATTGCTCGAACCTTGTCGGGATCAAATTCAATGCCTTTCTGACTCACAATAAAGCCCAACAGTTTGCTCGATCGAACTCCGAAGGTACACTTCACAGGATTCAACCGCAGTCTAAACTTCCGGAGTTTGTCAAATAGTTTCTTTAGATGGACCAAGTGATCATCTTCAGTTTTGGACATGACAATCATATCATCCACGTAAACCTCAATCTCTCTATGAATCATATCGTGAAAGAGGGTTGTCATGGTACGTCGGTATGTTGCCCCTGCATTCTTTAAACCGATTGGCATGAATTTGTAACAATATGTACCCCATGGCGTGATGAAAGTAGTCTTCTCCATATCAGCTGGGGCCATTTTGATCTGGTTATATCCTGAGAAACCTTCCATAAACGAAAAGACAGAGAACTGTGTCGTGTTGTCTACCAAGACATCAATATGAGGCAGAGGAAAGTCATCTTTCGGGATTGCTTTGTTGAGATTTCGATAATCCACACACATCCTGATTTTCCCATCTTTCTTAGGAACTGGGACAATGTTAGCAATCCATTCAGGATACTCGGAAGTGGCGAGGAACCCAGCGTCAAGCTGCTTCTTTACCTCTTCTCTGATTTTAAGTGCCATGTCGGGTATAGTCTTCCTGAGTTTCTGCTTGACAGGAGAACATCCGGGCTTGAGTGGCAAGTGATGTTCAACGATGTTTATATCTAACCCAGACATATCTTGATAAGACCAGGCGAAGATATCAACATACTCTTTCAATAACTTGACCAACTCGGAGTGTACATGCTCTGCAAGGGAGGCGCCAACCTTGACTTCTCTTCTGACCTCATCGGTACCAAGATTGACAACTTCCACTAGCTCTTTGTGTGGCTGAATCTCTTTCTGCTCGTGCTCATGGAGCCTTGCTAGTTCATCCGACAATTCACAATCTTCCTCACCATCTTCTTCGGCTTGGTTAATTGGAATCCCAGAACTACAATGGATGTTTGCCATGTTGTTATCAATGCATTTATTTGTTCTGCATGTCTATGAATATGTTCAGAATGAGCTATTTTAAAAAGGTGAAAAATAAAATAAACTTTTGCCATTTGTTTGTGAAAAATAAACATAAAGAAAGAAAATAGAGCATGATTTTGAATGCAAAAAAAATTCTTATTTATTGATCACATAATATTGCAAAAGCGTGAGGCCTTTTACAAGCTATCCACTCGTCTCGGGCGAGGACGAGGGAATAAGAAAGCAAAATGCATTACATGTTTGTTGGAAAAACCACATAAATCACAGTAGATGTCCAGTTGTTAAGCTTTAAACCAGGCAGGCACTTGCGCACAAAGCTTGAAATCTGTTTGCTAGGACCAGCATCATCAATAGCTGTGACAATGTCACCCATCTGAAAACCCCTGCTACTGAACTTGATCAAATTGCACTGCTTCTGAACATGTGAACTAGATTGTAGACTAGGACGGTGACCCAATCCAAAACGATCATGCTTTTCAACCACATCAATCACATGCCCCCAGCCCGGAAAGGCACCTTTCTCGATGGCCTCTTTAACACTCTTGGCGGATGCTAAGGTCATTTGTGGTAATCTACTTTGACTAGTTGAAGCAGAACTGACTTCGTCGAACTCAAGACACTGCAATGGCACCTCAGCTCTGCCTTCCTCGGTCTCGACATATCGAAAAGACGATAACTCGCTCACAATCAGATCCTCTTCAATCTCTTATGTAAAGTGGAGGTAACTGCCCCTGCGGCGTGAATCCACGGGCGACACAATAGGAAACTGTATGCAGGATTGATATCCATTACTTGGAAAGTAATGGTGAACAAATGTGGTCCAACCTTGATGGGTAAATCCACTTCTCCAATGACTTGCTTTCGAGAACCATCAAATGCTCTAACAACTAAGGCGCTTGGCCTCATCTAGCTTATTTTTACAAGTAATTGACTCAATGTACCCTTAGGCATCACATTAAGGGAAGAACCGGTATCCACAAGAACACAATATAATAAGGCATCCGTGCAGGTTACAGATATGTGTAGTGCTTTGTTGTGGGCAGCTCCTTCAGGAGGCAATTCTGATTCATTAAATCCCAAATATTGACTTGCAGTTATGTTAGCCACTACATCATCGAACTCGACAACGGAGATATCTTGCATCACGTGGGCAGTGTTCAAGACTTTCAAAGAAGCTGATCTGTGCGCGGGCGAGCTCATGAGTAAGGACAAGATTGAGATCCTTGAGGGAGTTTGTCCCAGCTGATCCAAAATTTTGAAATCACTTTTCTTGATCAACTTTAGGAACTCTTGATCATCAATTGTTTCCTTTTTCTTGGTAACATCCTCAGACGGAATAGTTGGCACTGGTATTGTAGTAGATGCCCTTTGTTGAACAACAGGGGTTACATATGCAGGCTTCTCCTTGGGAGGAACAACAGTTGGAACTTGAACAGGCTTTGTAGTGACTTTTGGAGTGAATACTCGTCCACTATGAGTCATACCTCCAGTGGCTGTAACATTCACAATCTCAGAATCAACAAACCTTATCTCTTGGCCTCCAGAAAACACAGTAGACCCATATCTCCAAGGTACCTCCTTAGAATTTTGATACGGAAACGACTTTGGTGGGCTAACAACAATAGGTTGTATCTTATTCTTAGGAGATTCAACAGGAACCTTCCTATAAACGATGGTGAATGGCTCGATGGTAGCAACTTCTTCAACAGGTTTAAATCTGGCAAATTGAACTTCACCTCAGTTCATCAAAATTTGAACACAACCCTTTAGCATTCGACACTGGTTGGGATTATCGTCGCAAATCTGACACTTGGCATGCAATCCTTTCAACAACCCATGTTCATTAAATCTCTTGATAACCACAGTCATCAGAGTTTTTACCTCGTCGACATCCGTGATCAATTCAGCCCTTGAATTATTCTCAATCATGTTAACCGCAGGTCCACCGTGATTGGGCAATGGATCGTGCTGAATGTTAGGACCTTCCTCAGCAAAAGTCAAAATCTTTTGATCGATGAGCTCCTGAACCTTAGTTTTGAAAACAAAACAGTCCTCAGTCGCATGTCCTATGTATCCAGCATGATAAGCACAAGACGCATTTGGATTATACTTTGGATTGAACGGAGGAATTGCAGGTGCGATCTCTTTGGGAACAATTGCCCCTTGATGAACCAAGTAAGGAAATAGCTCAGTGTATGACACCAGAATTTTGTCAAAATTCGGTCGCTTACGGTTTCCTTGATTATTGTTGTTTTGCCGGTTTTGATTATGTTGATTTTTATTGTTCTGTTGAGTCTGTTGCTGACGTTACGGTTGTTGCTGATTCTGAGCATTCTGAACTGGTTATTGTGGATGATACTAGTATGGAGGTTGTTGATATTGTGCAGCAGCAATGTACGGATACAGATAATATGGCATGGAAGCCATGGGTTCTTGATACTGAGGAGGAACTTGAGCTGTCACAGCATTGGCTTCACCTTCCTTTTTCTTTGACTGACTGTTCTGAGACTTTTTATTGGCTGGATGCTGGGAAGCAACTCCAGAAATATTTCCAGTCTTTAACCCGTTCTCAATCCGTTCACCAATGGTCATAATGTCAGCAAAGTTTGATGAATAACTACCCACTATCTTCTCATAGTAGGATCCTTGTAGTGTACCCATAAAGATGTTAACCAACTCATTGTCAGAGAGAGCAGGTCGCACACGAGACGCCATCTCGCGCCACCTTTGTGCATACTCTTTAAATGTTTCAGCTGAGCGCTGAGACTAATTTTGCAACTGTAATCTGGTAGGCACCAAATCAAGATTATATTTGTACTGTTTCAAAAACGCTTTAGACAAATCCCTCCAAGTACGGATCTTGCTGCGTTCCAAGCCTATGTACCATTCAATGAAGCAAAAAACCCTTCAATAGCTCTGATACAGTCTTCCAACAACTTGTAACCAGCAGGTCTATCTTGATTAGCAGGCCGGGCAAGAATCTGAGGATTTGGCAACTGAGATGCGGCTGGAGCGTGCACTTGCGGAGTAGCAAACTGAGAAGGATATACTAATCCCTGATTAGCCATTTGACCAACATTCTGACCCAACTAAACACCAAACGGATAATTCGGAGGAGGTACCACAGCAGATGAGGATGCCCCGAGGTAGAACATTCCAGGATAAACATTCTGAATGGCAGCTTAAGTAGCTTGAGATGAAACCGGAACATGAATATGAGGACTCCTATACACCTGATCTTCTTCATCAAGATTTTCAATGTCAGTCAACACAGGAGTCTGATGAGTCGGAACCTGAAGATTCTCATCATCATTCACTATCAGAGGCGGAATTGGAGTGCATACCCCACAGATATGCAGCAACATTTCCATTAGGCACGGGCGCAACAAAGGGCTGATATGGTACGAAGGCACTACCATTATTTGCAATCTGAGGAGTGTAATTTGGAGGCATGCCCCAAGGAAAAGCAGCAGGCATTTTGTTTAACCCAGATTGAGAATTTGATGGATGAATAACAGTCTGATTCACAGGCTCAAATGGCACTTCGACGGTAGCAGGAGAAGGAACAACAGGAGTAGCAGTAACAACAGGAGAAGCAGTCACAACAGGAGTGACAGCGGTTGCATCAGTGACAATTGCATCAACAGTGGCGGCAGCAGCGGAGGCATCCTTCTGAGCACGAAGGAGTTCCATAATAGCGTCCATGTTTGCCTGAAACTGATCCATCCGACCTTGAAATTGAGCCAGAGTTCCCTTATAAGCAGCGTTCTCAGCTTCGAAGTCAGCCATGATTCTAGATTTTCTTGAGCGAGTGAAATACCGATGTCGAGTTGTCGTCTTGCTACAAGCTAGAAATGATCAGAGTAAGCAATGGTTTTCTGGATGAAGGACATGCATATGCGTGCATGAATGAATGCAATTCATGAAAAAAATAAATTTTTTTTAATGCATATGCAAAAATTAATTTGACATGATGACATGATATGCAGCACCAAAATCAAGAAGCCAACATAGTCTAAATAATCAAATTTGAACAAACTAGATATCTACAAAGGTAATCCTGTATCGGTGCAAAGTCGGATGTGCATGAGAGAACAAAGGTTGGAAGAGTCTTGGTTTTCTACAGAAAAACCCAATATCCCCCTCACAGGTATGAGCTGATCAAGAATCCCTAATGGTCCTCAGTTTCTCAGGATCTTAGGTCGAGAAGTAATAATACGTTCACCATTTCTGATTTGGCATTATTACTCCTCAAGGAGGCCTCCACTGATTCCCCTTAAAAGGGTCACCCAATAGCAAGTTCCCAGTTTCGGGTCCTCGGATCAAGAAGCGTAATGGGTTTTCTGTAACGCCCCGTTTTGCCAATTTTGTTTATTGAGTCGTTTTGATTATTTTATTATTATTTTATTGTATTTTCGACTTTTATGTGAAAATATGTTATTTTTCGGCGGGAATATATTTTATCGCGTTTTGGGATCGTTTGCGAGAAATTTGAGTGTAGGGGTATTTTGGGCATTTGGGTGTATTTTGATTAAGTTAGAATAAATAGAAAGTATAGAAAGAAAAAGAAAGAAAAACCAGAAAAATAGAGAAGAAGAAAAGAGAAGAGAAAGAAGAAAAGAGAGGAAAAACTTGTGAAGGAAGAAATCAATCTCCCGACTTTCTAGAACGCGAATTTATCGGGTAAGGGTGCGAAACTCGATTATACTATGATTGTGTATGATTATGTATGTTTTGTGTGGATGTTTTGGTTGGTTTTCCATATGTTTCCGTTTATGCCGTATTTGACGAAATCGATAGAAACCAATGTTTTTAAGGTCGAAAAGTCGTATAAATACATGTGTTGGTTGGTTATATGTATGTGAGCTGCTGTTTAAAGTTTCATGAAGTTCGGTTATGTTTTGGTTAGTTTTCGTTATGTTTCCGTTGTTTTGTCCGTTTAGGTCGAATTGTAAGAAATCGATAGAAACCGATGTTTTCACGGTTAGAATTCGAAATAAATTACGTAGTTGTATCGAGCAATGTTAGGTCGTCGTATAGCGTGCTTTTTATTCTATTCGGTGAGGTTTGAAAAATCTGGTTTTTGAAAGGTTGAAATTTAATCGAAAAATCGAACGTCGTAGAAATTTCGTTTATGTGTTCTAAATTGTTCTTATGTATTTGGTGGTTGTGCGTATATGTTTGTTTCGGTGAAAATGTTTGATTTAGTCGAGTTTCCGGACATTTTGGAAAAGGGACAGCAAAGGTGCATTTTGAGAAAATCTGGTTTTTGAGGAAAAAACAGAGTATGAATCGATACATAACAGCTATGTATCGATACGAAATGGTTTATGTATCGATACATAACCCCTATGCATCGATACATACTGTGAAAATTGGGAAAAATAGCATTTTCACTACAGCATGTGTCGACACATGCGTGCTATGTATCGATACATGAGGTCTTTTTGTATTGATACATAAAGCCTATGTATCGATACATACTGTGCTGAACCATAAAATTCTGGTTTGTCGGGGAAACTTCGAAAATTCATATCTCTTGAACCGTAAGTCGGATTTGGTCCCCGTTCGAAGCGTTGGGAAGCTAACGAGATGTTCTTTCTAGGAAAAATAGTTTGAGGTCTGAATCTAGTCCAATTGGTACAGTATTTTCGAATCGTATCGTAGTGTCGGGCGTACGGTTTATGTTTTTGCGTTATTTTGAAATATTCATATCTTCTTCGTTGGTTATCTGATTTAAGTGTTCTTTATATGGATGTGAAGCTAAAAATACGTTCTATGATTTGGTGAAGAAATATATTATTTTTAGCCGACTTTTGGCCGACTTTACCGATTAATCGTGAATAGTTGTTTTTGATGAGATGTTGTGATGATGATTTGTGGCCGAAAGGCAAGAAAATGCTATGTGTGATATTTGATGATATATGCATGATTGTTGATGTGTGTGAGCATGCAATGTGAAAGTCATGAGTCGTTGTATGCCAAGCATCATATTGTGCATTGTTGAAATGTCCTGAGTGACGATTTGATTCTTGAGGGAATCCACTATACCATCGTGTGCCTCGAAAATATGAGGCGTTGCCTGAGGACTTAAAGCGATAAGTATAGACGATTGTGGGCTCCTTTGGAGACTTAAAGCAATCCTTAACGCCGTGTGCCTCGAAAATATGAGGCGTTGCCTGAGGACTTAAAGCGACGGGTGAACATCGTAGGCCCGACGGGGAGTTACTTGAGATTCTCAGTAACGAGCGATGGTTCCAATAGTTCCTGAGTGAACTGATGATGAGACATGAGACATTGGAAGTCGGTACCGCATGGCATGTGCATAGAGTCGTTGTGTCGGTCTATGTGCATTGCATAAATCATGAATTAATTGTGTGTGAATTTGTGAATGTGATTGACGAGTGTATGGTATATGTGTGGTGTGTAATGGTATTCGATGCTTGAGAATTGTGCGATATGATGTTATATGTGGTTGTGGTGAGAATGAGTTACTTGTACATTTTTGTGTTTATATATATAATCTTATGCAATTATATTATGGTTGTTTTTCTCACCCTTCTGCTGTTTTATAACGCTCTATGAGGCGTTGCAGATTAGAGTTGCTGGAGGTATTCTTTTGTGAAGCGTTGCGTCTTCATTATTTTGGTCGGTCGGCTCTGATATGTGACTCCGGGTAGCATAGGGTGGCCGTGTGTGATTGTTTTGTTTATCTGATGATATATTTTGGCTGTACATGTATAACTTGATGTATGACGGGCAAGTTTATATGTATATATGTATATGTGTTATTCAGATTTTAGATCTTTCCGCTTTAATTCTAATTTCTGAAAAGTGGGTGTAAGGAACGAAGTTTCCTCTGTATGATTGTTACCCCACGTTGCATATCTAAATGAGCAGGTGTTGCATGTTAGTTGTTTGGTTACTTTGATGTGATTCTCCCTTTCTATGCCATGATAATTCAATTATACTCTTATCAATTTTCGAATTTTCTTTTACCGTCTTAATTGCGTGTTTTGGGGGTATAGATCGGGGGCGTCACATTAAGTGGTATCAGAGCCAGTCCGTGTCAGTTGTGTTTGTTGTGTCAGTTGGGTCTGTTGAGTCTGGCATATTGGGCGAGTTGTGTTGAGCAAGTGGTTGTTTAACCATAGTTCTGTATTTGGACGAACAAAATATGGCTGGTCGTAATGATGCTGCTCTGGCTGCTGCGATGGAGGCAATGGCACGAGCTGTGCAGGGTGCACCGAATGCGGCAGGAAATGACGAGTTTAGAAAGAATAAGCCGCCGGTCTTTAAAGGGAAACATAATCCGGATGGTGCGCAGTTGTGGTTGAAAGAGATTGAGAGGATTTTCAGGGTAATGGATTATGACGAGGAGGATAAGGTGAGGCTGGGCACTCATATGTTACATGAAGAGGCTGACGACTGGTGGATCAGTACTCGTCAAGTGTTGGAAGTTGAGGAGGAGGAAGAAGATATTACTTGGGAGGTGTTTAGTCGAGAGTTCCTAAGGAAGTATTTTCCGGAAGATGTCCGAGGAAAGAAGGAGATTGAGTTTTTGGAACTAAAACAAGGTAATTTATCTGTTGTTGAGTATACTGCTAAGTTTGTGGAACTTGTGCAGTTTTATCCTCACTATGTGGAAGCGACTGCTGAATTTTCTAAGTGTGTAAAGTATGAAAGTGGGTTGCGTCCTGAGATAAAGCAGGCGATTGGTTATCAGAGGATTCGAAGGTTTGCTGATTTGGTGGAATGCTGTAGGATTTATGATGAAGACAGTAAGGCTTGTTCTGCTCACTATAAAAGTGTAAGTGACAGGAAAGGGAAGCAACAGTTCCGTGGTGGACCGTGTGTGTCACCGGCTGATAAAGGTAAACAAAGGAGTACTTTTGATCGTAGGTCAGGTGGAGGTGGTATGTCTAATTCTCCTAGGTGTTTTAAATGTGGTGAGTTGGGTCATCGCCAGCATGAATGTAGGAGGAATGTGATTAAGTGTTCTAATTGTGGTGGTATCGGACATGTCTTAGCTGATTGTAAAAGGAAGAATGTCGTGAAGTGTTACAATTGTGGAGAACCTGGTCACATTAGTTCGAAGTGTCCTAATCCGAAGAAGGCTCGGACTAGTGGGAAAGTGTTTTCGTTGGCGGGAACTCAGACTTCAAAGGCAGATCGTCTGATAAGAGGTACTTGCTTTATTAATAATATGCCTTTAATTGCTATTATTGATACTGGAGCGACTCATTCGTTTGTTTCGTCTGAATGCGCGAAGAGTTTGAATCTTGTGTTGTCCGTAATGGATTTTGAGATGGTTATCGATACTCCAGCGATGGGTTCAGTAACTACTTCTTTGGTGTGTCTAAGTTGTCCTTTGGCCATTTATGGCAAAGACTTTGTGATGGATTTAGTGTGTTTACCGTTGGAAGGTTTAGATGTGGTGTTGGGAATGAACTGGTTGCAATTTAATCGGGTGCACATTGATTGTTATCATAAGCTTGTAAGGTTTCCTTCTCTTGAGGAAGATGAAGACTCGAGTTTCTTGTCTACTAAAGAGTTGAAGAAACTTTTAGCGGATGAAGCTCAGTTGTTTGGTGTGTTTGCATTGTTATCGGTGGATAGTCAAGTTTCACTTGATGTGTTTCCTGTTGTGTGCGAATTTCCTGAGGTGTTTCCTGAGGATATTTCAGATGTACCGCCAGTGAGAGAGGTGGAATTTTCGATAGATCTAGTTCCTGGTACTAGACCTGTTTCTATGGCACCTTATAGAATGTCGGCATCTGAATTGGTGGAGTTGAAAAAGCAGTTGAATGAGTTGTTGGAAAAGAGGTTCGTGAGGCCAAGTGTTTCTCCTTGGGGTGCTCCAGTTTTGTTAGTGAAAAAGAAAGATGGGAGTATGCGATTATGTATTGATTATCGCCAGTTGAATAAAGTGACGATTAAGAATAAGTATCCGCTTCCAAGGATTGATGATCTGATGGATCAGTTGGTTGGTGCTTGTGTATTTAGTAAGATCGATTTGAGATCGGGGTACCATCAGATAAGAGTGAAAGAAGAGGATATTCAGAAGACGGCCTTTAGAACACGGTACGGTCATTATGAATATTCGGTGATGCCGTTCGGGGTTTCTAATGCGCCTGGTGTGTTTATGGAATACATGAATCGGATTTTCCACGAGCATTTGGATTGTTTTGTGGTGGTGTTTATTGATGACATTTTAATCTATTCTAAGTCTCGGGGAGAACATGCAGAGCATTTGCGTATTGTTTTGCAGGTTTTGAAGGAAAGGAAGCTTTTTGCCAAATTGTCCAAGTGTGAATTCTGGTTGTCTGAGGTGAGTTTTCTTGGGCACGTAATTTCAGGTAACGGTATTGCTGTGGATCCATCTAAAGTAGAAGCAGTTCTACAATGGGAGGCTCCTAGATCCGTTACTGAAATTCGAAGTTTTCTAGGTTTGGCTGGTTATTATCGGAGGTTCATTGAAGGTTTTTCTAAGCTAGCTCTTCCTTTGACGCAGTTGACTTGTAAGGGCAAAGCGTTCATTTGGGATATTCAATGTGAAGAGAGTTTTTGTGAGCTGAAGAGAAGATTGACGACAGCTCCAATTCTTATTTTACCTAATCCTAATGAACCATTTGTGGTATATTGTGATGCGTCCTTAATTGGTTTGGGTGGTGTTCTGATGCAGGAAGGTAAGGTTGTGGCTTACGCTTCAAGGCAGTTAAGAGTTCATGAGAAAAACTATCCTACTCATGATCTTGAATTAGCGGCTGTAGTTTTTGTGTTGAAGATTTGGAGGCACTATCTCTATGGTGCGAGGTTCGAGGTCTTTAGTGATCATAAAAGCTTGAAATATTTATTTGATCAGAAAGAGTTGAACATGAGGCAGCGGAGATGGTTGGAATTCTTGAAAGATTATGACTTTGGCTTGAATTACCATCCTGGTAAAGCTAATGTGGTAGCCAATGCATTGAGCCAGAAATCGTTGCATATGTCCGCATTGATGGTGAAAGAGTTGGAACTTTTGGAATCGTTTAGAGATTTGAGTTTTGTATGTGAAGTGACATCGGTTAGTGTAAGGCTTGGAATGTTGAAAGTTACTAATGAATTTTGTTGTCGGTTAGTGAGAAACAAAAGCTGGATTTGAAATTTGTTGATTTGATGATGAATGAGAATGTGGATTTCAAGGTGGATAATTTTGATGTTTTGAGATTTCGTGGTCGTATTTGTATTCCTGATGATGCGGAGTTAAAAAGAATGATTTTGGAGGAAGGACACCGAAGTAATTTAAGTATTCATCTGGGAGCGAATAAGATGTACCAAGATTTGAAGAAGATTTTCTGGTGGTCTGGTTTGAAAAGAGATGTGGCTCAGTTTGTGTATGCATGTTTGACTTGTCAGAAATCGAAAGTGGAACATTTGAGACCTAGTGGTTTGTTGCAACCGTTGGATATTCCTGAGTGGAAATGGGATAGCATTTCGATGGATTTTGTAACGGGGTTACCGAATACTCAGCGAGGGCATAATGCTATTTGGGTGATTGTGGACAGGCTGACTAAATCGGCGCATTTTATTCTGATTGACATCAGTTTTTCTTTGGAATGGTTAGCTGAGATTTATATCTGTGTGGTGGTGAAATTGCATGGAGTTCCTTTGAGTATTGTTTCTGATCGAGATCCTAGGTTTACATCGAGATTTTGGGAAAGTTTACAGAAGGCTTTGGGTTCTAAATTGAGGTTGAGTTCGGCTTATCATCCGCAGACAGATGGTCAGACCTAAAGAACGATTCAGTCGTTGGAGGATTTGTTGAGGTCGTGTGTTTTGGAACAAGGTGGTGCGTGGGACAGTTATCTTGCTTTGGTTGAGTTCACGTATAATAACAGTTTCCATTCTAGTATCGGAATGGCACCTTTTGAGGCTTTATATGGGCGAAGATGTAGAACGCCGTTGTGTTGGCACGAAACTGGTGAGAGTTCTGTGGTTGGACCGGAATTGGTGCAACAAACGACAGAAAAGGTAAAGTTTATTCGTGAGAAAATGAAAGCTTCTCAGAGTAGACAAAAGAGTTATCATGATCGGAGACGAAAGGATCTTGAGTTTCAAGAGGGTGATCACGTATTTCTGAGGGTTACGCCGGTAACGGGTGTTGGTCGTGCTTTGAAATCTAAGAAGCTTACTTCTCGATTTATTGGTCCTTACCAGATATCTGCGAGAGTTGGTGCTGTGGCGTATCGTGTGGCGTTACCGCCAAATCTGTCGAATTTGCATGACGTTTTTCATGTTTCACAGCTTCGGAAGTATGTTCCGGACCCTTCACATGTGATTCCGATGGACGAGGTGGAAGTAAGGGATAACCTTACGATCGAGGCATTACCAGTTAGTATTTTGGATCGCGAGGTGAAGCGGTTGAGGGGTAAAGAGATTGCACTTGTGAAAGTGGCGTGGGGAGGCGCTGCTGATGGTAATCTGACGTGGGAGTTGGAAAGTAGGATGCGGGAGTCGTATCCGGAGTTGTTTGTATCAGGTAAGATTTTCGAGGACGAAAATTTCTAAGTGGGGGAGAATTGTAACGCCCCGTTTTGCCAATTTTGTTTATTGAGTCGTTTTGATTATTTTATTATTATTTTATTGTATTTTCGACTTTTATGTGAAAATATGTTATTTTTCGGCGGGAATATATTTTATCGCGTTTTGGGATCGTTTGCGAGAAATTTGAGTGTAGGGGTATTTTGGGCATTTGGGTGTATTTTGATTAAGTTAGAATAAATAGAAAGTATAGAAAGAAAAAGAAAGAAAAACCAGAAAAATAGAGAAGAAGAAAAGAGAAGAGAAAGAAGAAAAGAGACGAAAAACTTGTGAAGGAAGAAATCAATCTCCCGACTTTCTAGAACGCGAATTTATCGGGTAAGGGTGCGAAACTCGATTATACTATGATTGTGTATGATTATGTATGTTTTGTGTGGATGTTTTGGTTGGTTTTCCATATGTTTCCGTTTATGCCGTATTTGACGAAATCGATAGAAACCAATTTTTTTACGGTCGAAAAGTCGTATAAATACATGTGTTGGTTGGTTATATGTATGTGAGCTGCTGTTTAAAGTTTCATGAAGTTCGGTTATGTTTTGGTTAGTTTTCGTTATGTTTTCGTTGTTTTGTCCGTTTAGGTCGAATTGTAAGAAATCGATAGAAACCGATGTTTTCACGGTTAGAATTCGAAATAAATTACGTAGTTGTATCGAGCAATGTTAGGTCGTCGTATAGCGTGCTTTTTATTCGATTCGGTGAGGTTTGAAAAATCTGGTTTTTGAAAGGTTGAAATTTAATCGAAAAATCGAACGTCGTAGAAATTTCGTTTATGTGTTCTAAATTGTTCTTATGTATTTGGTGGTTGTGCGTATATGTTTGTTTCGGTGAAAATGTTTGATTTAGTCGAGTTTCCGGGCATTTTGGAAAAGGGACAGCAAAGGTGCATTTTGAGAAAATCTGGTTTTTGAGGAAAAAACAGAGTATGAATCGATACATAACAGCTATGTATCGATACGAAATGGTTTATGTATCGATACATAACCCCTATGCATCGATACATACTGTGAAAATTGGGAAAAATAGCATTTTCACTACAGCATGTGTCGACACATGCGTGCTATGTATCGATACATGAGGTCTTTTTGTATTGATACATAAAGCCTATGTATCGATACATACTGTGCTGAACCATAAAATTCTGGTTTGTCGGGGAAACTTCGGAAATTCACATCTCTTGAACCGTAAGTCGGTTTTGGTCCCCGTTCGAAGCGTTGGGAAGCTAACGAGATGTTATTTCTAGGAAAAATAGTTTTGAGGTCTGAATCTAGTCCAATTGGTACAGTATTTTCGAATCGTATCGTAGTGTCAGGCGTACGGTTTATGTTTTTGCGTTATTTTGAAATATTCATATCTTCTTCGTTGGTTATCCGATTTTAGTGTTCTTTATATGGATGTGAAGCTAAAAATACGTTCTATGATTTGGTGAAGAAATATATTATTTTTAGCCGACTTTTGGCCGACTTTACCGATTAATCGTGAATAGTTGTTTTTGATGAGATGTTGTGATGATGATTTGTGGCCGAAAGGCAAGAAAATGCTATGTGTGATATTTGATGATATATGCATGATTGTTGATGTGTGTGAGCATGCAATGTGAAAGTCATGAGTCGTTGTATGCCAAACATCATATTGTGCATTGTTGAAACGTCCTGAGTGACGATTTGATTCTTGAGGGAATCCACTATACCATCGTGTGCCTCGAAAATATGAGGTGTTGCCTGAGGACTTAAAGCGATAAGTATAGACGATTGTGGGCTCCTTTGGAGACTTAAAGCAATCCTTAACGCCGTGTGCCTCGAAAATATGAGGCGTTGCCTGAGGACTTAAAGCGACGGGTGAACATCGTAGGCCCGACGGGGAGTTACTTGAGATTCTCAGTAACGAGCGATGGTTCCAATAGTTCCTGAGTGAACTGATGATGAGACATGAGACATTGGAAGTCGGTACCGCATGGCATGTGCATAGAGTCGTTGTGTCGGTCTATGTGCATTGCATAAATCATGAATTAATTGTGTGTGAATTTGTGAATGTGATTGACGAGTGTATGGTATATGTGTGGTGTGTAATGGTATTCGATGCTTGAGAATTGTGCGATATGATGTTATATGTGGTTGTGGTGAGAATGAGTTACTTGTACATTTTTGTGTTTATATATATACTCTTATGCAATTATATTATGGTTGTTTTTCTCACCCTTCTGCTGTTTTATAACGCTCTATGAGGCGTTGCAGATTAGAGTTGCTGGAGGTATTCTTTTGTGAAGCGTTGCGTCTTCATTATTTTGGTCAGTCGGCTCTGATATGTGACTCCGGGTAGCATAGGGTGGCCGTGTGTGATTGTTTTGTTTATCTGATGATATATTTTGGCTGTACATGTATAACTTGATGTATGACGGGCAAGTTTATATGTATATATGTATATGTGTTATTCAGATTTTAGATCATTCCGCTTTAATTCTAATTTCTGAAAAGTGGGTGTAAGGAACGAAGTTTCCTCTGTATGATTGTTACCCCACGTTGCATATCTAAATGAGCAGGTGTTGCATGTTAGTTGTTTGGTTACTTTGATGTGATTCTCCCTTTCTATGCCATGATAATTCAATTATACTCTGATCAATTTTCGAATTTTCTTTTACCGTCTTAATTGCGTGTTTTGGGGGTATAGATCGGGGGCGTCACATTTTCCATTTCTGGTCTGCCATTATCACCCTTGGGAGGAGTGCCTCAACTGAGTTCTTGGGAATGGTCGTCAGAGTCAACAGCTCTCTATGTTACATTCTATCATTTTCCCCAATGCGCAGGATAGATTTTTACTAAAGAAAACCTCGTCTGGATGTGGAATTTTCGTGTATACTAAGTCTGGCCAAATGCCACACAGTTCACACTACTTTCCACTCTAATCCTAGGTGTATACTCAAACCTGGGTATTGGGCTTATCTCTCAAGTAGCAACCCAACCGACAACAGCAGAGAATATAGCAAATATCCAGAATATACGGCATATGAATATTTAAAGCAGTAAAGAAATGCAGTAAATAAACAAAAAGCAAATAAAATAGAGTGAGTATAGCACGAAAAATAAACACCTATGCAAGCAAGAAAGCAAACAAAACTAGGCGAGACCCTAACTTGCAGGAGCAAAGAATCCCCGGCAGAGTCGCCAGCTGAAGATGGCTGGTTTATACCTGAGTGAATCGCACACTCAAAGATACAATAGAGTCGCCACCGAACTTTATTTATTCGAAAAGGACACGGAAAATATCGATAAAACCCAAGGGGAAGAGAAATGAGAACGGGGGTCGGTTATGTGAAAGGAAGGTACTAGCACCTAACGCATCCGTCGTACTCGACGGGAACCATTTCACTTGCTTCTAGGCTTGGATGAGTTATCTATCTAAAGGCTTCTAGCTAAAAGAAGAGGAGAGAAAAGAGAAAAGAAAGAAAGAAAGAGAGTGCTCGTGGAGGATTAGGGCCCTCGTGCCTACGTACCTGTCATACCCCAAATTTTGACCACTAAGATTTCCCATCATTGTGTGAATCATTACCACAATATGGATGAACAATCATGCCTCATCAATCTCCTCAAGGAGGGGTGAGTATTCACTACAAACAATAATTAGGGTTTCAAGGCCTCTCTGAGCTTTAGACAAAGGATCAATCAAGGAATGACATGATCTTCAACTTGTCTAACCTCTCAAACATCCACAATGGATCAAGAGGACTCCTACAGTAAGAATCAGGCACAAGGTTGCATCATTCCAGGTGGATTAAGCCTTAAGATCGCCAGTGTCACCAAATTAGGGCTTTGGTCGACAAGGGCCTCCAGATGGAAATTTTCCTCTGGGAATGAGCCAATGCTTCAAAGCATAACCTAAGATAGCCCAAGGGACCTCATGAACCCAACCATCAAGTCAATTTAGGTCCAGGGGATGCATTCACTAAAAAAACCAGGAATTAGGGTTTCTTGACCTAATTCACCCCTAAGTTGACTTTTGGGACAAAACATGAGCCAAGACCTCAAGAGAGGATTTGAGGGTCTCCAACATACCACATTGATCCATTTACAACAATGGATTGATCCAAGAAGCTTGATTCCCAAGTTTCAAGTTCATCAGAACCACAATTAGGGTTTTGCGGAAAAAGTCAACTGTACCTTTGACTTTTGACCGAGACATGCTCCCAAACCTTGGGACATGATTCAATACACCCTATAACACCTATGAAATCAATCCATAAAGTTTTATTTAGGTCAAGGACTTGATTTCATAGAGGATCGCACAGTTTGGAGTTCATCTGATAAAAAGTCAACTGTGCCCAAAAGTCAAAGTTTGACTTTTTTATTTTTTGATCAATTATGGTTCCCTAACCCTAAAATGATGTTAATGTGTGATTTGAATCAACATTCATCAAGAAAAATCAAGAAAAGTAGGATAACTTGTAAAAGGGGTAACCATAAAAAACTTAGAAATTGTTATGGAACAAAGTGGCTAGGGTGCCAACTTCCTAGGATCATAACTTGAGATCCAAGCAACCATTTTGGCTGATCCAAAGATGGATTTGTAGCTCTCATGGCATACTACAAAAGCTTCAACTACACCTCATTCCAATTCTCCATGGATTTTAAGTTATGGAATGACCAAAATCACAAAAAGTGAAAATGTCACTTTTTTTCAACACTTAGTGAAATTTTCACTAAGTCAGAATCTGTTTCACTTTTTTCCAAATGTAAGGGAATTTTTCACTTGGATCCAAAAAGTGTCCAGAAAAACTATGAGCACACATATGTTGTATCATATGAGAGCTTTCCAAAATGGCCAAGAACCCCATGAAACTCCACTTAAGCCATGAGATATGACAATGGCAATGTGTCTTGCTGCAAACTGTCATGGCAAGGAAGATTTATGCATTTTGCTCGATTTGAACAATTTTTGCAAATGATAAACAAGTTTATCCATCTGAACACCTCAGGGGGAGACCAAGGAGGGACAAACACTGATCCATCAGCCTCCCAAGTCCAAGATTCCCAAAGTAGCATGCCAACCCTAAAATGCCTAAAGAGGGGACAAGACTCCAATTTTGTTTTGGAGCCTTCAATGGATGCACCAAGGTGGCATGAACCAAGCCATTTCTAACTGAATGAGTCAAGGATAAGATCTGAACCAAAGAGCCATAGGCATGTGCTCTAACCTCTAGTCAATGGCTAGAGGAGACTTGGATTCCTATTGATTAACATTGGCCAAACCTCTGCTGCAGTTGCCATTCACTATTCCTTGCAAAACAAACTTGCTCTACTATAAATAGAGCTCATTTATCCTCAGTTTAAGTACACCAAAGCCATCAAACAGATGTTTTCCTCAAAATCACCTTCTCGCTTCCAAATTTTCCTTCAAAAGCAAGTCACTATCGGGTTTTGAGTTTGAGAGCAATTCCAACCAAACCAATCACACACATACACACCTCATAAACATCATATAGAAGTGATCCAAACACTTAAACAACAACTGTAACACTGATTTCTCAGAATCACCAGCCAGTTGCTCAAGGTTTTAACCAAGTTGCAGCTGAGATGCCATGAAGTGATCCAGCCATTTCCAATCAAGTCCAAGCATTCAAACACACTCCATATGGTGTAGGGAAGCTATTCAGATCATCACAACTCATCTGTAACACCTCCAACTCAAAAATCACATTGCTCTTGCTGTCACAACCTTCAAGTAAGCCTAAACTTGGTCATCTCTTAATCTATGCATATTTCCTCGCACAATACTTTTGCCAAATGTTCATAATCATGCATAGAATGTTTCCCCTCAATTACTTGCTTTATTTGAATCGTGTATCAAAATTCTCAGCCTTCATGCAAATTTTAGGGTTCTTGAGGTTTTGTCTTGATTTCTTATTCCATGCTTAAAATAAATGAAATTAAATACCATAGACTTGATCGTGAGGTGAAAACAAGCAGATTGATAGGTGGATTGTGTGATTTCATCAAGTATTCAGTGAGATTGGATAAGAAATGCAAATCTGGGCAAAACTCAAAACACGCGCGTGTTCTTGCCATGTTCTTGGCGCCCTTTTTGAAAATTTGAAAATTTGAATTTTGTGATTTTATTTAATTGATTCAAAAATTAATTTCTCTCTGAGTTTTAATGATTTTGAGTTGATTCTTTTTTTAATAATTCACAAAAATGTTAAAAATTTTTATTTTACCAAAACATACCAAAAATATTATTTAGTTCATATATTTGATATTTTTGCAAGGAATTAATGTTTTATTTGTTTTTAACATTTGAAATATTTTTCCCCCTTGATTTTCCAAATTTAATTGGCTTCCAATCATTTTGTGGATATAAACATGATTTTTGAAACATTGATCCAAGATCACCACTCATTTTTCACATGTTTTCATCACTTTTTATTAATTTTTTAACAAAATTAATCCCTTTTTAAGCAAAATTAGGGTTTTGATTAATTCAACCATCATCAATCATTTTAAAACACTTTTGGGCCTCTAATAGAGTGTAAGACCTAATCCCCTTTTAACCAAAATAATTTTGGGCCTCAGATATTGTATAAGTCCTTCTGCGTTAAAAGAAAAATCTCGGCGCAATTGCCAGTTCAAAAATCAAATCATATGGGCCTACCCTCGTGTTATAAGCCCCATTTCTTTTTTTTTTAATTTCTTTGGGCCTCTTGGTAGAGTGTAAGTCCCATCCTTTTGTAAATAAAAATTTTGGGCCTCAGATATTGTATAAGTCCCGACACAATAAAAAATCTCGGCGCGATCGCCAGTTTAAAATCACATGGGCCTCTCCCTGAGTTGTAAGCCCCATCACTTGTACAAAAACACTTTTGGGCCTTTAATAGAGTGTAAGACCCATCCCCTTGTGCATAAAAACTTTTGGGCCTCACATATTGTATAAGTCCCTCTGTATAGTTTTCAAAACAACGGTGCGATCATCGTTAAAACTTGGGCCTCTCCTTGAGCTGTAAGCCCCAACAATCTTTTCAAAGCACTTTCTCCTTTGATTTTGAATTCAAATATTTGTTGTTATCAAAACTTTCTTTGTTGAACAACTAACAAAACAACATGGAAGCTCTACAACAGGTAAGTGTTTATCCGCTTTCATTTATCGCTTTCATATGTATATAACTGTATTGTGGGGCTGTTTCACTATAAGTCTCCTTTCACATCCTTTTATATACTTGTCAAATATCAACTGTGTAATACTAGTATAGTTATTTTGAGTTTTCCCCGGCAACTACGTCTAGCACTAGGTAAAGCCTTGTTGGTCACTCTTAAATACAGTCAAAACTAGATCCCCCATAGGATTCCAGACACAGTCTTTCCTTCTCTTGGGGTTAAACAATATGGAACAAAGAGAAAGGCAGTATTCTCGGTGAACCTTTTCTCAGTTTGTCACTCTTAGAAATTGTCAAAGAAACTCTACTCCCCAGAGATGTTCTTTTCTCCGTGAATGTCATCTCTTGAGTTTCTTCGAAATTCTCGAACTTTCCTGGAATGATCTCTTCTCTATGAATTGCATTTCTTGAACTTCTCTTGGTTTGGGGACCCACAGGCTTCCTAAAAGCATCCCCGCCTCCTCTTGAGCGTTGTACAAGGACCCTTCGGCTTATTAGAAGTTCTCATGCGTTCTCTTGGGCTTAATACAAGGACCCTGACGACCTCTTAAAGGTATAAGACAGAACTTAGTCATCCTTTGCTAGAGCAGTCTTTCCAGCGTCAAAACTCCGACCACTTTAGGGTTGATACTCATCCCTTAATGCTCGTGCCTCCTCTTGGGCATTGTACAATAGATAAAACTCTAGTCTTGGACAGTCTAAACCCCCTTGAGTCTCAAAGACATTCTCAAGTTCCTTTCAAACATAAGAAGAAACACTGATCACCCTGAAACTCAGTCTCTCTCATGAGATTTCCCCATCCTTGGACCTGCCTATGGATCTAATCCTCAGCATAAGCTAGCCTCCTCTTGGGCTTTGTACAATGACTCTCCCCAGCGGAGCTAACCTTTTTCAGACTCTTTTGTTGAGTCAGTCTTCCTTTTAGCCTCCGTCTTGGGCTTGGTACAAGACATATAAAAACCCACACTCTTGTTGAGTATAAAAGATTCTCTTGTTGAGTCAACTTTTAGCCTCCGTCTTGGGCTTCATACAAGACACATATAAAACACTCTCTTGTTGAGTATAAAAGACTCTCTAATTGAGTCGATCTCCTTTTAGCCTCTATCTCGGGCTTCGTACGAGACAGCAAAACACTCTCTTGTTGAGTATATAAGACTCTCTAGTTGAGTCGATCTTCTTTTAGCCTCTATCTTGGGCTTCGTACGAGATAGCAAAACACTCTCTTGTTGAGTATAAAAGACTCTCTTGTTGAGTCAATCTCCTTTTCGCCTCAATCTCATGCTTCGTGCGAGACAGCAAATCACTCTCTTGTTGAGTATAAAAGACTCTCTTGTTGAGTCAAACAACCTTCAGACTCTCTTGTTGAGTCAACTTTTTCTTTTTAGCCTCCATCTTGTGCTTTATGCAGGACAGATAAAAGTACTCTCTTGTTGAGTCAAACCCTTTCAGCCTCCATCTTGGGCTTTATACAAGATACATTCTCCCCAACGGAGTCAAAACCCTGGTTGAGTCAATCAACCTTTTAGCATCAAAGTTGTGCCTTGCTCACAACATACAAACATCAACAACTCCCCTTTAGAGATGACAAATTCTCTCTCATCCTAAACCCTTTAGCTTCACATCTTGGGCTTTGAACAAGATATAAACCACCTTTAGCTTCATGTCTTGGGCTTTGAACAAGACACTAAAACAACCTTTTTCCTCCCATAGAATAGGACGAACTACGATCGCTCTGATTTCCCTGTTTCGGGAATACGTAGGCATAAGATTGCAAAAATCTTAGCGAGCATACTAATCAAAAACCCAAAATCCAGTACCTTCATATATCCATCAAAAGCATCATACCTAACACAGAAACCTACCCCCTAGTCTAGACCTTGTTTTTAAGCAAATAACCTTAAAAAAAAAACCCCCTATTTTGATAGCATCTGTAAACCAACAATTTTGACTGTTTAACCTCAGTTTGCAAGCAGGGTTAATTTGAGACATCTATTTCCCTTCCTTAATCAGCTCAAAAGGATAAAAAATGAATCGAACTGTAGTACCAAAGCGACAGTGATTCGAAACCACAAAAATCGCGCTACACAAAAATGGCGACCACAGTGGGATGCATTCTTTTTAGCCTCTGTTAAGGTGAAGGCCTTAAATCCACCAAATGCTATAGAAATGGCGACTCTGCTGGGGAGCCATTGTCTGTATAGGATCATAAGACTAGAGGTCTAGGATATTAGGACAAATATATATACTGCTTTTCCTAATTGATATCTGTGTTTATTTTTCTGCTAATGGGAATGCGTGTGATGCCTCATGTGGAAAGATTGAGTATACACCTAAGATAGGGGATGACATTATACGGGTAATCTTACGGGGAGTGAATCCCAGTTAAGAGTCCCCGGTCGACCATAAAACTCAGTGGAGACTCCCTTTGCTGATACATTACCTATACAACTTCGGTTGTCGAAAGTAGTGTGGTCGACTGGGTTATCTGAGAAGCTGAGGTTTTTAGTAGACTGAAACCATTTTGTAGTGCGGAAGCTATCGGGAATAGTTGTCACGCGATAATACCCTCATTTGAGATCACTCTAAGATACATCAGCTCACTGGCGATCCGCTTGCTGTTGTTATCCCAAGAGGGGTCAATGATTTTGCGGACAGGTATAAAAAATCACCAGTATAAACCTTTGGGGATGGGTAGAGCCTTGACTTCATGACACCGACCCTTTGACCCCATGTTTTTTCTATATTTTTGTGTGCTGCATTCATACATTCATTTAAAAAACATTTAAACAAAGAAAAATTTCTCTTCTAGTCTCTCTTTTTCAAATTAAACTAAGACAATGATTACAAATGTCAGAGAAAGAGATTGCTAATGGATTTCAGTAGAAGAAAAACTCACAAGTATACCTTCAAGGTTCCAAAGTTAGAGGATTTAAGAGGGTTGGCTGAGATGATAACCAACTCTGAGGCTCTCATAGCCAAGTATGGAGGACTACTGTCTCTGTTGAGAGTCCATGTAATTGAAGGAATTCTGTCTACCCTAATCCAGTTCTACGATTCGGTCTATCACTGCTTCACATTCCCGGATTATCAGCTTGCACCAACACTGGAGGAATATTCTCACCTGACCGATTTACATATCACTGATCAAGCTCCCTTTTTTGGACTGGAAGAAATTCCAAAGGATCAAACCATTGCAAGAGCAATCTATTTGGACGAGTCAGAAGTCAGGACTCACATGACCATTAAAGGTGGTATCCAGGGTTTGCCAGCCTAGTTTTTGACAAAGAAAGCCCTGTAATTTGCTAGTATAGGGAATGTGGCCGCTTTTGAGAGCATCTTTGTTTTGCTCACCTACGGGTTATTTTTGTTTCGCAACATCGATAACTTTGTAGATATCAACGCCATTAAGATTTTTTTGATTGGAAACCCTGTACCTACCTTGCTCGAGATGCGTATCATTCTATACACTTAAAGAATTTGTACAACGGAGGAATGGTCACATGCTGTGTACCCCTGCTATACAAATAGTTCATTTCCCACTTACCCAAGTCTGCTGCATTTTGGGATAAAAAGAATACTTTACGTTGGTCACAGAGAATCATGTCTCTTACCAACTCTGACATTGATTGGTACAATCGAATCTATGATGGGATCATGATCATTGGTCGTTGTGGAGACTTCCCAAATGTACCCCTTATAGGAACTAAGGGGGGAATCAATTATCATCCGGTGTTAGTTCGTCGTCAATTTGAATACCCAATGAGGCATGTCTTGCATAATGCTCATCTGGAAGGTCTTTTCTTCAAGGAATGAGAAAATGAAAGAGCACTAAAGACAGAAATAGTGCATGCTTGGAAACACGTTCACAGGAAAGGAAGAGAGTCTTTAGGGAAACCAGACTGTATCTCTGTGGAGCCTTATCTCCGCTGGGTACAAACTAGAGCTCTCAAGCTGAGGATGCCTTACCCTCGTCAAGAAGTTCTTCCGTTAAGGGACCCCGTCCTTTACTTTATGTCTGATACGGAAACACTTCAGGTTACTCTCAACAAAGTTCAGCAGGAGAAGAGGTCTTAGAGGAACAAGTACCGTATTCTCAATGTGGAGTGTAAGAAAATACAACAACTATTGAAAGATAAAGATGCTCTGATTGAGATTTTAGAGCAATATGCTGTAGAGAATCAAGAAGACCAAAGGAATTTGCTCGCTCCTTTCACTTGGCAAAGGAATGACAACCCGACAACGGCCTAAGAGCCCCGGTCAAAGAAAAGGAAAGCACCAGAACCAGCACCTGAGCTCTTTTCAGAGAGGACTCAGGATCCTTTAGTTTAGACATTTCCTTTTACAACACTTTGTAATCTACTGTATTTCCATTTTCGCAATCCTTGAATTCAATAAAACGGGGTTTCCCCACTTTGTGATATTTGCAATCCTATTGTCGAAGTTTATTTTGATTAACAAAAAAATAATTAATATTAATCATTGCATATCATTCATCATTCTCGCATAAACGCATTCTTCTTCCCTGCGAATCTCACGTTTGTGTCTCTATTCTAGAGTCAAAGTGTCTCATTCGTACAATACTCGGGCCAATCGACAGAAAAAGATGGATGATCTCGAGGAAGAGAACAAAGAGTTGAGAGAAGAGATTAACACTCTGAAAAAAGATTTGAGAAAGCTTCATAACAACATGCAAGCTCTAGCAGAAGCTCAGATGCAACAACAACGGACTGTGATCTCAGAGATCACATCTACGCCCATAGTGGAAAAGTATGATCCTAGGTATAAAATGCCAAAAGATCGTCCCTGGGGCATGCCACTCAACTATATCCCGGAAGGATATATTCCGCCGATCATGGAAGAACTGGAAACTGTAGCAGGAGCCACTGGACCTGAAGGTTACAAACTTTGGGAAAGCGAAGATGCCAGGGGCATGACCACAACTCCTGAAGGTTACAAACTTCAGGAGGCACCAAGAGTCACTGCCATGATGACTATACCACCACCCGTGGTACACACTGTCCCGGAAGGACAGATTCCATAGATACCTTCTGTTGGAAATGAAAGTATGTTTGACAGAATGAATGAGTTCCAGGAACAGTTCCTGGAGATGCAAGAAAGAATTGTAGGCCATTCACGGTTAGGATCTATTTGGAAAGGACGCCGCAGACCTTTGTTTGGTCCCCAATGTGAAAGTTCCGCACAAGTTCAAAGTGCCCGAATTTGAAAAGTACAAGGGTAACTCTTGCCCTCAAAGCCATTTGGTGATGTACGCTCGACGAATGTCAACTCAGACAAAGAACCAGGAGCTACTGATTCACTACTTTCAGGATAGTTTAACCGGTGCCGCACTCAAATCGTACATGGGTTTAAACTGCACTAAGATCGACACTTTCAGAGATCTTGGCGCTGCCTTCGTTCAACAATATAAGTACAACCTGGACATGGCACCGGACAGAGATCAACTCAGATCGATGTCACAAAAGGACAAGGAAACCTTTAAGGAGTATGCTCAGAGATGGCGTGAAATTGCCGCCAAGATTTTTCCACCTCTTGAGGAAAAAGAGATGACAAAGATCTTCTTGAAAACCTTAAGCTCATTATACTACGACAGAATGGTTGCCAGTGCGCCCAGTGACTTCACCGAGATGGTGGGTATGGGAGTTCGTCTTGAGGAAGCCGTCCGAGAAGGACGTTTAGTTAAAGATGCTGGATCATCAAGTAGTACAAAAAGATACGGTAGTGCTCTCCCTAAGAAAAAAGAGCAGGATATTGGGAATATCTCTCTCGGAAAGCAAAGGCGACGGTACCAACCAGTAGCAGCTGTAACTCCTGCTATCAACCCTGCGCCTGTTCCTACGTATCAACCTCAGGTTGCGCAAAGCCAACTGAATCAACAGCAATATCAGTAAAGGACACAACAGCCTCTTTAGCAGACTCGTCCTCCATACAACAATAACCGTACAACGCGATCGCCAAGGTTTGACCCTATACCGGTGTTGTACGCAGAACTGTTTCCACTATTACTGGTCAAGGGGCATGTCTAAACCAGGTCTCCTCTTACAGTACCGGAAAATATGCCTTTTTGGTTCAAAGCGTATCAGACTTGTCCTTACCATCAAGGAGGACCAGGGCATAACATAGAAAATTGTCTCAGTTTCAAATCCGACGTACAAAAACTTGTTAGGAGAGAGGTCTTATCTTTCAAGGATATGAATCCGAATGTTCTCACAAACCCGTTTCCTCAACACGAGAAAGCTGCAGTCAATTTGATAGAGGGAGAGTCTAATGACAACTATCAAATTCATGATGTACCCTTATTGAGGACCAATCTGGTCAAGATCCATCGCAAACAGAGCGGGTATGGCCATATACCGCCTCACAATTATCACCAGTGTGGTATCTGCTCTAAAGATAATCAAGGATGTTCTGTGGTGCAATAAGCTCTACAGGAACAATTGGATCTCGGGTGGATCCAAGAGCATCGAGTTCGTGGGTTCAACATGACTTATACGAATTCCAACATCATTCAGAGCCACGACATCCGTGCGATGAATGCCAACCTGGTGGCAATGCACTCAAGGCAAAGCCAGTATCATAATCTGCCGCGACACGATTACAATTCCTATCTGATTTGCTCGGTAAATAAACAGTGATGCTCTTTTGTACAAGAGGCCATCCAGCATCAGATGGATCTTGGATGGATCCAGGACTACCATGATAGAAATCAGTATCAAGTGAATATGATTCAAATCTTCGATATTCGCTTGATGAAAACCAGCTTGGTGTAGTTACACGCTACACAAGTCCAGCTTGGTTTTCTGACTTCGCATAATTATCAGAACTGTAAAGGATGTTGTGAGAGTGACCAGGGATGTGCTCTCGTTCAAAGAACTTTGTAACACTTGTTAAACCATTGGTGGCTTCCAATCTATATGGACGAAGACACGCAACAAATCAGTGTGGTTAATGGGAACCCTACTAGGCATCAAAGTCAGGATGTTCGATCAATGGAAACAGATCTAGTGAGGTTACACTGCATTCAAAGCGGACGTGGTCATGTGCCACCACATAACTACGAGTGCTGTAGAGTCTGCTCGGAAAATAATCAAGGATGCTACCTCGTGTGAGCAGCCCTTCAGAGTCAGTTGGACCGCAAAGAGATTCAACAATATTCAGTTTCGGGGTCCATTAACTGGATGCCCGACTATTTCGCTGATCAGATCGAAGATGTTGTTGTAATCTCTGATCCTAAGAGGACCAAAGATGTTTGTGCCATCATCCCTCTACTTGACGAATCGAAGGTTCTTAACCAGGAACTGATTGAAGTTACTTACGACAGTCAGTTAAATCAGAAGGCTCCTGTAGTTATTGTAATTTCAATATAACTTCAATCTTTTTAAGTGATTTTGATGAAGACAACAAATACTACTTGAACTTTAATCATGCTAAAAAAGGAAGTGGATCAAATGGATACAAGCAAGAACTTAAAGTTTTTCAACATATTACAAGACTTGAAGAAATTCTAAAGAAACAATCAAGGTCAAACTTTCACTTATTAATTGATGCATACAAGTGTTCAATACATTTTCTAAATAATGCATTTATCATATAAAAAGGTTTTGATTCATATTCATGAAGATTACATTTCATAAAATTAAGTATTTTTTAAAACTGGACGCATGTAACCGGTTACAGCTTAACTGATAACTGGTTAACATAAAGAAAATTTGAATTCTTTGGTTACGTTACAACGTGATAATCGGTTAGCAGTTATGCTGTAACCGGTTACCACTGAACAGATTTCAAAAATAAATGCATCTCTTCATGCTTCTTTCACAAACCTTTTCCTTTTGAACCATGGCATCCCTTAATATATTATATTTGTTTATAGAGGTGTTTAAGCATTATATAAGCATCAAATTGTCAGATTTTTAACCTCACCTCCTAGCAAATAATTTCATAAAAAATCATTTCATCTCTAAATCTTCTTATTCATCAAAGTGTTTACAAACTTTCTTAAAAGAGTGAAACTTCTTGCATAAACTCTCATATTCAATTTCATTCATCTTGAACACCTGGTGTAATCTATTAAGAGTGATTGTTTCAAGGGAGAAGATCAATTGTTAAATTAATATACATTCAAGAATCCAACTTTCTGTACTTATTCAAGTAAAATTCAGATTTGTGATATTTTGATTACAACTTATTTTTAGTATTGTTAAAAATAAGTTTGTAAGGTTTTCCTTGTGATCCGGATTGTGGATACAAGAGGTCCATTGTAAGATTTATTCTTGGTTGGACTTTAAAATTGTAAAATCCAAGAGGGTGTTCTTGGTGGTTGATTTTGAGTGACTTGTATAGAAAGACTAGGAAGAGTCTTGTAAAGTCAAAACAATAGTAAACTCTCTTTCATGTTGAAAGGGGAGTGGAGTACTCTCGACCTGTGAGGGGAACCACTATACGTCTCAGTGTTCTTTACTTTCCGCATTTACCGCTTTCCTCACTTAGAAACTTTTAGGAAAAGTAAAATTCAAAAACCGTCAAAAATCCGGATAATTGTCTAAGAGCCTAATTCACCCCCTCTTAGGCTCACATATAACTTACAATTGGCATCAGCGCAGGACATAGGTAACTAGTTCCTAAAGATCCAGAATGGCTTCCGCAAGTGCAAACCCGGTTTTCAAAGACGGTGGAAGTAGTAACAAGCCCCTACTTTTCTCTGGAGAGTATTTTGATTTTTGGAAGATTCGTATGAGAGCACATCTTAAAGCACAAGGAGAAGGTATATGGGAAGCTATTGAGAATGGTCTACATAATCTTGTGAATGTAGTCAATGGTGTTGGTACTGTAAAATTAAAAATTACATATGATGAAGAAGACAAGAGAAAAGTCCTAAATGAAAAGAAAGCTATCAATCTTCTTCAAAGTGCCTTAAGTATTGATGAGTTCTTTCGTGTTTGTCAATGCAAATCGGCAAAGGAAATATGGGATACTTTGGTATAAACACATGAAGGAACGGCTGAGGTTAAAAGATCTAGACTAAATACTCTAAGTCAAGAATATGAAATGTTCTGAATGCAGCCCGGAGAAACCATTGTTGCATTACAGAAAAGATTTGTTCATTTGACTAACCACTTAATAGCACTTGGTAAGACATTCTCAAATGATGAACTAAATATAAAAATTCTAAGATCTTTGACAAGAGAATGGAAACCAAAAGTAACGGCAATATCGGAAAAGAAAAGCCTCTCTACGATGACTTCCGCGTCTCTATTTGGTAAACTTCGAGAACATGAGTTAGAACTTGGACAACTTGAAAAACATGAACTTCAAGACAAGAAGTCCAAGAGTATTGCTTTAAAGGTAGATGCAAAAGGAAAACAAAATGATGACTCATCGGAGGAAGATGAAAATTTCATGCTTCTAGTAAAAAGACTTGGAGAATTCTTTGGAAAAAAAGATAAGTCTTTTTATGCTAAAAGGAAGAAACACTTTAAGAAAAAGGATACTTCAACTTCATCTCAAGACATTACATGTTATGAATGTGGGAAGCAAGGTCACATAAAACCCGAATGTCCACAACTTGCAATGAAAGGAAGTTTTAAAGGCAAGAAGGAATCAAAAAATAAGAAGGCATACATTGCATGGGAAGACAACGAAATTAGTTCACATCCGACTCGGAGAGCGATGAAAGCGCAAAACTAGCACTTGTGGCTACATATAACTCCGAAGATGAAAATGATGAGGTTAGTACTAAATTTTCTCTTTATGATAATGATGCACAAGAAGCCATAAATGAACTCTTAAATGAATGTAAGGTCTTATGTAAAACAATTTCTTAACAAAAAAGACAAATAACATCTTTAGAAGAAAAAGTCGATGTTATGGAAAAAGAGTCAAAAGATGAAAAACAAAAGAAAGCAAGTGAAGAAAAACAAGAGTTGGTGTGTAAAAATTGTGAATCACTTTCATTCCAAATTGTTCAATTAAAAAGAGTCCTAGAAAGATATGAGAAAGGACAAATTGGTTTAGAAGCGGTCATTAGTCAACAAAGATATTCAAATGATAAAAGTGGACTTGGTTATTCAAAATTTTCTAAACCAAGTTCTAGTAAAACAATCTTTGTTAAGGCTAGTGACCAAAATTCTAAGGAGAAAGTGAACAAACCTAAGAATGTGCATCCTTATCCTAAAAAGAAAAGAACTCCCATTAAGAAGAGATTTCCTAAAAAGAAATCATATGTTCCTAGATATAAAAGCAATTTTGTTCCTACTTGTTTTTATTGTGGTATTATTGGCCATACACCTAATGCTTGCTATGTAATAAACTTTAGTATTGCAAGTGGGCATTATGTGTGGGTAAAGAAAGGTACTAAATATGAAGGACCCAAGGCTATTTGGGTACCTAACAAAACTTAATTTGTTTTGTAGGTTTGCTTGAAGACCACTTCAAATCTATGGTATCTTGATAGTGGTTGTTCGAAGCATATGACCGGAGATATAAACAAATTTTCAAGTCTAGTGCTTAAGACCAAGGGTTATGTTACTTATGGAGATAACAATAAAGGAAATATTCTTGGCGTAGGCAATATTGGTTCACCACCTTTCACAACAATTGAAGATGTGCTTTATGTTGAAGGCTTAAAGCATAATCTTATTAGCATAATCCAACTTTGTGACAAAGGATTCAAAATCAAGTTCACTAAAGATGAATGCTTGATAGAAGACGAAGTCACTAATGAGGTAATGCTTAAAGGTAATAGAATTAATAATATTTTTATGATTTCCCTTGATAACACTTCTTTGAAGGTAAAATGTCTTATGGCTAGAAATAATGATTCATGGCTTTGGCACAAAAGGATTGCTCACATTCATATGGAGCATCTAAATAAATTGATTAAGCATGATCTAGTTATTGGCTTACCAAAGATAAAATATGTCAAAGATAAGTTGTGTGATGCATGTCAAAAAGGGAAACAAACCAAGTCAACTTTCAAAACTAAAGATGTCGTGTCCATTTCATGGCCACTACAATTGTTACATATGGACTTATTTGGTCCATCAAGAACAAGAAGCTTCGGAGGTAATGTATATGCTTTAGTTATTGTTGATGATTTCTCTAGATATACTTGGACTTTCTTTTTAGTGCAGAAAAGTGATGCATTTAAGGCGCTCAAGAGATATGCAAAGCAAATTCAAAATGAGAAGTCACTTTCAATTGCCTCCATAAGAAGCGACCATGGTGGAGAATTCCAAAATGCTTCCTTTGAAGAATTTTGTGAAGAACATGGAATATCTCACAACTTCTCGGCACCAAGGACTCCTCAACAAAATGGAGTGGTGGAGAGAAAGAATAGGTCATTGGTGGAACTTGCAAGAACAATGCTTAGCGATTCAAATCTTCCAAAATACTTTTGGGCGGATGCGGTGAGCATGACATGTTTTGAAGTAATCGTGTTAACATTAGACCTATTCTAAAGAAAACTCCCTATGAACTTTTCAAAGGGAGGAAACCAAACATTGCTTACTTTCACATTTTTGGATGCAAGTGCTTTGTCTTAAACAATGACAAAGACAATCTTGGTAAGTTCGATGAAAAATCGGATGAAGGTATATTTCTTGGTTATTCTCTTACAAGTAAGGCTTATAGAATTTATAATAAAAGAACCTTAACAATTGAAGAATCTATGCATGTTAAGTTTGATGAATCTAACCCCTCCAAGGAGGATATTATTTTATGTGATGATGATGAAATTGTAGAAGTTCCCCAAGAAGATACTTCAAAAGAGAATCAAGTGGAACTCCAAGAAGAATCGATTCAACAAGAGTCAAATTTAGATGATCTACCTAAGGAATTGAGGACTCATAGAGATCATCCAATTGACAAAGTTATTGGTAATATTAGTCAAGGTGTAGCAACAAGATTAAATCTTAAAGATGCTTGCTTAAACATGGTGTTTGTATCACAAATTGAACCTTCTAAAGTTGGTGAAGCCTTAAGTGACGATCATTGGATTATTGCTATGCAAGAAGAGTTAAACCAATTCGAAAGGAATCAAGTTTAGGAACTTGTTCCTAGACCAAGTGATAAACACATCATTGGTACAAAATGGGTGTTTAAGAACAAACTTGATGAGAATGGAATAATTTTTCGAAACAAATCAAGGTTGGTTGCACAAGGTTACAATCAAGAAGAAGGTATTGATTTCGAGGAAACATTCGCTCCGGTTGCAAGGTTAGAAGCTATCTGATTATTACTTGCTTATGCATGTTCATTAAAATTTCAACTATATCAAATGGATGTCAAAAGCGCATTCTTGAATGGCTACATCAATGAAGAAGTATATGTCAAACAACCCCCGGGCTTTGAAGACTTCAAGAATCCTTCATATGTCTTCAAATTAAGGAAAGCTCTTTATGGCTTAAAGCAAGCACCAAGAGCATGGTATGGTCGTCTTAGCAATTTTCTTTGTGAAAAGGGATTTGTAAAAGGCAAAGTTGACAAGACATTGTTCATTAAGAAAGCAAAAGGTAATACTTTGTTAGTCCAAGTCTATGTTGACGACATCATATTCGGTTCGACGAACGAAGATCTTTGTAAAGAATTCTCATTGATGATGCAAGGAGAGTTTGAAAGTCAATGATGGGAAAGATGAATTTCTTCCTTGGACTTCATATCAAACAACTAAAGGACGGTATATTCATCAACCAATCCAAGTATTGCAAAGAATTGTTGAAAAGATTTGACATGGATAGTTGCAAAGCTATGGCTACACCAATGGGATCCGGAACATATGTTGATCAAGATGAATCAGGTGCTTCCATTGATATTACAAAGTATCGAGGTATGATTGGTTCTTTATTATATTTGACGGCAAGCCGTCCTGACATAATGTTTAGTGTGTGTTTATGTGCCCGTTTTCAAGCAAATCCAAAGGAGTCACATCTCACCGATGTGAAAAGAATCATGAAGTATCTCAAGGGAACGACGAACGTTGGTCTATGGTATCCAAAAGGTAGCATGTGTAATTTAGTTGGTTATTCTGACACGGATTATGCAGGTTGCAAAACTGATAGAAAAAACACGAGTGGAACATGTCACATCCTAGGAAATGCATTGGTATCTTGGTCTTGTAAGAAACAAGACTGTGTCGCTCTAAGTATGGCTGAAGCAGAATACATAGCAGCAGGAAGTTGTTGTGCATAAATTCTTTGGCTAAAACAACAATTGAGTGACTATGGAATCAATCTAGGATGCATACCACTTCGATGTGATAACATAAGTGCTATCAATATTACAAAGAATCTGGTCATGCACACAAGAACCAAACACATAGACATTCGACATCATTTTCTACGTGATCATGTGCTTAAAGGAGATGTTGAAGTCACATTTGTGGATATACATAATCAACTAGCGGACATTTTCACAAAACCTCTCGCAAAAGAACCGTTTTTCAAGATTCGTCGAGAACTTGGTATATTGGATGAAGGTGACATTTAATCTTCGATTTTTATTCATTATATGTCATAATGAAGCCAAGGTACACAAAACATTAATTACTTTAATTTTATTTATTTTTGCACTAATTGATAATATTTGATGTATGTGACATTTTATGAATTCTCCTATTTTCTCATATAATTAATTTATTTTTTATAAAAAAAAATCATCATAAGTTGCATTTCTATGTGTAGTAACATGTCAAGATAATTTTTTTTGGAGAAATCACATAATTTGGGCTATGCAAAGCTACTGTTTTTCACTTTTTGCCTGCTGTAACCGGTTATCAGTTTCGCTGTAACCAGTTACCATGTGTTATTTTTGCCTTATTTGCGCAATTTTGAACTATGTAACCGGTTAGCAGTTACCCTGTAACCGGTTACCATTGAAACATTCTGAAAAATTCCTTAATTAAATTGTCACGTTTTATGTTACTTTTTTTTTTCTGTTTTTATTATTTGTGTTTTTTGTTAAATATGTTATTAAGTGATAGGACTTATCTTTAACCTTGAAACTTTCATTTCATAACATCTCACTTCATCTTCTCCACCCATTCAATATTCCTCATAAAGCTCCATTACTACCTTTAAAGAGAAATCAAAACCCACTATCCTAAAGAACTCCATATAAGTCTCACCCTACTACATTCCATCCTCACATATCTCTCAATCTAATCCATTTTCGGATTCACCTCAAACCCTAAAAACCTCATCTTCCAAAAAGCTTCAACATCATCCATGGCTCCCAACAAGCAGAACAAGGGTAAAAAGAAAGCTGATGAAGGAGCTTCTAAGCAAGTTGAGCAAGATCGTGCAGCAACTGTTAAGGCCAGAAGAATGGATTTTTTCGTCCGTACCCAGAATCTCATGCCGGTAAAGTATGTTCTCTTTAAGGAATTTTCTTCACATAGCTTTACCTTTGAAACTTTGTTGAAAAATTCTAGCGTTGCTAAACTAGTGGCAGAATCTGGGCCTTATTATCCTGACTTAGTTAGATAATTTTATTCCTCTGTTAAGTTTTGTAAGGATGAAATAGATGAGGATATGTTAACTACTGTTGTTAAAAACACTGAGATTTCATTGGATTTGGAGGATTTTGGTAAGGCTTTGGGTATTCCCTACAAAGAGGGGGAAGAACTTCGTGTCGGTGTTGTTCCGGAAAATGAAAATTGGGCTGGTTTTGAGAGTCTAGCTTATTTTGCTAGTATTTCTAGGCGAGGAACTATGGATTTCGTTATGGCTAGAAAACCGGCAAATTCTATCCGGGTTGTCAAGAATGCTTCTTGCTTAAGCGTGAGTGGCCGAATGTTGCATTATATCCTAGCATACATTTTGGTTCCAAAAAATTCTAACCATTCACAAGTGAATGAACTTGAGCTTCACCTTATCCGTTCCATGAAGTTATGATTGAAGATAAATTGGGCTTATGTGATATTCCACAACATGCAACATCAATTTGGTCTAACCGGAAGCTTACCCTATGCGCGGTTTGTGTCAAAAATTTTGGAATACAAGAAAGTGCTACTCAATAGGGAACCTAGGCAAGACATGACTTCTAGAGATGAAATCAATGCAAAAACTGCTACAAAAAATACCGGAATAGTTGTTGCTCCTTATATTCGGTTCATGTATAAAGAAGACATGGAACAAGCAAATCCTCCGGCTCCGGAAGGTGGTATTACCAATGAGTTTCTTTATGCGGAAATGGTCTCCATGAAACAACAAATGGCTCGTAATCATTATGAGACATGTCGCGGTTTCAACTCCATTAAAAGAATGTTTAGCAAAATGACTTGTAATGTTAGAACAAGTACCGAAAATGAAGAAGCAAGTGAGGAAGACAATGAGGAAGATGGTGATGAGATGTCGGAAGATGAAGATTGGACCTAACCTTTCCTATGTTCCTTTATGTTTTCTATGTTTAGTTCTTGTTTAAGTTTAAGTTATTTTTTAAGCCTAAGACATTATGATAGGCATGTTTTCCATTTGTATCTGTATCGTTCATGTTCTGTACTTTCTATTTAGTATTATGTTGTTAAAGTATTGTGTGTGATTGTTATGTGTATGTTGTGTTTAATTGTATATGTGTTTCATTTTCACATTTTTTCATATGTTACATATTTCATATTTTGCTCTTATCCTTCCTTTTTGGTAATGACAAATGGGGAGAAGAAACTATGTTTCTCTAACATTCGTGTACAAAATTTTTTTTAAACACTCTTTTGATACTCATGAATTGAGGGGGAGCATCATCAAAGGGGAAACATTTTTTATCATTAGAGAAACATCATGAAAGCATCTTTCAAATTTGGTTGTCATCATCAAAAAGGGGGAGAATGTAATTTCAATATAATTTCAATCTTTTCAAGTGATTTTGATGAAGACAACAAATACTACTTGAACTTTAATCATGCTAAAAAAGGAAGTGGATCAAATGGATACAAGCAAGAACTTAAAGTTTTTCAACATATTACAAGACTTGAATAAATTCTCAAGAAACAATCAAGGTTAAACTTTCACTTATTAATTGATGCATACAAGTGTTCAATACATTTTCTAAATAATGCATTTATCATATAAAAAGGTTTTGATTCATATTCATGAAGATTACATTTCATAAAATTAAGTATTTTTCAAAACTGGACGCATGTAACCGGTTACAGCTTAACTGATAACCGGTTAACATGAAGAAAATTTGAATTCTTTGGTTACGTTACAACGTGATAACCGGTTAGCAGTTATGCTGTAACCGGTTACCACTGAACAGATTTCAAAAATAAATGCATCTCTTCATGTTTCTTTCACAAACCTTTTCCTTTTGAACCATGGCATCCCTTAATAAATTATATCTGTTTGTAGAGGTGTTTAAGCATTATATAAGCATCAAATTGTCAGATTTTTAACCTCACCTCCTAGCAAATAATTTCATAAAAAATCATTTCATCTCTAAATCTTCTTATTCATCAAAGTGTTTACAAACTTTCTTAAAAGAGTGAAACTTCTTGCATAAACTCTCATATTCAGTTTCATTCATCTTGAACACTTGGTGTAATCTATTAAGAGTGATTGTTTCAAGGGAGAAGATCAATTGTTAAATTGATATACATTCAAGAATCCAACTTTCTGCACTTAGTCAAATAAAATTCAGATTTGTGATATTTTGATTACAACTTATTTTTAGTATTGTTAAAGATAAGTTTGTAAGGTTTTCCTTGTGATCCGGATTGTGGATACAAGAGGTCCATTGTAAGATTTATTCTTGGCTGGACTTTAAAATTGTAAAATCCAAGAGGGTGTTCTTGGTGGTTGATTTTGAGTGAGTTGTATAGAAAGACTAGGAAGAGTCTTGTAAAGTCAAAACAATACTAAACTCTCTTTCATGTTGTAAGGGGAGTGGAGTACTCTCCACCTGTGAGGGGAACCACTATACATCTCGGTGTTCTTTACTTTCCGCATTTACCGCTTTCCTCACTTAGAAACTTTTAGGAAAAGTAAAATTCAAAAACCGTAAAAAATCCGGATAATTGTCTAAGAGCCTAATTCACCCCCCCTCTTAGGCTCACATATAACTTACAGTTATCTATCTACCGGGACCAGTGTCGTACAAATCTGATAAGGCGATCCCTTACAAATACGGTGCAACAATAATTGAGAATGGAAAGGAAATTTCGTTACCCTCCGTCGTGAATATTACAGACATTAGTCGCGTAACACGGAGTGGTCGAATCTTCAACCGAGGAGTTGGAGAACCTAACAGAGAAAAAGAACCTCAAACAGAAGTTACCAATCCACCGGTCGGTCAGTCCAGTGATCCCGACCTTTCAATGAACAATGATGAGATGCTGAAGCTCATCCAAAGGAGTGAATACAACATTGTTGATTAGATGCTACAAACTCCTTCAAGGATATCTGTGTTGTCTCTTTTACTCAGTTCCGAGGCTCACAGAGAAGCTCTACAGAAAGTCTTAGAGCAGGCCTTTGTGGAACAGGATGTGTCAATACGACATTTCGATAGCATTGTCTATAACATCACTTCCTGCAACAATTTAGGGTTTAGTAACGAGGAATTTCCAGAAGAAGGCAAAAGTCACAACATGGCGCTCAATATCACAGTTAATTGCCAGGACGATGCCTTAGCCAGCGTACTGGTCGACACCGAATTGGCTCTCAACGTTATTCCGAAGTCTACATTAATGCGACTATCGTTCAAAGGATCCCCGATGAGGGGCAGTGAGGTCATCGTCAAAGCATTTGACGGATCTCGGAAAGAAGTTATCATCGAAGTCGATCTTCCCATAACTATCGGTCCTCACACTTTCCAGGTCATGGACGTTCGGCCAGCATACAGCTGTTTATTAGGAAGACCTTGGATACACCAGGCTGGGGCAGTCACTTCAACACTGCACCAGAAACTGAAGTTCGTCAAGAACGATTAACTCGTCACGGTCTGTGGAGAACAAGCCTTGATCGTGAGTAACCTTTCATTATCCACTTGTGTAGAACCCGAGGAGGTTGTTGGAACTCAGTTCCAGGCACTTTCGGTGAGCAATGAAAATCAGTCAAAGAAAGGAACCTCGATTTTCTCATACAGAGATGCTCTCGAAGTGATCAAAAGTTACAATGCCAAGGGATGGGGACAACTTGTCATTCCTACTGACAATAAAACAAAGAAGGGTCTTGGTTTTTCTGCAACCTGTACCCAGGCAGCTGCTAACAATGAAAGTCTTCATCCCATTCAAGACTTCTTCCATAGTGGAGGTTTCCTTCACCCAATATCTCAAGAAGTTCATACCATCAACGAGGGAGATTCCTCCTATACAGATGAGGAGTGGAAGTCCTATCTTAATGAGGACGGTTATATCTCTCAAGAAGAGGTGCCTACGCCATTTTGCTATCCCGCACAGAGTCCGATATTTATACCCAGGTCAGACGTCAAAATTATATATGGAGATTGTGATCCGGAAGGATGTCGTGCTCCACCAAACTCATTAGAGGAAGACACTCTGATGAAAGACAACTTTGACCACAACTATTATGGCCCAATGGATGGCCAGCCAATCTGGAAGTCGTACCCAGGAGACTTGGGGCAAGAGAATCAGCCGAATGATGCTAATCAGCTGAGCATCATTGAACAGAATACCTGCGTCCCCACTATGTCATGGGATCAACACTCAGGGTACTCAGAACCTATCCAGCACGACGATGAATTTGCAAAGTTTACAGGACTAGAATTCATTAACTACGCTTTTCCTGAGGTCAAAGTCATCGAAAGGGATGACTCCTCTAGTTCCAAAGAAGTGTGGGACACCCTGGGACAACCGAGTGGCAAGTTTGACTACTTGGTTAAGTACACCGCTCCTGAGAGCTCTCGTATCAGGCTCGAAGACATCCAGCCAACTGGATGGGGAGATTCACCTGAGAGCACGAATATTGTGCAAAATACAACAGAGGAATCCTCCTACGACAACTCTGCTTGGGAGACAGATTCCAATGATCCTGCTCCACCAAAAATCAGCGTTATTTATGAAGACAAATCAAGGAAGATACCAGACTTTGTGATTCACCGAGGAGTTCGCCGCTAATGGGTTGCTGTCAATGTTCCGAAGATTGTTCATAAGTCAAAGTAATTACCGTCTTTAACCTTTCACCCTGCCCAGGTGAAACAGATGTTTTGATAGGGCTCACTTTCTGTAAATATCCCTCTTCGCTTCGCCCAAAGCGATAGAGTTTTGTTTTATAGGGTTGTAGTTTCAAGAATCGACCAGTTCATAAATAAAATAATGTCGTTCTGTAATTTCTGCATTTATTGCTGTTTTCTCTTTTTGCTTTTTCAGAAAATGGTAATCCTAAAAAATAATTCAAATAATAAAAACAAGCAGTTTTTAGAAAATACACTACACACACTCTTGCATTCTCTCTATCTCTTCTAAAAACAAATCATCACGTCATGCAAATTGCTTGTTTTAAACCCCAGTGAAACATACGATCCGATGCCTTCTCCTAACTTTGAATTTCCAGTATTTGGGGCTGAAGAAGAAGGTGATGACGAAATTCCAGAAGAGATCTCCCGATTACTCAGGAAAGAGGAAAGGTCCATTGAACCTTACAAGGAGTCGTTGGAAACGGTCAACTTGGGTTCATAAAAGAGAGAAAAGAAGTCAAGATTGGGGTACTGCTCAGTTCAACTATCAAAGAAAGTTTGATAAGGCTTCTCAAAGAATTCCCCAATGTGTTTGATTGGTCCTATCAGGACATGCCAGGCTTGGATACCAGCATCGTGGAACATCATCTACCGTTACTATCAGAATGTCCGCCAGTAAAACAAAGGTTAAGACGGACTCATCCGGATATGGCCATCAAAATCAAAGAGGAAGTACATAAACAGATTGACGCGGGTTTCCTTGCTACATCAGAATATCCTCAATGGTACCTGTTCCGAAAAAGGATGGAAAGGTCAGAATGTGTGTGGATTACAGAGATCTAAACAAGGCTAGTCCAAAGGACGACTTTCCTTTACCACACATTGACATGCTGGTTAACAGTACAACAAAGTTCAAAGTATTCTCCCTCGTGGATGGATTCTTGGGCTATAATTAAATCAAAATGGCGCCGAAAGACATGGAGAAAACTTCGTTCATTACCCCATGGGGTACTTTTTGTTACAAGGTAATGTCGTTTAGTTTGAAGAACGCCGGGGCAACCTATCAAAGGGCCATGACTACTCTTTTCCATGACATGATACACCAAGAAATTGAGGTATATGTCGATGATATGATTGCCAAATCTAAGACGGAAGAGGAGAATGTGACCCACCTGTCGAAACTATTCGAGCGGTTGAGAAAGTATAAACTCTTCCTGAATCCCAACAAGTGCATATTTGGTGTCTGTTCAGGGAAACTCTTAGGGTTCATCGTCAGCCAGAAAGGAATTAAGGTTGATCCTGACAAAGTCAAGGCCATTCAAGACATGCCTTCTCCAAAAACTGAAAAGCAAGTCAGGGGATTCCTGGGACCTCTGAATTACATCTCCAGATTTATATTCCTTATGACCGCGACATGCGCGCCAATTTTCAAATTACTCAAAAAGAACCAGGACTGTGTTTGGAAAGAAGATTGCCAAACCGTTTTCGACAGTATCAAGAAATACTTGTCGAACCCACCGATTCTATCACCTCCAGTGGAAGGAAAACCACTGATCATCTACTTAACAGTCTTGGAAGACTCCATGGGTTGTGTACTTGACCAACAAGATGAAACAAAAAGGAAAGAGTCTGCCATCTACTATCTGAGCAAGAAGTTCACCGACTGCGAGACTCGGTACACTATGCTTGAGAAAACTTGCTGCGCTCTGGCTTGGGCAGCCAAATGTCTTTGCCAGTATATGATTCGTCACACTACTTGGTTAATCTCAGAAATGGATCCAATCAAGTATGTCTTTGAAAAACCTGCTCTCACGGGAAGGATTGCCCGTTGGCAGATGTTGTTATTAGAATATGACATAGAGTACCACGCTCAGAAAGCCGTTAAAGGAAGTATTTTAGCCGATCATTTGGCTCATCAACCGATTGACGATCAGGAATCAGTCAGATTTGACTTCCCAGACGAAGATGTCATGTACTTGAAAATGAAAGATTGCGATGAACCGCTACCCAGTGAAGGGCCAGAACCAGGTTCCCAATGGGGACTTATCTTTGATAGAGCTATCAATCATTATGGAAACGGAATTGGGGCAATCATCATAACCCCACAGGGTACCCACATTCCTTTCACCGCCCGACTGACATTCAAATGTACAAACAACGAGGCCGAATACGAAGCTTGTATCATGGGTCTCGAAGAAGTAATCGATTTGAGAATAAAAAACTTGGATGTATATGGCGACTCAGCCCTGTTATCAATTAGATCAAAGGAGATTGGAACACATACCAATCAGGATTGATTCCTTACAAAGATTACGCGAGAAGGTTGTTACCCTTCTTCAACAGAATCGAGTTTCATCATATCCCTCGTGAAGAGAATCACATGGCTGATGCATTAGCCACTCTCTCTTCCATGATTAGTGTAGATCAATGGAACGACCTACCTAAGATCGACATAATGTGCCTTAAGAGGCCCGCTTACATCTTCGCGATTGAAGCAGACATAGATGACAAACCATGGTATCATGATATCAAGTGCTTCCTTCGGAAACAAGGGTACCCACCTGGGGCATCTAGGAAAGACAGAAAAACCCTCAGAAGGCTGCCAGAAAGCTTCTTCCTGAGCGGCGATACACTCTATAAGAGAAATTTTGACATGGTCTTGCTCTGATGCGTAGACAGACCAGAAGCAAACATGCTAATGAAAGAGATTCACGAAGGATCCTTTTGCACTCATGCCAACAGACACACAATGGCGAGAAAAATTCTAAGATCAAGGTACTACTGGTTGACCATGGAATCCGACTGTTACAAGTACATGAGGAAGTGTCACAAGTGTCAAATATACTCCGACAAAATCCATGTACCGTCAACGCATCTCAATGTTCTCTCTTCCCCATGGCCCTTTTCCATATGGGGAATCGACATGATTGGCATGATTGAACTCAAGGCTTCGAACGGACATTAGTTCATCCTGGTAGCCATTGACTACTTCACCAAGTGGGTCGAAGCAGCATCATACGCCAAAGTAACTCGACAAGTGGTGGTCCGATTTATCAAAAACAATATCATATGCCGTTATGGTGTTCCTAGCCAGATCATTACTGATAATGGATCTAACTTGAACAATAAGATGATAAAGGAGTTGTGCACAGAGTTTAAGATTAAACACCATAACGCATCTCCCTACCGGCCTAAGATGAATGGAGCGATAGAAGCGGCTAACACGAACATCAAGAGGATTGTTCAAAAGATGGTTGTAACCTACAAAGACTGGCACCCGATGCTACCCTTTGCTTTTCACGGTTATCGCACATTTGTCCGCACTTCAATGGGGGCAACCCCTTTCTCTCTAGTATATGGCATGGAGGCAGTGCTTCCCATAGAAGTAGAGATCCCATCAATCCGGGTATTGATGAAAGCTAAGCTAACAGAGGCTGAATGGTGTCAAAGTCGACACGACGAACTGAACCTAATCGAAGAAAAGCGAATAACAGCTCTGTGCCATGGTCAGTTGTATCAACAAAGAATGAAGAGGGCGTTTGACAAAAAGGTCCGACCTCGCGTCTTCAGGAAAGGAGACCTTGTGCTAAAAAGATACAATCTTTTTTCACGGACTATCGGGGCAAGTGGACTCCAAATTATGACGGCCCTTATGTGGTCAAGAAAGCTTTCTCAGGCGGCACCTTGAGACTTGCAACCATGGATGGAGAAGAATTTGCCTACCCCACAAATGTTGATGTAGTCAAGAAATACTTCGCCTAAATAAAAAAATAAAAAAAAAAGAAAAAAAACGTCTCGGTGGATTGAAAACCCGAAAGGGCGGTCCAGGCAAAAATTAGAGACATGATCAAAAATTATCCCGATGGATTGGAAATCTCAAAGTACAATCCAGGCAAAAATTAGGGATTAATGGCAAGTAACTACGTCTAGCAAAGGGGCAAATCCACCAGCAGCAGTGATGCCATCCATCAGAAAACCCCAGTCAGGGTCATCTTCGACGGAAGCTCAGGATGCCCAGAATTCAAATTTGGTAGAAGGATAATGGCCGTTATGTTTCAATGTAGCCCTTTTCCCTTAAATTACCATTTTCTAACTTTGTAAATACTCCATGGAATCACGCGCTTGACTGATTTCCATCCTATCAAAAAAATTTGAGCCCTTGTGCTTTTGTTTGCAATTCTTATTTATTTTAGCTTTACAGAATGACATTTTAACATGATCAACGATTCTTGAAATAAAACAAAAATGAATTTACTTGTCAAAATTTTTTGCTTTTAAAATAAAGATGGCAATTTCTTTTGACTGTTGAACATCGAAAGAACATCGATCTCTTCTCCCGAAGTATTCGAGCTTCAAAGTGCAGAATTAAAGTACTCATTCTAAACCAGTACCCCTGAATGAAGGATCAATTATGTCAGATGCGAATACTCCATCTGACATACCCGACAGAGTTCTTATCTCCTAAGCCCGACCAACGGTTGTTCCCCGCAGGGACTGTCTCTCCTAAGCAAGGCATGATTGCTATCTTGGAACATTGATACTTTTCATCTCCCACTATGGCCGAGTATCCAGTCGTGTTCATCTACTAATCTGTATGCCGCGTCAATTTTGTCAGCATAAACATACATACATCATGCATTATTGATTTACATTCGCATTCATATTGCATCACTATCACTCTGGTCAGTCTTATCCCCAAGTGATAAAAGTCCTCTCAATCGAGTTGTCAGTTCTTTCCTCGTCAGGAGGCGAATCATTTAAGCAATCTCTCCCCCAGTTTATTTCTGGGTTGGAGCCGGTCCTCAACCACTTTAATAACTTGAACCTCTGAAAAACAAGGAGGCATTCAACAAACATCACTCTTCGCCATTGAAGATGATATCTTCGCTTCCCCGGATTAAGGAAAATCCCCAGAGAAAGCCTCTTAATCAGAGATTCGGCAATACAGCAGTTTTTCTCTGAAAAATCCACTGACGAAAAGGTCATCAGCACCTCAAAATTGGATCACATCATATGGCATTTCTCTGAGAAGATCCCGAGAAAAGTATGATGTAATACCCCAAGCACAAAGCAGTCCCTCAAGAGACTCGTTCCCCCCCCAGTAGAGTCGACGAATGGCATCTCCAACAGAGAAGTTTGTACACCTCTATAACTCAGACGACTGGGTTCCCCAGCAACTTTAACAGCAATTTTTTTTCTATCAAATGGCATCTCCCCAGGAAAATTCAGCAAGAAGTTTGAGGAAAACCGCTACGGATAGCGTCCCTTGTCAAGAAAGTTTATTGACAAAAGAAACTGAGACCGGTTCCTTGGTAGGAAACCAGGATCGAGGGGAAGTTTATTTCAGAAACTTAGACCAGTTCCGTGGTAGGAAACCAGGATCGAGGGGAAGTTTACATCAAAAACTAAGACTAATTCCTTGGCAGGAAACCAGGATCGAGGGGAAGTTTACATCAGAAACTAAGACCAGTTTCTTGGTAGGAAACCAGGATCGGGGGGAAGTTTATTGACAAAAGAAACTGAGACCAACTCCTTGGTAGGAAACCAGGATCGAGGGGAAGTTTAACCTTTTCTAAGTATCATTGCTTAGCAAAAGAAGATAGATGCGCTAACTGCCATTCATAACCACCATCAAAATTTCGGGTATTTCGATATTTAATCATCTTGCACCCCAAATGCCCGAATACCTTCGCTATTCACACCTTCAGGTCCCAGAGGATTATATAGGGGCATCTGTCATACCCCAAATTTTGACCACTAAGATTTCCTATCATTGTGTAAATCATTACCACAATATGGATGAACCATCATGCCTCATCAATCTCCTCAAAGAGGGGTGAGCATTCACTACAAACAATAATTAGGGTTTCAAGCCCTCTATGAGCTTTAGACAAAGGATCAATCAAGGAATGACATGATCTTCAACTTGTCTAACCTCTTAAACATCCACAATGGATCAAGAGGACTCCCACAGCAAGAATCAGGCACAAGGTTGCAGCATTCCAGGTGGATTAAGCCTTAAGATCGCCAGTGTCACCAAATTAGGGTTTTGGTCGACCAGAGCCTCCAGATGGAAATTTTTCTCTGGACATGAGCCAATGCTTCAAAGCATAACCTAAGATACCCCAAGGGACCTCATGAACTCAATCATCAAGTCAATTTAGCCTCAGGGGATGCATTCACTAAAAACAAATCAGGAATTAGAGTTTCTTGACCTAATTCACCCCTAAGTTGGCTTTTGGGACAAAACATGAGCCAAGACCTCAAGAGAGGATTTGAGGGTCTCCAATACACCACATTGATCCATTTGCAACAATGGATTGATCCAAGAAGCTTGATTCCCAAGTTTCAAGTTCATAAGAACCACAATTAGGGTTTCGCGAAAAAAGTCAACTGTACCTTTGACTTTTGACCAAGACATGCTCCCAAACCTTGGGACATGATTCAATACACCCTATGACACCTATGTAATCAATCCATCAAATTTTATTTAGGTCAAGGACTTGATTTCATAGAGGATCACACAGTTTGGAGTTCATCTGATAAAAAAGCAACTGTGCCCAAAAGTCAAAGTTTGACTTTTTATTTTTTGATCAATTATGGTTCCCTAACCCTAAAATGATGTTAATGTGTGATTTGAATCAACATTCATCAATAAAAATCAAGAAAAGTGGGATAACTTGTAAAAGGGGTAACCATAAAAAGTTATGGAACAAAGTGGCTAGGGTGCCAACTTCCAAGGATCATAACTTGAGATCCAAGCAACCATTTTGGTTGATCCAAAGATGGATTTGTAGCTCTAATGGCATACTACAAAAGCTTCAACTACACCTCATTCCATTTCTCCATGGATTTTAAGTTATGGAATGGCCAAAATCACAAAAAGTGAAAATGTCACTTTTTTCCAACACTTAGTGAAATTTTCACTAAGTCAGAATCTGTTTCACTTTTTTCCAAATCTTGAGGTTTTGTCTTGATTTCTTATTCCATGCTTAAAATAAATTAAATTAAAGACCATAGACATGACCGTGAGGTGAAAACGAGTAGATTGATAGGTGGATTGTGTGATTTCATCAAGTATTCAGTGAGATTGGATAAAAAATGCAAATCTGGGCAAAACTCAGAACACGCGCGTGTTCTTGCCATGTTCTTGGCGCCCTTTTTGAAAATTTGAATATTTGAATTTTGTGATTTTATTTAATTGATTAAAAAATTAATTTCTCTCTGAGTTTTAATGATTTTGAGTTGATTCTTTTTTTAATAATTCACAAAAATGTTAAAATATTTTATTTTACCAAAAATTCCCAAAAATAATATTTATTTCATATATTTTATATTTTTGCAAGGAATTAATATTTTATTTGTTTTTAACATTTGAAATATTTTTCCCCCTTGATTTTTCAAATTTAATTGGTTTCCAATCATTTTGTGGATATAAACATGATTTTTGAAACATTGATCCAAGATCACCACTCATTTTTCACATGTTTTCATCACTTTTAATTAATTTTTTAACAAAATTAATCCCTTTTTAAGAAAAATTAGGGTTTTGATTAATTCAACCATCATCAATCATTTTAAAACACTTTTGGGCCTCTAATAGAGTGTAAGACCCAATCCCCTTTTAACCAAAACAATTTTGGGCCTCAGATATTGTATAATTCCCTCTGCGTTAAAAGAAAAATCTCACCGCAATCGTTAGTTCAAAAATCAAGTCATCTGGGCCTACCCTCGTGTTATAAGCCCTATTTCTTTTCTTTAAATTTCTTTGGGCCTCTTGGTAGAGTGTAAGTCCCATCCTTTTGTAATTAAAACTTTTGGGCCTCAGATATTGTATAAGTCCCGACACAATAAAAAATCTCGGCGCGATCGCCAGTTTAAATCACTTGGGCCTCTCCCTGAGTTGTAAGCCCATCACTTGTACAAAAACACTTTTGGGCCTCTAATAGAGTGTAAGACCCATCCCCTTGTACATAAAACTTTTGGGCCTCACATATTGTATAAGTCCCTCTGTACAGTTTTCAAAACAGCGGTGCGATCATCGTTAAAACTTGGGCCTCTCCTTGAGCTGTAAGCCCCAACAATATTTTCAAAGCACTTTCTCCTTTGATTTTGAATTCAAATATCTGTTGTTATCAAAACTTTCTTTGTTGAACAACTAACAAAACAACATGGAAGCTCTACAGCGGGTAAGTGTTTATCCACTTTCATTTATCGCTTTCATATGTATATAACTGTATTGTGGGGCTGTTTCACTGTAAGTCTCCTTTCACATCCTTTTATATACTTGTCAAATATCAACTGTGTAATACTAGTATAGTTATTTAGAGTTTTCCCTGGCAACTACGTCTAGCACTAGGTAAAGCCTTGTTGGTCACTCTTAAATTCAGTCAAAACTAGATCCCCCATAGGATTCCAGACACAGTCTTCTCTTCTCTTATGGTTAAACAATATGGAACAAAGAGAAAGGCAGTATTCTCAGTGAACCTTTTCTCAGACTGTCACTCTTAGAAATTGTCAAAGAAACTCTACTCCCCAGAGATGATCTTTTCTCCGTGAATGGCATCTCTTAAGTTTCTTCCAAATTCTCGAACTTTCCTGGAATGATCTCTTCTCTGTGAATTGCATTTCTTGAACTTCTCTTGGTTTAGGGACCAACAGGCTTCCTAAAAGCATCCCCGCCTCCTCTTGGGCGTTGTACAAGGACCCTTCGGCTTCTTAGAAGTTCTCATGCCTTCTCTTGGGATTAATACAAGGACCCTGACGACCTCTTAAAGGTATAAGACAGAACTTAGTCATCATCTGCTAGAGCAGTCTTTCCAGCGTCAAACTCCAGCTACTTTAGGGTTGATACTCATCCCTTACTGCCTGTGCCTCCTCTTGGGAATTATACAATAGATAAAACTCTAGACTTGGACAGTCTAAACCCCCTTGAGTCTCAAAAACATTCTTAAGTTCCCTTCAAACATAGGAAGAAACACTGATCACCCTAAAACCCGGTCTCTCTCATGAGAGTTCCCCATCCTTGGACCTGCCTATGGATCTAATCCTCGGCATAAGCTAGCCTCCTCTCGGGCTTTGTACAATGACTCTCCTCAGTGGAGCTAACCTTTTTCAGACTCTCTTGTTGAGTCAGTCTTCCTTTTAGCCTCCGTCTTGGGCTTGGTACAAGACATATAAAAACCCACCCTCTTGTTGAGTATAAAGATTCTCTTGTTGAGTCAACTTTTATCCTGCGTCTTGGGCTTCATACAAGACACAAATAAAACACTCTCTTGTTGAGTATAAAAGACTCTCTAGTTGAGTCGATCTCCTTTTAGCCTCTATCTCGGGCTTCGTACGAGACAGCAAAACACTCTCTTGTTGAGTATAAAAGACTCTCTAGTTGAGTCGATCTCCTTTTAGCCTCTATCTCGGGCTTCGTATGAGACAGCAAAACACTCTCTTGTTGAGTATAAAAGATTCTCTTGTTGAGTCGATCTCCTTTTTGCCTCAATCTCGGGCTTCGTACGAGACATCCAATCACTCTCTTGTTGAGTATAAAAGACACTCTTGTTGAGTCAAACAACCTTCAGACTCTCTTGTTGAGTCAATCACCTGTTCAAGACTCTCTTGTTGAGTCAACTTTTCTTTTTAGCCTCCGTCTTGGGCTTTATGCAGGACAGATAAAAGTACTCTCTTGTTGAGTCAAACCCTTTCAGCCTCCATCTTGGGCTTTATACAAGATACATTCTCCCCAACGGAGTCAAAACCCCGGTTGAGTCAATCAACCTTTTAGCATCAAAGTTGTGCCTTGCTCACAACATACAAACATCAACAACTCCCCTTTAGAGATGACAAATTCTCTCTCATCCTAAACCCTTTAGCTTCACATCTTGGGCTTTGAACAAGATACAAACCACCTTTAGCTTCATGTCTTGGGCTTTGAACAAGACACCAAAACAACCTTTTTCCTCCCATAGAATAGGAGGAACTACGATCGCGCTGATTTCCCTGTTTCGGGAATACGTAGGCATAAGATTGCAAAAATCTTAGCGAGCATACTAATCAAAAACCCAAAATCCAGTACCTTCATATATCCATCAAAAGCATCAGACCTAACACAGAAACCTACCTGTCATACCCCAAATTTGTCCTACCTGTATATGTTTTCATCTGTACACCCACCCACTAACCATATTCAGAAAAATCCAAAAAATATGTTCATCCCTCTTTTGTTTTTATCCTTTTTTATTTATAAGTCATATCTAGTTTTTAACCATTTTTTTTTTTACCATTATCCATCCATATCCAATTATCCATCCATATCCATATATTTATCCATAATCTAAATATCCATTTATACCCATTTTATTATCTTTTCCACTTTAATACCCACATTTAACTTTTTATTTATTTATTTTTATTTCAATTTAGTTTTTCAAGCATAATTTATAGATTTAATTTTATTAGAACTTTATGTTTTATTAGATCTTTAATTCATTTAGAACTTTATATTTTAATTTTAATTTAACTTAATTTTATAGCTTTATTTGTTATTTATATATTTTATTATTTTTTATTACCATTTATTATTCCATGATTTTCTATTACTATCACCATTATTAGTATGTTATTATCATTTATATATATTATTATTTCTAATTATTATCATTTATTGTTATTATGGTCATTATTATTTATTTCATTATTATTATTATTATATTATATTTTTTTATTTTTTTTATTCATTTATTTTTTATTACTATTATTATTATTTGTATTAGTATTATTATTATTATTATTTCATCATTTTACTACTCGTTATTTATTTATTTCATTGTTAATGATATCATTTTATTTTCGTTATTTTTAATTTTATTATTTTTAATATTTCATTTTTTTTATTACTCTTATCTTTTTACTATTTTACTTTTATTAATTTTACTATTTCTTTTTTTATTATTTTTATTATTTCATTTTCATTTTTATTATTTGTGTCATTTCATTATTAATATTATATTTTATTATTATTATTATTATTATTATTATTATTATTATTATATTTTATTGTAATTATTTTTTTTAGTATTACTGTTATTATCTTATTATTATTATTATTACTAATATTTCCAACCCAATATTGTATCCAATTTGAACCTTTGACCAAAAGGTCTGCGCAAAACTCAACACCAACATTGCCACTACATGGGGTCATCTTATATCAGTCAAAAACGCCTCATCCTGCTGCCAAAACCTGTTACCTTGACCAACAGTTTGCATAAACATACATCAAAATGAAACCTGTTCTCTGAACTCCAAAACCCCTCCAACAAGCCATGCTGCTATGCACTATCAAGATAGTGACCACACATCACTACAAAACCTCAATACTCACACAGCCTGCAATCCTGCAAAGTCAAAAACGACATTTCAACAACGGCAAAAAATAAGCAGTGAAAACAACCACACAAGAATCAAAGAACAAAATTTGAAATTTGGTCTTAAAAAAGAGAAGTGGTGCGTGAGAAAAAAGAGGAAAACTGACCTTCAGAATTGAAACCGAGCACCCTATCCTTAAACCACCCATTTCCCCTTAGTATCTTTTACTTTTATCTTTACCTTTCCGCATTTATTTTAGAGAAGAAAATAGACAAACGTAGCTAACGAGTATCGCGATTCGAATCAAGAGGTTCCCGTTGAGTACAACGGACGTGAGGGGGTGCGCGTACCTTCCCCTCACGTAACCGACTCCCGAACCCAGAATGTGGTTGCGACGACCATGTTCTCATCCTTTCCTTTAAAGGTTTTCTCGATATTTTCCTTTCCCTCTTTTTGGGATAAATAAAGTTCGGTGGCGACTCTGTCGAACCGTTTTCCGCGCCTTTCGCGCGAAGGGTCGTGTCTTCGATTAAGCGATTTTTTTGAGGTGCGTCAGATGGCGACTCTGCTGGGGATGTTTGCTCTATGCAAGAGAGAGTCAAGCCTATCTTGATTCGAATCGCGAGTTTGTTAGTTTTGTTTGTTTATTTTCTTCTTGTTTGCTTACTTACTTGCTTTCCTTTTTCCCTATTGGTGTTACCTTTTGTAACATTGTTGGGTTGTTCTGATATTGGGAGCTTTGTGAGATGGCTCTACACCCGAGTCGAGAAAAAACCTTAGGATTAGGATGATGGTTGTGTAGTGTAGGCTTGCGTGGTCTCTTCCGCGTGAGTTGAAGCGAAAACCACCGCTTGGAGTAGATTCCCTTGGATATATTATTGTTGTGGTGAATCTTTGCCATGGCAGTAATATCTTCGAGGCGGGTCGTCGATCCCAAGGACCATTAACCCAATTTACCCATGGTGGTTGGTAGCGTTAATTCTATGTGAGTTAATGCGAACGCCCCAATCAGATGAGATCCCTCGAACGTATTACTTCCTGACAGTAATATTTTCGACCTCGATCTAGGATTCTGAGAACCCTATTTAGAACCCGTGTGTCGACGGTTGTGTAGTGGGCGCCTCCGAGGAATCTTTCTCGTGGGGAAGAAACGAAGACCTCACCTAGACGAGATTATTTCGAGGATATTATAGTCGGACAAATATTTGTCTTGGTTATAATGTTTTCGAAATATATCCATAACTCTAGGCACCTAACCGTTTTAGAAACCTACCTGTGGGTTTTCTTGGTTTAGTTGTGGTTCTTGACCCGTTCCTCCGGCCAACCTCAGAACTGTTTGAAGCTGTTTGATCCTGCGATCCTGGATCTTACATCTTGTATTGAATTTCATGTCATTGCATTGCATCTGTTACGCATCTTGCATTGCATTTTCAACCTCAGAATCTCACTTCAACTTCCTTCCTTCTTCAGTAAATCAAGCTGATTCCTCGACACCAGTACGCAACTCGAGCCAACACAAGAAGAACGATGGAGCAGGTTCAACAAGAGCAAGCTGCCTTCAGAGAGGAGTTGGACTCTATGAAGGGAATGATTAATCAGATTCTTAAAGCCATTATGATGGCCAAAAGAGAAGAAGAATTGCGTGAAGCCGCTGCTGCCAACAACAATGCACAGGTTCAAGGGTCACCCTCAAGGCTCTCAGCTCCTGTTCCCAACCCCATCACTTATGGGATACCAATGAACTTCACTCCTGCTACTGAAGGAGCCACCACTCAACCACCTCCAACATCGGGAGTCGCTGTTGGGGCTATTCCGCAAGCCCAACCTGTTGTCACTCAAGTTCATATCCCTCATGCTGAAGAAAATCTAGTAGATCAGTATGATGAGGTACAGAACTACCATGCTGCTATCCCAATTGTCAATCCTACTGCTGCTCAGGATTCTGAAGCCATGAAAATGTGCCGTGATCTAGCTGAGAAACTCCGAGTCATGGAGGGGCGTAACTCAAAATCTCTAAATGCTCTGGATATGTGCTTGGTGCCAGATGTTGTCATTCCTCCCAAGTTCAAGGTACAGGAATTCCCGAAGTACAAAGGCCTCAGTTGTCCCCACATGCATCTAAGGATGTACTGCCGCAAGATGGTTGCCCATGCCAAAGATGAAAAGTTGATGATCCATTGCTTCCAAGACAGCTTGTCTGGGGCATCACTCGAATGGTACATGCAGCTGGAGCATAGCAATGTGCGCACTTGGGATGATCTAGCTGATGCATTTGTCAAGCAATACAAGTACAACACTGACCTTGCTCTGAATCGTACTCAACTTCAGAGTATGGCTCAAAAGGACAACGAAACCTTTAAGGAGTACGCGCAACACTGGAGAGAGCTAGCTGCAAGGGTGCATCCACCTCTTGTTGATCATGAACTGATTGATATCTTTATGGGTACCTTGCAAGGCCAATACTATGAGAAGCTGATTGGCAATGTCTCTGCTGGATTCTCTGATTTGGTAATTGTCGGTGAGAGAATCGAAGAGGGTCTGAAGAGCGGAAAGATCCAAGGAGGTTCTAGCAACCAGTCTCAAGTTAAGAAACCTTTCAACAATGGATTCAAAAAGAAAGAGGGCAAAACAAATGCTGTCTATGCTCAGAAGGGGCAAGCTCCACAAGCTCCAGCTCCAATGCCTTATCAAATGCCATACTTCCAGTATCCATATGTTGCTGCTGCGCAATACGCTCCAATGCCTTATCAGCCAACAGTTCAAGCTGTTCAAGCTCCAATTCCTCAACAACAGGTTCCTCAACAATAATCCTACAACCAGCAAGGGTATCAGTATCCTCCTCAACATCAACAACAGAGAGCTTCTCAACAATGTCAGCCTAACCCACAAAGGACAAGGAGGTCTGATAGAGATTTTGATCGCCTGCCACTGACATATGCTCAGATCTTTGCTCAATTGACGGAGAACAAGGCAATCGCTCCAAGAGACCTAGCTCCTCCAACTGTCATTCCTCCAGATTATGATGCTAATGCTCATTGCGAGTTTCATAAGGGTGCTCCAGGGCATACGATCGAGGACTGCAGAGCTTTCAAACACAAGGTTCAAGACATGATCGACTCAAAGTATCTTGTGTTTAATGGGAAGGCTCCAAACATCATCAAAAACCCTCTGCCGCCGCCACGGTAGTGCCAGCATCTAGTCAAGTCAAATCAAGTCAAGTTTTTTCCCCGAAGAAGGCAGTCATGTTGCCATCCCATCATTTGCATTCTTGTATTTTCGGTGTTTAACAGGAAAATTGTGTTTAACCGAAGAAAAGGAATTGAGGCTCTTCTGGGAAATCAAAAGACAATGATCGACCAGAGAAGAAGGATATTGAGGCAAGAAACAGGTGCCAACCCAAGAACAATGATCTTTAACCAAGAGGATGGTGATTGATCAAGAGAATGATTGAGAGGAGCACAAGTGATCAAGGATCGATTCGACTGGGGAAGGAGAAACACTATAGCTTGAAGATAGAGGTGACTATTCTCGAAAGAGAGGGCCAAATGCCCTTACCAAAGAAATATCCAGAATGAGGGTAGGACAACTCCATCCTCATTCCTTCTCTAACACTCAAAGTATAGTGCAGAAATTGAGACGGACAGCGTAACAATGCCAACTTGTATAGTGCTCCATTGCGTCGTGCGTCGTGTATCGTGCTAATCTCCGACTTGGCAGGGGAGAAAGAGAAAGAAAACTCTAAAGGAAGCCTAAAGAGAAAAGCAAAGGAAGGATCAACTAATCAAAACAAAGTTTTGATTAATCAATCAAAGGGAAATGATGTGCTAACAATTTTCCAAGGAGATGGAAAATCATTAAAGCAAAAGTGTGGATTATTGATTGTACAAGATTGAATTTTCTCAAGAAAGACAAACTCAATGCAATAGCATGGAAAACAGTACCAAACATCAACATCAATCATGTAATCGGGTGCAAAAGAAGTGCAAACATGATTATGATCATATAAATTACACTGGTTAATCGATTAACACTTTTGCACTGCAAAGTGTTAATCGATTAACACTGAAGCAGGGGCAGAAAAAACAGTTTTCAAAAGTGCTTTTGGCCACTTATTGATTGTGCAATCACTCCAATGCTAGGGCAAACAATTATGCACGAAAAATCAAGTTTAACAACAACAAATAATCAGTAATAGAATCAATTAAATCATCAAGATCATGGATCAATTAATGGCATACTCAATTCACACACAAAAAGTATCGAACTACATCGCGAATGATACGAAAACGTCTGAAACTAAAAAATGAATGAGAGCTACCAACCTACAAGCCGGAGGATTGACTTGGTGATTGTTGTAGAGGATTCTTGATGAAGATAATCAAAGAAAACCAGAGGAATCTTCAATCATAGCCGAACCGTATCGAAACCGAGCAAATTGCGACGAAGTCTCCAAAACGCGAATTCACACCATAGAATCTTGAAGCAATCACTTGTGATGAATCAAAAGCTAATAAAACTACAGAGAATCAAGTTGAGTGGCAAGGTGTTGAAGGTTAAGCTCAAGAAATAACCACTTCCAATGTAGAAGTGGTTATCCTTCAATGGTGAAGAGCTATGGTGAAGTTTGGGAATAGAATGTAGATGAAGATGAAGAGATTGCAGAAAATTCAGAGAGAATGTGAGAGAATTGAGAGTGAAGTGTGAGAACTTTGTGTGAAAATGGTTGAGGGTATTTTGAAAGTGATTGAAGGTTTGTTTATATAGACTTTTGGTTTGGAGTGTGAGAGGTTTGACATTAGGCTATGAGCTAGCTTTGGGTGGTTTGGAATTAGGCTAGGAGTTAGTTACACTTGACTCACCGAGTCAAGCGGCTAACTCGGTTAGTTAGGAAGTTAACTCGGTAGCAATCCCAATGTAAGCTTTAAATCAAAGGTTGGCATGCTTGGAAATCAAGGAACATGGTGCACTTAATTTAAAGTGAAGCATGGGAACAAATGTAAGTAGAGTGTCTTGAATAGTCCTGAAATGTCTAGAGATGTCTAGAATGTTCCACACACTGCTAGAATAAAGTAGAATCCCAAAATGAGGAGAAAAAAGTTGCTGTCATGAAAAAGCAACAAATCCTGCCTATCTTGCATGTGTTAATCGATTAACACAGTTGCACTACAAATGGTTAATCGATTAACCAGGCCAAAAATCCCCAAATTTGCTTGAAAAATGGTGTCGTGGCTCTGGTTACGATTTTCAACCTCTTGTTTTGATGAATAGGCATAGAAACCCTTATTTTGTGCTTGTTTTGGTGCTGTGATGACTTTATGAGGATGTGATTAATCGGGCTTGGAAAACCTGAATATTCCTGCAACAAAACCATAGAGAAAAAAATGCGAATGCGTATGTCAGCGATGCGAATTCACATGCTTATGCAAAAGGCAAAAGGGGGAGGTCAAATTTCGAGTTACGACAGCCGGCATTGTTGATTCATGGGATAAGGTATACATGTCATAAAATGTTTACATATATTAATATATAATTTGACCATTGAATTATTATCATACATGTTATTGCCTCTTTCTTATGTAGATGTTTAATGACGAAACCCCATTCCCCGTTGAGGACTTCGTAGATCTTCGTAAACGTTGGGCATATATCCACAATGTTCTTAAGGGTCCTGCCGATTGATGATGCGAATAACACTTTTCTGTAGAGATGATGTGAATAACACTTTTCTGTATTGATGACATGAATATAGTGTTTGGTGTAAATATGGTTATAATAGTTACAATACTTACATAATGTATATCTTATTTGTTAGCTATATTTTATGGTTATAATTGCTGTGTAAATATGGTTATAATAGTTACAACACTTACAAATGAACAATGTTAGCTGTATTTTATGCTCTTTATGCATGTATACCTTATCTGTTATGGTTAAAATGGTTACAAGTTAAAAAATAGGATGAATTTGAATTGCTGAGAAATGCATATTTAAAACATAGGAAGTATTTTATGCTCTTTATGCATGTATACCTTAACTGTTATGGTTAAAATGGTTACATGTTCAAAAATGGGATGAATTTGAATTGCTGAGAAATGCATATTTAAAACATAGGAAGTTTTAACAGCAGTTATAAAATCTAGTAGTGGTTGTATATTTGTGTCTGCAGAATATATAACGACGGTTATATAATATAACCGAATATCTCGCGCGCTGCATTGAAAAAAATCAAAACGGCGCAGCTGGGAATCAAACCAAGGACCATTATATTTATCACAACAGCTCGTTTGAATAACCGTTGTGATAGGGTGCACTGTTTCCAAGTTATTAATCCGGTTAATGGGCCGTGATTATAAGTATCATTTTACAACGACACTCTACATAACAACGCCTGCGCCAACGTCATTATATACCTTTCCCAACCGTTGTTAATTGGTATTTACGTAGTAGTGTAGTTAGATTGATGGTGGTTAATGTAGAGAGGTTAGATAGAAAATCTAATTAACTTCATCTCTAAGTAACTAACTAGTGATACCACGCATAATATATATATATATATATATATATATATATATATATATATATATATATATATATATATATATATATATATATATATATATATATATATATATATATATATATATATATATATATATATATATATATATATATATATATATATATCATGTGCATGCCTTGTGTAATATAATAAATCATAATATACTTCATAAGGAAACCTTGTAATTCTATTCTCTCACTCTTCTCTTCTCATTCTCTCAATCTTCTTCCAATGCTTATTCATCTATAACACTTATTAATGAAGTTGGCACTCATGTGCCTCAATTATGCAAGTCTCACTTATTTAGTAAAATGACTTAGAATTATTTAAATGTGATTTACTAAAATGACTTAGAATGAAATAACTAGGTGTTTGGAGTTAAGCCACTGTCGTGTGTGCAATTATTCGATAAAAATTAAGAGAATTTTTTTTGCACCCTATAAGTTTCTACCGCACCGTGTGAAATTCCACTAATGCCCCAAGGTTCCGGAGATATATATCTGGACACACTTTTTGCTCACTCAACAAAGGAAATTATGAGAGTAGCCCTATATGTTGGGTTTAATATGTTCTGGAGATGCATCTCCGGAACATGTCCGGAGTTACATTTCCGAAAGAAACTAGAAACACATACAGTAAATACACTTTCTAACATGCAATTGATATTCATAACATAAAATGATCATTACATTCATGATTTCAACAGAAAATTAAATAATACATTTCAATATCTCGGTGGACGCTTGCACATCTTCAGGATATCTTCAACCAATCTTTGTAGCACCGCTTCCAACTCGAGTTGAACTTTCTCTTTGAAACTGAAATACGTATCCCACATAGCCCTAACATCCGCTCGGTTCTTGAGCTCAAATTTTATAAACACACTGTTCCCTTCATTGTTAACCGAAGGTGAACAATACCCGAGCTTCACAACCCTTCATTTGTTTTCGTAAGGTAGGAGATAATGGATTTCGTCTATGATATCTTCGAGGGGGTGAGATCGGTGATCTTGAACGACCGTGAACTTCTGGCACGTAGTGGAAAAATGTCGTATATGATGTCAGGACACCAGAATGTTGAATGCAATGTCAACACGTCGTGACAGCAGAAATCAAAATACATGACTTAAAGTAAGATGCATGAAATAAATAACACAGGGAAGTTATTAACCCATTTTGGTGCAACGTCACCTACATCTAGGGGCTACACCAAGCCAGGAAGGAAATTCACTATAATAGTATTAGTTTGAAGCTCTTATGTAAACAACATCCAGTTTACAATCTTCGCACCTAATCACTACTCGTGAAATTTATATTTAAGACACTCTTAGATGTGAGACCCCCTTCACTCCCCCTCAATCACACAATAGTGATCATAAAGCAAACAGTCAAAGAAGAAGTCACACTTCAAGAAACATAATGCACTCTTGCTTAAAAGCTTATGAGTGATTCACAATTACAGCTCTACTAAAAAATAGTCTATCTCTAGTATCAAGGTGATACAAGAGTGGCTAATAAATAACAATGAACAAAACCCTAAAAGATACTCTCACAATCTGCGACTTTCTACTTGCAAGGGTTTATATCCTTTATTTTTATATCACGAGAAACTTATGGGGTTGGCGCAGCTGGTCCATAAACAATTCTGAATGGAACATATTATTTTCTTAATGAGGATATAATATTTCCTTAAATGCATATCCTAATGAGATGACGGCGCAATCTACAGTAGAATTAAATCATATCAAATATAATATTTCTTAAATGTTTTAACCTCCTTTCTTACAAAGCAAGGCAAAACACAAATCAGCCTTTGCTTCTAAAGAAAACACGTTTCTTGGACCAAGGAAATCATGAAACAAATCTTCAGCGAATCTTCAATGCTTAGACCAAATATTCAAACCGCGCGAAACAAGATATGCTTTGATATCGCTCCAACATGTCAAGACATCTTGTACAACATCCCGCTAGAATGCTTGTTTTAACAAACAATAGCCAATCATAAATCCTAACATATCGGTCGGGCATAGAGCCGCCGAAGTAGGAGATATTTGCGACATGCCAGCAAATATTTATTTATGACATTTGAGACATTTTGAGGTTGTTTGAAATAGGGTTAATAGTCATTTTGCCCCCTGCCATATAGGCGCTTTTTGAAAAACCCCCTATAAAAAAACTTGCAAAAAATACCCTAACATTTGAAGATTCTCTCAATTTTGACCTTCATCATGCCCGGTCAGCAAAAATGCTGACGTGTCAGATTTTTTTTTTTTTAGTGATGTGGAAGGCCAAGTGGCTTTTTAATTTTATTTTTGAATTATTTTAATGCCACCTTGACATTTCGTTTTTTATTTATTTTTGGTTTATTTTTAAAAATATGTCATATGTTCAAAATTTGTTGGAAGTGGGAATTGAACCCATCCCCTTTATTTCATAGGTCCCCCTCCTTAACACTAAACCAATTAACTTCTTTTGTTAATTTATGGTTTTAAAATGTATATATTATATGTTTAATATTTTTTTCTATTAATATAAACTAAATTATTAGTCGGTCACAAGGCCGGATACCAAGATTTTCAAAAAAAAAAATATATAAACTAAATTATTTTAACATTTGAATTTAGTATTTAGTTTAATAGTTTAATAGTATTTAGTATTTTTTTTGCTACATTAGAATTTAGTATTTAGTTTAATAGTTTCTAATAATACTAATAGTTTAATATTACTATTCAATTTAGTTTTTATTTACTAATATATTAGAATTTATTTATTCAATTTAGTTTAATACTAATAGTTTAATAATTTTTAATAATACTAATAAACTAATTTAATTTTTGGTACAGTAATTTAATTGAATAACAAATGATGAACTAATTTAATTACTGTAGCAAATAATGAACTAATAAACTAATTTTGTTTAATTACTGTAGCAAAAATTAATACTAATAAACTAATTTAATTTAATTACTGTAGCATAAACTAATAAATTACTGTAGCAAATGATGAACTAATAAACTAATTTAGTTTAATTACTGTAGCAAAAATTAATACTAATGAACTAATAAACTAATAAACTAATTTAATTTAATTACTGTAGCATAAACTAATAAACTAATTTAATTTAATTACTGTAGCATAAACTAATAAACTAATAAACTAATTTAGTTTAATACTAATGAACTAATAATCTAATATAGTTTTTAATTGAAAAACAAATGATGAACTAATAAACTAATTTAATTTAATTACTGTAGCAATATTAAACTATTAGTATTATATGCATTATATTAAACGCCTATAGCAATAGAAATATAAATTATTAAACTAAATATTAAACTGTAGCAATATTAAATTGAATAGCAATAGAAACTATTAAACTAAATACTAAATTCTAATGTTAAAATAATTTAGTTTATATTAATAGAAAAAAATATTAAACATATAATATATACATTTTAAAAGCATAAATTAACAAAAGAAGTTGATTGGTTTAGTGGTAAGGAGGGGGACCTATGATATAAAGGGGATGGGTTCAATTCTCACCTCCAACAAATTTTGAACATGTGATACAATTTTAAAAATAAACCAAAAATAAATAAAAAACGAAATGCCAAGGTGTCATTAAAATAATTCAAAAATAAAATTAAAAAACCACCTGGCTTTCCACATCACTAAAAAAAAAAGAATCTGACACGTCAGCATTTTTGCTGACCGGGCGTGATGAAGGTCAAAATTGAGAGAATCTTCAAATGTTAGGGTATTTTTTGCATGTTTTTTTTTATAGGGGGGTTTTTCAAAAATCGCCTATATGGCAGGGGGCAAAATGACTATTAACCCTTTGAAATATAATACAAGAACACCTAAATTTATAGAAGACCTAGTTCAATATGGATCACTCATTGACTGTCATATTGATTCCGAATATATATTTCAAGAAACGCACCCTATTATCTTGTTCCGGAGATGCATCTCCGGAACTTTCCCATAACCATTTCAAAACAAAACAAATAATATAACCTTCTGGAGATGTATCTCCGAAACTTTCCCTGAAACATTTCCAAAACAGAACCATATAACAGACATTCACATTAAGAAGAAATACGAACCAAATATGCATAACGACCAAATATGATGAAAAAGTGAATATGTAACAATTCATTTATATTGAGATACAAATTTATACAAATATTTGTCAGGTTAAACAAGAAATCAAAACGAATTGAAACAAGTATTACCGGCAAAATCTATAGGTGGTACTCCATTGGACTTTAGTGCATTCGATTATTTTTTAATGTTGTTCAATCTCTCGAATTCTTGCATCCTTTCCATGAAATGATTCGGACACGTCTCGGCTTTTGCGGTTGAATGAGCCGTCGACTCCGGTGATGTAGGTGGTATGGGGCAACCCGATTTCAAGTAAACTTGAACAAAATGACTTGATTTTGAAAGTCATCCAATACACATGATACGATCATTTGGATTTTGGTGTGGTGCGGTGCGCAGTGGGAAAAAGATTTCCAAAAAACCGTAGCGTGTTAGGTCAATGCACACCCTATCATATGCATATGCAATTAGGTGTCCCATATTCAGGAAGCTCGTCCATTTTGACTCTGGTGCCGGACCGCTCAAGCAAGGAACAAAATACTCATAAACCACATCAAATTTTTCTTTATTTCTGTACAACCACATGTACGATTCTTTATGCGTCTTCAACTCTTGGATAAGTTAATGACGGACAAGCACGTGACTATCTTCTCGGTAACTGCAATTACTGTCCCCCACAAATCTATGATCCGCTCGATATATTTGTGCATAAAAACTAGCATCTCGTCGATGAATGGAATCTTCGGTGGAAGCGGCGTCGGAGCTGGTTTGCTAATGTGGGTTCATTTCACAACACTTTTTAGAGATTTTGGAGTCGGTAAGTCGGGAAATACTTTGTCAACGTGTTCAAAGTATGAAGGAGACCGTGTAGTCGAGTTGTCATTCAGCGTAGGCTTCATTTTCTTCGGAGCACCTTTTGTTTTTACCGGTTGAGAAGGCGGTTTCATGTCAGTGGTTTCGGGATAAGCAATCTTCCTCAATTATTCTTTGATGTGTAGCTTCATGATGTCATCGACCTTCAAAAATCTCTCTTGTATCGCTTCCTATTCGGTCAAAATTGAGATATTCGATTTTCCTGTCATCCATGCTTCCATTGTCATCGAACCTAAGTCTCTTCCAATGAGAGCAAACCTCGTCCATTCTTATTGGTTCACCAAGTTTCACATTTTTAGCAAGATTACAAGCAAACGGGAGACCGTATGTTTTCATAATAGTCCAAACACACTTTGTGCTTTCGGAGCCTACATTATTAGCTTGTTTAGCCTCATGAAAAATATAGTTCAAACCCGCCCGAGAAATTTTACCGACCAACTGAGAATATAAAGTGTTGTCTTTAAATCGGTGCTCCAAAACCATGTGCTCCGACCAAATGTTGTTTGTATCTCATTATGATGGTTCTGAATCATGTGGTTCATGGAGTCCCAGTCTAGACACAAATCCCTTTCTATTTTCCAACCAATTTTTCAAAGTAGCATGAGTCGACTAAGCTCTGTTAGTAGTTGTATTTCCAAGGTGTCTAACCTTATCAATCTACGCGCAAACTATCTTCTTCTTCACCTGATCAAGAATGGTGCTTTCAACATATTTCAACAAAGAATGATACTTTTCACACACTTTCTGGAAATGAATAACGAAATCGGCATATAATTCTTTCGTGGAAGAATTTATTATATGATTCCATGCATCCTTTATTTTTTCACAATCACACCTGACATCACCAATTTTCCACCTTCGGACTCTACTTGCTTCGGCTCTACCACGAGTTTAACCCGACTTCTCACATTCTTTGTTATATGATACTTACATAGTAATTCATAAGAAAAAGGAAATACCTTTACAACCGCATTCATCAATGCGGTATCACGATCGGTAACAATCGCTTTAGGCATCTCACCTTGATCCTTCAAAAGTGACCGACACATCTCTAATGCCCAAGTAAAATTATGTTTTTTTCACACTTTAGAAATGCAAAACCAACAGAATATGTCTTCTCAGTTGAGGTAACACAAACCATCTCAAATAACGGAAGTATATACTTGTTGGTCTTTTAGGTTGAACCAAGTATGAGCACCGTCGAAAATGTGTTGAACCACTTTATCGAATCAGGATGAGTCCAAAAAATATCTCTAACCATAACTCCATCATCGCATGTTCTGTACTGGGACACGTAACTGTTATCGTCCAACAGTTTCAAGAGTTGTTGCATCTTAGTTTTATGCCCCCTAATTGCCTTGTTAGTGAGGTACCGAATGTTATACACTTGCTTGATATTTGCTATATTGTCGGGTTGCTTCTGTTTCAATGTTGCAAGTATATTTTTCGGTTGAACAAGATTCAAGGTCATGTCACTAATACATTCCTTCTCTTCCGGCTTGAGTCGACATACACTAGGATGACCAACTAATTTTAAACACGAATCATGGTTATGCAAATCACATATCACATTAAATCTCAAATTTTTGTTTTCCAACATGTAACCACGAACCTTAAACAGACACTCACATTTTCTACTACCTGTGTCGCCTCTTTTAAGTTTCCGGAGAAGAGTTCGGTATCTCCCGCTTCTTTCACACAACATTGTCACAAAGGCGTATCTTCTATCCGAGCCATTATTGGACTTTCTGATTACCATACCAAATCTAAGTCTAGATGCCTCTATGTGAATCCATTCAAGCATTCTATCATAATTTGAAACTCTTGCTTGTTATTGAAGTCGTTGCCAACATCTACCGCCTTCACAACAACCACTTGAACATTCAGAGAAATATCGTTCAGAGACACCAATTGTTTTGGGAAAACGTCGGGGTGCACCATATCTATCAGAAATAATTAAAAAACTAACAGAACATTAATTATTCTACTGTTGCACAAGGGCTGGAAAATGAACACAGACACATTCTGGAAATGTATCTCAGGAAAATTTCAAACTCAAACATGTTCCGAAGATACATCTCCGGACACTGTGTAAGTTTTTTCAGAAGAAAATGATGATTAATGTGAGCAATGTAGACGATAAACAACAATATTTACCTGAAATTCAATCTTCTTTTACTCCCTGTGATATTTTGAACCAAAAGGATGGGGATTTAGAGTGAAAAATGGATTGACAATGAAGGGTTTTTAGGGTGAGGTTTTTTGTTGAAAATGAAGTATGGCAACAATGGGGGATTGGTCATGTAGGTGCAAGCTATATCAAATACTTTCGGAGATACATCTCTGAAAATATTTGACTTAAAAGGTGACAGAAACCATTTCGGAGATATATCTTCGAAATAAAAATAGACCAAATGTATGAGGCGTATCTCAGAATTGTCTTGATTGGGTATGTAAAGGGTGTGTCTGAAAATATAACTCCAAAATCGGAAGGCATAATTAAAAATCTAAACGATGTGCTAGAAACTTATAGGATGTAATAAGAAATTTTTGAAAGTAAAAGTTCTTGTTTGTGGTGGTTAAAAGTGAATAAAAAAATATTTTTGGCAATAATTTGAATACTTTGTGATTAAAATCTACGACTTGCTTTGATTTGGATGTTTTTTTATGTAGTTTTTCTTGTTGGGAATAATATAACAAGTGTGAGTAGTATAGATAATAGTCCCATATTGGATAGAACTGTGGTGACTTAAGCATTTATAAGTGGGAGAACCCATACACTTATCACCTTAAGGTTTTGGGTGAATATGTGGTGACCCCAACCTGATTCGTAATAGGTGTCAATAACGATACAAATATATGTGGACAAAAAGAGTTTTCATATAAGGGGGAGCATTGTTGACTCACAATTGAGGGGGAGTGTTCAGAATAATATAACAAGTGTGAGTATTATGGATAATAATCACACATTGAATAAGAATGTGGTGACTTGACTAAAATTACAAACTCTAAATAACTTTTTGTATTTGCCTTAACACAACTTGGATTATATTTAAATATTAAATCTAATCAAATCAAATCTAATATAATATTTCACCATTTCTTAGGTGGAGATTTATCATTCAGTTTTCCTTCTATTCATTTTAAATTGTTGGTTATAATCTTAGGCACGCCTTTTTCTAAAGAGTCAATCAATTAAATTATTTGACTTTTAAGAAATTCAAATATATGTTTTATATCTATTTTTTTTTATTAATGATAAATATGTGTTTCATATTTTTTATATATTAATAATAAATATTTGTCAAGTATTTTTTATTTTCATTAGTGATAAATATTTAACTCGTATCTAATATATGTATATTTATTTGTCACAAATATTTGTTTCATATTAAAAAAAAATATTATTCACAAAAATCTGAAAAAAGAATAAAAAGCCGTTTCTTTTCTTTTACTAATATTACATTACATTTTAAAAAAATGTTAATATTACATTACATTTAAAAAAAATATTATACATTAAATTATATAATATTTTGTTGATGCTTAATACCTAAGGTTTGATCCTCATCCATTTATCTTAATATTAAATTACATTACATTACATTATATTATATCTTATTAATATTACATTACATTAAATACTAGATAATTATTTTTTTGATGCTTAATAGCTAAGGTTTGATCCTTATCCATTTATCTTAATATTCTATTACTTTTAAAAAAAATTATTTTAGCTATATTTCTAAATAATTAAAATTTTATAATATCTAAAGTATTATATTTTTATTCGTTAATTATTTTTTATTCATTGAATTTCACTCAATTTATTTTTTATTACAATTAATAAATATTTTAAGAAATTCTGTACTTTCTTGTAAGGTTTAGAGCACCTTTTGTGCTCTTTTATTAATGACATTGCTTATTAAAAAAAATTAAATTATTCAACTTTTAAGAAATTCAAATATATGTTTTATATTTATTTTATATTTATTAATGATAAATATGTGGTTCATATTTTTTATATATTAATAACAAATATTTGTCAAGTAATTTTTATCTTCATTAGTGATAAATACTTAACTGGTACCTAATATATGTATATTTATTTGTCACAAATATTTGTCTCATATATTAAAAAAATATTAGGCTAAAATAGAGTTTTGGTCCCCCTGTTTGTCAAAATTCACGGTTTTGGACCCCCTATTTTTTTTTAAACAGTTTTGGTCCCCCACCCCAATTTTGGCCCAAAAAAAGTGATGAACAGTAACATGTCCGTACATGAACAGTACACGCCCGTACATGAACAGTGAGGGGTGGGGGACCAAAACTGTTAAAAAAAAAATGGGGGACCAAAACCGTGAATTTTGACAAACAGAGGGACCAAAACTGTATTATTTACAAAAATCTAATAAAAAAGAATAAAAAACCGTTTCTTTTATTTTAGTAATATTACATTACATTTTTTAAAAATAATTATCTTAATATTACATTACATTTAAAAAAAAGAATTATTCTACATTAAATTATAGGGTTAATAGTGAATTTCACCCCTGTAATGTTAGCGAATTTTGCTTTCCCCCCCTTCATGCCTTTTGGCAACGGTTTTTTCAAAAAAAGCGTTGCCTAAACCTGCCTATGGCAACGGTTGGGGAGTAAAATGAAACACGCTCATATGGCAGGGGGTTTCATATAAATAACCCTAAATTATATAATTATTTTGTTGATGCTTAAGACCTAAGGTTTGATCCTCATCCATTTATCTTAATATTAAATTATCTTTATATTACATTACATTATATTATATCTTATTAATATTACATTAAATATTAGTTAATTATTTTTTCATGCTTAATAGCTAAGGTTTGATCGTCATCCATTTATCTTAATATTATATTACATTAAAAAAAATTATTTTAGGTATTAAGCATCAATAATATTGACCTTTACTCTATCATATATATATATATATATATATATAAGTGTGACATTTATATTTTTTCTAATTTTAAAATAATTATAAACTTATAATACCAAAAATATCATATTTTTCTCCATTAATAAATTTTTTATTTATATTCTTTTGCATATTTCTAAATAATTACAAATTTATAATATCTAAAGTATTATATTTTTTTCGTTAATAAATTTTTATTCATTGAATTTCACTCAATTTATTTTTTATTACAATTAATAAATGTTTTATTAAACAAGATATATTCCTTAGATTAAAAAAAGACCCATTACTCTAGAAAAAAAGTCTACATTCATTAGCCGAACATAAGTCATTTTAATTCCCGCCAAACACACAAATCATTCATTGAACATAGTCATAGAAAACAGTTATAAATTAAACACTCCCATCATTCTCATTTTCACTCACATTAACTTCACCGTTTTCTTTTTTACCATTTCTGTAATCACAGCGCGTGAAACCCTAGCCCTTTAATCCATGGCTTCCAAACCCACAACCAGTTCATCCTCCGCCGCATCAACCATCTTCAAGCCCGGAACCTTAGTTGAAATCAGCATCAACGAAGTTGGATTCCGTGGTTCATGGTTCACGGGAAAGATTGTCCGCTGTCTCGCAGGTGACAAGTTTGTTGTGGAGTATGACAAAATAATGGCGGATAAGGAGGGAACAAAGAGCCTCCAAGAAACTGTTGAGCGTTTCCAGCTCCGTCCAATTCCTCCGGAGGAGATCATCCAGGATTTCCAATACGGTGATGAAGTTGAGGCTTATCACAACGACGGATGGTGGGAGGGTATTTTCTCCGGATCATTAGAGGACGGTAGGGGGGTCGTGTGTTTCAGAAATTCGACAGAAGTGTACCCCGAGAAAGAACTGAGGCGGCACCATGATTGGGTCAATGGAAGTTGGATCCCACCATTTCCACAACATGTGTGTTTTTATTTTCATTGTTATTGCATGTCTTAAGATGTTAACTAAACGTTGTAAGGGTTAATATTGTTTGTTAATATTATAGGCTGAAAGTGAAATCAAGAAAAGGGTGAGGGTGAAGGCTTCTGAAATTGTGAGTGGAGACAAGGTTGATTTCATGTTCAAGCCAGGGACATTGGTTGAGGTGTGCAGTGACGAAGATGGTTTAAAAGGGGTTTGGTTTTCTGCAACCCTTGTTGAGCCTAAGGCGGGATGGAAGTTTGTTGTCGAGTACGAGAGCCTGCTCGATGATGATTATTCAAAGCTTTTGAGAGAGGAAATCGATATGCATCAGATTAGGCCTCGTCCACCGAAAACTGATGATGTTGATCAGTTTAAGTTTTTTGATGAAGTTGATGCGTACTACAGAGACGGTTGGTGGGTTGGGATTGTTTCTAAAGTTCTGGGGGACTCCAAATATATTGTTTATTTCAGGAACTCTAATGAAGAAATGGAGTTTCAACATTCCCAGTTGAGGCTGCATCAGGATTGGGTGGATCATAAATGGATAATGCCTTCTAAGGTATGATTGTTCTTTTGAGTATGCACATTAAGTGACATTTTGGTTTGTTTGTATTGAATTATGATCTAGTCTTCTTATTAAACTGACTCAATCTTTTAAAATGTGTTGGATTGCATCTTGTCACTTGCTTTTATGATCTAGATTTCTAAAATTTTGATTTCAATGTTTTTTCTCATACACTATTTATTGTATTTTAATTTCACAAGCTTTTATTTTAAACTATTTCAGGGGTTGAAGTTTTGAGTATTGGAAGTCGGAGAAAGCACCAGGCGCCATGGAAAAATGAAAATAAAAATTGTATATTTTGAACGCAGTTTTTGCTAGCCAAAACTTTGAACTTGTAGTTCTCATGGATCAAAACTTTGAACTCGTTGTTTTTAAGTAGTTATAAGAATAAATCTGTTGAATTATAAACTCCAATAATTTGATGAAATGATGAAAAGAAAGGTTTTTAGTCTCGCTAGTGCCTTTAAAATATTATTTATATAAAGAAAATGTTGAAATATCAATTGTGATACCATTCAAAATTAATATTGATTTGTTTATCAAAAGTATGAGTACTTCTAAATGGTGAAGTATATGTACAATGATATTTTTTAATTATTATTTAATTTCGAGTGAAGTTTGTAATTTTCTCAATTATCAATGTAATATATTTATGAATTTGTATTTTTTTTTATTATATCTTAACATTATTATTTTTTACTTTCTTTTAACTTTTATAATGATGTTTTATTGTGAACCTAATAATTTAGCTTTTGTCTCATACACTTTAAAAAAGAACTTTTTTTAACGTATCCGTATCTTATTTAAAAAAAAAATTGTAGTTTTCCGTACCGGTATCAGTACTCACATCGGGTACCGTACCAGTACCTATACATCGTATATTTGTTTAAAGTTTAAAAATAGTTAAAGTTTCCATCGATATTGAGATTGGCAAAAAAACGACTTAAAGAACAATTTAATGTTTTCCAATTGTGATAGGGCCAAACGGGTACAACGAAAATGAATCAATCAAAATTTGTTAGGATCCTTAGATAGTAAATGCCTCATTAATGACAGGGTTTTCATGGTTTATTCTCTAATTCTCTTCGAGGAAAGGTGATGGAGTTAGACTTGACTGTTGATGGGGTCTTGATTTGAGATCTTAAGTGATGAGGATCCTTCTTTCTTAGAGAGCTTATTGTGTTTGACGAGTTTCTATCTCTCCTTAGAGGTGTCACTTTATCCTTTGAGATAGATAAGTGGTTTTAGAAGCATTTTAGAGAGGTACTTTTTTAGTGGCCATCGCTTACCTTTTTTTTTCTTAATAAGCAAAGATATATATACCAAGCATTTTAGAGAGGTATTTTTTTAGTGGCCATCGCTTACCTTAATTATAATGTTACTGACCTCTTCTTTGACTTCTCTTCTGGAAGAATGTCAGATCCTTCTTCTGATCTTTAGTTGGGCTCCTTCTTATCTTAGTCTTCTTCTGCCAACTTGCAAGATAAATTCCCATCTAGAGAAAACCCGACTAAGAGAGGGGACATTCTTGATTCTAGTAGGATTTAATGTCCCTTGTGTGGTAATTTCGTTGAGACAATTCCTCATCTCTTCGATACTTGTTAGCTAGTCTTCTTTGTGTGGTATAATATCTTTCAGTGGTTGGGGTGGCAGATCGTTATACATAATTATCCTATGGTGATTTTTTAGTCTTTTCTTTCTTTAGGTAGTCGGATATATTAAGCTTAGCGGTGGATATCTTTTAATTCGGCAGTTGTTGTCTGGTCTATTTGAAAAGTTCTTAATGATATTACCTTTAACGAAGTCATAAAACAAGTGAATGAGGTGAAGAGCAATATTTTTTGTTCTGTAAATGGCTTATATGTAAATAAAGAGTAAACTCTTACACCTTTCATTGAATGACTTCATAGCCCTATTATTTTGATTTCTTATATTTTCAAGTATACACAGTCCAAGAACAATAAGTGATAAAAGTATGAGTATCGTCCCACATAAACTGTATTAACTTAAGTTGATTTTAATTCAAAACTTGTGAATAGTCATGTGCAAAGATTAATAAATGAAGTTGTCACAAGTCTAGATTTAAGACTAATGAACAAAAGTCGGGAGCTTTAATAGATCTGAGAGTATTCTAAATTAAGATCCATTTAATGATTTTCATCTAAAGTGTTTATATGTTGATTTCATTGATACAATTCCTCATCTCTTCCCTACTTGTGAGCTAGTCTTGTTTTTGTGGTATAATATCTTTCATTGGTTGGGGTGGCAGATCGTTAAACATAATTATCCTATGGTGATTTTTTAGTCTTTTCTTTCTTTAGGTGGTAGGATTATGCTTAGGGTGAGTATATATTAATTTGGCACGCTGCTGCCTGGTCCATTTGAAAATCTCTTAATGATGTTACCTTTAACGAAGTGAAAAAAAAAGCGAATGAGGTGAAAAGGAGTATTTTTTGGGCCTGGAAATGGCTTATAGGTAAATGAGGAGTGAACTCTTACTTCTTCATTAAATGACTTTAGATCCCTCTTGTTTTGATTTCTTATATGTGCAAGTATACACAGTCTAAGAGCAAAAAGTGATAAAAGTAAGAGTATCGTCCCACATACACTGTATTAACTTAAGTTAATTTTTAATTCAAAACTTGTGAATAGTCATAAGTAAAGATTAATAAATGAATTTGTGTCAAGTCCATATTCAAGATAAATGAACAAAAGTTGGATACTTTAACAGGTATGAGAACATTTTGAAATTAACATCCATTTAATGAGTTTTACCTAAAGTGTTTCTATGTTGGGTTTTTTCATGATAGGTGGGGCCGTATGTGACCTAGTGGTGTATGCCTACAACGTCAAAGTGAATGCACAAGTATTCAAGGAACAAATTCCTAAGTCATAAAATAACTCAAGTACCTTTATTGAATATTGATTTTCGTCTATGGTTCTAGACCTTTATCTCTAAAGCAACAAGATGACAAATATTCCTATTTACTTTCTTTATCCATATTTTCTTAAAGTTCATTTACCAAAGGATTCCTCAACCATGATAAACCTTTTACGATTACTAAGATGATCAGTCTAAGCACCAAGCATATAACATTGAATCATAAGACAAAATAAGTCACAAACATAACATCATATCACACAATAAAGAATTTTTTCAATAAACATAATTAACTCAGCATAAAAGAAGTTAGCTCATAGTGAGAAGAATAAAAACACCAATACAAGCATTTTAAGCCTAACATTTCTAAACACAAGGAAAAGAAAGTTTAAACCTAAATATGAAACTCCTACTCCTTACAATCTTCAACCAGCAAGAGGCAAGTTATGGAATGCAAGGACGAGTGCTTTCCTTCAGGAATGGAGGGGCGAGAGGCATGCTAGGAACTGGTTCAACTTGCTTCCCATTTGATGAAATTTATTCTCTTAGTGATTTCTCAAAATTTGAACCTCTTTCCCAATCCCAATGCAACTCATTATATAGGTTCCTTCAAAACTGGGGTTAACATCAGACCTTGGATCATGGACCTCTTGATTGTTAATTGATTTGGCCTAATGGAATAAGGAATATGCCTTCCTCGTTCCCATAATACATGTTTGTGTTGGTACATACAACCTACATGAGACAACGCATCCAACAACATATCGGTTGCGCAGGGTGGCACCTCAATGCCTCAATTTTTCAGTATTTGTCTTGTAGGGCTTCATCCATATCCTTTCATTTTCTCCATATCATCCCATTTTCTCCTCAGATCTCAGCCACATCAGCATTGATGCTGAAGTTGAAAACCCACACCAACATTTTCTAGCTTAATGCCTGTTGGTAAGTGTTCAAGGATTATTGTTGTGACATAATTTGTCACAAGATCCACTTCGGCACAAGCACAAAACACATTAAATTGAAAAAATAGAGCACCTAATTTGCTTTATCCTAATCTAACTAAAGTAACATAAAACATAAATTATAGAAATTACATAAGCTCTAATCTACCCTAAAATTCAAGTATCAAAGGCTTAAATATCTCACACAAAATGAATTATCACAGCCCAAACATGAATCATTACTTGTCTTCAAGTGACGCCACAAATAACATCAAGAAGAAATAATAACCATACAAAATCTTTAAATCAGCAATGCATTTCTTACAACCACAATTTTTCTCAAAGAATAGTATCTAAACATTGGCCCAACTCAGTATTTGTCATCTATATTAATTAGGTCAATTGTTGCGTGTCTTGTAACCCATAATGCCATATGTCGTGCCAGAAGACTTCTTTGAAGATATATAGCATACATCCTAGTTTGAAGATAGAATGCCCTCAGTTTCTACAGGAGGATTAACTAGCTTAATCGTTCCGAGACTTTTTCAGCTCTTTTAAACTTGGGAATCATACCTGCACTACTTTTTTAAGTAAATTTTTCTAGGTGCTTCACCTTTTCACCTGATGAACTGTCAAACTAAAGGAAGAGCTTACAAACCTTAACTTAAGGTCTGTTAAACTCAGGGGGAGCTTGCAAACCTCAACCTGATGTTAGAATTTGTTGATTAAAGTTATAAGAACAAATTAACATAGATAAAGAGTTAATAAGAGCTTACAAAACTCTTAATGGACTATCAAACTTAAAGGGAGCTTACAAACCTCACCTTAAAGGACTCTCTACCTTAGGGGGAGCTTACAAACCTCAGACTCTGATGTTAGACTATGCTAATTAAATCACTAGCCATTGTACTTAAATACATTTATTTGTCATCATAAAAAAAAGGGATATTATTAGAACAAGATTTGTTCATTCTCGTAAAAGGCTTTCATGATAAAAAAGTATAGAAAGAACAATAAGGTTTACTAATGGTTATTCGAGTGTGCGGGATTAAAAGACATTAAATTTGATATGAATCAAGTTAATCACTCAAAAGAACCATTAAAGAGAAAAAAGTTGTTTTGAATCTGAAGGATCAGAATCAAGCTTTCAAACTCTGAAGAGTTTGACTCAAGTCTTTCAGATGCTGAACCTAAGCTTAATTGGAAATACAAAGATCAGCTCAGCTATGAAAATTGGAACCTTTTAAAGCAAGAAAACTCTGTTATAACGAACGACTCTGCATCTTTTGAACAAGCTGCATCAGAAATTCTGAAGACACTGCTTCAAAGGAATTTGTCTACATCAAGTCTATAACTTTGCAAGTGCTTATCCAGACTAGCGTTGATAAAGACTCAGATGAAGGCAAGACTAAAAACCTGTGAATTTAAGACTCTGAAATCTCATTCCAACCAGGTTCTGAAGACATACTTTAGCTTCTAATCATGCTTTAACTAATTATATAAAAATCCTCTAAACCAAAAGGCAAAGTATAAGGATAACATAGACTCTGAGCAAGCTTCAACAAATGTTAACAAGAAAACTCCAATAAGAAGTTATCCAAGGAAGACCACATGACAACGGTACACTACTTTATGTCAAATCTGGTGATAGTGACGTTCTCACAATCTTCTTTCTCCAACTGTTCTACTACTTTCAACGTATTTATGCTAGCTGAGTTTTTAGCTCACTCTATTTTCCATCAGCTAAAGACTTTCAACGAATACTTGTACCATGGTAGCTTTCAACGACTATCTGTAACATGGTAATTTCAATCTTCAATGGATCTATTCTTAGTATCTATTTATAGATGAAGATTGAAAACAACCACAAGGTTCCGAACTATGAAAGTTATGGGAACATCTCTCTGAGCTGAACCTCTACCTCTCAAGAGAATGAATGTGAGTTGAATATTTCGTGATTGTGTTCACATGGATGTGATACCAGTTCACTGAAATTAGTTGAGAGAAACACACTTAAAAATATTATCTAACTAAAAGGGTTAAGTGTGTTAGAGCGGAATGAAACATGTTCACATACATTCTGAAGATAGAATATGTGAACATGTTCATCAGAACAGAAAGGCACAACAAAATTAAAATATGTGCCAGGAGAGAAGAAGAATGACTTCTTCATTATTCCACACTCAGGAGCAATCAACTCAAATATGCTTAAGAGCATAAACCTTTGTGTATTTGCTTATCCAAGAAGCACATATATGAACACAAGGTTAATGCCAGATATCTTTGTTAAAGAGAATTTGAAGAATCTAGCCTCTGTGCTTAGAGTAAAGTCTCTTTCTCATGATTAAGTAAAAAGTCATGAACTGGATGTTTAGGAATTAAAGTCTCATGCTTGCGGGCAGAGCAGGAAGTCTCGATAAGTGTGATTGAGCAGAAAGTATCATGCTTGAGGGCTTGAGAAGAAAGTATCTTTCCGTGGGATTGAGCAGAAAGTCTTGAGCTACACTTAAGCAATTGTAATAAGTTAGATTATAGTTAAAAGCTCTTGTGCTACAAGGGGACTGGACTATCTTAGTGTAGGAGTGGAACCAGGATATATTGTGTGTCTCTTTATTTACTTTTACATTTATATTCTGTTGTGCAAGCATACTCTGAAGTCAGACTCTAATATGATTCAGACTCTTACTTGGATCAGAATCTGAGCATGAAACCTTAGGTTCTAAAACAATACTAAGAAAAAGAAGTAAAATTTTCACTGTTGATACTCTCTCTATTAACAGACTCTGAACGTGGTTCAAAATCTGATGTATCAGAATTCAAAGTGAAAATAGTCTTCATATTTTGACATACACAATTCAACCCCCTTTTTTGTTTATTTTTCTCACCTTCACAATTCGTTAGATAAAAATGCCATTGCTTTATCATACAAACGTTGAATTTTGAGGTAGAATAAACATTGACCATTCATATGAAACAAATTCATCGCACTAATCGAATCGATGGAAAATAATCATATCAAATATACTTCTGTTGCATCAAAATTATTCATATCTTATATGAATCGATCAATCATATATTTATCAGTTATGGATGATAGAAGTATCACTGCTTCACCATACAAACGTCAAATTTTAAAACATAGTCTACAACAATCAATCCAAATTATACAAACATGATGACAATATTTAATTTCTTATTATTATTTATTCATTATGTGAAAAAGCTTATGGGGAGGGAGGGAGGGATAGAGAGAGAGAGAGAGTGTGTGTGTGTGTGTGTGTGTGTGTGCACCGTACATTACCGTGTTCCATAATTCTATTAATCACATCATATCCATCTCTTTGGTATGTTATGGTGTTTTTAGTGCTTTTGATCTTAGCCATTATATCGAAGAATGCATGGTTTCTATCTCCCTCTAAATACCAAGAAACTTTGGATTTCTGATGCCAAAACATATCCTCTTTGGCCAAGGCATTTTCTAGATCTAATTGAGCTAGGCTTTCTTGAATTCTAAAGGAGCCAGAAATTCCTATTGCCCATATCTGATCCTAAATGCTGTGAAGGTTGAGAGTTGAATTGCTAACTACCCGTGGATATCCCCAAAAAAATTCTTATTCCAAGATTTTATGCCCAATTTTAGAAGTTGAGGATTTTTTGTTAGAATGTACATTGGGCAACCAACAACTTGGGTGTCCCAAACGTTGGTTATGAACTCTCTACAATGATCGTGTAAATTCCGCATACTTTAGAATTTAAATTGAGAGACAAAATTATGGGGTGTGAAACTTGATATAAGAAAGATAGGGAAATGGTCAAACCTTATCTTTAGAAGAGTAATAGCATCCATAGAGATGCAAGTAGTCATCCAACTTTGGTTACAAAAAATCCTATTAAGTTTTTCTTTCTACAGAGTTCCTTCTAGATCCCCCATTAAACCTGGTAGGTAAATGAGATTATTATGAGCAGCCCAAGATTGAAAGTCAACCATGTGCCTAGGGTTTGATCTGTGCCTACTTTTGTGTTCATGGGGCCAAGAATAACACTAAAATCTCATAAAATACTCCAAGAGACATTGGCTTGTAAGAGAAGGCTTGCGAGGCTTATCCAAAGAATCTTTCTAATGTTAGGACAAGTGGAGGCATAAATAACTGCAATTCCATTTTGAGTGGAATTCTGATGAATGAGGAGAGACACATGTTGGTCAACAACTGAAACAACTTTGGGACTAATTGATCGTATAGAAAAGACCATAAATTAGGGAGGTTAATAGGTATAAAATTCATTGCCAATATCTTTTAAGCCAAGAGATCTGAGGTAATTAGGAGGCAAATTATCTATGTTCTTCCAATGCTATGTTATGAATAAAAAGTAAGGTTTTTGAGAAGATATGAGATTTTATATGGTCAATCTAGTAGGGGGCATATGCAAGCCCCCTTGCATTCCAATACAAAAACTTCATTAAAACGCTTTTGTGTACTAGTTAACTTCATTAAAACACTTTTGTGTACTAGTTCTTGATTTGGTTGAGAACATAGATCTTGAATTTTTTCTTGGCCTTAATTTTTTCTTTTAAGATTTTATCAAAGCTAGTTGGCATTTTAAGAAGTCAACAATCGGATCTAAATCTTCCTTTAAATGGTTCTCTTCATCATTAGGTTCAACTAGGTTTGCCCATGAGTTTTTAAGAAACTCCTCATTCTTTTGTTGTGTTTCTTCCACTGTACCTTCCACCTTATTCATTTTGGTATCATCTACAAACTCAAAATCATCATAATTTTTCTAGTTCTCTTTATTAGAGGTTGGATTATTCTTAGTGTTTGCACACATCACTGGGTCAATAGGTTGGTTATGTAGACCACCTAGATTTGCAATTCTGACAACATTTGAAATCTTTTCCTCAATATTTCTTAGTACCACAACTGCCTCAACTCTTGTATTATTGTAGATGCCACTAGACTCTCCAATTTGTATATGCATTTGTTTAGTCTTCTTTGCTTCAAGGGCAAGTTCTTTCAATTTCTCCACCACATGAACAAAGGTTTTGGATGGATCTCATCTGTTCTTGGTTTTTTACAATTGGCATCAGAATCACGAATCCCATTGCATAACTTGCAAAAACCAGATATTATTTCATATTCCATTTCCACAAAGAAAGCAAACCTTATTCTCTCAACTAGGATTATGAAACTCATTTCTTTTTGCCAAATCTAAGTCTACCAAAACTTTCACATAATGGCCAAAGACCCTGCCAAAATCTGTTTGTTAGGTATAGAGTCTATACAAATTAGAATTCCTAAGCTTCTTGCAATATCAAAGATGATATTTGGTATCCAATACTCTTGGGAGAGACTATGAATCCTGACCCATACTTAAGCAGAGGCATGGTGGACATTAGCGAGGATAAAATCTCTAGTCCAATGGAATAATTTGAAAGCACATAGTATCACTTGGTATTGTTTACATGCTTTTGTATCAATTTGTGTTTTGATGTTTTATAATTTGATTATTATTTCATTGCGTATTTGTAATTTGTATGTTATCTCAATATATATGTGATTGTACTATTCTTTCCATTTCATTGTAATCGCTTAAGCCACTAATTTGTACCACTAAGAACCATTTACATTTCATGTTATATTCATTTGATCCTTGTCTACAATTCCTTTTTTTGCCTATGAAAGTTACTATTTTGTCATTTCCACATGAGTAGCTTGAATCACAAGTTAGAACGTTTGAATTTTGATGATTTGGTATTTAATTCGAATCATGTGTTATATTTGATTCGAATCAATCACTTGCTGAAAATTGGAAAACCATTATGTATCAAATGATTTGGATAAAAAAATTTGAACATGATTCGAATTATAACCTCATTTGATTCGAATAAAGTGAAAATAATGATTCAAATCATTAGCTTTAAAAAATGCCCTTTTTGGCACTGTCCAGATTGATTCAAATCACAAATCCTTCTTGATTCGAATCAAACCTAAAAAAATCCAATTTTCCATCACTTATTTAAATGATTGTTTCTTTTGGCGAAAGTAACAAGTGTGAGAAACCTATGGTGATCCATAGAGACAAAAATTGTGATTTTTGTCTTCTCTTTTTAGTGTGTTCATCTTTACACCATTATTCTCTCTTCTTCTCCAAACACCAACCTTTTGATTTTGAACCTGTGTCAATTCTTTATCTTTTTTGCTGCATCTTGTTTTGTGTAATTTGGTTGTTGTTATTGTGTGAATTTGAGAATGAGTTAATCAATCTTGTAGAAAATTGATCAAGCTCTTGATAACAATCAATAACTAACACTACTACAAATAACGTTTATAACGTTGCACGCGAAAGAGATGTAACCTCGGCTACTAAGGAGACATTATGAAGGGTGACATGAAAAGTTGACACTTAACACCTCAGTTAAAGAAAAACCGAGGGGTTAAGTTATATGATCATGGGTTCGAACTCCGACATCTGCATTTTAAATATTTACAAAAACAACACCTTATACATCTCGGGTTATTTAAAAATTGAGGGGTTAGATAGTTTATTTTTTTTAAATAAAACTCATTACATTATTTACACAGAATATTAATAAATTAATTTGTTTACAAACTACATTTTTTACACAGAATATTAAAGTAAAAATTGTATTCTTCATTGTCATCGTTGTCACTGAAGAACATATACTGAATATCTTGGAGAAGATCAAGTGTTGGGGATCCTCTTTTCATTGATCGTGATGAAGATCAAATATTTAATGCAATATATTCTCTATGGTTTTTGCAATCATTTGTTTTTGATATAAAACAAAAAAACAAGGTTAGCTAAATAAAATAAATATTCAGTTATATGATTATTCAAGAACACAAACCTTTAATCCATGATAATTTTATGCACTTGCAATCCATCACATAAATCTTTGGAAAAGTAAATAAACTCTCACCAACCACATCTTAAATAAACCTAATTTTTTTTCTATTGCAATCTATCATAGTGATACTTTTACTTTGTAAAATCTCATAGTGCTCTAATTAAACAACGTTTAGGTTTCTCGTGGATTCACTACTATCATATTTAAATATTCATAATGCTTTTAAAATGATGGTTTTAGGTTTCACGAGGATCACTAATGGCAGTGTCTTGAGCGTTGATAGTCATTAAATGGACAGTGAAGATTTGTTAAAAAACAGTGAAAAATTGAAAAAACATGCTTATATTTTACCTCGGTTATAACTCAAAACTGAGGTAAATTGTGTTTCTTTTTAAATAAAATAAAATATGTTCCATCCCAAGCCATTTACCTCTCGGTTTCTGTTTAAAACCGAGGGTAAAACCAATTTTTTTTTATATATTTACATTGTTTACACACAATATTAAAATAAATTACTTAAACAAATCAAGAGTTTGACAATGGATTCTTGGAGAACAACCTAGAGGAGTTATCTGTTCCCAACAAGTGAAATTTTTTTATATTTACATTGTTTACATAAAATATTAAAATATTTTAATTAAACAAATCAAAAGTTTGACAATGTATTCTGGGAGAACAACCCAGAAAAGTTATCAGTTCCCAACAAGAGAAATTTTTTTTTGTACTTGCAATCCATCCCAGATTATATTGAGCAAATGTTTCTTGGTAAATGCTTTTACGTGAAAGAGAAATGGATGATTATGTTTAGTAATAAATTTCCCAATGCTGTCAACCGAGGAAAATAATAGATTTCTCAATATTTTCTTTGATTGACAACATAGGAATGTTATTACATAAATACAACAAAAACATCAACACCATTATGTGAGATAAATTGCAAGGGAATAAAAAATGATTTGTTCAAGATAGAAGAACATTGAAGATATTTTCTGTCTTGCAATCCATCCCAAAGAATGATGCTTGCGAGTTCGGAGTTGCTTCATATTCGTAAGGATTAGGGTAAAATTTGTTTAATGAGTGCTTTTATGGTAAAATTTTATTATTTTATACCTCGGTTAAATAGAAAATCGAAGGGTTAGAACATTTTTTTCACTAATAAACAAATAAAATCATAAACTGCGATAGGTGGAAATCAAAGCTTGTACTGAGTTTTTTTTCACCTCAATGTTATGAAAAACCGAGGGAATGTATGGTTTTTTTTTTTGTTTTCTTAAATAATACAAAACATCGTGACTTGGCTTTATACCTTTGTTTGCTATTGTTCGAGGTGAAAGCATCGTCATGAAAATCATTATTTGTTGTAGTGGAAGACCCACTCATCTAGAAATTTGATTGAACCTTGTGTGTGTCTTCATCATTCATCAAAACTGAATTACTTGACTAATCGCTCGTAATGTCAGTGGTTGTTGAGATTACCTGACACTGTTCACCATCGTCATCCTTAGTCTTTTTCCTTATTTATGGACCTCCTCTAAAGATTGAGTGTAAGGGAGACTAGTGGTACATTAAGGTATCTAATATTTTTCTGTGTAGCTAGTTTTTTATTGTAACATGTGCATGTCTCATTTCTTGAGTGAAATTTGGCATTGAGTTGTTATCTCACAAGATGAGAGTTTACATTATACTCCAAGGAAGATTTTGACGAGATAAAGTATCAACAGTTCGTAGGGAGGAGTAGGAAGTTGTCCTTCTTTGGTGGCGTTGGAGAAAGATTGCTTGCATACAAAGTCAGAAGTTATCTAATATACGCTCAATTAATGGCAATCACGCAAGCAAGAAATCAGTGGGATCAGGGGGATCGTCACACACGAATACTTGGAGCACGTTATTGTAGATAGCGAGGTTTTTGGATCAAGATCTTGAGGGATCTTGTATTTTGTTAGCAGTTTAATGTCTGCATCATCATAGGGAATTATCGTGTGATAGTTTTTTGTAATCAAAATGCTGTAAACATTTTGTCATCATAGTGGAAGACCGTGATTGTGTTCCGATGGCATCATCCATTGAAGAGTGCATATAGGCAAAGCGAGGATGAATGCTGGAAGACTATATATATCTGTGTATCTTTCTCTTTCCTTATCCTTTTACTTTACAAGCATTCATTCATTCATATTTGTTATTGCATATTTGCAAGATTACATTGATTGTATACCATATAGGTTAGACCGTGCTTATAACGATTTAATTTATAAGCTTAGGTATATAGTGTATCAATCTTAAGGAATCATCATGAAGTCAATTATGCATTGTTAAGAACATCTAAGTAAGGTGTTTTCAAATTACTTCGTTTAAAGAGACTTTGATTGACTTGTAACTGACTTGCACTATAAGCAATCAACCTAAGGTAACCTTATCTACCATTTCATATGGCTTGATTCATTGAGATGCTTCCAAGCTCTCTCGTTTTGTATTTTGCTTCTATGCTTCTTAAAATCTCCGATTTCGTTTTATGGGACCTAAAAAGTTTTTCAAATTGCTTAAAGGGATTTTGAGTCTATTCAACCCCCTATAGACATTGTTGTTTCAATATTCTCACCAAACATAGTTTAAGAACACCAGGGTTTATGTTCCAAGAAGTGAGGGATCTTACTCTACGGACATCTTCTAGGCTAGAAAACGAAAACTCATAGAAAGTGTTAGGTTACACTAAAATTATCTAAAGATCTAAAGTGGCAAAGGAAGAAGAACACATAAAACAATAACTTTTCAGAATTTTCATTATCCTCTAACATCAGAATTACACCCCTTATATAGCTAGGGTTACGAAGAGACTTGGGTCTGGGCCCAATACAAATAAAACATAAGTGAAAATTACTATTAATAACACCTCCAATTTAATAATAAAAGTCTTTAAGTAAAATGGATTCTTTTTTGTTTCTTTTGGGCCTCTTCTTAACAATACTCATTGGGTCAATGAGAACCTTGTCCTCAAGGTTCATGGATTTGGTAATATTGGGTTGAAGTGGAGTTGGGCCGGTTGGTTGTGGCAAAGGAATTGGGCTAGAGGAGTGGGGCTTTGGGGAAAAGGGTTGGGCGAAGGGATAAGGTGTAGATGTGGACCGAATTAAAGAAGGGAACGGTGGAATTGGTAATTGGATTTTGTCTTGGGAAGTGGGTACAACTGGAAAAGTAGGGAAAGGACAAGGAATGGGTTGTGTTTTCATACGTGGCACACAAGGAGAAGGGGGCTGCATGGTGTTAGGTGAGAGAAAAGGGCTTTGGGCAGTGTGTTCTAAAAATTCTATAGTAGACTTTATTGGAAGAGGTGTGGCACGTGAAGAAGAAACGTGTGGGGTAAGAGCACTTTCTGACCGTTGTGTTGTGTTAAGAGAATCCAAAGTTGGATCATTAAAATCACTTGGAAGACTTAAAGGAGTTTTTAGTTTGGTTTCCTTAAGTTTTTCGGAAAACCCCTTCTCTTTCCTTTCACTCTGTGTAGATTTTCCAGTCTCTTTCTCTTCCTTCTCTTTTTGCAATGCAAAAACTTCCTCTTCTTTTTTCTTTGAACCCACTTCTTCCTCTTTGTTATTCAAAACCAAGTTAGCCTCTTTGTCCAAAAAAACAGATTCCTGCGTAGAACAATATTGTTTTTGGAAACATTCGGACCAGTCATGAGGAAGGGGATGGATTTTGGAGTCTAAGTGCGATCCAAAGTAAGGTTTCAGGGTCGTTATATGTACGACGGGATGGATCTTAGAAGAGGAGGGAAGATCCAACATATAGGCGACTTCGCCTACCTTTTTGACGATTCTGAAGGGATCATAGAAGCGTTTCGCTAGCTTCTGAGAGGTACGAGTTGTGACGGTCTGTTGTCGATAAGGTTGAAGCTTCAAAAGAACTAAATCACCTTCCTTGAAGGTAAAATCCAGTCGCTTTTTATTTACCTGCTTTTCCATTTGAATCCGACTTTTTATTAAGTTTTCTTTTAACTGTGCAAGGATCTGTTGGCGTTGTTGAAGGGAGGTACTCAAAGAATCCTCGACGCTAGGATCTGCGACATAAGCATGAACATTTGGAGGGTCTCTTCCATAAAGGGCTTTGAATGGTGTCATTAAGATCGCGAAATGAAAAGATGTGTTGTACCAAAACTCGGCCAGGTGAAGAAACTGAAACCATTGGCGCAGATGGTCACTCACAAAACACCTGAGGTATGTTTCTACGGATCTGTTTGTAACTTTTGTTTGTCCATCCGTTTCTGGGTGGTAAGCTGTGCTGTATTTTAATGTTGTTCCTTGTATTTTGAAAAAATATTTCCAGAAATTGCTAAGAAACAGAGGATCTCTATCGAAAATAATGGATTTTGGAATCCCATGCAGGCGAGATATTTCGACAGCGAAACGTGAAGCAAGAGCTTTGGTCGAGAATTTTGTTGGCAAAGCAATGAAGTGGGCGAACTTAGTGAGACGATCGCAAACTACCCAGATGATTGTGTGACCAAATGAGTTAGGTAAGTGTGTAATAAAATCCATACTTAACTCTTCCCATACTTGATTAGGGATAGGGAGAGGTTGCAGTAACCCTTTTTTTTTCTGAGTCAAATACTTGTTGTGTTGGCATGTTGAACAGTGCTTGATTAGTGTTTTAACTTCACTGTGTATGCCTAGCCAGGAGAATGAAGCGGAGACCCGAGCTAAAGATGCTTTAACTCCAGAATGACCAGCTGTGGGGGTGCTATGAAATTCCTGTAATATGTTGTAACGAAGTCCTTGGAGATCTGGTAAGAATAATCGATCCTTGTAGTACAATAATCCGTTTGAGAATTTGTAGAGTTTGTTGTCCGGATTTGTCTGTGTGAGTTGCCCCACTAGTACCTGACCTGCTGTGTCCCTTGTGTAAAACGTAGTGCGTTTGGATAGGAGATCTGGAATTGGAGAGGACAAGGCTAACAAAAACGCTTCTTCTTCATGAAATTTCCTACTTAAAGCATCCGCAACGAGATTGGCTTTTCCAGGTTTGTAAAATATTTCGAAGTTAAACCCTTGCAATTTCGAAGCCCATTTCTGCTGTTCTGGTGTTTGTATTTTCTGAAGTAGAAGATTACGCAAACTTTTTTGGTCAGTGTGAATGTTAAATTGTTGTCCTAGTAAGTATTGACGCCATTTTTTTACTGCCTCTGTAACAGCAAACATCTCACGCACATACACTAAAGCAGATTGCATTCGCCAACACAACTTTTTGCTGAAGAAGGCAATAGGGTGACCTCCTTGGGATAAAAACAACCTACAACAACTCCCGAAGCGTCCTTTTCAACAATGATTTTTTTTGTAAAATCTGGCAAAGCCAGGAACGACATGTCGGTCATTTTATTTTGTAGCTCTGTAAAGGCTGCGGCAGCATCTGTACTCCAAACAAATCTAGTGGAACGTAACAAATCGGTGAGAGGAGCGGCGAGAGTAGCATAGTTGCGCACAAATCGGTGATACGGTAAGGCCCAAAAACCCACGTAGTGCCGTGAGCGAACGAGGCTGAGGCCAGTCCAAAATCGCCTTGACTTTATCTGGATCGGGTGCAACACCACCCACTGAAATTACATGACCGAGGTAATGAACCTGATTAACTGTAAAAACACACTTAGGTAATTTCACTACAAAAGAATGAGATTTTAACAGCTAAAAAATAACCTGTAAATGAGTTAGATGATCATTGAAATTGGGACTATAAATTAGTATATCATCAAAGAAAACTAAAACAAATTTTCCCAAGTGAGGGCGTAACAAATCATTCATAGCGGACTAAAAAGTGGAAGGGGCGTTAGTTAGCCCAAAGGGCATAACGAGGAATTCATAATGCCCGTCAAAAGTACGAAAATCCGTCTTATGTGTATCTTCCGATGCAACTCGGATCTGATGATAACCAGAGCGTAAGTCTAACTTGGTAAAGAATTTGGCAGGACCCAATTCATCTAAAAGTTCATCAATGGTGGGAATTGGGAAACGGTCTTTAATGGTAACCGCATTTAGAGCACGATAGTCCACGAAAAAATGCCAAGTATCGTCTTTCTTTTTGACAAGTAAAACTGGGGATGAAAAAAGGCTATGGCTAGGAACTATAACTCCTTGTTGTAACATCTCTTGAATGATAGAGGTCATTGCTTCCTTCTGTGAGTGTGGGTAGCGGTAGGGCTTCACATTAATAGGTGGGGTGTTGGGGTGAAGAGGTATGTGATGATCATGTGGTCGTTTTAGTGGGAGACCTGGGTGTTGTTGAAAGATTTCCGTGTAGTTATGGATTAAAGATTGGATTTTGGGGTGGAGATTGTTTGGTAAGTTTTCAAATTTAGGTGTTGGCAGAAGGGGGATTGTGTGGGAGGGCTGGCTAGGTTGAAAGGTCAATAAATGAAAAGATGAGATGGAGTTAGTATGGATAAGGTGGTGAAGTTGGTGGAAAGTAGTAGGGCTAGGATGGGATGATGAATTGCCTTTCAAGGTGATGGGTTTGTTTTTATATGTAAAGGTGAGGGAGGGAATAGAGAAATCAGTCTGAATTGGGCCCAAAGTGCGTAACCACGCCATGCTCAAAACTACATCAGCACCTTCAATTAGTAGTAAGTAAAATGGCAACTGGAATTGTGTGTTTTGTAGGGAAATTTGAACATTGTTGCAAATGCCTTCACATTGTAAGTAGGAACCATTTCCTACCATGACTGAGAATTGAGGGGTGAGACTTGCTTTAGGGTTAAGGTGGTGAGCTATTCTTGGCTGTAGAATATTATGAGTGCTACCAGTGTCCACAAGTATCATGACAGCGAGACCACCAATAAGGCCTTTGAATTTGAGAGTTTTGGGACAGAACTGGCCTGTTAAGGCCTGAAGTGAAAGTTGGAAGTAGGTATCTGTGTTATCAGACTCCGTTGTTTCACTTTCGTTGTTGTTTTGGACTAAATCATTTTCAGCCAACGCTTCGTCTTCTGCCAACAGAAGAAGGAATCTGTTTGTGGAACATTTGTGACCTAGTATAAACTTTTCATCACAGTTAAAACATAAACCTTGGGCCCACCGTTCTTGAAGTTGGGCTTGTGAGAGACGTCGAATGGGAGTTTTGGAGGGATAGTTGTAGGCTGTGGTTTTGAGGAATTGGTTGCTTGGGGGGTTGGTGTATTTGGAAGTTTGGGTGGTTGGATGTTGCTAGCATTAGGAGTGAACTTCGTATATGAGTGATTAAACATTTTAGAGGGTTTGGGTTTTGCAGCCTGGAGTTTTGATTCTATGAGTTTAGCCAACCCAATAGCTTGTGAAATTGAAGTTGGTTTTTGGATAGCTAACTCATTACGGATTTCTGTTGTCAATCCTGAAATAAAACAATTTAAAATGGCATTGGGAGGCAAGCCAATGACTTGATTGCCTAACTTTTCAAATTTTGCTTGGTATTCAACAACAGAACTGTCTTGGGTAAGTTTGAATAATTCTGCCTAATGGTTTTCATAAGTAGAAAGACCAAAACGCAATTCCAAATCTCTTGTGAATGAAACCCAATTTGTTAAGAATGAATTCTGGTGCATCTATTTATACCAGCCCAAAGCTTCATCTTTCATGTAAAAGGAGATTAATGACAAACGATTTTCATGGGGCATATTATAGAAACTAAAAAACTGTTCCGCTTGAAACAACCAATCTAATGGGTTGGAGCCATCGAACATCGCAAGCTCAAGCTTAGGTGTATGAAAAGGGGGTAAAGGGGGAATATGGGGGATTTGTTGGTATAGGTGTTGCTGAAAAATGGGAATGGAATGGTTAGGGTTTGGTGTAAAAATGGGTTGGGAGGGAATATAAGTTGAAAATTGTGGTGGCGGTTGGGCTGCTGTATTTCTTAGTATGGTGGTGACAGGAGGTTGTGAGGGTGAATGAAAAAAAGGGGTATAATTAATCAAGGGGGTATTTGTGGGTGAGGTCATGTGAATCCAAGGGGTAGTAACCATAGATGCAGAGGAAAGGTGTTGAGTAATACCTGAAGAGCTAGCACCTGAATGAACAGTACCAGTTTGTTGTTGCTCTTTTTGTGAAAGTAGCTTGTGTAGGGTGGACATGATAGAGTCATGTCTAGAATCTGAAATTTGTTTTTCGTTGTCCATTCGAGTGTGAATCAGACCCAGATTTTGCTCTAAATCAGCATTGACCCTATTAAACCGTTCATCCATTTGTTGTTGAACTTCCGCCATAGCATTGTTAAGGTGTAGGTGAGCTGTTTGGACAGCTTCCTCAACAATTTCTCTAGGAGGAGGGTTGGTTGGTTTTGGGGGAGCCATGAGAACAAGGAATGAAAGCACCAATTGTTAGGTTACACTAAAATTATCTAAAGATCTAAAGTGGCAAAGGAAGAAGAACACATAAAATAATAACTTTTCAGAATTTTCATTATCCTTTAACATCAGAATTACACCCCTTATATAGCTAGGGTTACAAAGAGACTTGGGTCTGGGCCCAATACAAATAAAACAGAAGTGAAAATTACTGCTAATAACACCTCCAATTTAATAATAAAAGTCTTTTAAGTAAAATGGATTCTTTTTTGTTTCTTTTGGGCCTCTTCTTAACAGAAAGCTTATCCTAGGGAAGTAATTCCCCATTTTCCAAGGAAGCTCCAAACAGAGTTGAGCTTAGAACAAAAAAGAGTAATAATGAATAGGGAGAAATGTTTGGACCAAATTATTCTACCATGAATTGGTTCTCATTCTCTATAATTGCTATGGCTAATTTATCACCTTTAACACAAGGTATTGAAAGTTGACTTATGAGAATGCTATAAACGTTAATTACATATGCGAATTATTTTGAAGGTTTAGAAGTGACAACTGTGTGTGTGTTTGCGGGAGAAGAAAGAGTTTGCCCGAGCTTCAAGAAAAAGATTAAAGACTTCTTGAGGTGCCATTGAAGGGAGGCACAAAGCAAGTAAGAAGGTAAGTCAACAATGTATTGAGCACGCAGAAAATCTTCAGAGCACCATTAATTTAATTGGTAACCACCATAAAAGAAAATGAAAAAAGGTTTGAACTATTTTCAGAGTCTATCAATGACAAAATTTTGTTCTCTTTATTTATATTTTAATGATGAATATTTGTCTTATTTTTTTACATACGGACAATAAATATAAGTCTCATTTTTTTAATTAAAAATATTTTATTTATTAAATTTCACTCAATTTAATTTTTTATTATAATTAATAAAAACGTTTTATAATACAAGATCGCATGGGTTAGATAAAAAAAAGACCACATTCATTGCCCAAACATATACTTCTTTTTTTACTATATAATATAAAATATGATTATTATTTTTCCAAATTTATCTTAATTCATATTTTTTTTATTGAAAAATCACTATTACTTCTTTTTGACTAAATAATATAGTATAATGTAAAATATGATAATTATTTTACTAAATTTACCTTAATTCAAATCTTCTTTTACTATAAAATATTTAAGGTATATGATTTTATATAGACATTTAATTATATTTGATTAAATATTTTATTAAAAAAAATGTTTTTACTAAACATGACAACTTAGGTTAGGTGAAAAAAAAATTCAAACATAGCAAAGGCTGATTTGAGAATGAAATTAGCCGAAGATATACAACTCTTTCTAATTGCCGCCTAGAAAACAGTTATCTTTTTTTAATAATCAAGAAGCTTCATTCATAAAATCTAAAGGGATCAATAATTACAGGAAGGAAGCCTTTCTAAATTCTACTGGCCAATTTTTAAAGCCAAAGAAAAGATAAAGCAAAATAGACTAGACAACCATAAAGCTATATCAAAATTTTGATATCAGTAGGTTGATGTGTTCCTAAACTATAATAAACACAAAAACAAACACCAGCTTAAACCTTTTGTTACAAACATTACAAAACAATAGGCATCTTGTGCCACTCATAGAAGCTGCCCACACCAACTTTCTTGGTCATCTTCCTCCTCCATTTCCATGTTAACAACTGAATATCCATCAGTAATTTCTTCAAATTCAACTCCTCCCCTTTGAAAATGATAGAATTTCGCAACCTCCAAATACACCAACATGAAGACAACCATATGAAAGTTAATTGTTCTGCTAGACCACCTGCTGTCGACCAATTTAAGAACTCTTCAATGCAGCTGATTTCAAGAGGAAGATTTATTCCAATCCAATATTCCAGATCTTTCCAAAGCAACTTGATTTTATCACATCCAAGCATTAGATGGTTGACACCCTCCATCTCATTTCCACAGAAAACGCACTGCAGATGGTTAAGATCAGAAATAATACCCCTGATACTAAGATTGTTTTGTGATGGTAATCTGTTCAGCAATAGTCGCCAACCAAAGATCAAAGTTTTCAGTGGGAGCTTTAGTTTCCAAAGATATCCAAGCGCAACTATCGTGTTATTCTACAATAAATCTTCACCACCTCTGCGCATCAAACTTTGATAGCATTTCTTTACACTAAAAGAGTTGTCCATCTTCCTAGGCCACAGTATAACATCTTCTTCCAGACAAGACAAACAAATATCTCCCAGCAAGTTTTGTAATTCCTCAACAGCTTCTTCATCTACATTAGACAGAATCACACCATTTCCTATTATATCCCACTTCCAAAGGTTTTCTGTCCAGTAGCCACAATCTTTCACTAGAATATACTGATTAGGAGATGAGTTAAAAAGAGCTGGAAATAGAACATTAAGAGCGTTCCCTCCTATCCACCGAGACTGCCAAAACAAAGTGTTACAACCATTGCCAATTTTCCAGTTTAAGATGCTAAACACTCCTTGAGTGTTAGAGAATGAGGCAAGTCGATTCAAATCTTTCCACCAGTTAGAGCTCTTATAATTTGGAACCACAAGTTGATTAAGGAACATGCTATTGAAATCATCCTTGTATCTTGCTTTAATGATGTTATTCCAAATAGGTTCTTGATCATTGACTATTCTCCACAGCCATTTCGCCACCAGTGCTTTGTTAAATACTCTCACATCTTTGACTCCAAGGCCTCATTGCTCTCTTGATTTGCACATTAAAGACCACTTTACCCAAGCAATGCTCTCCTTATCACCCTTTCCAGACCATAAAAACCTTCTCTGAATACCTTTTATTTCCTTTATAACAGATGCAAGAGCTAGAAATAGAGAAAAGTAGTGTACTGGTAAGTAGAAAACAGTTATAAAAGACACTCCTCTCATTCTCATACTCCTTCACATTCACTTCACCTTTTTCTCTTTTATCATTTCTACAATCACAGCACGTGAAACCCTAGCCCTATAATCCATGGCGTCCAAATCCACAACCAGTTCTTCTTCTGCCGCATCAACAGTCTTCAGACCGGAAACATTAGTTGAAATCAGCAACAACGATGTAGACGGATACTATGGTTCATAGTTTACCAGAAATATTTTCCGTTGTCTCGGCGACCACAAGTTTGTTGTGGAGTATGATAAAATAATGGTGGATGAGGAGGGAACAAAGGGCATCCAAGAGACTGTTAAGTGTTCCCTGTTGGAAATAAGACCTTTTGTGTTTAGAGAAAATGTGTGGGAATATTAAAGGCTTAAAGAGAAACTTAATAGGTAGGAGAATTCTTTATGGAAGAGAAAACTTTGTATTTTTGCTTGATACAAAAGTGTAGAATTACATCTCTAATTATAGCACTCTAAGGAAAACTCTAGACACACTAATTCTAGAGACATCAATTAAAATGACCTAAACCCAAAATAATTAAGCCCAAAAATCCAAACAATTTGTTTAGGCCCAAATCAAGTTTAATATTTCAACACCCCCCTTAAACTTGATTTGTGACTCCAAACATACTCCTTAGCTTCACGAAAGTTTCCAACTTGAGTGGCGTGGTGAAAATATCGGCAACTTGATCTCGAGACATCACATACTTCAACTTTACCTTGTACACCCATATTATTCCGATTTCTTTGCGTCCTCGCGGAATTGTAGTAAGTTCTCACGTATCATTCTTCGTGATTGATTTGATTTCTTCGTCCATGATGTCTCTCCATTTTACATTTTCAACCTTTTTTTGATAACTTAGAGGCTCGCAATCACCATAAAGACAAAAGAGGTTAACGTCGTTTTGATTTTTGGTTACCTCATAAATCTCTTCAATGCTCCTTAGTCGTGGTGTCCTCTCACTTGAGCTGGTTTCAGTCAACCTTGGTGTCTGTGAGGCAAATGGTGTAATATGTTCCTTTATCATTGGTTGTTCCATTTCATCATCTTCTTCTTCAAAGTTAGGAAGGAAATCGTACATGTCTTCTTGAACACTCTAATCCCAACAAACTTCTTCTTCGAACTCCACGTCACAACTTATGACAATCTTTCCACTATTTGGATTATAGAGCTTGTACCATTTGGAGCTTGAATCATAACCCACAAATACGTACTTCTCACTTTTATCGTCGAGCTTTGTTCTCCTTTCATCAGGAACATGGGTATAGGCAATGCCTCCAAACACTTTGAGGTGAGAGATCCCTGGCTTCCTTCCACTCCATGCTTCTTGTGGTGTCTTCTCATGCACACTTCTTGTTAGGTAACGATTTGTTAGGTAAACCGCACATGCCACAGCTTCAGCCCAAAACTCTTTCGGCATCTTCTTGCTTTTAAGCATGCTTCGCACCATATTAAGTATGGTCCGGTTCTTTCTCTCCGCTACTCCATTTTGTTGTGGCGATCTTGGCACTGTTAGTGGGCGGCGGATTCCATGGTCTTCACAATATTTTTTGAACTCATTTGAAGTAAACTCTCTTCCTCGGTAAGATCTCATGGCCTTAATGGAAAGACCACTTTCTTTCTCCACAGGGGCTTTGAACTTCTTAAAGTTTTCAAACACTTCTGACTTCTCCTTCAAGAAATAAGCCCACATTTTTCTAGAATAATCATTAATAAAGAGTAGAAAGTATTTATTCTTACCAAAAAAGTTTGGATTTATTGGTCCACAGACATCGATGTGTATGAGCACTAGTGGTTTTGTCGCTCTTGACGTTGATTCCTTTGGAAAGCTTTTCCGAAATTGCTTCTCAATTAGATATCCTTCACATAGTTAGTTGGGGTGGTTTATACTAGGCAAGGCTCTCACCATCTCCTTCTTTGACAAACATTCTAGACTTCTGAAGTTGAGGTGTCTAAATCATAGATACCATAGCCATGAAGAGGTGTCCAAATCGTAGATACCATAGCCACGAAGAGTCAGTATAGAAAGCCTTGAGACACTTTGCCACATCATTTTGAATGTTCAAGAGGAACATTCTATTCTTTGACATAGGTGTAACACCCCGATTCCCATTATTCCCATTTAGTTGAGTCTTTTATTTAAATTGAGTGATAATTATTTTAAATGTGATTTTGGTGTGTTAAATGTTATTTTACCGTTTTGAGAGTTTTCGGGGAAATTAGAATGGAGAGTATTTTAGACTTTTCTCAATTAATGATAAATTAGAAGTTAAGTGGAATTAGAATTTGTGAGAAAAATGAATTAATTGATAGTTTGGAAAATGAGAGAAAAGAAATAAAAAGAAAACGATAGAAAGGAAAAATAGAAGGAAAATAGATAGAAAAGAGAAATAGAGAGAAATAGAGAAGGAGAAAAAAGAAAAAGAGGGAAGAAGAGAAGAAAAGAGGAAAAAGGGTAGAAATCATCAAGAACAAGAGCTAGATCATTTGGAATCCGGGTAAGGGTGTGAAATCTTATTATCTTATCAATGTGTATCATTATGTATGAGTTGCTTGGATGTTTTCTTGTTTTCCATGGTTTTTTGGAGTTTTAGGTCGAAAACGATAAAATGATTCGGAATCGATGATTTTACGGTCGGAAATCAATATAAACTGTATTGTATGATCACACTGTGTGTATGAACAATTGTTGATGGTTGTTTTGCTGTTAGAATTGAATTTGGGTGAAAAATGGGAATTTTGGGGTGGATTTGCGAAGAGGAATTTTTCTGAAAATCGCAGAGCCCGCTCAGCGCGCAGGTGCCCGCTCAGCGCGCTTTTGAAAAAATGTAACCTCACCAGGCAGTAGCGAGCCCGCTCAGCGCGCTCGAGAGGCCGCTCAGCGCGGTCTGGGACTTCAAAATTTTATCTGTTTTCTAAATTCCGTAACTTTTGATCCGTAACTCGGATCGGGACGTTCTTTATATTGTTGGAAAGCTTATGAAACGTTCTTTCTTATAAAAATGGGTTTTGAGATTGTTGGCCGATTTAATTATGTCGGAAAGTCGGGAATAGTGCTATTTAGCGACTTTTACCGTTTTGACGGTGTGTTTGAATGTGAATCGTACAATAGTGCATGGACGTGAATGTATATAGATTGTATGTGGTTGTATGAGATGAATGCATGTATATATTGTGAATATGTATGCATTTCAAGAAGTCTTGAGTCATTATCATGTGTAGCATAATGATGTGCCTTCTTGTGCTGAGGGATTCTAATGGGAATCCGCTATAACATCGTGAGCCTCTCTCGGTGGAGGTGTGAGCGACGGTTATGGACGATCGTGAGCCTCTCTTGGTGGAGGTGTGAGCGATCGGGCCATGAACCTCTCTTGGTGGAGGTGTGAGCGATCGGGTCGTGAGCCTCTCTTGGTGGAGGTGTGAGCGATCGGGTCGTGAGCCTTTCTTGGTGGAGGTGTGAGTGATCCAGAAACATCGTGAGCCTCTCTTGGTGGAGGTGTGAGCGGTGGGTGAACATCGTAGGCCCGACGGGGAGTTACTTTGGTAACGAGCGATGGTTCCAGCAGAAGTTCCTGAGTGAACTTGAGATGATTGAGTCGGTACCCGCATTGCATTTGCATAGAGTCGTGAGTCGGTCTCTATGATTTGCATTTCTCATCTTTAAATGATGCATAGGTGAATAAACATTTGTGTATGTTTATGTGGAATGAGAAGAAGTGACGAAAGTATGTCTGATGTATATGCTTGGTTTTATAGATATGGATACATTGCGATGTATATGAGTGAGTTGTGATGAATTGTGGTGAGAATGTGAAATATGTATAATTTTATGCTATTATATATAATTATATGCATTGTTATTATGATAATATTTCTCACCCTTCTGCTGTTTTATGATGCTCTATGAGGCATTGCAGAGTAGGTATGCTGGTGGTCTTTTTGTGAAGCGTGTCTTCATTCTTTTGGTCGGTTGGCTCTGATATGTAGCACCGGGTAGCTAGGAGGGCTATGATTCTTTTGTGATACATTGTATATGTATCTTGTTGATAAATGTTATGTAAAACATGAATTATGTTGGTGGATAATGCTTGGCGATGTATATATGTTGGTTGCTATTCGATGTTTAGATTTTCCGCTTTTGTTCTAAATATTGAAATGTGGGTGTAAGGACTAAGTTCCTCTGTTGCAAGTTGCCCCACTGTTGCATATCAATTGTTGAGCAGGTGTTGTATGTTTTAATTTCCTAATTGATGTGACATGCCTCTTTTATACCATGTTTGTAATTATACTCTGACGAAATTTTTAATATGTGCCTAAATGATTATTTGGGGGTATAGAAAGGGGGTGTTACATTAAGTGGTATCAGAGCCAGAGTTGAGTCAGTTGTGTCTGTCTTGTTGTTGTGTTGGTTGAACTGTTGTTTAACCTTGTTGTAATTTTTGGGAATGATCAGAATATGGCTAGTAGAAATGATAATGCGATGGCTGCTGCTTTGGAAGCAATGGCTAGGGCGGTGCAAGGTGCGCCGAATGTGAATGCTAATGATGAGTTCAGGAAGAATCAACCACCGGTTTTCAAAGGTAGATTTGATCCCGATGGTGCTCAACTTTGGTTAAAAGAGATTGAATGGATCTTCAGGGTCATGGACTGTGCGGAAGAGAATAAGGTGAGGCTTGGGTCTCACATGTTGAAGGAAGAAGCCGACGATTGGTGGGTCGGTATGCGTGAAGTTCTTGAGGTGGATGATGAAGAAGTAACTTGGGATTTATTCCGTACTGAATTCTTGAGGAAGTATTACCCTGAGAGTGTGAAGGGAAAGAAGGAGATGGAGTTTATTGAACTAAAACAAGGTAGTATGTCGGTGGTGGACTATACTGCTAAGTTTGTGGAGTTGGTTCAATTTCATCCTCATTATGCTGCGATTACTGCTGAGTTCTCAAAGTGTATTAAATATGAGAATGGTTTACGTCCTGAGATTAAACAAGCTGTGGGATATCAAAGGATAAGAAGATTTTCGGATTTGACGGAATGTTGTAGAATCTTCGAGGAAGATAGCAAGGCTCGTTCTACACATTATAAAAGTTTGAATGAAAGGAAGGGAAAGCAACAAGCTAGAAGTGGACCTTATGTGACACCCGCTGATAAGGGCAAGCATAGGGGAAACTTCGAGAGGAGATCTGGAGGAGGAGGTTCTGGTCCCATTAAGTGCTACAAGTGTGGTGAAATGGGTCATAAATCATTTGAGTGTGGGAAGACAGTGGCGAAATGTTCTAACTGTGGAGGCCTTGGGCATGCTACTACAGATTGTAGAAGGAATGTGGTGAAGTGCTATAACTGTGGGGAAATTGGTCACATTAGCCCAAAGTGTCCGAATCCGAAGAAAGCTCCATCCGGTGGGAAGGTATTTTCTCTGGAAGGAACTCATACTTTGAGTGCAGATCGTCTGATTCGAGGTACTTGCTTTATTAATAGTACACCTTTAGTTGCCATTATTGATACTGGAGCGACTCATTCGTTTATTTCGTCTGAGTGCGCGAAGCGTTTAAATCTTGTGTTGTCTTTGATGGATGGTAAGATGGTTATTGATACTCCAGCAATGGGGTCAGTAACTACGTCTTTGGTTTGTTTGATGTGTCCTTTGACCATTTATGGTAAAGACTTCGAGATGGATCTAGTGTGTTTGCCGTTGGAAGGATTGGATGTGGTCTTGGGTATGAATTGGTTGCAATTTAACCGAGTTCATATAGATTGTTATCATAAGTTAGTGAGGTTTCCTTCTTTGGAAGATGATGAATTTGAGAGTTTCCTGTCCACTAAAGAGTTGAAGAAACTTTTAGCGGACGAAGCTCAATTGTTCGGTTTGTTTGCATCTTTGTCTGTGGGTAATCAGGTGTCAATTGATGTGTGTCCTGTTGTGTGTGATTTTCCTGAAGTGTTTCCTGAGGATATTAAGGATGTACCGCCGGAAAGAGAAGTTGAGTTTTCTATTGATCTAGTTCCGGGTACTAGACCGATTTCGATGGCGCCGTATCGTATGTCAGCATCGGAATTGGTAGAATTGAAAAAGCAATTGAATGACTTGTTGGACAAGAAATTTGTAAGGCCAAGTGTTTCTCCTTGGGGTGCTCCGGTATTGTTGGTAAAGAAGAAGGATGGGAGTATGCGGTTATGCATAGATTATCGACAACTGAACAAGGTGACAATTAAGAACAAGTATCCGCTTCCAAGGATCGATGATTTGATGGACCAATTGGTTGGTGCGAATGTTTTTAGCAAGATTGATTTGAGATCAGGATACCACCAGATTCGTGTGAAAGGAGAAGATATTCAAAAGACGACATTTAGGACACGGTATGGTCATTACGAATACTCCGTGATGCCATTCGGGGTTTCTAACGCGCCGGGTGTGTTTATGGAATACATGAATCGTATTTTTCATGAACAGTTGGATCGTTTTGTGGTTGTGTTCATCGATGATATTTTGATTTACTCTAAGTCTCAAGAGGAGCATGAAGAGCATTTGAGGATTGTGTTGCAAATTTTGAAAGAGAAACAATTGTATGCTAAGTTGTCGAAATGTGAATTTTGGTTGTCAGAAGTAAGCTTCCTTGGACATGTTATTTCCGGTAGTGGTATTAGTGTTGATCCATCCAAGATAGATGCGGTGATACAATGGGAGGTTCCTAGGTCGGTTACAGATATTCGAAGCTTTTTAGGCTTGGCGGGTTATTATCGGAGGTTTATTGAGGGATTTTCGAAGTTGGCACTTCCGTTAACGCAATTGACTTGTAAAGGAAAAGCTTTCATTTGGGATATTCATTGTGAAGAGAGTTTCAATGAGCTAAAAAGAAGGTTGACAACGGCTCCGATCTTGATTTTGCCTAATCCTAATGAACAATTTGTTGTGTATTGTGATGCTTCATTGTCAGGTTTAGATGGTGTCTTGATGCAAGATGGAAAGGTTGTGGCTTATGCTTCAAGACAATTGAGAGTGCATGAAAAGAATTATCCTACGCATGACTTGGAGTTAGCGGCCGTGGTGTTTGTTTTAAAAATTTGGAGGCACTATCTTTACGGTGCGAGGTTTGAAGTTTTTAGTGATCACAAAAGCTTGAAGTATTTATTTGATCAAAAAGAATTGAACATGAGACAAAGAAGGTGGTTAGAGCTTTTGAAGGATTATGATTTTGGTTTGAATTACCATCTGGGTAAGGCAAATGTAGTGGCCGATGCTTTGAGTCGGAAGTCGTTACATATGTCCGCATTGATGATGAGAGAATGGGAACTTTTGGAGAATTTTAGAGATTTGAGTTTGGTTTGTGAAATGACGCCGAGAAGTGTGAGACTTGGTATGCTACATGTTACGAATGACTTTCTTGCAACCGTGTGTGAAAAGCAAAAGTTGGATTTAAAGTTCGTTGATTTGATGATGAATGAGAACGAGGATTTTAAGGTTGATAATTTTGGAGTTTTGAGATTCCGTGGTCGTATTTGTATTCCCGACGATGTGGAGTTGAAAAAGATGATTTTGGAGGAAGGACACCGAAGTAATTTAAGTATTCATCCGGGTGCGAATAAGATGTATCAAGATTTGAAGAAGATCTTTTGGTGGTCCGGTTTAAAGAGAGATGTTGTTCAATTTGTGTATGCGTGCTTAACTTGTCAAAAGTCTAAGGTGGAACATCAAAAGCCTAGTGGATTGATGCAACCGTTGGACATTCCGGAGTGGAAATGGGATAGTATATCAATGGATTTCATTACGGGATTGCTGAATACGCAAAGAGGTCATACTGGTATTTGGGTAATTGTTGATAGGCTTACTAAATCTGCTCACTTCATTCCAATTGATATTAGTTATCCTTTGGAGAGGTTAGCCGAGATTTATATTCTTGCGGTTGTGAAGTTACATGGAGTTCCTAAGAGTATTGTATCGGATAGAGATCCTAGATTCACATCAAGGTTTTGGGAGAGTTTACAAAAGGCTTTGGGTTCTAAGCTAAGATTGAGTTCGGCTTATCATCCGCAAACGGACGGTCAAACCGAGAGGACAATTCAATCGTTGGAGGATTTATTGCGTGCTTGTGTACTCGAGCAAGGTGGTGCTTGGGATGGTTATTTGGCATTGATTGAGTTCACTTACAATAATAGTTTCCACTCGAGTATAAGTATGGCACCGTTTGAGGCCTTGTATGGTCGGAGATGTCGAGCACCTTTGTGTTGGCATGAAACGGGTGAGAGGGCGATAGTTGGACCGGAGATGGTACAACAAACGACGGAGAAAGTGAAGTTTATTCGGGAGAAGATGAAAGCTTCTCAAAGTAGACAAAAAAGCTATCATGACAAGAGAAGAAAAGATCTTGAGTTTCAGGAAGGCGACCATGTGTTTTTGAGAGTTACACCGGTTACGGGTGTGGGTCGTGCTTTGAAGTCCAAGAAGTTGACTTCTCGTTTTATTGGTCCGTATCAGATTTCAGCACGAGTTGGTGTTGTGGCTTACCGTGTGGCGTTGCCTCCGAATCTTTCGAATTTCCATGATGTGTTCCATGTTTCGCAACTTCAGAAGTATGTTCCGGATCCGTCACATGTTATTCCTATGGATGAGGTTGAGGTGAGAGATAACCTTACGGTTGAAACTTTACCGATTAGGATTTTGGACCATGAAGTTAAGAAGTTAAGAGGCAAGGACATTGCACTTGTGAAGGTAGCGTGGGGAGGCGCTGCGGAAGGTGATATGACTTGGGAACTAGAGAGTAGGATGCGAGAGTCGTATCCGGAGTTGTTTGAATCAGGTATTATTTTCGAGGACGAAAATTTCTAAAGTGGGGGAGAGTTGTAACACCCCGATTCCCATTATTCCCATTTAGTTGAGTCTTTTATTTAAATTGAGTGATAATTATTTTAATTGTGAATTTGGTGTGTTAAATGTTATTTTACCGTTTTGAGAGTTTTCGGGGAAATTAGAATGGAGAGTATTTTAGACTTTTCTCAATTAATGATAAATTAGAAGTTAAGTGGAATTAGAATTTGTGAGAAAAATGAATTAATTGATAGTTTGGAAAATGAGAGAAAAGAAATAAAAAGAAAAAGATAGAAAGGAAAAATAGAAGGAAAATAGATAGAAAAGAGAAATAGAGAGAAATAGAGAAGGAGAAAAAAGAAAAAGAGGGAAGAAGAGAAGAAAAGAGGAAAAAGGGTAGAAATCATCAAGAACAAGAGTTAGATCATTTGGAATCCGGGTAAGGGTGTGAAATCTTATTATCTTATCAATGTGTATCATTATGTATGAGTTGCTTGGATGTTTTCTTGTTTTCCATGGTTTTTTGGAGTTTTAGGTCGAAAACGATAAAATGATTCGGAATCGATGATTTTACGGTCGAAAATCGATATAAACTGTATTGTATGATCACACTGTGTGTATGAACAATTGTTGATGGTTGTTTTGCTGTTAGAATTGAATTTGGGTGAAAAATGGGAATTTTGGGGTGGATTTGCGAAGAGGAATTTTTCTGAAAATCGCAGAGCCCGCTCAGCGCGCAGGTGCCCGCTCAGCGCGCTTTTGAAAAAATGTAACCTCACCAGGCAGTAGCGAGCCCGCTCAGCGCGCTCGAGAGGCCGCTCAGCGCGGTCTGGGACTTCAAAATTTTATCTGTTTTCTAAATTCCGTAACTTTTGATCCGTAACTCAGATCGGGACGTTCTTTATATTGTTGGAAAGCTTATGAAACGTTCTTTCTTATAAAAATGGGTTTTGAGATTGTTGGCCAATTTAATTATGTTGGAAAGTCGGGAATAGTGCTATTTAGCGACTTTTACCGTTTTGACGGTGTGTTTGAATGTGAATCGTACAATAGTGCATGGACGTGAATGTATATAGATTGTATGTGGTTGTATGAGATGAATGCATGTATATATTGTGAATATGTATGCATTTCAAGAATGTCTTGAGTCATTATCATGTGTAGCATAATGATGTGCATTCTTGTGCTGAGGGATTCTAATGGGAATCCGCTATAACATCGTGAGCCTCTCTCGGTGGAGGTGTGAGCGACGGATATGGACGATCGTGAGCCTCTCTTGGTGGAGGTGTGAGCGATCGGGTCATGAGGCTCTCTTGGTGGAGGTGTGAGCGATCGAGTCGTGAGCCTCTCTTGGTGGAGGTGTGAGCGATCGGGTCGTGAGCCTTTCTTGGTGGAGGTGTGAGCGATCCAGAAACATCGTGAGCCTCTCTTGGTGGAGGTGTGAGCGGTAGGTCAACATCGTAGGCCCGACGGGGAGTTACTTTGGTAACGAGCGATGGTTCCAGCAGAAGTTCCTGAGTGAACTTGAGATGATTGAGTCGGTACCGCATTGCATTTGCATAGAGTCGTGAGTCGGTCTCTATGATTTGCAGTTCTCATCTTTAAATGATGCATAGGTGAATAAACATTTGTGTATGTTTATGTGGAATGAGAAGAAGTGACGAAAGTATGCCTGATGTATATGCTTGGTTTTATAGATATGGATACATTGCGATGTATATGAGTGAGTTGTGATGAATTGTGGTGAGAATGTGAAATATGTATAATTTTATGCTATTATATATAATTATATGCATTGTTATTATGATAATATTTCTCACCCTTCTGCTGTTTTATGATGCTCTATGAGGCATTGCAGAGTAGGTATGCTGGTGGTCTTTTTGTGAAGCGTGTCTTCATTCTTTTGGTCGGTTGGCTCTGATATGTAGCACCGGGTAGCTAGGAGGGCTATGATTCTTTTGTGATACATTGTATATGTATCTTGTTGATAAATGTTATGTAAAACATGAATTATGTTGGTGGATAATGCTTGGCGATGTATATATGTTGGTTGCTATTCGATGTTTAGATTTTCCGCTTTTATTCTAAATATTGAAATGTGGGTGTAAGGACTAAGTTCCTCTGTTGCAAGTTGCCCCACTGTTGCATATCAATTGTTGAGCAGGTGTTGTATGTTTTAATTTCCTAATTGATGTGACATGCCTCTTTTATACCATGTTTGTAATTATACTCTGACGAAATTTTTAATATGTGCCTAAATGATTATTTGGGGGTATAGAAAGGGGGTGTTACAATAGGCACCTTAGCAATCAAGTTATGCCCACAATCTCTTAAGAAAAGACTATGTTCTTTCAAGTGGATGTCATAGCCTTTCTCTAATAATTGTCCCAAGCTCAAAATATTATTCTTCATGTTAGGAACATAGTAGACATTGGATATGAATTGGTGACTCCCATTCTTCAAGCGTATGAGAATTTTACCTTTTCCTTTGACCGGTATCTTTGAGTCATCTCCAAATGAGACGTCTCCAGTTGTTGCTTTATTGATCTCTACGAACATGCTTCGATCGCCGCACATGTGGTTGCTTGCGCCAATGTTGAGGTACCACTTGTTTCTTTTCTCTTCAACTTGGCTTTGGCATGCGAGCAGCAGAGTTTCTTCTTCTCCACCTTTTTCTTCTACAAAGTTAGCTTTCTCCAGAACCTTCTTTGAGAATCTACACTCAGATGCATAGTGACCAATCTTGTTGCAGTTGAAGCACTCGATTTGTGACTTGTCTCACCTTGACCATGAATTTCCTTTTCCATGACCTCTTGTTGCCCGTGTATTCCAACTTCTTTCTCCATTGTTGAAGTTGTTGGAGTAGTTGTTGTAACTACCTCTTCCTTCTCCTCCATATCCTCGTCCACGTCCACAATCTTGGCCACGACTTCGTCCTCTTTGGCTTTTGTAATTCACATAGTTTTCTTCCTTTGCGTTGAGTTGTAGTAGATGCTCCATAGCCTCTTTTTGTTTAATTTTTATCTTTTGTTTTTCTTCATATGCTTGTAAGGAACCCATGAGTTGCTCAATATTCATGGTCTTTAAATCCTTGTTTTCTTCAATGTTGGTAACAATGAAGTCAAAACTTGGATTTAATGTGTGAAGTATTTTTCCATGACTTTCACCTCATCAACATCTTCACCATTTCTTTTAAGTTGTTTGACTACGGACAATACTCGAGAAAAATAATCAGAAATTGACTCAGACTCTTCCATAAATAAATGTTCAAACTCACCTCTAAGAGTTTGAAGACGAATCTTTTTCACCTGCTCCACTCCTTTGTTGCAAGTTTAAAGCTTGTCCCATGCTTCTTTGGCCGTCATTGCATTGGAGATCTTCTCAAATGTATCTTCATCCACCGATTAATAAATGAGGAAGAGAGCTTTCTTTTCTCTCTTTCTTGACTCCTTCATTGTCTCCTTTACACCTTGGCTTAGCAAGGCTTCATCTTGCTCCTTGAAGCCTTTCTCAATGATATCCCACACATCTTGAGCTCCTAGTAGCGCCTTCATCTTGATACTCCAATTGTCATAGTTGTTCTTTGTGAGCATCGATATTTGAAAAGGGAAACCTCCATTCACGCTGTTTTGAGGACCTTAAAGTTCTGATAACACTTTGTTGGAAATAAGACCTTTTGTGTTTAGAGAAAATGTGTGGGAATATTAAAGGCGTAAAGAGAAACTTGATAGGTAGGAGAATTCTTTATAGAAGAGAGAACTTTGTATTTTTACTTAATACAAAAGTGTAGAATTACATCTCTATTTATAGTACTCTAAGGAGAACTCTAGACACACTAGTTCTATAGAGTTCTCAACTCTTAAAGTCCAAGAGTATTCTAGAAAATACTACAAACTTAAGAAATATCTAGACACTCCAAACATTACAAGACTTTTCTAGAAACATTAATTAAAATTACCTAAACCCAAAATAATTAAGCCCAAAAATCCAAACAATTTGTTTAAGCCCTATCGCACATGCGAAAATCAACCGGCGGAAAGACAGAAGAATCGCCACCGAACGTTATTTATCCCAACGTAGGGAAAGGAAACGATATAAGAAAACCTCAAGAGGGAAAAACACATTCATCGCAACCATAAATTTTGTTCGGGAGTCGGTTACGCGAGAGGAAAGTATTAACACCCCCTCGCGTCCATCGTACTCGATGGGATCCACGCTTGTTGTTCTAATCAAAGGGTGTAGGTATCTGAAGCTCCAATGCTAAACAGAAAGGAAAAATAAAAGGTGACTCGATAGGACATCGACATCCTAGGCCTACGTATTCCCTCAAGAATGGGAAAATCACAGTCAACGTAGTTCGGAGGACTACGGATTGTGGGAGAAGGTTGTTCGCCAAGACATCGCCGTCTTGTGCCTACATATCCTCAATCTAACGAGAAAGAGGAAATCAGAGCAGTCGTAGTTTGACCTACGGGTCGGTAAGTGTTTTTTATGATTGATGATAAGTTCGCATCTGAAAGTTAGGGTCGATGCCTGTTTGCGACAAAACAGAAATAACGTGCTCTTTTCTGAGAATGATTCGGAACCCTTCTAATCCCGAAGGATAAAATTATTTGAACTTTGTTTGCGTTTTTTAGACAGAAGTGGCTTAAGTTAATTTGAAACTTGTATTTCACTAAAGTCTATGACATAGGATCGAATGCGTTGCAAATCGACCCAAGACGGGACACATGTAAAACACCTTAGACAAGGTAAGGAGGGACTCCCGCTTGTCACTTCCCATGTACTTAAGGCTCATGGCGTACAATACTCGTTGTATTTATTAGGTGTTTTGAACTTGTTTTGAGATGAGAAGAGAAAGGACTTTAAGGTTGAAAAGAAAACAACTAAGGGAAACTAAGTCCTAATGTTGTCATACACAATGGTCCTAAGATTAAGGTAGAGGGGAGCTCCTATTTGTTATTGCAAACCTAATGTCTCTCCTACTTTGAACCTAATCCAAAATTAGATTCAAGCTAAGAATCCTAAGGGAACATGTGATCATACACAAGTAAACATTAAATAATTCAATCACAATTCAAATAAGAAAAGAGAAGTGATATGAAAGAGAAGTCATGTAAGTGTGACCATCAATGTAAAGTAACATAGGTACTTACCAACTCCAAGCCAAGCTCAACTATTGAATAGTTGAAAGGAAAATGCAAAAACCATGCACCTATGACTATGCTAGAGTCCTAAGACTACACTAGGATGAATATCAAACAACAAACAAAGTGAGATGTTTCCCAAAGGTGTATGAACCTAATAGGGGCAGTAGGTAAACCTACCAAATCATATCCATGTTAATGTCTTAAGAAAGCATACAAGAATGCAAGTTATATCCTACACTAACACACAAACATTTGTCATCCATAAACTATGTCAAAATGACTTCTAAAAGTCACACAAATGGAAGTCATGTCATGTATTCAAGTAACATATGTGATGTAAACATGTCAAATGCAAGCTTGAATTAGTGCTAAGTGATCATGAAATGCACATCAATTCATGTTCAAGAGATTTGCAAGTTATGCACAAAGATGCTGCCTTAAGCATGTTTCAATCAATCATGATTACATAATGAGTAAAAAAATGTGAGATGAACTCATAAGAGACCTAGGTCAGAAGTGAAGACATATGATTGAATGTTCAAACATCTCAAGTTAACACCAAAATTCTCATGGCAAACCATATCCAAAAGCTAAGGCAAGCAATTGTCAAAACTATCACCTAAACAATTCCTCAAAGACATGTCAATTGTCAAGCAAGTAAAGGATATTTAAGTCAAGTCAAATGTGTATCAAAGTATGCAAGGCAGTAGCATATGACATGTAAATGACGTTTGAAATGTCAATAAGTGCTCATGATAGTCATGCCAGTTCATGTTCAAAAGAGTAGGCAATTCTACACAAAGATGTTACCTAAATCATGTATCAAACACTTATGAACATACAATGACTATGAAAGCATAAAATTGACATTTCAAAGACCTAATTCAGAAGTGAAGAGATATATTCAATGCTTAAAATCAACCCCAAAATGTCACAAAAGTTCATGTCAAACACATTCTCCAAAGTTAATGCAAGTAAAGAACAAAACCAAACTTAAGCATCTTCTAAAAGCATGCAACTTGTCGTTCAAGTAAGAGACATGAAAGAACATGGTAATGCAATGTTAAATCATACACATCAGAGGTAAAAGACTTATAAAATCTTATGTTTTAATCCCAAAAGCAATGAGCAAATATGGCACACAAATGATGTTAAGGAAGTGGTCAAAGTTGATGCACAAATCATGCTTACATTCACACAAAAGCAACATCACTCAAATCATACCAAATGACCTATAACAAGAGATGGAAAGGTTCTAATCATGATCATGTCAATTTATACATGTTATCCATATTCAAAATGAGCATTTAGATTCCACAAAGTCATCATGGCAACATGTTCTCAAAAGATGTTACAAGTAATGGTCAAAATTCTTCCACTAGCAACAAAAGGCATCCAAGCATGTAAAAGGAATGATAAGGTCAAGCCAATCAAGTGTTCACACATAGAGGGGAGTGGTAAATGACATATGAACTTTCACATTTGAATATAAAAAGCATTGGCCAAATGAGACGCCCCAAAGTTCAAGTGCAAAGCAACAAAGGTGGATGCTCAATCATGTTCAACAATTGTGAAAGCTTAACATCAATTAGAGGCATATGAAATGACCTATAAACCAATGTTGCAAGGCTCTACCTCATGCTAAAACATTTGTGAAAAGATGCATAAAAGATCTCTAATGAGGGTTGCATAAAGGTATCATTAAACCAAACACTTAAACAAGCATCAAGCAACATCGAGTGTTCAATTAGGGTTCACATGAAGCATGTAAGTTATGATCAAAGAGCAAGATCTAAGTATCACAATTGCACATAAAAATGTCATCATGAATAAGCTTCAACATGTTCTAAAATTTGGCCTAAAGTGGCCACAAGCAAGTGTCAAACTTAACCTAGTTCTAGGCATACAGCCACACAATTGGTACACATTGAAATATCCATGAAAAAATAGTCAAATGATTTGGAAAATTATGAGAAATTAAAAATATCATGCTAAGGTCACTGGATGATCATGTACAAAATATTTGCTCAAAATTATGCATCAAAGGTGTTCAATCAATCACAAATATTAAGCATGTTATCAAGCATTGATCACACAAACTAAGTCTCAAAGATAGCATTCAAAAGCAATTCAAAAATCATGACCAAAGCACCAAAGGAACATCAACATGTCATACCATCAAAGGGCTAGGTGCACACCAAAAATGATATCCAAAACATTAGAGGAAGGTCACTTTTCAAAGCTTGCATCACAAGGTAGGTCAAGGTAAACACATTTCAATCCAAAATTCAAGAAAAATACCAAAGCACATCCAAAATGAAATTAAAATTCACCAAAAATTAACTAAAACATCCAAGAATTCTTATGAATTAATTAATAATTATTGGACAAGAGAAACTATTTTCAACAATCAAATTTTTCACGTAGAGAAAAAAGAAAATAAAAAAACACACAAAAGGCTGAGGGGGTGCCACACTAGTAAAATCCTAGTTCAGTTTTCGCATGGGCCTAGGATTGGCGGGTGCACATAGAAATGAAATTAAGCATAATGCTACAAAAAACGTTTTTTGGATTATTCAGAATTATTATTGAATTAATGGCAAAAAAGGGAAGAAAAAGGATGCACGTGATAGTCACATGTTCATTAATGTGTTGGCATCTTCTTGTGTGTTGGATCAGAAATAATACACGGCCATGATTAAAACATGAAGTTGACTGGATTTTGACCTAGGGTTTGGACCAGTCGCCGGAGAAGACTTCCGGTCGTCGTCTCCGACCAGCTCCGCCGGAGCTCAGGCGAGAATGTTACCAGAAGTGAAAAAGCCAAACATTATCCTTCTCAGAATTTTATGTAGATTCCAAATATGGTCATCAAATTTCCATACAATTAACATACAAGGAGAATCAAAGAAAATAAGTTAGATATGCAAAACTTGAAACCTCACATTTCAACCTATTTTAACCACCAACCAATGCCTTTATGGGAAGGGCTTCAAATGCACATGATATATGACCCTAAATCACCCTAACATGATGCTACAATATCCAAGAACTAACCTGAATAAAACTTCAAAATCACGTGCTTAGAAACCCAGATAACTTCGTGCAGTATCTTGGAATCAACCCTGGGTAAAATAAATGCCTAAAATGCTCATAATCTTGGTGGAAATCCCAAGTTTGATGGTGAGAAAAGTGAGCTCGTGGATGGGCGCTATGATGACTCCAGATGTATACTCTTGCAAACATAAACTAGAAAGAAGATTGGCGATGAAGATGGAGCAAAAAAGTTTGATGAAAGCTTCAATATTGAAGAGTTTAGAAGCTCTAAAACTTGAGGTGCAACAATGGAGAAAATATGATTCCTTTGTGAAAATGAGTAACTGAATTGGTTAAGGTGAGTTAGGGTCTTTTATGGGGTGAGTAAGAGTGTGATTAAATATTAATCCAGGTTAGTTTACAGTTAGAACTGAAGTTAAGGAAATTGGAAAGTGAGAGAGATTTTTTCTAGGGCACGGGTTACCTAGTGTGTTGTATGGTTATTGTTGCTATTATGGGGTGATGATGATGATGATGATGATGGTGATGTGTGCATGGTACAGTCAGATCATCACATTGTAACTTGCTCACCAAATTCTCTTTTCAATTGGCATATGAAGAAAGTTGTGTGTATTTGCATGATCATGTAGAAGTTGGTTTGGCCAAATGTGGTAAAGGTGGTGACATAAGAGGCTATGTAGTGCGCATGATACATTACACCAGCAAGGACATTTGCTTGGTATTGGATTTTGGAGAGAAATGTCATGGTTTATGTTGATATGAAACATGTTAATGGGGTGGTTTTCGAAGCACAATATCTTGATGAATATTGGGTCATTTGGCATGATTTTGATGTCATTGGAAAGGTGGTATTTGGTACAGCATGTTGGTATTGAATGCAACTCAAATAGAGGTCTCAAGCATGGAGAAAATTGTTGTTAAAATGGTGAGTACAAAACTGAACTTAGATACTTAGAAAAATTCAAAGTTCTTTCATGTTTCACATTTTCTTAGTCATGACTTTGGAGGAGTATAACTCTATGGATATTGGATCAAATGGCATGATTTTGGTACCAAATTAAAGGTCTCATTTGTTACTACAACTTTGATGTGAAAATCAAGTTGAATAGAGGCCTTGAACATGTTGAGAATTAGTGTTGAACATGCCATGACACAAGCTGGTTTTTGGGTACTTTGAAAAATTCTAAGTTTTTCACTTTTCCAACTTGATGATCCCAATTTCAATTGATCATAACATTTGATCTACACATCCAAATGAGGCATTGTTTATATGGTTGGAAAGGTGGAAGATTCCTATACAACTTTCATTTGAAAAATATTTTCAAACGAGGCTTGGATATTGGAGGAAAATGGCTTGGAAGATGGCTGCATGACATTAAAAACTTTCCCAAAATAGAAAGTTTCTAAAACCCTAGTTTTTCCAAAATTAGTAACTTTCCACCATTCTTGATTTCTCATGATTCCTTTGACATTTCTTTGTCCAATCTCACCCATTGATCACATTTGACACAACGAAGTCAAATTTGACCTCAAAAAGTTAAGAGTTGACTTTTTCATTGATCAGTTGACTTTATTCCCAATTTGACTAATTCTCAATCATCTGGCCAATTGAAACTTTTGTGAATGGAATTGATGGTCCATAATCCAAATCTAGACACTTGAGAACCTAGAGAGAGCCATGGCATCAATTCTTTCCAGAAGAATCAGGAATAAACTGATTTTAGGCAAAACCCTAGTTTTGGTTCCAAAAGATAGGAGGTATTGACTGATGGTCAAAACCATAATTCCTCTGGGGTGAATGAAGATGCTCTTAAACCAAAATGTTGTATAAGATAAGATGATGTTAAATCCCCAAGATCCTTTCTCATGATGATTCACATCCTCAGATGACCAAACCCTAATTGGAGGATCAAGAGCTAGGAGGAGGTGATCCTTTTCAATTTTCTTGTGTATATTAATCTTATGATGAAATGGTGAATCAAATAGGCTGTCTTGAGGCATGAGGTGTAACACCCCAATTCCCATCGCGGATAAATAATACATAAATAAATCAGAGTGAATAAAAATTTTATCCTTAGACAGAAATAAGGATGCCACATTTAAAGAAAGAAAACACAATCCCTGCTCATAAATTTGATACATAACATAAAATGGAATAAACCTAAAAGGGAAACTTTTTCTAACAAAAGGAAAGGTCAATTATGGAATAAAGCGGAAAGATCCATAACTGACTTGTTTTACAAAATAAATTATTTTATAACATCAAAATATTCATACAAAGGTAATACAAAATAGATCCAACAAATGTATACATATATAACAAAAGCGTTCCCCGACTCCCGTGTTACGTATCAGAGCAGACAGACCGACAAAAGGATGGAGAACTAATCTTCACAAAAGCCTCCAAGATACTAATCTGCAATTGCCTAACAGGGCAACAAACCACAGCAGAAGGGTGAGAAATAACAACTAAATCAAGATTGCATAATAATATGAAAACATATAAAAATCCACATGCATAATTATTCTCACCACAAGCATCACATATTAATACATATAGCATGCCACAGATACATAACATATTTCTAATAATCCAACCACATATCATATATCAATTATACCAACCTAATAGCATATTCACACATAATGCATACCAAAGTTATGACATATGGAAACACACCACCACATCACATATTTTCATATATAGCATATCATAGATAATTAATACAATCATTGTAATGTACAACATACCCACAAAACATAGCATATGTCTATACCTAAAACATATCATCCATAACCAATGCATTTATCACAAATGCATATCAAATCACCAATGCTATCATGAGCTCAACACATAATAAATCCATTCATGATTTATGCAAATGCACAGAGACCGACACAACGACTCTATGCAATGCAATGCGGTACCATCCATCCATCATTCTAATCATTAATTCACTCAGGAATTATTGGAATCATCGCTTGTTACTTAGTGTAACTCCCCGTCGGGCAAACGATGTTCTCCGTCGCTTTAGGTCCTCTTGGTATAAGGCTCACGACGTTTATGGATCACTTTAGGTCCTCTTTGTATAAGGCTCACGATTCGATCGCATTAGGTCCTCTTTGTATAAGGCTCATGATCGTCTATAACGTCACTTTAGGTTCTCTTTGTATAAGGCTCACGACCGTTACAGCAGATTCCATCTGGAATCGTTTCGTCGCTCACACCCCACAAGGGCACACGACATCACAAGATTCATATCATGATGCTTGGCATACAATGACTCATGACAATCCAATGCATACATATATACAACCATATGAACCATCTCAACATTGAATTTCACATAAACAATGCATTCCATCATAATCCACAAACCACAACAATTAGCATTTTAGCATATACACTCATATCAATTCACATCAAGAATTACTCGTCATCAACCACAACAATCCTACAATCATACAATGATACTCACAATACTAGGATTCACGCCAAGAAGGCTACCCACAACAACATACATTAATACCATACATTTGTATTTCAATTCAACCATGTATCCTTCCATTAGGCCACACACAACCACGACAAATTATCACATGCTTCAACATCATATAAACCATATAAAAGCTCCACGTTATATAACAAAAGCACAACACACGGTAAAACACTAACCGCACGCATTTAAAGCGATAAAAACCCGACAACCCAACACTTTTACAAAACCACGACTTAAATAATTCATCTACTGCCCTCCAAACCATTTTTAATAGAAAGAATATTTCATTAGCTTTCCAACGCTTCGAATGGGGGTCAAAACGGACTTACGGTTCAAAAGTTATGAATTTTTGAAGTTTCAGAAATTTTTCATTTTTGCTCAGACCGCGCTAAGCGAGAAAACCCATGCTAAGCGCGATACCTGCGGAGACCCAACAGAATTTGACCTTAAAAACACCATCGGAAGACTTCCGGACATCCGTTTTCGATTCCGTAAAAAGCTGCGATCTCAGAATTCAACGTACTACAATATTTTCACCATTAAAAAGCCATCCAACACATTTTCCATTTTTGAAATATTTTGAAACATAATTTTATCAATACATTCACACCCCAAAACTCAATCAACACCTATGAAAACATACCAACAAGTTTACCCGAGTAAATCATATCATCACCCGACTATACTACGCAATTTATTCCACATTTCAACCGTCCAAACATTAATTCACAGAAAATCACCATTTTCTACCAAATTTCAAAAGTTAGGGTTTCAATCAAACTCAACCAAATTCAATCAAACGAACTTAACCAATCACGGTCTAACATCACTCGACTAAACTACACGATCTATTCCGACTTTCGTTCGTAAAAACCTCGATTTCTATTCATTTCTACCATTTCAACCTAAAATGAAAACTATATGAACACAACCAAACAATCCATGAAAACGTACACATATACATACACAATCGTAAGATAATCGAAACTTCTCACCCTTACCCGATTAGTCGTGATTGAAACGGAGTTTTCTTCGATTTTCGTCTTCTCCTCTCTTTTCCTTCCTTTCTCTTTCTCTTCTTTTCTCTTTCTCTTCTTTTCTCTCTTTTTCTCTCAATTCTCTATTTATATAAATATCTAACTTTTTCCTAAAATATCTAACTAATCAAATGACCATTTTACCCTTACGCCCAAATATCTCCCAAATGCTCTCAAAACGCGATAAAACATAAACATGTCGATGAAAAACATATCGTGCAATAAAAGTTAAAAAGAAAAATATAATTTAATGTAAATATTTTACCTATCAGAGAAATTAACCAATTAACTCAATTAGCAGGTAAAATACAATAAATTCACACATTTCACAAAATTCACATAAATGAAATAAATAAATACAATTAAACAAATCGGGGCGTTACAACTCTCCCCCACTTAGACATTTTCGTCCTCGAAAATATAACTGAGACGAACAACTCCAAATACGACTCTCGCATACGACTAACCAACTAACATGCCAACACTAGGCACACCACGAATAACATAAACTGACAAACAAGCTTGCTAACAGCAGCTACAACAACGACACGACAACGACAACAACTACAACGACAAGATGCAAAGACCATACAATGCACTTGACGACTAACTCACGACTCAAAGAAAATTATGTTACCAACACCCAGGTAACACTCCCCTAATTCCCCACAAGGAATTATCTACCCGCACTCGAACCATCACCATGGAAACGAGGCAACAACAAAGACAAGAACCTAAAGTCCCACGACACAACATCGTTTCAACAACCTCTACATAACCACAATACCAACATCCTTGTCACACCACATTATTACAACAATGCTACGATTCACCAATCGAACATACAACCAAAACATCCATCTACATAGTAGCCCATGAATAATATTTAAACCTTTCACCTAACACTTTCATTATAGAACATCCCACGGTCTCATCATTCCTACCATTTTCCACTGTTTAACCTATGAACTCTTACAATTCACACACCAGACACAAGTCTCTGAACTGCTCAAATAATTCTAACTCCCTGACCATCAAAACAGACATGTATAAAAACTTTCGACTTAACTCATCATGCACGACATTAACTTTACCAATAGGATAATTCCAGCTAAAGTCATAACTCATCACAAATTCCAACCATCCTCGCTGTCTCATACTATATTCCTTCTGACTAAACCGGTACTCAATATTCTTGTGATTACTAAACACTTCGAACTTAGAACCATAAAGATAATACCTCCAAATTTTCCAACACACTACAACCGCAACCAATTCCCAATCCTGAATAGTATAGATCCTTTTATGAATCCTCAATTGTCGTAAAGCATAAGCTACGACTTTACCCTCTTGCATTAACACACTGACTAAACTCATCAAAGACACACCACAATACCTCACAAACGGTTTATTAGGATCACACAGAATCAAAACTGGAGCCGTAGACAACTTCTACTTCAGCTCTCTAAAACTTTCCTTACAACGAACATCCCACAAACGAATTACTTTTTGCAAGTCAACCAAAGTAACGAAAATGCTAACTTGGAAAAACCTTCATAACCTCCGGTAATAACCAACTAAAGTCCAAAAAGTTTCTAATCTCCTTAACCAACTTCGGAGCCTCTCATTGTAGAACTGCATCTACTTCCGAAGGATCCATAACCATACTCTCATCTGAAATAACATATCCAAGAAAACTAACCTTTTTCAACCAAAATTCTCATTCGAATAACTTAGCATAAAACTTCGTCTCTTTTCAACACTTGTAATTCAATTCTCAAACACTCTACCTGTTCTTCCTCTGAGTTTATAACAGATCCGAATATCCTCAATCAAGACCACTACGAACTTATCCAAATTCATGACACAATCAAATTGACCACTGGCAGCAAAACCATTTTTATAAGAAAGAACATCTCCTTAGCTTTTCAACGGTACAAGGAACGTCCCAATCCGAGTTACGGATCAAAAGTTATGGATTTTAGAAAAAAAATAGTTTTATTTTTGCTCCAGGTCGTGCCAAGCAAGCTCCACCCCGCGCTGAGCGCGCTCCTCACTTCCTGGAGAGGTTGTAAATTCTCCAGACTGCGCTAAGCGGGCGTATGCGCGCTAAGTGCGCATTGCGATATTCAAAAAAATAAACCCTTCGACCTTCCTTCCCAAAATTCACCATTTTCATCTCAAATCAATTCCAAACAGCAAAACAAGTATCAACAACCAACCAAAAAGAACTCTTAATATCAATATTACATCCACACATAAGGGTTTTCTCAAGATTTCCATTAATGCTCTAAAACTCCAAAGACTCAAAAACTCACCAGAACTCTAAGTTTTTGCTTTCCATAGTCTTAATACCATTATACACATCATGCTTGTTATTCCGTTCAATTATCTATCCTTTTTGTTACTAACAATACTGGAGCTTTCCAAGACGACACACTTGGCCTCATACTTCTCCTTTCCAGTAAATCTTCCAACTGCTCTATCAGTCTGGGTACTTCTAATGCTAACATCCAATATTCCATCCGGAAATGCATATGAAAATCACGCACAACTGGCAGCCCATCACTGTGGCCTTTCCGCCAATTTCTAGAAAACTATCATCACAAACATAACAAACATCTTAGTTTCATCTCCTAAGAGTTTTTATACTTACTTAGCAGATATAAACCTCAACTATTCGCCTTCATCCAATTTAAGTTCACTCTCTACTCTCTGAGAAGCAACCATTAATAATACCCAATCATTCTCCCTTAGAGACATTCCAACTTGACCAACATACAAAAACCTCGAATCCGCTTCACCTTCAGATATAAAAATCTTCATCGACTCGACAAAACAATCCGTAATCATTTTCTTAATTCCAAATAATTCATTGCACACACAATCAAAGCCGGAAAGACACGTCTATTCCATCCAACATAATTTCGTATACTATCAACAAGAGATTAAGGGTGGTCAGTTCCTCAATTTGTCAATAGACAACCGACAATCATGATGGGGCATAAACCGTCTTTACCAAACTATAATAGCATTTCTCGCATCTTGTGCACAAACTACCTAAGGCACACATCCTTATTTGACATAAACCTTACCTCCGCATTCCCTCCGGAATCGGGAACAACACTGTCCAAACAACACTTACAATCTTGCAACCAACGGCACACTGAGCCAATGCTCCACACCTGAAGCAACTTGGAGAAGTACCAGCTTCTCCCCCACTTATCTCATTCTAAATCCTGAAGACAAAGGACTAGAAAACCAGAAAGCACTGACAGTGTTTCACACACATATCACGTACTAAGGGATAAACAACATCGACAGTATTCAACTGTCACACCAACTGACTCAACAACTTGGCCGGACGGACCGACCTGCTCTGATACCACTAATGTAACACCCCAATTCCCATCGCAGATAAATAATACATAAATAAATCAGAGTGAATAAAAATTTTATCCTTAGACAGAAACAAGGATGCCACATTTAAAGAAAGAAAACACAATCCCTGCTCATAAATTTGATACATAACACAAAATGGAATAAACCTAAAAGGGAAACTTTTTCCAACAAAAGGAAAGTTCAATTATGGAATAAAGTGGAAAGATCCATAACTGACTTGTTTTACAAAATAAATTGTTTTATAACATCAAAATATTCATACAAAGGTAATACAAAATAGATCCAACAAATATATACATATATAACAAAAGCGTTCCCCGACTCCCGTGTTACATATCAGAGCAGACAGACCGACAAAAGGATGGAGAACTAATCTTCACAAAAGCCTCCAAGATACTAATCTGCAATTGCCTCACAGGGCAACAAACCACAGCAAAAGGGTGAGAAATAACAACTAAATCAAGATTGCATAATAATATGAAAACATATAAAAATTCACATGCATAATTATTCTCACCACAAACATCACATATTAATACATATAGCATGCCACAGATACATAACATATTTCTAATAATCCAACCACATAGCATATATCAATTATACCAACCTAATATTATATTCACACATAATGCATACCAAAGTTATGACATATGGAAACACACCAACACATCACATATATTCATATATAGCATATCATAGATAATTAATACAATTATTGTAATGTACAACATCCCCACAAAACATAGCATATGTCTATACATAAAACATATCATCCATAACCAATGCATTTATCACAAATGCATATCAAATCACCAATGTTATCACGAGCTCAACACATAATCAATCCGTTCATGATTTATGCAAATGCACAGAGACTGACGCAACGACTCTATGCAATGCAATGCGGTACCATCCATCCATCATTCTCATCATTAATTCACTCAGGAATTATTGGAATCATCGCTTGTTACTTAGTGTAACTCCTCGTCGGGCAAACGATGTTCCCCGTCGCTTTAGGTCCTCTTGGTATAAGGCTCACGACGTTTATGGATCGCTTTAGGTCCTCTTTGTATAAGGCTCACGATCCGATCGCTTTAGGTCCTCTTTGTATAAGGCTCACGATCGTCTATAACGCCGCTTTAGGTCCTCTTTGTATAAGGCTCACGGCCGTTACAGCAGATTCCCTCTGGAATCGTTTCGTCGCTCACACCCCACAAGGGCACACGACATCACAAGATGCATATCATGATGCTTGGCATACAATGACTCATGACAATCCAATGCATACATATATACAACCATGTGAACCATCTCAACATTGACTTTCACATAATCAATGCATTCCATCATAATCCACAAACCACAACAATTAGCATTTTAGCATATACACTCATATCAATTCACATCAAGAATTACTCGCCATCAACCACAACAATCCTACAATCATATAATGATACTCACAACACTAGGATTCACGCCACGAATGCTACCCACAACAATAAACATTAATACCATACATTTGTATTTCAATTCAACCATGTATCCTTCCATTAGGCCACAAACAACCACGACAAATTATCACATGCTTCAACATCATATAAACCACATAAAAGCTCCACGTTATATAACAATAGCATAACACACGGTAAAACACCAACCGCACGCATTTAACGCGATAAAAACCCGACAACCCAACACTTTTACAAAACCACGACTTAAATAATTCATCTACTGCCCTCCAAACCATTTTTAATAGAAAGAATATTTCATTAGCTTTCCAACGCTTCGAACGGGGGTCAAAACGGACTTACGATTCAAAAGTTATGAATTTTTGAAGTTTCGAAAATTTTTCATTTTTGCCCAGACCGCGCTAAGCGCGAAGATCCGCGCTAAGCGCGATACCTGCGGAGACTCAACAGAATTTGGCCTAAAAAACACCATCGGAAGACTTCCGGACATCCGTTTTCGATTCCGTAAAAAACTGCGATCTCAAAATTCAATGTACTACAATATTTTCACCATTAAAAAGCCATCCAACACATTTTCCATTTTTGAAATATTTTGAAACATAATTTTATCAATACATTCACACCCTAAAACTCAATCAACACCTATGGAAACATACCAACAAGTTTACCTGAGTAAATCATATCAACATCACTATACTACGCAATTTATTTCACATTTCAACCGTCCAAACATTAATTCACCCAAAATCACCATTTTCTACGAAATTTCAAAAGTTAAGGTTTCAATCAAACTCAACCAAATTCAATCAAACGAACTTAACCAATCACGGTCTAACATCACTCGACTAAACTACACGATCTATTCCGACTTTCGTCCGTAAAAACCTCGATTTCTATTCATTTCTACCATTTCAACCTAAAATGAAAACTATATGAACACAACCAAACAATCCAAGAAAACATACACATATACATACACAATCGTAAGATAATCGAAACTTTTCACCCTTACCCGATTAGTCGTGATTGAAACGGAGTTTTCTTTGATTTTCCACTTCTCCTCTCTTTTCCTTCCTTTCTCTTTCTCTTCTTTTCTCTTTCTTTTCTTTTCTCTATTTTTCTCTCAATTCTCTATTTATATAAATATCTAACTTTTTCCTAAAATATCTAACTAATCAAATGACCATTTTACCCTTACGCCCAAATATCTCCCAAACGCTCTCAAAACGCGATAAAACATAAATATACCAATGAAAAACATATCGTGCAATAAAAGTTAAAAAGAAAAATATAATTTAATGCAAATATTTTACCTATCAGAGAAATTAACCAATTAACTCAATTAGCAGGTAAAATACAATAAATTCACACATTTCACAAAATTCATATAAATGAAATAAATAAATACAATTAAACAAATCGGGGCGTTACATGAGGAGCCTTTTTGGCCTGAGTGGTTGAATATACCTCATTCTCCTTGCTTTGCCCAATCAATACCATGAAATCCTCAGACCCCATGCCTTTGGAAAACCAATGATGCATATGCAATGCTTATGACCTAAAAGTACATGTAAGGTGGAGCATAAGCCACTTATTGGGTATAAATAGGAGGGAAAGTTTTGGGGTGTTACAGCTGCCCCTATTCAATCAACTTGGAACTGAAGGAATGATATCAATGGCTCTCAGATGTTCGAGGTACCTGGAGATTGAATACCAAATGAACCCGGAAATTTGCACTCTGTGGGAAAATATATTATAAAGTGTTTTCCAACTGAAGGTGGACTCAAAGTGAAGATGCCACTCGAAAGTGGTCTTGAAAGGGATGTCGGCCGAAGGCGGGCTCACAATTGAAGAGTAAACGAAGGAATGTTGGGCGGAGGTGGGCTCACATCACAACGAAGGAGGGTGAAAGAAGGAATGCAGGCCGAGGGCGGACTCACATCACAAGAAAGCAACCTGAAAGTGATTTCTAATAAGAATGTCGGCCGGAGGCAGACTCATATAAATGAAAGTGAATATTAAGAAGAATTCCGGCCGGAGGCGGTCTCACATCATCGCAACAAAAGGAATGCCGGCTAAAAGGCGGAGTCATGACCTAAACACAAAGTTAGGCCGACACGAAGGCGCACTCATAACCGAAGGCTACCGTCACAAGATGGATTTTAAAAGGAAGGCCGACACGAAGGCGGACTCACATCTAAACATAAAGGTAGGCTGACACGAAGGCAGACTCATAACCAAAGGTTACCATCACAAGATGGATTTTGAAAGGAAGGCCGACACGAAGGTGAACTCACATCCAAACATAAAGGTAGACCGACACGAAGGCGGACTCATAACCAAAGGTTACCATCACAAGATGGATTTCAAAAGGAAGGCCGACACGAAGGCGGACTCATATCCAAACACAAAGGTAGGCCGACACACAGGCAGTCTCACAACCAAAGGTTACCATCACAAGATGGATTTTCAAAAGGAAGGCCGACACACAGGCATACTCACATCCAGAAACAAAGGTAGGCTGACACACGGGCGCACTCACAACCGAAGGTTACCTTCAAAAGATGGATTTTCAAAGGGAAGGCCGACACACAGGCGGATTTACATCCAAACACAAAGGTAGGCCGACACACAGGCGGACTCACAACCGAAGGTTACCATCACAAGTTGGATTTTCAAAGGGAAGGCCGACACACAGGCAAACTCACATCCAAACACAGAGGTAGGCCGACATACAGACAATCTCACAACCAGAGGTTACCATCACAAGATGGATTTTCAAAGGAAGGCCGACACGAAGGCGGACTCACATCCAAACGTAAAGGTAGGCGGACTCATAACCAAAGGTTACCATCACAAGATGGATTTTCAAAAGGAAGGCCGACACGAATGTGGACTCATATCCAAACACAAAGGTAGGCCGACACGAAGGCGGTCTCACAACTAGAGGTTACCATCACAAGATGGATTTTCAAAGGAAGACCGAAACGAAGGCGGACTCACATCCAAACGCAAAGGTAGGCCGACACGAAGGGGGACTCAGAACCAAAGGTTACCATCACAAGATGGATTTTCAAAAGGAAGGTCGACATGAAGGCAGACTCATATCTAAACACGAAGGTAGGCCGACACGAAGGCGGACTCACAACCAAAGGTTACCATCATAAGATGGATTTTCAAAAGAGAGCTGACACGAAGGAGGACTTATATCCAAACACAAAGGTAGGCCGACACGAAGGCGGTCTCACAACTAGAGGTTACCATCACAAGATGGATTTTCAAAGGAAGGCCGACACGAAGGCGGAATCACATCCAAATGCAAAAGGTAGGCTGACACGAAGACGGACTCACAACCAAAGGTTAATAGAATATACAGATCTACAAAGATGACTCCGTTGGGGATAAGAGAAGCCTAAACATACAACTCTACAGGGGAGTACAAGCATGATGAACGAATTCATCGTCAACTTTACCAGGGATAACGTAGATTAAATCTCCTAAACCACACCATTTCTGCTGGGGACGAGCCCTGAAAAGAAGGTATCAAACCTGGCTTATGCTTCGAATGCATATGTTTGAATTTTTCTATGGCGTAATGCTCCATACGAAATGGAAACGCTATGAATTTAGAGGATGCCATGCAAAGATGTTTATGTTATGGAAGAGAGGCACCGTAGCAAAATAAATGCTGAAGATACAAAGGCAACTCCACTAGGGATGACAAACTGAATTGTCCTCAGGGTCATAAACTGTGCCGAGGAAGATAAATTGGATGACCTTCCTGACCAAAACCTCCTCTGAAGATGAAACCCGAAGAGAACTTCCACTCTGTTGGGGATTAGGAATGGCCCTTATTGATAGAACCCAAAATGACTTCCCCTACACTGGGAATCAAGAATGACAACTGCTGAAGATGGAACCCAAAGATCTGATTCAGAAAAGGTGCCAATAACCATTGGACTTGGAAACTTCCAGGGATGTCAACCACTGTTGACTTAACCATTGAGAGGATTAACACCAAACTCTGCTTGGGGAGAGAAGTCAATAATACCAAACCCGTTGGGGAATAATATTGAACTTAACCTGCTGCTGAGGAAATGACTTTAACCTCACCATATTGGGGATAATAGCGTACCGTTGCTGGCGAGATTGCACTTCTTGACCTGACGAGGAAAGTAGACACCACAACACTGTGGGAAATATAAGATCTCTACCACAGAGAGACGCCAAACAAGTCTCCTTCTAGAGATGCGATGTTATCCTGTCTAAGACGGCCAACTTCTGAATGCTCGCTGAGGAGTGATAAACCACTCTGACTGGGGGGAAGCAATCCTCTGCACTCATGCAGAGGGGAGAGAAATTCTCAACGCTCTGCTGAGGATGCTGGATCTTCTATGCTAGAGATAAACTATACTGGGGAGAAGAAATTATGCCACCTTGTAAACACACAACAAACAACAGAATGTTCTATATGCGAAATGGCTACCTCGGTTTCCATCCATAATATCCCTTTCTCAAGCAATTTTCATTGTTTTCGACATGCTCTGTAAAGCTTAATATTTTCACATGCAATGTTCATCAAAAAATACCGAACGTTTTTGCAAACAAAATAGTAAAAGTAAAAAACATAAATGAATAGCTTTTTGAGTGAAATGAAAATTTTATTGATTGAATCGTCCTGGAAATAGGCATTTACACATTGGAAGCAATTCCTGAAAAGAGGTAATTGCACAAAAATGAAAAAAAATACATATGTCGGCAATGCGGGAACAGATATCCACCATGTTTCGATTCAGTTATGCCCAATATGTCTTCTATATCCGCAGATGCTTCGACTTCTGAAAAAACTGACTGGACTGATTCCTTTCCTTCAAAATTCCCAAGTAGAAAAATTGTTCACAGATCGAACGCAGACTGCAGCCTCTCGCTTTCAAATCCCTAATTTTTGCCTGGATCGCCCTTTCGGGTTTTCAATCCACCGGGATACCCATTTTTGCCAAAGGTGCCTTTTCAGGTTTTCAACTTTGCGGGTTTATTCTTTTCTTTTCTTTTATCCCTAATTTTTTCCCGAACCTTTTTCTTTTTGTGGTTCGCCGAGATACCCTTTTTTGCCTGGACTTTTCTTTTTGTGGTCCAGCGGGTCTCTTTTATGAGAAGTATTTTTTGACTGCATCTGCGTTCACAAGGGATGTAAAATCTTCGCCATCCATGGTTGAGAGTAACAAGGCTCCACCAGAGAAAAACTTTCTCACAATATATGGCCCTTCATAGTTTGGAGTCCATTTGCCCTTATGATCAGTCTGAGGAGGAAGGATCCTTTTCAACACCAATTCGCTTGTCTGAAAACACCGAGGCGTATTTTCTGATCGAATGCCCTTTTCATCCTGCTCTGATATAACTGGCCATGTACAATGGCTGCCAATCTCTTCTCCTTGATAAGGTTCAGCTGATCCAACCTGGATCGTACCCATTCGGCTTCATCGAGTTTCGCGTCTACTAGAATTCTTAAAGAAAGAATCTCAACTTCTAGTGGTAGGACTGCTTCCATACCATACACCATCGAGAAAGGAGTTGCCCCAGTCGATGTACGCACCGAAGTACGATAACCGTGTAGAGCAAAAGGCAACATCTCATGCCAATCTTTATACGTTACCACCATTTTCTGCACAATCTTCTTGATATTCTTATTTGCTGCCTCAACAGTGCCATTCATCTTCGGAAGATATGGAGAAGAATTGTGATGCTCGATTTTAAAGCTCTGGTATAGCTCCTTCGTCATCTTGTTGTTTAAATTTGACCCATTATCAGTAATGATTCCCTCTGGGATACCATAACGGCAGATGATGTCCTTCTTTATGTACCGGGCTACCACTTGTCTGGCGACGTTGGCAAACGAGGCTGCTTCTACCCACTTCGTGAAGTAATCAATGGCGACTAGGATAAAACGATGCCCATTGGAAGCAGTCGACTCAATATTTATAATCATGTCAATGCCCCACATAACGAAGGGCCAAGGAGATGTCAATACGTTTAGAGGAGTTTGTGGCGCATACACCTTATCAGCATAAATCTGGCATTTATGGCATTTCCTGGCGTATTTGAAACAATCAGACTCCATAGTCATCCAGTAATACCCTGCCCTCAACAACTTTCTGGCCATGGCATGCCCATTGGCATGAGTGCCGAAAGAACCCTCGTGAACCTCTTCCGTCAACTGGCTTGCCTCGTGCTCATCAACACAACGCAGCAAGACCATGTCGAAATTCCTTTTGTACAACACATCGTCCTCATTCAACAAGAAGTTGCCTGCTAACCTCCTCATAGTTTTCTTATCCTTGGTGGATGCCCTAGTTGGGTACTCTTGGCTCTTGAGAAAGTGCTTGATGTCATGATACCAAGGCTTGCCATCTGATACTTCTTCGGCTACAAACACAAAGGTCGGTCTATCCAGATGCATAATTCTGATTGACGGAACATCATTCCACCAGTTCACCTTGTACATTGAAGCCAACTTTGCCAACGCATCGACCATCTGATTCTTAGCCCGGGGTGCGTGATGAAAGCTGACCCTATCAAAGATAGGTAACGACCTTCTAGCATAGTTCTTGTAAGGCACCAAATTTGCCTGACGAGTCTCCCATTCTCCTTTGATCTGATTAATCACCAACGCAAAATCACCATATACATCAAGGTTTTTGATTCTCAAATCAATAGTTTCTTCTAACCCCATGATGCATGCTTCATACTTTGCCTCATTATTGGTGCATATGAATTCCAATCGGGTCGTGAAGGGTATATGAGAACCCTTTTGAGTAGTAATGATTTCCCCGATTCTGTTTCCATATGAGTTTGCAGCCCCATCAAAGATTAAACTCCATTGCGATCCAATTTCAGGTCCTTCGTCAGGCAAATGTTCATCACAGTCTTTCATCTTCAAAAACATAATATGCTCATTCGGAAATTCAAACTTCATCGGTTGGTAATCCTCGATCGGTTGTTGAGCAAGATATTCTGACATAACACTTCCCTTAATGGTTTTCTGGGAAACATATTGAATTTCATATTCTATCAAAACCATCTGTCAACGAACTATTCTCCCAGACAGTGCTTGCTTCTCTAACACATACTTAATCGGATCCATCTTCGAAATCAACATGGTTGTGTGATTTAACATATATTATCTTAAATGCTTAGCTGCCCAAGCGAGTGCACAACATGTCTTCTCGAGCATTGAGTATCGCGACTCACAATCAGTGAACTTTTTACTCAGGTAGTAGATGGCATGATCTTTCCTACCTGTCTCGTCGTGTTGACCGAGTACACACCCCATCGAATTCTCAAGGATTGTGAGAGACATAATCAACAGCCGCCCTGGCACTAGCGGCATAAGGATCGGAGGTTCTTGCAAATATTCTTTTATTTTATCAAACGCCTTTTGACAATTTTAATTCCACCTGACCTCTTGATCTTTGCTCAATAATTTGAATATAGGTTCCTGTTGAAAAGTATTTAGGGGGTGTTTTATCGTATCCACAGAGATTGTGTATATTGCCGCCGTTCGACAGTTAAAAGGGTTTCAAACTTTAATCGTAACAAAAGTTTTGGTAATTTTCAATCGGATCGTTTGCATTCGAATTTTAGAAATCAACAGTAAAAAAATTGGTTTTAGGGTTTTGGTAAAAACACGTCAAGATTAGTTTTCGATAATCTGTTTCGTACGTATCAACTCGACAAAGCGTGTGAACTTATTAACAATAAATATAACCACATATCCTCTCAACAAGTTTCTCTCGAACACTTGTTGTGGGATTTATCATATTGATCCTTTGTTGATCTCTCACACAAACTACCAAAATGATAACATTCAAGCTTAATATTTATGAACATCAATATTCAAAACTATCTCTAGCCTTATGAATATTGATGGATGGAAACTTATGTCAAGTTTTAAAATATTTCTCTCGAACATGGATTAAAACAAAATATCAACCATAAAACAAAGTTTTTCCTCTATATTCATTATCAACAAAGTTCACAAACTTACAACCAAGATCAATACATACAAAAGAGAGGATTATCTATCTCTAATCTTGACACAAAAGTGCTTTAGCTAGCCATAGACATGGTAGCTTGCTTGACAAGTAAGTTGCAAAGCTTTTGGAGCATCAATCTTCAAAGATTCAAGGATTGAAGCATAAAAGCTTTGAAACTAAGAAAAATAGTAACAAATGGAGTTTTTTTTTCTTCAAACAAGGTTCTAGGTTACAAAAGAGGGTAATGAAAAGTGATGATCTCCCAAAAATATCTACCAAATGTGCCTAAATACATGTTCAGCCCAGAAAGAAGCGTCGGGCGATTCTTTTCAGCGCCGGGCGGTGGCCAAAAGTGAGGCCACGTGACAACTACAGTGTCACGTGGACCTCCCAAAATATCTTCCAGCGCCGGGCGATACAATCACAGCATCGGGCTTCCACGGCCGGGCGGTATTGAAGAGGTGCATCAAGGAATAATTCTGGAAGTTGAACAAAATGGAGGGATGTTGTGCGTTAGCAGCGCCGGGCGATGCAGCCATCCTGCGCCTTAGCAGGGCCGGGCGGTGCAGGGGCCTAATTTGCAACACGCAGCTTTCCAATTTTAGCGTTTCCATGCGAATTGAGCTGCGATCTTTTCACCTAAAGTTCAACAAAAATACACAAACAAATCAAAATACCTAATATTCACAAAATTGCAAGAATCGCTTAATTAATAAGTCGTTTCCCGATTAAAGCGATTAAAAGAACTTAAAGGCATCAAAATAAATTATGAAAATAAACACTTATTGACACCTAACAAACTCTCCCTAACTTGCATCTTTGTTTGTCCTCAAACAAAAGTAAGTGTCAACAACCACAAGCAAGATTCTAAACACCAGATCAACCGAAAACATCAATGGTTCAAACTCGACAAATACACGCACAAAACATTTCTAATCACTCATAGGATCAAAACATGAATATGACTCAAATCCTAATCATAAAATTATACAATGCAACACCAAGTACCCTCAAGCTTGAATTGAATCACCTAAATATTTACACGGGACAAAACACACTCATAAGTAATCATGCCACATCCAAAACAATTTATGCACTCATCTTACTATTCATGAAAACTACGGAAACAAAGATCACAAAACGTCTTTTATCGGTTGTAACTTGGTCGGGGTTAAAAACAAGGGACATATGTACACGGCCATTGAAACAAGAAAGGGTAAAAACTATGAAGTACAATTTTTTTTTCAAAATTTCAATCTTGTTCAATCCTTATTTCTTTCTTTCACACTGTATTCTCTTCTCTGGACTTTCTTTTCTTTTTGTTCTTTTTCTTTCTTTTTTTTTTTTCGATTTCTTTGTCCAAGAATGCATTGTATCACCAAATCCTTTTTCTCTTTTCAAAATAAATCATTCTCCCCAACTTCAACATTGCCATAAGCTTAGCTTAAATGCTCTTCAAAACGGGTTAAAATTCGGGTTCACAATTCAAACAAAAAATTTCTTTTCTGCTCAAAAGAGGTTTCAAATGCGCACACACTCACAAGGTGACTTGAAGTGTTTGTTTTGTTGGAATGGTGGTTATACTCAAAGTGCACAAACATTACCTTGATCATTTCTATGTTTCCAAAATTTTAAAACAACAAGCAAGATTAAACATAAATTATTTGAGTAAGCAACAACTACTTGAATCCCTCAAGAATTTGTGAACAATGGGGCAACTCACATTTGTGGTAATGTCCTAATTGATTCAAAATGAACAAGAGTTTACAAAACATTGCATTGACCAATTTTACAAAAAGTAAAAATTTCACATTCACATTATGATTCTACAAACTCAATTACATACCTTGATTGTGCACACAATCAAGAATTCTATCATCACCATCAATGTTTAAGGTCAACAAAGTACTCTTTTCTCTTCTTGTGCTAATACCAAAATGTTCCAAATTTTGAGGACAACCATCATTTTCATTGTGCAAACACAACATAAAATAAAAACAGAATTTAACCAAACTGGAAATACTACAAACTATGGTGTAAAAACACCAAAATTGTACTCGCCAAAGCGACAAAATACTACAACAGAATTCTCGCCGAAGCGATCCAAAATTACTTACTATAAAAAAAACGCTGAAAATAAACTACATGAAATAAATAACAAAACAACATAAAAAATCCTTCATTTTGTTTCTCCCTTAATTAATCATGTCATTAAGATCATCTTCAATCTCGTCACCATCATCATTATCATCATCATTAATACCACCAGTGTTTGCCCCCTCCGAATAGAACGAGCGCCTGTCTCCAGGCCAATTAGCATAAGCATTAAATGACTCCCTTGTAGGAAAATAAGTGAACTTCGCCAGATGCATCTGAAAATGATAAAGTTGCTGCATACAATCAAAATTAATTTGATTAGATCTGTGTAGTGACTCACCCATATCCCAAGTTTAATTAAATGTCGCTTTCATATCGAAAATGAATGAGTCACTTTCGTTCGCCTGCCCACTTCCTTGACCTCCAGAGCTACTACCTATTTCATCCGCTTTCTTCTTCTTCCTCTCTTCTTTGGACTTGTAAAAACAATCCAAATAGTCATCATTAACCAGATATTTCAGCTTCTCATTAATCACTCCCAGAATGAGAATGTCGGTTTGATAAATCAAAGCTTGAACCAGGCAAGGAAAAATGATTGGAGCATCATCATGAACTCCAGGCCTCCGTGTGTTGTCAACAAAAGTCTTCATCTCATGAGCAATTATTTGGACGATGTCCACCTCCTTGTCCTCCATGATACAGTACATGAGAAGTCATGTATCAAGAGGGACAGAAGACCGGTGAAACCTCGGCCTCACGTTATAGCATAACAAGAGAAAGACGGCTTAAGCCTACGGAGTCATGTTCTTACGACTGTACTTGATAGGCTCCATTTTTTCATTCCGATCCACCTTACATCCCGGTTTGAGAATTGTTTTTGCAACCATTTTGTGATCGTGGGCTTCTTTGGAAAGCTTCACGAAGTCATCAGTTTGAAGAATTCCTAAATTACTTGGACTGCCCAAGATCCTGTTAATTGCGTCCCGGCTGAAGCTGATTTCTCGACCCCTTACAAAGGTCCTAAATCTGTAGAATTCACCTTCAGGCTGCAGGGCATTTACATAAAATTCTCTAATCAATTGGTAGCATACGCGATCAGTCGGGTTCATCAGAATACCCCAATTTTTCTTCTTAAAGATTGTCTGAATCCTTCGGTAGTCACCCTCACGGTTTATTACAAACCTCTTTTCTGAGAGAACAGATCTGCCTTCGAGGGATTTTCTTCTAGCTTCATGTTCTGCAGACAAAAAAACACTGCCGTCAAATTCAAGTGGAACATCTGGAACATTTAATGTAGTAGCAACAATCTTTTGCTTCTTCTTTGAAGCGTGTTGTGGAGCGAAACGGCCAGACATCTGCACAAAACTAAACAAAAACAACCCAGCAAAGACATATACACATTAGCACTGTCAGAATCATAAAAGAACGAAACAAACAGTGAAAACCCAAACGGGCCAAAATAGGGTTGTCGCCTTAGCAGCGCCGGGCGAAGCAAGAGCGTTGCTGCGCCCCTCTACCGCTGGGCGGTACATGCGAAATCAAGAAAAAATGCTCAAAGAAGCACTGTTTATTTTCAAATCACTCTTCTTCAAACCCACAACCAGTAAACAACAGAGATTGCAAAAATCAAGACATACAAGTTATCCCAACAACTGATTACGCCTTTCCAGAATGATAGAAATCACCGAGAAGAGTAGGTATTGGAATTTTCAAGATGAAGATCCTAACGGCGTGCATGTCCACAAAATCATGTACATTAGGAAACAAGACAATCTCGTAGATGCATAGAGCCAAGATAGCATTGAAAACAGTCCAACTTTTGGCTTTGGCATACTTTCGAGCTTGGCTAACCAGAAACTCCAACGGAAAACCTTTAAAACCTCTTTTATCGGCAACATTATCACTCAGAATAGACTGACCCACATGAACGGCGTCTGCAACCTCTTCTAAGTTTGGACATTCATCAGAAAAGAACGATACTCTTTGCTTAATAGGGAACCCCAGGATGAAAGAGAATTCTTCCAGTGTCGGAGCCAGAATATAATCCGGAAAAATGAAACAGCGCAACGGCGGCTCGTAGAACTATAAGAGGGTATGGATAACATCATGCTCATACTTCGTGATATTATGGACAATATTCAATAACCTCCCATACTCCTTTCTAAAATTAGTAAGAACACCAGGATCAGCCATATCAACCACTTTATGACGTAAGTCTAGAGTCGGCTTCGGAAATCTGTATGCCACATTGTTCTTTCTCTTGGTATCCATCCCTACAGAACCCACTAATTAGAATCAATAGTAAGATATGAACCTGGAAATGAAAAAACATGAATGTTAGGGTATGAAATGATGCAATGCGAAGGCATGGTATCAAAGGTGCCATATATATCTGGACGTGTCTGTGATGAACTGTGTGAATAGTATCTATGTAGAACTGTGAATAACAACTGAATGAATATAATAGGATGAACTGTTAACTTCTGTAAGAATACCAGAAAACTGGGTAGGTTGGAAGTCAAAGTTACCTGCAAACCTGTAAACACCCAGTCCCTCTCACATGCGGGATCTAAAACCAAGGATCCTCAGCGTCACAGACTCTCAGTTCGAGAAATGATGATACATTCACCATTTCTGGTTTGGCATCATCATCAATCGAGGAGGCCTCAATTGATTCCCCTCAAACGGTCATCCTATAGTAAGTTCCCAATCTCAGGTCCTCGAATCAAGAAGCGTAATGTGTTTGCCATTTCTGGTCTGACATTATCTTCCCTTGGGAGGAGTGCCTCAACTGAGTTCTCGGGAATGGTCACCAGAGTCGACAGTTTTCTAAGTTAACACCTCGAAATGCACAAATCAGAATATCTCCCAAGAAAACCTCGTCTGGATGTGGATTTCGTGAAAACCAAACGTACCAAGACGCTATGTAGGCCAAACTATTTTCCACTCTAGTCCTATGTGTACACTCAAGCCTGGGTATTAGGCTTATCTATCAGAACGCCCATCCCACCAGTAAACAGCATAGTCCAGTATATATGGCAATAATGAAATATAGTAAAGCAAGTAAATGTGATCAAACAAATAAACATGCAATAAAGCCATAAATAAATCAAGTAAAACATACAAATAAACACCCCATAACCAAAAAAATAGACAAGCTCTAGGATTGACCCACATAGGGAACAAGAGTCCCTAGCAGAGTCGCCATCTGTCGCACCTGCGAAAATCAACCGGCGGAAAGACAGAAGATTCGCCACCGAACGTTATTTATCCCAACGCAGGGAAAGGAAACGATTGAAGAAAACCTCAAGAGGGAAAGACATGGTCATCGCAACCATAGTCTGGGTTCTAGAGTCGGTTACGCGAGAGGAAGGTATTAGCACCCCCTCGCGTCCATCGTACTCTATGGGATCCACGCTTGTTGTTCTAATCAAAGGGTGTAGGTATCTGAAGCTCCAATGCTAAACTGAAAGGAAAAACAAAAGGTGACTCGATAGGACATCATCGTCCTAGGCCTACGTATTCCCTCGGGAATGGGAAAATCAGAGTCAACGTAGTTCGATGGACTACGGATTATGGGGGAAGGTTGCTCATCAAGACATCGTCGTCTTATGCCTAAGTATCCTTAATCTAACGAGAAAGAGGAAATCAGAGCAGTCGTAGTTCGACCTACGGGTCGGTAAGTTTTTTAATGAGCGATGTTAAGTTCGCGTCTGATAGTTAGGGTCGATGCCTATTTGCGACAAAACGGAAATAACGTGCTCTTTTCTGAAAATGATTCGGAACCCTGCTAATCCCGAAGGATAAAATGATTTGAACTTTGTTTGAATTTTTTAGATAGAAGTGGCTTAAGTTAATTTGAAACTTGTATTGCACTAAAGTCTATGACATAGGATCGAATGCATTGCAAATCGACCCAAGAAGGGAAGCATGCAAAACACTCTAGACAAGGTAAGGAGGGATTATCGCTTGTAACTTCCCATGTACTTAAGGCTCATGGCATACAATACTCGTTGTATTTATTAGGTGTTTTGAACTTGTTTTGAGATGAGAAGAGAAAGGACTCAAAGGTTGAAAAGAAAACAACTAAGGGAAACTAAGTCCTAATGTTGTCATACACAATGGCCCTAAGATTGAGGTAGAGGGGAGCTCCTACTTGTTATCATGCACGGATTGCAAACCTAGTGTCTCTCCTACTTTGAACCTAATCCAAAATTAGATTCAAGCTAGGAATCCTAAGGGAGCATGTGATCATACACAAGTAAACATTAGATAATTCAAACACAATTAAAATAAGAAAAAAGTAGTGAGATGAAAGAGAAGTCATGTAAGTGTGACCATCAATGTAAAGCAACACAAGTACTTACCAACTCTAAGCCAAGCTCAACTATTGAATAGTTGAAAGGAAAATGCAAAAACCATGCACCTATGACTATGCTAGAGTCCTAAGACTACACTAGGATGAATATCAAACAACAAACAAGGTGAGATGTGTCCCAAAGGTGTATGAAACTAATAGGGGTAGAAGCTAAACCTACCGAATCATATCCATGTTAATGTCCTAAGAAAGTATACAAGAATGCAAGTTATATCCTACACCAACACACAAACATTTGTCATCCACAAACTATGTCAAAATGACTTCTAAAAGGCACACAAATGGAATTCATGTAATGTATTCAAGTAACATATGTGATGTAAACATGTCAAATTTAAGCTTTAAGTAGTGATAAGTGATCATGAAATGCACATCAATTCATATTCAAGAGATTTGCAAGTTATGCACAAAGATGTCTCCTTAAGCATGTTTCAATCAATCATGATTACATAATGAGCAAACAAATGAGATGAACTCATAAGAGAACTAGGTCAGAAGTGAAGAAATATGATTTAATGTTCAAACATCTCAAGTTAACATCAAAATTCTCATGGCAAACCATATCCAAAAGCTAAGGCAAGCAATTGTCAAAACTAGCACCTAAACAATTCCTCAAAGACATGTCAATTGTCAAGCCAGTAAAGGATATTCAAGTCAAGTTAAATGTGTATCCAAGTATACAAGGAAGTAGCATATGACATGTAAATGAAGTTTGAAATGTCAATAAGTGCTCATGAAAGTCTTGCCAATTCAAGTTCAAAGGAGTAGGCAATTCTACACAAAGATGTTACCTAAATTATGTATCAAACACTTATGAACATATAATGACTAAAAAAGCATAAAATTGACATTTGAAAGACCTAAGTAAGAAGTGAAGACATATATTCAATGCTTGAAATCAACCCCAAAATGTCACAAAAGTTCATGTCAAACACATTCTCTAAAGTTAATGCAAGTAAAGAACAAAACCAAACTTAAGCATCCTCTAAAAGCATGTAACTTGTCATTCAAGTATGAGACATGAAAGAAAATGGTAAGGAACTGTTAAATCATACACATCATAGGTAAAATACCTATGAAATCTCATTTTTGAATCCCAAAATCAATGAGCAAAGATGGCACACAAATGCTGTTAAGGAAGTGGTCAAAGTTTATGCACAAATCAAGCTTACATTCACACAAAAGTAACATCACCCAAATCATACCAAATGACCTATAAAAGGGATGGCAAGGTTTTACTCATGCTCATGTCAATGTATACATGTTATCCATATTCAAAATGAGCATTTAGATTCCACAAAGTCATCATGACAACATGTTCTCAAAAGATGTTACAAGTAATGGTCAAAATTCTTCCGCTAGCAACAGAAGGCATCCAAGCATGTAAAAGTAATGATATGTTCAAGCCAATCAAGTGTTCACACATAGATGGAAGTGTTAAATTACATATGAAATTTCACATTTGAATATCAAAAACATTGGCCAAATGAGACACCCAAAAGTTCAAGTGCACAACAACAAAGGTGGATGCTCAATCATGTTCAACAATTGTGAAAGCTTAACATCAATTAGAGGCATATGAAATAACCTATAAACCAATGTGGGAAGGATCTACCTCATGCTAACACATGTGTGAAAAGATGCACAAAATATTCCTTATGAGGATTTCATAAAGGTATCATCAAACCAAACACTTAAACAAGCATCGAGCAACATCGAGTGTTCAATTAGGGTTCACATGAAGCATGTAAGTTATGAACAAAGAGCAAGGTCCAAGTATCACAATTGCACATCAAAATGTCATCATGAATAAGCTCCAACATGTTCTTAAAGTTGGCCTAATGTGGCCACAAGCAAGTGTCAAACTTAACCTAGTTCTAGTCAAACATCCACACAATAGGTACACATTGAAATATCCATGAAAAAATAGTCAAAGGCTTTGGAAAATTAGGAGAAATTAACCATATCATGCTAAGGTCAGTGGATGATCATGTACAAAATATTGGCTCAAAATTATGCATCAAAGGTGTTCAATCAATTGCAAACATTAAGCATGTTATCAAGCATTGATCACACAAACTAAGTCTCAAAGATAGCATTCAAAAGTAATTCAAAAATCATGAACAAAGCACCAAATGAATATCAACATGTCATACCATCAAAGGGCTAGGTGCACACAAAAAATGAGATCCAAAACATTAGAGGAAGGTCAATTTTCAAAGCTTGCATCACAAGGTAGGTCAAGGTAAACACATTTCAATCCAAAATTCAAGAAAAATACCAAAGCACATCCAAAATGAAATTAAAATTCACAAAAATTAAATAAAACACCCAAGACTTCCTTTGAAGTAATTCAGAATTTTTGGACAAGAGAAACTATTTTTAACAATCAAATTTTGCATGTGGAGAAAAAAGAAAATAAAAAAACACACAAAAGGCTGAGGGGGTACCACACTAGCAAAATCCTAGTTCAGTTCTCACATGGGCCTAGGATTGGGGGGTGCGCATAGAAATGAAACTAAGCCCAATGCTACAAAAACATTTTTTGGATTATTCAGAATTATTATTGAATTAATGGCAAAAAAAGGGAAGAAAAAGGATACAAGTGATAGTCACATGTTCATTGATGTGTTGGCATCTTCCTGTGCGTTGGATCAGAAATAATACACGGCCATGATTAAAACATGAAGTTGACTGGATTTTGACCTAGGGTTTGGACCAGTCGCCGGAGAATACTTTCGGTCGTCTTCTCCGGCCAGCTCCGCAGGAGCTCAGGCGAGAATGTTACCAGAAATGAAAAAGCCAAACATTATCCTGCTCAGAATTTTATGTAGATTCCAAATATGGTCATCAAATTTCCATACAATTAACATACAAGGAGAATCGAAGAAAATAAGTTAGATATGCAAAACTTGAAACCTCACATTTCAACCTATTTTAACCACCAACCAATGCCTTCATGGGAAGGGCTTCATATGCACATGATATATGACCCTAAATCACCCTAACATGATGCTACAAGATCCAAGAACTAACCTTAATAAAGCTTCAAAATCACGTTAGAAACCCGGATAACTTCGTGCAGTATCTTGGAATCAACCCTGGGCAAAATAAATGCCTAAAATGCTCATAATCTTGGTGGAAATCCCAAGTTTGATGGTGAGAAAAGTGAGCTTGTGGATGGGCGCTATGATGACTCCAGATGTATACTCTTGCAAAAATAAACTAGAAAGAAGATTGGTGGTGAAGATAGATAAAAAACGTTTGATGAAAGCTTCAATATTGAAGAGTTTAGAAGCTCTGAAACTTGAGGTGCAATAATGGAGAAAATATGATTCCTTTGTGAAAATGAGTAAGTGAATTGGTTAGGGTGAGTTAGGATCTTTTATGGGGTGAGTACGAGTGTGGTTAATTGTTAATAGAGGTTAGTTTACAGTTAGAACTGAAGTTAAGGAAATTGGAAAGTGAGAGAGATTTTTGCTAGGGCACGGGTTACCTAGTGTGTTGTATGGTTATTTTTGCTATTATGAGGTGATGATGATGATGATGGTGATGTATGCATGGTACAGTTAAATCATCACATTGCAACTTGCTCACCAAATTCTCTTTTCAATTGGCATATGAAGAAAATTGAGTGTATTTGCATGATCATGTAAAAGTTGGTTTGGCCAAATGTGGTAAAGGTGGTGACATAAGAGGCTATGTAGTGCGCATGATACATTACACCAGCAAGGACATTTGCTTGGTATTGGATTTTGGAGAGAAATGTCATGGTTTATGTTGATATGAAACATGTTCATGGGGTGGTTTTTGAAGCACAATATCTTGATGTATAATGGGTAATTTGGCATGATTTTGATGTCATTGGAAAGGTGGTATTTGGTTCAACATGTTAGTATTGAATGCAACTCAAATAGAGGTCTCAAGCATGGAGAAAATTGTTGTTAAAATGGTGAGTACAAAACTGAACTTATATGCTTAGAAAAATTCTAAGTTCTTTCATGTTTCACATTTTCTTGGTCATGACTTTGGAGGAGTATAACTCTATGGATATTGGATTAAATGGCATGATTTTGGTACCAAATTAAAGGTCTCATTTGATACTACAACTTTGATGTGAAAATCAAGTTGAATAAAGGCCTTGAACATGATGAGAATTAGTGTTGAACATGCCATGACACAAGCTGGTTTTTGGGTATTAGAAAAATTCTAAGTTTTTCACCTTTCCAACTTGATGATCCCAATTTCAATTGATCATAACATTTGATCTACACATCCAAATGAGGCATTGTTTATATGGTTGGAAAGGTGGAAGAGTCCTATACAACTTTCATTTGAAAAATATTTTCAAATGAGGCTTGGATCATGGAGGAAAATGGCTGCATGACATTAAAAACTTTCCCAAAATGGAAAGTTTCTAAAACCCTAGTTTTTCAAAAATTAGTAGCTTTCCACCATTCTTGATTTCTTATGATTCCTTTGACACTTCTTGGTCCAATCTCACCAATTGATCATATTTTACATGATGAACTCAAATTTGACCTCAAAAAGTCAAGAGTTGACTTTTTCATTGATCAGTTGACTTTATTCCCAATTTGACTAATTCTCAATCATCTGGCCAATTGAAACTCTTCTGAATGCAATTGGTGGTCCATAATCCAACTCTAGACACTTGAGAACCTAGAGAGAGCCATGGAATCAAGTCTATCCCAAAGAATCAGAAATAAACTGATTTTAGGCAAAACCCTAGTTTTGCTCCCATTGTTATTTCTTCCCACAGTTTTCCACTCCATAACAGATTTCTCACTCTAATCTACCTCAGACAAAGATTATCACTAACAATCCAGAACAAACTACCCAATGCCAAGGCCCCTAGCCCTAAGGCTAGGAGTTTAAGCCAAAAACACGAGACAGTTAAAACTTAAAATATTAATGACAAATGCTTTGAAAACTAGAATACACTCTAAACTAAAAGACTCCATGTGAGGAAGTTAAGTGAAATGAATGTTAATGCAACACACCTTCACATGTATTCTAGTTTGTTGATTGGGCGGTTACAGTTAGAAGTTAACTCTAAATGTAACAGTTAGTTAGATTAGTTCTTAAGTTGTATATTATTGTGAAAAACGATGTCTTGAAACAAAGTATAAACAGTTTCTTTATGATCAAGAAACACACAAGGGTTAGGGTTAACGAAAAATCAAGAAGAACAACAAGGATGAGTTATAACTGCTATTCTTTACTTTCTCTATAAAACAGAAAGTACTCAAGAATAACAAATAACCCTCTCACCCTAATTAGGATTTGTCACACTTAGAATGAGAGACTAGTATGTTAGTTATAATAATTCCTAACATACTAAATTAATTGGCATTTTAACAATTACCCAATACAAGCTAACTTAGGGTATAAGCTAACTTAAACGATTGGACATAACAAACATGCCCAATAAGATAACTAGATACTATAACACATTTCGACTAAAGGAATTTATTCACTTTTAAATGTTTAAAAACAATTAAAAAGGAATTTATTCACAAAAATACTAATTATATTAAATAACTAATATAAATTTGATTTTTTGTAGAATAAAATATTTCAACATTTTTGTGATTTTTTGCAAAAAGAACCAATAAAAAATAATTAAAATTGAGGGAGCTATTAATTTTTCAAATCATTAAAAATAATAAGAAAAACAATAAAAAGTGGAAAAAATAGCAAAAAGAGGATCTAGGGCGAGGGGGATTCGAACCCCAGACCTCTTGTGTATAGGGCGCGCGCCTTACCACTGGGGTGGTGATACATCCGTTGATTGAAACAAAACCACAAATATACAAGGCTTGCCTTGTTTTCTAGGCCTAGCCAAGGCAAGGCAAGGTAAGCTTTTGGTTAGAAACGTGAAGGCCATAACTTTCTCATTTCTCCATGGATTGGGACAAAATTTAGGTTTATCCTGCCTAGAATTTCATAAGGAATCCAATGGTGGTGGTGTTTTTTTTTTTCAGATCATGCTCCTATTGAAAAACCCGATAGTGGTTTTGAAATAGGCCATGATTTGAATTTTCTGTGCCATCTCTTGGTACAAGCATGAATCACATGATAAATTGGTGCAAACACAACACATATAACATGTATAAGAGATGCATGATCAGTGGACATCAAAAGAAAGCATGATTCAAAGAATCCAATTTGTGATGCTTACCTCTTTTTGGAGCCTTTGTGCAATCTGCCAGGGGCTTTGTTCCAGAAATGATTTGTCGAAACCTTCAACACTTGGACTTCTCCATGCTCGATTACCCCTCTGACGAAATGCAACCTCACATCGATGTGTTTGGTTCGCTCATGATAGGGTGAATTCTTTGATAGGTGTATTGCCCTTTGACTATCACATTTAACAGTGATACTTCGACGTTGAAGTTTCAGCTCCTTTGCAAAGCCTTCAAGCTATAATGCTTCTTTCAGAGCTTCAGCGAGGGAAATATATTCAGCTTCAGTGGTTGATAAGGCAACAACCTTCTGAAGTGTTGCTTTCCGACTGATTGTTGTGCCGAACATAGTGAACACGTATCCAGAAATAGATTTTATGGAATCTATACAACCTGCATAATTAGAGTGGACATATCATTCGATTGCTGCTTTACTATCTTCACCCAAGGTGTCAACATAAATTAGGACTCTGTTCAGAGACCCATTTATGTACCTTAGAATCCACTTCAATGATTGCCAGTGAGTCTTTCCAGGATTCGCCATGTACCTCCTTACAAGACTTACTGCATATGTTATGTCGGGTCTAGTACAGACCATAACATACATCAAAGAACCCACTATATTAATATACAAAATGTTATTCATATAAGCTCTTTTGACATCAGTACTATGACACTGATCTATACTCAGCTTGAACTGAGGGTTTGTCGGAGTCACAACAGGCTTTGAATTCAACATACCAAACTTTTCGAGAATCTTCCGTAGGTATGCCTCTTGAGATAAGCATAATTTCGACTGCTTTCTATCTCTTCGAATGTCAATCCCAAGAATCTTGGACGCAGCTCCCAGATCCTTTATGTCAAACTCTTTATTGAGTTTAGCCTTCACCCTCATTACATTTTTCACATTGTTGCTTGCTATTTGAATATCATCCACATAAAGCAACAAAATAACAAATAAATTACCAGGTCGAAATCTGAAGTAAACACAGTGGTTGAACTGACTTCTAATGAAACTTATGCGTGCCATGAACTTTTCGAACCTCCTATTCCATTGTCAAGAAGACTATTTCAGTCCATATAAAGATCTCTTCAGCTTGCACACACAATCTTCCTTCCCCCTTTCGACACACCCTTCAGGTTGTCTCATCAGGATTGTTCATTCTAGATCACCATACAAGAATGCAATCTTCACATCTATCTGTTCCAGTTCAAGGTCGAATTGTGCCATCGTGGCAAGCAACATTCGAATGGACCTATGCTTCACAACAAGAGAGAACACATCATTAAAGTCGACACATTCTTTCTAAGTGAAACCTCAAGCGACCAATCTTTTCTTGTATCTCTTCGACACCACTCCTTTGATTCCTTCCTTAACTTTGAAAATCCACTTACAGCTGACTAACATGGCTCCAGCAGGTTTCTGATCAGTTTCCAGGTGTTGTTATCATGAAGAGATTTCATCTCATCATGCCTTCAACCATTCAGTCTTATTTCGACTCCTCATAACTTCCTTATAGTCTCTAGGTTCTTCGTCTAGAACCTTATTTGCATAGATTAAAGCATAAGCTATAAGATCTTCATACCCAAGTGTCTGAGGTGGTTTGATGGCTCTCCACGACCTATCTCTTGATAATAGGTAGTCATCGACAGCTTCCTCATCTTCGACATCAGCTTCTGCTTCTTCTTCAATTTCGTCAGGGATTCACAATTCAATATCAACGTGCTTCACCTCAACAGGAATCTTTCCTTGTTCCAGATCTTTGTCAGCATCATCAGTTTTATTGAAGGCCATCTCAGCTTCATTGAAAACTACATCTCACCTGGTGATACACCTCTCGTGACCTGGCTCTAGGCACCATAGTCTATAAGCTTTGACACTTTCAGGGTATCCCATGAACATGCATTTCGGAGCTCTAGGTTTAACCTTGTCTTGCCTAATGTGAACATAGGCCACACAGCCAAATACTCTCAATTTGTCGAGATCTGGTGGATATCCCGACCAAACTTCTTCAGGTGTCTTCATATCTAACACAGTCGAAGGACATCTTTTTATTAGATATGTTGTCGTCAAAATAGCCTTAGCCAAAACTCCTTCTTTAACCCAGCACTAGTCAACATGCATCCAACTTTTTCCAAACTAGTTCGATTAAACAATTCCGCCAAACCATTTTGTTGTGGATACCTGCAGTAGCTTTGTGCCTTGCAATACCTGAGGCAGCATAAAAGTTGTCGAACGCCTCATTGCAAAATTCAAGGCCATTGTCGGTTCTCAACCTCTTGACCTTTTTGTCAGTCTAATTTTCAAGTAAAATCTTCCAACTTTTGAAAATCTCAAAAGTTTCATCCTTAGTATTTTAGATGAATACCCATAACTTTCTGGAATAATCATCAACTATAGATAGAAAATACCTTGCTCATGAATGTGATGGACACCTTGCAGGCCCCCAAAGATCAACATGGATGTAATCAAGGGATCCATGTGTTCTTTTTTTTGCCTTTGTTGAACTTCACTCTGCAAGATTTTCTAAGTACACAGGGTTCACAAAACTTCAGCTTTTCGACTTTGTCTCCACCAAGCAGATTTTGTTTCCCCAGTTCGACCAGACCCCTTTCACTGACATGACCCAATCTCATGTGCCAAATTTCTGTCCTCGACAAAGGTTTCGTGGATGCAACATTTTTCGAACCACTTACAACTTCAACCTCAAGGGTATACAAGCCTTGTTTCTTCACGCCTCTCAGGACTTCCTTCGACCCCTTCATGGCTCTTAGGATACTTTTCTCTCCTTGAAAAGCATATCATTTTTTGTCGAATTCACCAAGAGAAATCAAATTTCTCTTCAAATCAGGTATATACCTGACTTCAGTCAATAACCTTATTAACTCATCATGGATCTTGAATCTCATAGATCCCATACCTGTAATTTTGCAAGCTTTGTTGTTTCCCAATGGCACTGATCCACCATCTTGATCACACAATTCCTTAAACAGGTCTTTGTTTAGAGTCATGTGCCAAGTGCAACCTGAATCCATAATCCACTCCCTTCTTGAGTCGCCGCTTGAAACCACAAGAACATCAGATGAGTCAAAATCATCTTGAACAATGGTTATGTTGCCATTATCCTTACCTCCATGATCTTTCAGGCGTTCAGGGCACACTTTTCTTGTGTGACCCTCCTTCTTGCAATGATAGCATCGAATACTAGATGCCTCGCCACTATAAGACTTCTATTGACTTTTACCTTTCTTCTTGTCGAATTTACCATCTTTTCGCAAGAATTTTCCCTTAACGGCCAAACTTTCACCAACCGTCGAAGGTTTATGCTCCTTTCGTTCGTTCAAACCCTTAGTATATAAGGTTGATTGAACTTCTTCAAAGCTGAGGGATTCCCTTCCATACAGGAGAGTTCTTTGAAGTGAACATGTGTTTTAGGCAAAGAGCACAACAGCAACAACGCTTGATCTTCATCATCGATCTTCACATCAATATTTTCAAGATCTCGAATTAGCTTGTTGGACATATCCAACTGCTCAACAAACACTTTGTCTTCACTCACCTTGAATGAATACAAAACTTGCTTCAGGTAGAGCCGATTCACCAGTGATTTGGTCATGTACAAACTTTCAATTTTCAACCATAACCCTGATGCTGTAGTCTCCTTTGATACGTGTCAGAGAACCTTATCACCAAGGCTCAACGATATTGGGCTGTGGGCTTTCTCTATCATGGTCGTCTTTTCATTTTTCGTTAAGGAAGCGTTCATGGCTGCCTTTCCCTTCAACGCTCCCAAACAACCCTGCTGAACCAGTAGGGTTTTCATCTTCAAGCGCCACCTACCAAAATCGTTCACTCCGGTGAACTTTTCAATCTCCTACTTTGTTGAAGACTTCTTCTCCATGCTCACCGCACCAATTTATTGTGAAAAATGATGTCTTGAAACAAAGTATAAACAATTTCTTTATGATCAAGAAACACACAAGGGTTAGGGTTAACAGAAAATCAAGAAGAACAACAAGGATTGATTATAACTGTTATTCTTTACTTTCTTTATAATATATATTACAATTACTCAAGAATAACAAATAACCCTCTCACCCTAATTAGGATTTATCACACTTAGAATGAGAGACTAGTATGCTATTTATAATAATTACTAACATACAAAACTAATAGGCTTTTTAACAATTACTCATTACAAGCTAACTTAGGGTACAAGCTAAATTAAACAATTGGACATAACAAACAGGCCAATTCAACAACTACATACTAGAACACATTTCGAATATATCATGTAGATCTTCGACAACAGCATGTGAGCAGACTTCGACGACATGCTAAACCTCTGTCGACAATACTATAATTTGATCCAATATCTCACATATATATACTCTCATTCACCCATTATATGGATAATACATGAATATTATTCACTTTTGCATTTTCTAGTTTTGCATCAATCCTTTTCATAGAGATGAACGTCAAAGAGATTTCACTCTAACATGGTATCATTCGCTGGTATTGATCTTCCGCTATCTCAGATCTCTCTTCCTTGCTGAAAATTTTCTGCTCTGCTTTGGTGAAGCTTGCCATGGATTCAGAAGAATCTCAAGATTCAGGCATCAATAATCTTTCTCAATCGCAAGGGTTGTCAAATGCTTTTTCCAGTTCCAAATCCAACAACACCTTTGGACCGAAGCTTTCGGTCAAACTGCAAGATAGTAACTATATTCTATAGAATAAACAAGTTGAAGGTGTTATTATGACACAAAATATGCACAAAGTGGTGGTGAATCCAATAATTCCTTAGAAATTCAATTCTGTTCAAGATCAAGTTTCGGGTACCTTTTCTGTCGAATATGAAGCATGTTTAGTCCAAGATAAAGTTGTGTTCATCTGGTTTTTATCTATGATCTCTGAATTTTTGTTTCCTAGAGTACTTTACTGTAAACAAGCTTATGAGGTTTTTGACAAAATTCATCAATATTTCAAGGCTCAAATGCATAAAGAAAGGGAATAAATTGATTACCGAATTCGTTAGCTTCGAGTTGAATTGAAATGCATAAAGAAAGGGAACAAATTGATTGTTGAATTTGTGTTGTGCATTAAAAAGAGCAAAATAAAAAGAGAAGTATAAAAAGAGCAAGTGGACAAAATAAAAAGAGCAAAAGCATAAACAAAGGTACAAGTGGACAAAGAAAAAATAAGATAACAATATGATAATAGAATGCTAAAAGTAAATGACAAGAAAATAAAGAGAAAAAATTAAAAGGCACAAAGTAAAGTTAGTTCAATTATATAGTTAGTAAGTTAGTGTTAGTGATGGAGAAAAATTTTGTCGTTTTTTGGAGAATACTCGGCTATTCAACCATAAGCATGAAAACATGAATCTATACATCATTAAGAGAAGGACGCCAACTCGGATAAAATCAACGAGTATGCCAACTAACTTCCTGTAGCGCGAATTTTTGCGTGGTTGCGAAGCACTATCGCTTTGGGGTATTACAGTTCGGTTCATTTTTTATCCTGTTAAGCTGTTCAAGGAAGGGAAATAGATGTATCCAATTAACCCTACTTGCATACTGAGTTTAAACAGGTGACGGTTGGTTTACAGATGCTATTAAGATTGTGGGTCTCTCTTAGGTTATTTTGTTAAAAAAATAGAGTGCCTGGACTATTTGTGAGGTAAGATGTTAATGTGTTTAGATTTGATGCTTTTGGGTTGATTTGGTGGAGATATTGGGTTTTGGGATTTTGATTAGTGTGCTCGCTAAGATTTTTCCAATCTTATGCCTACGTATTCCCATTTGACGAAACAAGGAAATCAGAGCGATCGTAGTTCCTCCTATTACATGGGAGGAAAAAAAGGTTGTTTTGGTGTCTTGTTCAAAGCCCAAGACGTGAAGCTAAATGAGGTTTGTATCTTGTTCAAAGCCCAAGATGTGAAGCTAAAGGGTTTTGACTTTAGAGAGAATTTTTCATCTCTAAAGGGGGATATTTGGTCTGTTTGTCACAACTGTTGGGTGACTGATTATAAAGGAGAATTACTTTAACTGAGATGTGTGAATCCAAGAATGCCATAATTTCCTTTATAGGGGATTTTTAACCTGAAGGAGAAGACTTTAACTCAGTTTAGAGCAATGCCATCTTTCCTTAGGAATTTGTCATGCTAAAAGAGGGACAGTGGCGTGGATGTAAATAATCCAGAGGCTTGCCGCTTACAGCAATTAGATGAAGGAAAAGGAGTTGTTGATGTTTGTATACTGTGAGCAAGGCTCAGATTTTGATGCTAAAAGGTTGATTGACTCAATCGGGGTTTTCTTATACAAAGCCTAAGAGGAGGCTATTGACCCAACAAGAGGGTGTTTTTATGTGTCTCGTATGAAGCCCGAGAGAGAGAGAGAGACTAAAAGGGGTTGACTCAACAAGAGAGTGTTAATAAGTGATTGACTCAACAAGAGAGTGCTTTTATTTGTGTCTTGTACAAAGCCCAAGACGGAGGCTATACTCAACAAGAGCGTGATTTTGTATCTCGTACGAAGTTTGAGATAGAGGCTGAAGAGGTTTGACCCAACAAGAGAGTCTTTTATACTCAACAAGAGAGTGATTTTGTATCTCGTACGAAGCCCGAGATGGAGGCTGAATAGGTTTGACCCAACAAGAGAGTCTTTTATACTCAACAAGAGAGTGTGAAAAGGTTAGCTCCACTGAGGAGAATCATTGTACAAAGCCCAAGAGGAGGCTATTGTGCCGGTGACTGTTTCAGTTTAGTGACAGGTCCAGTATGTTGGATAAAAGAGAAAATCAGTTCTGATGAAGGGAACGATTAAAGGTATTGTTGTGCTTTGGGATTGATCAGAGGATCAGGGTTACTTCCTTTTCTTTAAGAAAATGGAAAATCCAAAGGGTATTGAGACTGTCCAAGTCTTTTGGTGTTTTGAGAAATCAATTATCGGGTAGTGAAATGATCTTTGTATGATGCCCAAGAGAAAGCTGGTGTTTTGAGAAATCAATTCTTGGGTAGTGACGATTTTTAAGAGTGACAGTCTGAGAAAGGGTTCACCGAGAATGCTGCCTTTCACGTCTCCATATTGTTTAACCCCAAGAGGAGGGAAGACTGTGTCTGGTAATCCTATGGGGATCTAGTTTTGTTTGTATTTAAGAGTGACCAACAGGGCTTTACCTAGTGCTAGACGTAGTTGCCGGGGAAAACTCTAAATAACTATACTAGTATTACACAGTTGATATTTGACAAGTATATAAAAGTTTGTGAAAGAAGACTTACAGTGAGCAGCCCCACAATACAGTTATATATATATATATATATATATATATGAAAGCGGATAAAGAAAACGGGTAAACACTTACTCAGTTGTAGAGCTTCCATGCTGTTTGGTTTGTTGTTCAACAAAGAAAGCTTTGATAATAATATTATATTCAAAATTAAAGGAGAAAGTGCTTTGAAAAGGTTGTTGGGGCTTACAGCTCAAGGAGAGACCCGAGGTTTTATCAGTGATTGCACTGTTGTTTGAAATTGTACAGGGACTTATACAAGTGACTGAGGCCCAAAAAGGTTTTCTGTACAAATGGATGGGTCTTACACTCTCTCAAGAGGCCCAAAGGTGTTTAAAGAAAAATAATGGGGCTTATAACACGAGGGTAGGCCTAGATGATTTGTTTTTTGAATTGGCGATCGCGCCGAGATTTCTTTAACATACTGGGTCTTATACAATGCATTGAGGCCCAAAAAGTTTTTTTAAAAAAAAGGGGTTGGGTCTTACACTCTATTAGAGGCGCAATGATTTATTTTTGTACAAGTGGTGGGGCTTACAGCTCAAGGAGAGGCCCATATGATTTTGCTAAAAAAGGCGACGATCGCGCCGTTGTTTTTGAAAATACAGTGGGACTTATACAATGACTGAGGCCCAAAATGTGGTGTATTTACAATGGGGATGGGTCTTAAACTCTAATAGAGGTCCATGAGTGTTTGAAAATGATTTGTGAGGGTGAAAATCAAAAAACCCTAATTTTGTTTTCCTTTAAAAGTAAATATTTAAAGAAAATCAAATAAAAATGATAAAAATACCAAATAATTTTGAATAAACCACTTGCGATTTTTGTTTAAGGTTTGAAAAAATGAGGTTTTAATCACAAGATGAATTAAACTCATTTGGTTTTGATTTTCAAAGTAAATATTCACTTTTAAATGTTTAAAAACAATTAAAAAGGAATTTATTCACAAAAATACTAATTATATTAAATAACTAATATAAATTTGATTTTTTGTGGAATAAAATATTTCAACATTTTTGTGATTTTTTGCAAATAGAACCAATAAAAAATAATTAAAATTGAGGGAGTTATTAATTTTTCAAATCATTAAAAATAATAAGAAAAACAATAAAAAAGTGGAAAAAATAGCAAAAAGAGAATCTGGGGCGAGGGGGATTCGAACCCCAGACCTCTTGTGTATAGGGCGCGCGCTTTACCACTAGGGTGGTGATACATCCGTTGATTGAAACAAAACCACAAATATACAAGGCTTGCCTTGTTTTCTAGGCCTAACCAAGTTAAGGCAAGGTAAGCTTTTGGTTAGAAACGTGAAGGCCATAACTTTCTCATTTCTCCATGGATTGGGACAAAATTTAGGTCTATCCTGTTTAGAATTTCACAAAGAATCCAATGGTGGTGGTGTTTTTTTTAGATCATGCTCCTATTGAAAAACCCGATAGTGGTTTTGAAATAGGCCATCATTTGCATTTTCTGTGCCATCTCTTGGTACAAGCATGAATCAAATGATAAATTGGTGCAAACACAACACATATAACATGTATAAGAGATGCATGATCAGTGGACATCAAAAGAAAGCATGATTCAAAGAATCCAAGTTGTGATACTTACCTCTTTTTGGAGCCTTTGTGCAATCTGCCAAGGGCTTTGTTCCAGAAATGATTTGTCAAAACCTTCAACACTTGGACTTCTCCATGCTCGATTACCCCTCTGACGAAATGCAACCTCACATCGATGTGTTTGGTTCGCTCATGATAGGGTGAATTCTTTGATAGGTATATTGCACTTTGACTATGACATTTAACAGTGATACTTCGACGTTGAAGTTTTAGCTCCTTTGCAAAGGGTTCAAGCTATAATGCTTCTTTCAGAGCTTTAGTGAGGGAAATATATTCAGCTTCAATGGTTGATAAGGAAACAACCTTCTGAAGTGTTGCTTTCCGACTGATTGTTGTGCCCAACATAGTGAACACGTATCCAGAAATATATTTTATGGAATCTATACAACCTGCATAATTAGAGTCGACATATCATTCGATTGCTGCTTTACTATCTTCACCCAAGGTTTCAACATAAATTAGGACTCTGTTCAGAGACCCATTTATGTACCTTAGAATCCACTTCAATGATTGCCAGTGAGTCTTTCCAGGATTCGCCATGTACCTGCTTACAGGACTTACTGCATATGTTATGTCGGGTCTAGTACAGACCATAACATACATCAAAGAACCCACTATATTAATATACAAAATGCTATTCATATAAGCTCTTTCGGCATCAGTACTATGACACTGATCTATACTCAGCTTGAACTAAGGGTTTGTCGGAGTCACAACAGGCTTTGAATTCAACATACCAAACTTTTCGAGAATCTTCCGTAGGTATGCCTCTTGAGATAAGCATAATTTCGACTGCTTTCTATCTCTTCGAATGTCAATCCCAAGAATCCTGGACGTAGCTCCCAGATCCTTCATGTCAAACTCCTTATTGATTTCAGCCTTCACCCTCATTACATTTTTGACATTGTTGCTTGCTATTAGAATATCATCCACGTAAAGCAACAAAATAAAAAATAAATTACCAGGTCGAAATCTGAAGTAAACACAGTGGTCGAACTGACTTCTAATGAAACTTATGCGTGCCATGAGCTTTTCGAACCTCCTATTCCATTTTCAAGAAGATTATTTCAGTCCATATAAAGATCTCTTCAGCTTGCACACACAATCTTCCTTCCCCCTTTCGACATACCCTTCAGGTTGTCTCATCAGGATTGTTCGTTCTAGATCACCATACAAGAATGCAATCTTCACATCTATCTGTTCCAGTTCAAGGTCGAATTATGCCATCGTGGCAAGCAACATTCGAATGGACATATGCTTGACAACAAGAGATAACACATCATTAAAGTCGACACCTTCTTTCTAAGTGAAACCTCTAGCGACCAATCTTTTATTGTATCTCTTCGACGCCACTCCTTCGATTCCTTCCTTAACTTTGAAAATCCACTTACAGCTGACTAACATGGCTCCAGCAGGTTTCTGATCAGTTTCTAGGTGTTGTTATCATGAAGAGATTTCATCTCATCATGCCTTCAACCATTCAGTCTTATTTCGACTCCTCATAACTTCCTTATAGTCTCTAGGTTCTTCGTCTAGAACCTTATTTACATAGATTAAAGCATAAGCTATAAGATCTTCATACCCAAGTCTCTGAGGTGGCTTGATAGCTCTCCACGACCTATCTCTTGATAATAGGTAGTCATCGACAGCTTCCTCATCTTCGACATCAGCTTCTGCTTCTTCTTCAATTTCGTCAGGGATACACAATTCAATATAAATGTGCTTCACCTCAACAGGAATCTCTTCTTGTTCCAGCTCTTTGTCAGCATCATCAGTTTTATTGAAGGCCATCTCAGCTTCATTTAAAACTACATCTCAACTGGTGATACACCTCCCGTGACCTGGCTCTAGGCACCATAGTCTATAAGCTTTGACTCTTTCAGGGTATCCCATGAACATGCATTTCGGAGCTCTAGGTTTAACCTTGTCTTGCCTAATGTGAACATATTGTCGAGATCTGGTGGATATCCCGACCAAACTTCTTCAGGTGTCTTCATATCTAACGCAGTCAAAGGACATCTTTTTATTAGATATGTTTCCGTCAAAATAGCCTTAGCCAAAACACCTTCTTTAACCCAACACTAGTCAACATGCATCTAACTTTTTCCAAACTAGTTTGATTAAACCATTCTGCCAAACCATTTTGTTGTGGATACCTGCAGTAGCTTTGTGCCTTGTAATACCTGAGGCAGCATAAAAGTTGTCGAACGCCTCATTGCAAAATTCAAGGCCATTGTCGGTTCTCAACCTCTTGACCTTTTTGTCAGTCTAATTTTCAAGCAGAATCTTCCAACTTTTGAAAATCTCAAAAGTTTCATCCTTAGTATTTTAGATGAATACCCATAACTTTCTGGAATAATCATCAACTATAGATAGAAAATACCTTGCTCCTCAATGTGATAGACACCTTGCAGGCCCCAAAAGATCAACATGGATGTAATCAAGGGATCCATGTGTTCTTTTTTTTTTTTTTGCCTTTGTTGAACTTCACTCTGCAAGATTTTCTAAGTACACAGGGTTCACAAAACTTCAGCTTTTCGACTTTGTCTCCACCAAGCAGATTTTGTTTCCCTAGTTCGACCAGACCCCTTTCACTGACATGACCCAATCTCATGTGCCAAATTTCTGTCCTCGACAAAGGTTTCGTGGATACAACATTTTTCGAACCACTTACAACTTCAACCTCAAGGGTATACAAGCCTTGTTTCTTCACGCCTCTCAGGACTTCCTTCGACCCCTTTATGGCTCTTAGGATACTTTTCTCTCCTTGAAAAGCATATCATTTCTTGTCGAATTCACCAAGAGAAATCAAATTTCTCTTCAAATCAGGTATATACCTGACTTCAGTCAATAACCTTATTGACTCATCATGGATCTTGAATCTCATAGATCCTATACCTATAATTTTGCAAGCTTTGTTGTTTCCCAACGGCACTGATCCACCATCTTGATCACACAATTCCTTAAACAGGTCTTTGTTTGGAGTCATGTGCCAAGTGCAACCTGAATCCATAATCCACTCCCTTCTTGAGTCGCCGCTTGAAACCACAAGAACATCAGACGAGTCAAAATCATCTTGAACAATGGTTATGTTGCCATTATCCTTACCTCCATGATCTTTCAGGCGTTCAGGGCACACTTTTCTTGTTTGACCCTCCTTCTTGCAATGATAGCATCGAATACTAGATGCCTCGCCACTATAAGACTTCTATTGACTTTTACCTTTCTTCTTGTCGAATTTACCATCCTTTCACAAGAATTTTCCCTTAACGGCCAAACTTTCACCAACCGTCAAAGGTTTATGCTCCTTTCGTTCGTTCAAACCCTTAGAATACAAGGCTTATTTAACTTCTTCAAAGCTGAGGGATTCCCTTCCATACAGGAGAGTTTCTTTGAAGTGAGCATGTGTTTTAGGCAAAGAGCACAACAGCAACAACGCTTGATCTTCATCATCGATCTTCACAGCAATATTTTCAAGATCAGGAATTAGCTTGTTGGACATATCCAACTGCTTAACAAACACTTTGTCTTCACTCATCTAGAATGAATACAAAACTTGCTTCAGGTAGAGCCGATTCACCAGTGATTTGGTCATGTACAAACTTTCAATTTTCAACCATAACCCTGATGCTGTAGTCTCCTCTGAAATGTGTCAGAGAACCTTATCACCAAGGCTCAATGATATTAGACTGTGGGCTTTCTCTATCATGGCTGTCTTTTCATTTTTCGTTAAGGCAGCATTCATGGCTGCCTCTCCTTTCAACGCTCCCAAACAACCCTGCTGAACCAGTAGGGTTTTCATCTTCAAGCGCCACCTACCAAAATCGTTCACTCCGGTGAACTTTTCAATCTCATACTTTGTTGAAGACATCTTCTCCACGCTCACCGCACTAATTTATTGTGAAAAATGATGTCTTGAAACAAAGTATAAATAGTTTCTTTATGATCAAGAAACACACAAGGGTTAGGGTTAACAGAAAATCAAGAAGAACAACAAGGATTGATTATAACTGTTATTCTTTACTTTCTTTATAAAATATATGACAATTACTCAAGAATAACAAATAAACCTCTCACCCTAATTAGGATTTATCACAATTAGAATGAGAGACTAGTATGCTATTTATAATAATTCCTTACAAAACTAATATGCTTTTTAACAATTAGTCATTACAAGCTAACTTAGGGTACAAGCTAACTTAAACAATTGGACATAACAAACAGGCCAATTCAACAACTACATACTAGAACACATTTCGAATATATCATGTAGATCTTCGACAATAGCATGTTAGCAGACTTCGACGACATGCTAAACCTCTGTCGACAATACTACAATTCGATCCAATATCTCACATATATATACTCTCATTCACCCATTATATGGATAATACATGAATATTATTCACTTTTGCATTTTCTAGTTCTGCATCAATCCTTTTCATAGAGATGAATGTCAAAGAGATTTCACTCTAACATGGTATCATTCGCTGGTATTGATCTTCCGCTATCTCAGATCTCTCTTCCTTGCTGAAAATTTTCTGCTCTGCTTTGGTGAATCTTGCCATGGATTCAGAAGAATCTCAAGATTCAGGAGTCAATAATCTTTCTCAATCGCAAGGGTTCTCAAATGCTTTTTCCAGTTCCAAATCCAACAACACCTTTGGACCAAAGCTTTCGGTCAAACTGCAAGATAGTAACTATCTTCTATAGAATAAACAAGTTGAAGGTGTTATTCTGACACAAAAGATGCACAAAGTGGTGGTGAATCCAATAATTCCTTAGAAATTCAATTCTGTTCAAGATCGAGTTTCGGGTACGTTTTCTGTCGAATATGAAGCATGTTTAGTCCAAGATAAAGTTGTGTTCATCTGGTTTTTATCTATGATCTCTGAATTTTTGTTACCTAGAGTACTTTACTGTAAACAAGCTTATGAGGATTTTGACAAAATTCATCAATATTTCAAGGCTCAAATGCATAAAGAAAGGGAATAAATTGATTACTGAATTCGTTAGCTTCGAGTTGAATTGAAATGCATAAAGAAAGGGAACAAATTGATTGCTGAATTTGTGTTGTGCATTAAAAAGAGCAAAATAAAAAGAGAAGTATAAAAAGAGCAAGTGGACAAAATAAAAAGAGCAAAAGCATAAACAAAAGTCCAAGTGGGCAAAGAAAAAATAAGATAACAATATGATAATAGAATGCTAAAAGTAAATGACAAGAAAATAAAGAGAAAAAATTAAAAGGCACAAAGTAAAGTTAGTGCAATTATATAGTTAGTAAGTTAGTGTTAGTGATGGAGAACAATTTTGTCGTTTTTTGGAGAATACTCGACTATTCAACCATAAGCATGAAAACATGAATCTATACATCATTAAGGGAAGGACGCCAACTCGGATAAAATCGACGAGTATGCCAACTAACTTCCTGTAGCGCGAATTTTTGCGTGGTTGCGAAGCACTATCGCTTTGGGGTATTACAGTTCGATTCATTTTTTATCCTGTTAAGCTGTTTAAGGAAGGGAAATAGATGTATCCAATTAACCCAGCTTGCATACTGAGTTTAAACAGGCGACGGTTGGTTTACAGATGCTATTAAGATTGTGGGTCTCTCTTAGGTTATTTTGTTAAAAAAATAGAGTGCCTGGACTATTTGTGAGGTAAGATGTTAATGTGTTTAGATTTGATGCTTTTGGGTTGATTTGGTGGAGATATTGGGTTTTGGGTTTTTGATTAGTGTGCTCTCTGAGATTTTTCCAATCTTATGCCTACGTATTCCCGTTTGACGAAACAGGGAAATCAGAGCGATCGTAGTTCCTCCTATTCCATGGGAGGAAAAAAAGGTTGTTTTGGTGTCTTGTTCAAAGCCCAAGAAGTGAAGCTAAATGGGGTTTGCATCTTGTTCAAAGCCCAAGATGTGAAGCTAAAGGGTTTTGACTTTAGAGAGAATTTGTCATCTCTAAAGGGGGATATTTGGTCTGTTTGACACAACTGTTGGGTGACTGATTATAAAGGAGAATTACTTTAACTGGGATGTGTGAATCCAACAATGCCATAATTTCCTTTATAGGGGATTTTTAACCTGAAGGAGAAGACTTTAACTCAGTTTAGAGCAATGCCATCTTTCCTTAGGAATTTCTCATGCTAAAAGAGGGACAGTGGCATAGATGTAAATAATCCAGAGGCTTGCCGCTTACAGCAATTAGATGAAGGAAAAAGAGTTGTTGATGTTTGTATACTGAGAACAAGGCTCAGATTTTGATGCTAAAAGGTTGATTGACTCAATCGGGGTTTTCTTATACAAAGCCTAAGAGGAGGCTATTGACCCAACAAGAGGGTGTTTTTATGTGTCTCGTATGAAGCCCGAGAGAGAGGCTAAAAGGGGTTGACTCAACAAGAGAGTGTTAACAAGTGATTGACTCACCAAGAGAGTGCTTTTATTTGTGTTTTGTACGAAGCCCAAGACGGAGGCTAAAAGGTTTTGACTCCACATGAGGGTCTTTTATACTCAACAAGAGAGTGATTTTGTATCTCGTACGAAGCCCGAGATAGTGGCTGAACAGGTTTGACCCAACAAGAGAGTCTTTTATACTCAACAAGAGAGTGATTTTGTATCTCATACGAAGCCCGAGATGGAGGCTGAATAGGTTTGACCCAACAAGAGAGTATTTTATACTCAACAAGAGAGTGAAAAGGTTAGCTTCGCTGGGGAGAATCATTGTACAAAGCCCAAGAGGAGGCTATTGTGTTGGTGACTGTTTCAGTTGAGTGACAGGTCCAGTATGTTGGATAAAAGAGAAAATCAGTTCTTATGAAGGGAACGATTAAAGGTATTGTTATGCTTTGGGATTGATCAGAGAATCAGGGTTACTTCCTTTTCTTTAAGAAAATGGAAAATCCAAAGGGTATTGAGACTGTCCAAGTCTTCTGGTGTTTTGAGAAATCAATTCTCGGGTAGTGAAATGATCTTTGTATGATGCCCAAGAGAAGGCTGGTGTTTTGAGAAATCAATTCTCGGGTAGTGACGATTTCTAAGAGTGACAGTCTGAGAAAGGGTTCACCGAGAATGCTGCCTTTCACGTCTCCATATTGTTTAACCCCAAGAGGAGGGAAGACTGTGTCTGGTAATCCTATGGGGATCTAGTTTTGTTTGTATTTAAGAGTGACCAACAGGGCTTTACCTAGTGCTAGACGTAGTTGCCGGGGAAAACTCTAAATAACTATACTAGTATTACACAGTTGATATTTGACAAGTATATAAAAGTTTGTGAAAGAAGACTTACAGTGAGCAACCCCACAATACAGTTATATACATATATGAAAGCGGATAAAGAAAGCGGGTAAACACTTACTCGGTTGTAGAGCTTACATGCTGTTTGGTTAGTTGTTCAACAAAGAAAGCTTTGATAACAATATTATACTCAAAATTAAAGGAGAAAGTGCTTTGAAAAGGTTGTTGGGGCTTACAGCTCAAGGAGAGACCCGAGGTTTTATCAGTGATTGCACTGTTGTTTGAAATTGTACAGGGACTTATACAAGTGACTGAGGCCCAAAAAGGTTTTCTGTACAAATGGATGGGTCTTACACTCTCTCAAGAGGCCCAAAGGTGTTTAAAGAAAAAGAATGGGGCTTATAACACGAGGGTAAGCCTAGATGATTTTTTTTTTGAATTGGCGATCGCGCCGAGATTTCTTTAACATACTGGGTCTTATACAATGCATTGAGGCCCAAAAAGTTTTTTTTAAAAAAAGGGGTTGGGTCTTACACTCTATTAGAGGCCCAATGATTTATTTTTGTATAAGTGGTGGGGCTTACAGCTCAAAGTGAGGCCCATATGATTTTGCTAAAAAAGACGACGATCGCGCCGTTGTTTTTGAAAATACAGTGGGACTTATACAATGACTGAGGCCCAAAATGTGGTGTATTTACAATGGGGATGGGTCTTACACTCTAATAGAGGCCCATGAGTGTTTGAAAATGATTTGTGAGGGTGAAAATCAAAGAAACCCAAATTTTGTTTTCCTTTAAAAGTAAATATTTAAAGAAAATCAAATAAAAATGATAAAAATACCAAATAATTTTGAATAAACCACTTGCGATTTTTGTTTAAGGTTTGAAAAAAATGAGGTTTTAATCACAAGATGAATTAAACTCATTTGGTTTTGATTTTCAAAGTAAATATTCACTTTTAAATGTTTAAAAACAATTAAAAAGGAATTTATTCACAAAAATACTAATTATATTAAATAACTAATATAAATTTGATTTCTTGTGGAATAAAATATTTCAACATTTTTGTGATTTTTTGCAAAAGGAACCAATAAAAAATAATTAAAATTGAGGGAGTTATTAATTTTTCAAATCATTAAAAATAATAAGAAAAACAATAAAAAGTGGAAAAAATAGCAAAAAGAGGATCTGGGGCGAGGGGGATTCGAACCCCAGACCTCTTGTGTATAGGGCGCGCGCCTTACCACTGGGGTGGTGATACATCCGTTGATTGAAACAAAACCACAAATATATAAGGCTTGCCTTGTTTTCTAGGCCTAACCAAGGCAAGGCAAGGTAAGCTTTTGGTTAGAAACGTGAAGGCCATAACTTTCTCATTTCTCCATGGATTGGGACAAAATTTAGGTCTATCCTGCCTAGAATTTCACAAGGAATCCAATGGTGGTGGTGTTTTTTTTCAGATCATGCTCCTATTGAAAAACCCGATAGTGGTTTTGAAATAGGCCATCATTTGCATTTTTTGTGCCATCTCTTGGTACAAGCATATATCACATGATAAATTGGTGCAAACACAACACATATAACATGTATAAGAGATGCATGATCAGTGGACATCAAAAGAAAGCATGATTCAAAGAATCCAAGTTGTGATGCTTACCTCTTTTTGGAGCCTTTGTGCAATCTGCCAAGGACTTTGTTCCAGAAATGATTTGATGCTTTGAACAACCACAAATGATCCCTTAGAAGCTTTTAGGATGGTTGGAATCAACTGGAAACCTCAGGAACAAGTTTGACCTCTTTCTTGCAAAAGGGGCAAAAGTGGCCAAAATAGCAACTTCCTCAAATGGTGTTCCAGATGGGGGAACCATTTGGGACAGTTCAAGGATGATATTTGGAGCGTCTTTGAGGTTTTATCTAGTTTGGAAAGTGACTGAATCAAGACATGGCTTGAAAAATGAACAAAAGTCCTATTTTGAGGTTTTGAGAGGTGACTTTGTGATTTTGGTGTTACAGGTCACTTGTGAGAGTTTGGACAGCTTAGATATGACATATTGGATGTGTTTGGATTATGAGCTGTGGTGGAATTTCTCTCTAACTCAAAAACTCAGAGTTACCTTGCTAAAGAAGGTATTTTTGCCTAAAGAAAGAGATTTTGAGGAAAGCAAGTGTTGTAGTGCTTTGGTGTACTCAAACTGAACACAATTGAGCTCTATTTATAGTAGATCAAGTTTATTTTGGCTGCAACAGTGAATGGCAACTACAGCAGAGGTTTGGCCAATGTTGATCAATGAGAATCCAAGTCTCCTCTAGCCATTAACTAGAGGTTAGGGCACAGGCTGCTGGTTCCCTTGGTCTTGGATATGTCTTGACTGAATTCAGTTGGAAATGGCTCAGTCCATGCCACCTTGGTGTATGCATTGAATGCTCCAAAACAAAATTGGAGTCTTGTCCCACTTTTAGGTATTTCTAGGTTTGGCATGCTCCTTTTGGTTCCAAAGACTTGGGAGGTTGATGGATCAATGTTTGTCCCTCCTTGGTCTCCCCCTGAGGTGTTTAGATGGATAAGTGTGTTTGTCATTTGCACAAATTTGGTAAATTGATCAAAATGCACAACTGTTTGATCATAATTGGTTTTGATACCTCTTGGATCCAAGTGAAAAATGCCCCTACATTTGGAAAAAGTGAAGGCAGATTCAGACTTAGTAAAAATTTCACTTAGTGTTGGAAAAAAGTGACATTTTCACTTTTTGCGATTTTGATCATTCCATAACTTAAAATCCATGAGGAATTGGAATGAGTTGTGTTTGAAGCTTTTGTAGAGGGCCATGAAAGCTACAAATCCAGCATTGAATGGGGAAAAATGGCCTTGTGGTTTAGGAGTTATGATCCTCCAAAGTTGGTACCCTAGCCACTTTGTTTCATAACTTAGAAAATTTTCTAAGTTTTTATGGTTACCCCTTTTACAAGTTATCCCACTTTTCTTGATTTTTCTTGATGAATGATGATTCCAATCACACATTAACATCATTTTAGGATTAAGGAACCATAATTGACCAAAAAATCAAAAAGTCAAACTTTGACTTTTGGGCACAGTTGACTTTTTATCATATGAATTCCAAACTGTGTGATCCTCTATGAAATCAAGTCCTTGACCTAAATCAAACTTGATGGATTGATTTCATAGGTGTTATAGTGTGTATTGAATCATGCCCTAGGGTTTGGGAGTATGTCCTGGTCAAAAGTTAAAGGTACAGTTGACTTTTTCTGCGAAACCCTAATTGTGGTTCTGATGAACCTGAAACTTGGGAACCAAGCTTCTTGGATCAATCCACTGTTGCAAATGGATCAATGTGGTTTATTAGAGACCCTCAAATCCTCTCTTGAGGTCTTGGCTCATGATTTGTCCCAAAAGTCAACTTGGGGGGTGAATTAGGTCAAGAAACCCTAATTCCTGATTTTTGATGAATGCATCCCCTGAGGTCAAAATTGACTTGATGATTGGGTCCATAATGTCCCATGGAGCATATTAGGTTATGCTTTGAAGCATTGGCTCATGCTCAGAGGAAAATTTCCATCTGGAGGCCCTGGTCGACCAAACTCTAATTTGGTGACACTAGCGATCTTAAGGCTTAATCCACTTGGAATGCTGCAACATTGTGCTTGATTCTTGCTGTGGGAGTCCTCTTGATCCATTGTGGTTGTTTTAGAGGTTAGACAAGTTGAAGATCATGTCATTCCTTGATTGATCCTTTGTCTAAGGCTCAAAAAGGGCTTGAAACCCAAAATTTGATTGTAATGGATGCTCACCCATCTTTGGGGAGACTAATGAGGTATGATGGTCCATCCATATTATGATGATGATTTGCACAATGATGGGAAATCGTAGTGGTCAAAATTTGGGGTATGACACTTCCTTAACAACAAAGAGACAATCTATTTCACACCACACTATGGAGAGTAAGAGATTGACAACTCACTTACAAAAATAAACCGAATTCTAATTTTGGGACAAAATGTAGTGCATTGTTAAGCAATCATAACACAACCTATGAAGAAGGTCATACTATATGAGGCCAGTAAAAATGATCTTTGTGCTAATGCATGCTAGAGAGATGATATATAGATCATCCTCCGAAAGCAATACTGCACGAAAAGAAAAGAGGTAGCGATCTCATCTTCATCAAGACCTTGAAACAAGTTCCAATGATATTGAAGATTTACATTGATCAAAAATAAAAAGGAGAAAGAGGAAGTGGGATGAAGGGAAACCAAATTGAATCACATCTTCAAGTTTCTTTCATCTTCAAGTTCAATCACTCTTATTTGATGGATTAAGCACTAAACATATCCTTAATTCAAAGCACCTAGAATGAATTGAACAATTCACTTTAAAGATATATTTGAACTAATGAGTGTTTATCCAACTTCCTCAAAATCCAAAGTCCATTGAAATTGAAGAGAAATATGACACTTGAATTAATGATCCAAGGGCAAAAGCAAAAGATAAGGGAATAAAATGGGAAATGAGGTAAAACAGTCCCCAATCAGAAGCAAAAAAAAGCCAAAAATCACAGCCGTAATCGATTACGCCAAAAGTTGTAATTGATTACACCATAAAAAAATGCAGTTCTAGGAAAAAAACAACTGCGTAATCGATTACGCTAATTGTTGTAATCGGTTACGGCCATGAAAACAAAAAAAAACAGAACTGCAACAACACTAATCCTTGATCAATCATTTGATCAAACACCTCATGATTAAGTATGCAATTGAGCATAAAAATTCAAGTAAAACAACAACAAATAACACCAATGAAACACAATTGTCAAGATCCAAATATCAAGCAACAAGAATCAACAAGAGATCACATTGTGTAAGTTGAATCAAGCACAACAATTGTGGATAAAGAGTTTACCACTTCCAAATCTAAAAAATGCTTCAAATCAACTTCATGGACTACACTCCAAAGCTTTGATCTACACAATTTGATGTTGATGAAGTGTTTGGATGAAGGTTTAGCTCAAAGATTAGTAAGCTTCAATGAAAAGCTTACTAACTTTAATGGAGGAAGGGCTTTTGGTGAATTTGGTGGTTGAAGAGAATTGAGAGAAATTTTTGCAAGGTGAAGTTGGCTATCAAAAGCTTGTTCAATGAATGAAATTGTGGGTGTTTATATAGAATTTAGGCTTGGAGTGAGTGGTGGTTTGGAATTTGGTTTGGAAATTTGGGTTGGAATTAGGAGTGGAATTAATTTGAATTAAGGAAGGTAATGAAATGGATTTGAGAAAATTCTGATATTTTGCACTCTCTAGATCCTTCTAACTGGTGCAAGATTGATCCAAGGGATAGAAATGCATTCCAAATTGCTAACATGCTGCAAACCTGCTATTTTTGGAAAATTACTTGTCGTAACCGGTTACAGGAAATGTTGTAATCGGTTACAACTTTAAAATTTTGAATTCCTTCGCCATTTTAAGGGAGCGTAATCGCTTACGCTAAATGATGTAACCGGTTATGGCAGTAAAAATTTGAAAAATTCCTCTTTTGCTGCACAACTCTGGTCTTGGCTCGAGGTTTACTTGTCGAGGAAGGCATGGAAATAAACACATGAACCTTTAATTTGAGATATAAGTCATTAAACCTTTGGATGTTCCTAATTAAAATGAGCTTGATTAATACTAGGGAGCTGCGCTTGATATCCTTGACGTCTTCCTTACCTATATAGCAACAGAAATAAAAGGAAACAAAACATATTTTTGGTATTTTGATTAAGGGTTAGTAAACATAAACAAACAATAAAGCAAATAAGAAACACACAGATGCTTGGTGACCTCCCTTGAAAGTAAATCCACAGAGGAGAGCAAGAGAACCAAGTATGATCTTGTTTGTGATATGAGATGCAATTGACATGTGGGGTCTTAGGGGTAAAAATTAGGGTGTTGCAATACCTTGTCACGGCGGTTTACAACTATACCTCTATCAACTAGATTCATGCGAGTCGGCAATCTGTTTAGGAACATGTGCCACGCAAAGATCTTTATTTTCATAGGAATACTAGTCTTCCATAAGATCTCCAAGGCAACATTATATAATTTCCACCATTAATAATATGGTGGTAATACGATTTAACCGAAAACTCTTTCTTATCCTCAAGTTGCCATAACCATTTGTCATCAAGATCAGCTTTTGGTTGTACAAAGTATATCAAATTATCCAGCTCATATAGTCCTGTAAATGATTCACCTTATGCATCTTGATGTAAACTCTTTACTGTCCACTTCCACACACCATCTTCCCAAAATCCCAGATCATTCACTGTCCAAGTTTTTGATCTTGATGATTCGTATAAGTTTGGGAACAACCTAATGAATTTAACATTGCCTAGCTATTTGCATGTCCAAAACGGGATTGTTGTGCCTCTCCCTAATTTAGATGACAGTATGTTGTTGAAACAAACCCTATTATTTGCATTACGGATTGACAACAGATCACGCAACCATAAGGATTCAACAGCATCATATCCATTTACACCATCAATCAAAACTCGTTTTGCCAAGTTTCCATATCTGAATTTAAGTATGTACCTCCAAAGCTCATTACCATCTTGTAAGAATTTCCATAACCACTTTAATCGTGATGCCACATTATTGTCCAACATGTTTGATTCCCAATCCACCACACTTCTTGTCTTTACACAATGACTTCCAGCTAACCCATGCAATGCCACGTTTACCCAACAATCTGGACCAAAGAAATTGTCTTTGAATGGAAATAATTTCCTTCACTACTTGCCTTCATGCCTTGAAGAATGAAAGATGATGAATGGGAAGGTTTGCTAAAATAGAATTCAACAATGTAACTCTCCCGCCAATTGATAAGTTTCTTCCTATCCAAGACGAAAGCCTGGCCCTCAAGCAAGTTATCATCAGTTTCCAAAACTTGAGTCTTCTATGATTACCCCTAACTATAAGTCCAAGGAATTTGAAGTGTAAAATTCCTGATTTGCAGAATAGAAATTGTTTCGCAGCCTACATAAACTCTGGATCAATGCCAACCCCGTAGAGACAGCTCTTCGCGAAATTAATCTTCAGACCTGTTACCATTTCAAAACCACGCATAATTAATTTTATGGCCCATAAATTGGAGTAGTTACCATCACATATCAATAATGTATCATCCACGAATTGTAGAATGCTAGCTAAGATATTGTCATTAACGGTAAATCCACTGAAAGTATTTAAGTCTACCTATCTCCTACCCAAAACTGGTAGGCCTTCCACAATAATTGCAAACAGTATAGGGGATAATGGATCCCTTTGTTTCAATCCTCCTGTAGCCTTGAAATCCTTCGACGGGATTCCGTTTATTAATACTGACATGAAACTGTTGTACACTGTTCCTCTCACCCAACTCAACCACTTTGGTCCAAAATTCATAGCCTTAAACATACTGTCTAGGAACTCCCATTCGACACAGTCATAAGCCTGCGCAAAATCTACTTTAAACAGCAGACATTGTCTTTTTTTTTCCTTGGAAGATCCATACACTCATTAGCAACAAGGACACCATCAAAGAGTTGACGCCATGGTATGAATGCAGTTTGGGATGGTGATATCAGTTTGTCAATAACTCGACTTAGCCTTTTGGATAACAACTTTGAGATCACTTTCAATATACATCCTATAAGACTGATTGGTCTGAACTCATCAAAACAAAGTGGATTATCCACCTTAGGTACCAAAGTAATGAATGATGATACGAAAGCCTTAGGCATGGATGCAGTATCAAAGAATTCTAACACAACATTTGTCACATTAGTTCCCACAATTTCCCAGCAATGTTTCAAAATTTTAAAGTTGTATCCATCCACACCAGGGCATTTATTGCTATCGCAGTCAAATACATTTTCATATACATCTCCTTTTGTGAAATCTGCATCGAACATTTCCTTCTCCAGTAAACTAAGTTTAGCCACATCACACAAATCCAGTTTAGGCCTCTTCAAATGAATACTTTGAAATTTATCCTTAAATAATTGCATTGCAGACACCTTAATATTTATGGGATCTTCCAACAACTTATCACCCATTTAACTGCTGCTATAGAATTGTTTCTAATACGCGACTTTAAAGAAGCATGAAAAACCCTGGTATTTAGGTCACCTTCCAAGACCCATTTTACCCTTGATTTTTGGTGTATCATGCTCTCCTTGATTCTTAAGTTACGCCAAACATCCTTTTGGGCTGATAAACATTTGGTTGCTATATCTTCATGTTGTCTGTCATCAATTTCTAGCAATTATTTCTCAGTTTCATTCAGTCTCTCAGCTCCTTCTTCAATTTTTAGGTCTACCCATCCAAACATATTTTGATTCCACCACTTTAATCTTTCTTTAAGATTTTTGAATTTCACCTGTAAAGTATGCCCAGCAGTACCCGATGCTTGGATTGATAACCATTATTCCTTCACAAAGATTAGGAAATCCTTATGCTCCAACCAACAATTAAAGAATCTAAAGGGTTTAGGACCCCAATTCAAGTTGTTTGATTTTAACCAGACGGGGCGATGATCTGATATGTCTCTATCACCAATATTTTGTGCCTTGAGGTACCATCTTTTGATGAATTCTTCTTCCACCAAGAACCTATCAAGGCGACGTTTACACCGTCCATTCGAACTGGACCAAGAGACCTACATCCCACCACAGGAAGATCAACAAACTCCAAACTTTCAATGAATAAATTGAATTCTATCATCTCTGCATAATTTGAAATGCCACGACCCTTCCTTTCCTCCACCACTTTTATTGAGTTGAAATCACCACCTATTATCCAGCTACCCACATACAATCTTACCTTAAGTTCATAAATGTCAGACCATAATTTTCTCTTACCATTAATATCACACAGAGAGTAGACATTTACAATGTAATAGTTGATTCCACACCAAATCAAATTAATTCCCATGAATCCATTACCCACAAAACTTGACACTGACACACAGCTATAAACAATATTTTATTTATTAAATATCACCCAATTTAATTTTTTATTACAACTAATATATTAAACAAGACCGCATGGGTTAGATTAAAAAAAACTACATTCATTGGTCAAACGTATACTTCTTTTTTTATTATATAATATATAATATGATTATTATTTTTCCAAATTTATCTTAATTCTTTTTTATTGAAAAATCACAATTACTAATTTTTTACTAAATAATATAGTATAATATAAAATATGATCATTATTTTACTAAATTTATCTTAATTCAAATTTTTTTACCATAAAAGATTTAAGGTATATGATATTATATAGACATTTAATTATATTTAATTGTGTAAATATTTTATCAAAACGTTTTTACTAAACATGACAATTTAGGTTAGGTAAAAAGAGATTTCTTACTTAGCAACGATCGATTTGAAAATGAAATTAGCCGAAGATATATGACCTTTTCTAATTGCCGCCAAACATAGTAGAAAACAGCTATAAAAGGCATTCCTCTCATTCTCATTCTCATTCAAATTCACTTCACCTTTTCTCTTTTACCATTTCTGCAATAACAGCGCGTGAAAGTTGAAACCCTAGCCCAATAATCCATGGCATCCAAACCCACAACCAGTTCTTCTTCTGCCGCATCAACAATCTTCAGACCGGAAACATTAGTTGAAATCAGCAACAACGATGTAGACGGATATTATGGTTCATGGTTTACCGGAAAGATTGTCCGTTGTCTAGGCGGCCACAAGTTTATTGTGGAGTATGATAAAATAATGGTGGATGAGGAGGGAACAAAGGGTGTCCAAGAGACTGTTAAGCGTTCCCAGCTCCGTCCAATTCCTCCGAAGGAGATCATCCAGGATTTCCAAGTTGGGGATGAAGTTGATGCTTATGACAAAGACGGATGGTGGGAGGGTCGCATCTCCGACTCATTTGGGAACGGTATGTGGGCAGTGTATTTCGAATACTGGTCGGAGCAGCTAGCGTACTCGGAAGATGAACTGAGGCGGCACCATGATTGGGTCAATGGAAGTTGGATCCCACCATTTCCACAACAGGTGTGTTTTTATTTTCATTGTTTTTTCGTGTTTAGCTTTCATTGTTATTTTCTTACGACTAATATTGTTTGTTAATTATTAATATTATAGGATGATGATAGTGAAATAAAAGATACGGAGAGGGAAAAGGCTCCTGAAACTGTGACCGAAGACAATAATGAATTCAAGTTTGAACCAGGGACCTTGGTTGAGGTGTGCAGTGAGGAAGATGGTTTCGAGGGGGCTTGGTTTTGCGCAACCCTTATTGAGCCAAAGGCAGGATCTAAGTTCCTCGTCGAGTATGAAAGTTTTGTTGATGATGATGATAATTATAAGCTTTTGAGAGAGGAAATGAATATGCATCAGATTAGGCCTCGTCCACCAAAAACTGATTATGTTGATCGGTTTCAGTTTCTTGATGAAGTGGATGCATACTACAATGATGGTTGGTGGGCTGGGGTTGTTTCTAATGTTCTTGGAGACTCGAAATATATTGTTTATTTCATGAACACTAATGAAAAAATGGAGTTTCAACATTCGGAGTTGAGGGTACATCAGGAATGGGAGGGTACCAAATGGGTAATGGCTTCTAAGGTATGATTTCTCTTTTCAGTATTAACCAAACTCGCTCTACATTTTTTATTGCTGGCTTTGAGTTGCGCTTCAGTGTTTTACCACTTCTTCACCATGCGATAACATATTTTGATTTGACGATTCCAACCTCAAGCTTTTATTTTATATTATTTCAGAGGCGTTGAAGTCTTGCATGCTGGAAGTTGGAGAAAAATCCAGGAGCCATGGAAACGAATATAAAAGAAGTTGGACTCAGTTCTTCTTGTTCGCCAAAACTTTAAACTTGTAGTATCATGAATACAAATTTGTACTTGTTGTTCGGAAGTAATTGTATATATAAATTTATTGAAATTTAATCTCCAATCAAATTTATACAAAGATAACTTGTAGTTCATTAATGCTTTTAAAATTATTATTTATATAAAGAAAATGTTAAACTATGATATTGTCATATGGTGCAAAATCAACCATCATAATTGTTGTTTATGCTTTAAAATAAGTGTTCGTCGATTGAATGTTCGTCAAGCATATGGCTTTTGGATCCAAGTTCTAACACCACACCTTCAACACTGTATAAGCCTCACATCAGCATCACCTTTACTGTTATAATCCCAAGGTTTTGTTTAGCGATTTATAGGAAAAGGAAGAAAGAATTTAGGAATTTTGTTTTTTTTTAAATATAAATCTTCCTCTCCAAACTCTAAAAACAAGCCTAAAAATCTCATACTATCTTTGGTCTTTTTTTTTTTTTTTGTAAGCAAGATATATTAAAACGGGAGAACTAAGGGTTCTCCAACCTGTTTACACGAGAGCGGGAAAAAACCCGACAAAAGGAAAAATTACAAACCAATTAAACTACGAAATAAAAAGCAAAAAATCTTTGCTAAATTCGTAGAAACTACAATTGAGATGAGTAATTTGACCACAAAAAGCCCACTTCCAAACCAAAAATTTTATATCGCGTCCGACCGGAAGCATATACCATTCCTCAAAAGCCAAATACTCCAAGAGGTAGCTAACCAAACAATCCCAAGTTTGCCATCTTTAACTTTTTTTTCACGGCCAAATAAATACCACTCCATAAAATTCGGGAGGCATTCGTCCTCCATCCCTTCCGATTTACCAATCCACAAAGCTATCTCCCTCCAAATCTTCTTAGCCACATGACATTTGAAAAAAGAATGATTTCTACTTTCAAAATCTAAACCACAAAGCGAACATATCAAAGAATCATTAGAAAAGTTAATGCCTCTATACACCAAAAGATCCTTCGTTGGAAGTCTATTCAAAAAGTCTCCAACCGAAGGCCTTTATCTTAAAAGGAACCTCCGTTTTCCAAATCAAACCCAACGCCGTATCGCACTTATTAGGGGGGCCATAAGGCATACAGAAAGAAGCATAGTGAGCGTACCAAGATGCCACCAAAAACCCGAGAACCGGATCCTTTTCCCACATAATCACATTCGCTCCCCCCTCCACCAATCCGTGATTTCTTAGCCGAGCTTTTAAAGAGACTAAACCGGCCACAAAATTAGAATCAATCTCCTCTACTCCTTTCAAACCAAAATCACCCCAAATCCATCTACCCTCGCTCCAACCCCCCATACTAGCAATGGAGACTCTCTTCAAACTAGAAGCTTCAAATAATTCTGGGTAAACCTCCTTCAAAATATCATCCTCCAACCATTTAACATCCCAAAAAGGAACGTTGTAACCTTTTTCCACCTTAAAACAACTCAAAGAACCAATAGGATCGATCAAGGAATGTTTGCTAATTGAAATAATATATTTCCACCAAAAGGAGGAAACCTTTTTAGAATCATCTCCACAAAGAATTTTGGAAGAAATATCACCATACCTTGCTTTCAAAATACCATACCAAAGAGCATTACCACCTTGAAGCATTCTCCACCTCCATTTGTTAAGAAGAGCCATATTAAAATCCGCCATATTTTTAATTCATAACCCTCCTTTTTCAAACGGTAAACACACTTCCTTCCAACCAACCCAATGGATCTTCTTTTTGTCTTCTACTCCTCCCCACAAAAAGTTGCTTTAGATCTTCGTAAACTCTCTAATGACTTCCTTCGACATTTTATAAAAAGACATTGTGAAGATGGAAAGCGAACATAAGATAGACTTTAAAAGCGTGATTCTACCTACAAGGTTTAGAAACCGATTCTTCCAAGCCAAAAGCCGCTTTTTCATTTTCTCAACAAGAGGTATCCAAGAAGAAGACTTCCTCGGATTACAACCAATAGGAATACCAAGGAAGACAAAATTGCTATCTTCCACTTTACAAGAAAGTACAAAAGCGGCCGCTTCCAAAAAATGGGTGTTAGAATTAATACCAGTCAACTTGCTTTTATGGTAATTAATTCCTAAACCCGAAACAAGCTCAAAGGCTCTTAACACCAATTTGATAGCCCACACATGCTTCCAAGTCCCTTCTCCCACCAATAAGGTATCATCCGCGAATTGAAGAATATCCACCGAGCAATTCCTCTCAATGACAAAACTAACGAATTCACCTAGCTCAATGGATTTTCTAACCAACCCCGTTAAACCTTCCGCCACTAAGACATAGAGAAACGGAGAAAGAGGGTCGCCTTGTCTCAAACCTCTCTCAACAACGAACTCTTTAGTTGGACTCCCATTTACTAACACCGACATGTTGCTTTGAAAAATCAAAAGTTCTATCCAATTCCTCCATAATTCCCCAAAGCCCAGTTTGCTCAACATATATCTCAAAAAATTCCAACTAACTTTATCATACGCCTTTTCAAAATCAACTTTGAAAAGTAAACAATTTCTACCCTCCTTCCTAGCATAATCCACCACTTCATTAGCCGCCAAAACTCCATCAAGAAGTTGCCTTCCCGGAACAAAAGCACTTTGATTCGGGGAAACAATGGAATTAAGAACTCGTTTTAATCTTCCCGCTAAAAGTTTAGCAATCACTTTATACATACTCCCCACCAAACAAATTGGTCTATAATCGTCCAAACTAACCGGATTCGGAGACTTCGAAACCAAAGTAAGGAAAGATGAAATCACCGCTTTGGAGACAACACTACCGCTATGGAAGTAATTGCAAAAACGGAAAAAATCATCTTTTAAGAAGTGCCAACACCTTTTAAAGAATAGAAAAGAGAATCCATCCGACCCTGGACTTTTATCTCCACCACAACTCCAAATAGCCTCTTTAATCTCATCCTCTTGAAAAGGACCTTCAAGAAGTGAGCTATCCTCCCCGCTAAGACGTTTGAACGTGGTCCCATCAAGAACCGGTCTCACTCTTTCAATTTCAATGAATTTGTTGGAAAAATGATTCCAAACCTCCTCCTTCACCTCCTTCGCCGTATCCACTAAGCCACTAGAAGTGAGAATAGGGCCTATATGATTATGTCTTCTTTTCTCTTTCATCACCTTATGAAAAAAACTACTATTAGAATCACCCTCTTTAAGCCACTTCAATCTCGATTTTTGGATGAGCATGTTTTCTTTAATTCTCAATTTAATCCAAAACCGACTAGTAGCTTCCTTTCTATTGAATAATATGTCGGGATTCAAGTCAACATCCTCCACTTCCACCCTCTCATCCCCATAATTAATGTCTCCCACACCTTCCTCCACCTCCATATCAATCCTCCCAAAAACTTCCTTGTTCCACCATTTAAGTCTTCCCTTAAGAAGGCGAAGTTTTTCTTTTAAAACAAAATCCCCTCTTCCTTTAATTTTAATATCTTTCCATTCTTTCTCTACAAACGGAATAAATAAATTGAAAGAAAACCATTCATTATTGAATTTGAAAGGTTTTGGGCCCCAATCCACTTCATCCATAACCAACCAAATAGGGCAATGATCCGAAAGGTCTCTATCCCCGATGAGTTGGCCGATCACTCCCCACCTATCCACAATCGCGTCCGACAACAAAAAGCGATCAATTCTACTCATCGCTTTACCATCTCCACTATACCACGAGTACTTTTTTCCTTTGCAAGGAATATCCACCAATCCACTTTTAAGAATGAAATCCGAAAAAGCTCTCATTTCACTATTATTCCCCGCCTCCGTCCTCCCCCTTCTCTCACGGCTGTTCTTGACCGCATTGAAATCTCCACCTATAATCCTTTCACCATCATTAAAAGTCTCCTTCAATTTTAAAAGCTCACTCCAAAGTAACTTCTTAGATGATAGCACACAAGAGGAATAGACATTTACAATGTAGTAAATGTTAAGATTCCAAATCATTTTGATACCCAAAAAACCAATTCCTCAAAAACTATTAATCACTTCCCCTACTCCTTCCCTCCAAAGAGTTAAGAGTCTCCCCCCCCCCCCCCCCCCCCCCCCCGACGTCCCCGATGCATTAGAAAAAGAGAAACCAACTTCTGTATTACCCCAAAAGCTTTTGACAAAAGATTCTTGAAAATTTGACAACTTTGTTTCTTGAATTAAAAAAACATCCGCCTTGCCCTTTTTAATCAACGAACTAATCCTTCTTCTTTTGAGGGCATTTCCTCCCCCCTCTTATGTTAAGAGATCCTATAATCATTGGAAAGAAATGTTGTTCTCCTTCCTCCCTACCTTCAATTCTCTATCAACCGACTCCCTCTCCTCAA